>JAJLRJ010000001.1:55539201-56139201 GCA_024195265.1 Dendrophyllia cribrosa
CGTATAAAAGGCGTTTGCATCCGAGACTTGAGCTACTGATTAGGCGGCTGACGGCGCAGACTTAGTGGTGGCCAGCAAGCTACCAAAAGCCTTTATTGTCTTGTTTATGTTTTTACCTCCTCCATCAGTTTTATAATGGTCAGTCTGTTATTAGACTGCGAGCAATTACTCTTTTGTTGTCAGATCCGATAGCCAGTCATAGCCTGTGTGTAGCCGTCCCCTCCCCTCAGGAAAAATTGGAGAAAGGGCTCCGTCTCCGATTTTTCCTGAGGGAAGAGGGCGGCTGCACATTGGCTAAGATCCGAGAGCGCGCTCGCCACCAGTCGTCACTCGATTCGTCCGTCTTCTTGTAGAAAAAGAAAAGGGTTGCTAGCTTTAGGGTTCAGAATAATACGTGGTACTTTCTGCCCTTCGCATGCGTGATGCTTAATCTCTCTATTAAAGAGGACAGTTATCTAGACCACAAAACGATTCGTTTATGTGGGCGAGCAGAGTTCTCAGTACAATGCATGTGAGCGCCTAGGACTCGTTCGAATAGTGTGAAATAATTTCATGGCGAAACAATTATCATAATTATGATGGCGGGAAAGATATGAAATTGTCGGAAATGTATTGCGCTTTCAATTTTCGCTCTAGTGAACCTGGAATGTGGCGCGCAGTGCCCAAATAAATAAACTTGAAGTTTAACTGATGAACTTATTATAATAACTGTTCATCACGGCAGAGTGACCCTTTCAACAGCGAGCCAAGACCCCAGAGTCGTTAGAGTGGGTTGATCAAAAGCTTAAAATGTGACACACAAAGTACAGTCCTAATTGCAATTACCCAAATAAGTAATTTGTGGTTCAGATGATGGATGCATATGCGCCGAGTGACTCTTGAAACAGGTCGGGTTGTTCAAAGTTTTTCTGACCTTCAGTTTCGACTTTGACTTGTCTTTACTTCTAGTTAAAAATGAATAGGCTTTCAAACATTTTTAAACACTGTACAAGAGAAATGAAATCCTCGGTATTACAATAGGGAAAAACAATCTGAAACTGAGAAATCCGAAATCTCTTGCAATGTGAAAGAGTCGCTCTACACTGTTAAGCCATTGTATAGCTATTAAAAGGCATTTATCCGGAGGCGTAAAAGCCCGCGTAAAGGTCACCCAACCGCAACAGTGACCAAAAACAAAAAGGTGTTGATCAAAATAAGATATTTTTTGAATTTTCTCTTCATCCATAAAGAGCTCTATTGTATCCGAGAGAAACCAAGCGTAATACAGAACTTTTGGCGGGGAACTAGAATTTTCTTCCACATTCAAATTGAAGGAGTCCTTTTCTGTTCATTACTTCTTTATAAATCTACACAATTCTTCTCAGTTTAATACTCTACTTTACAATTCTCTCAATATAGGCCTTATGCATGATACGTCAGCAGCTCAAAATTCACCACCAAGTCTCGTTTGTGCGAAATTCCTTGCAAACCTTTGACACTCTCGTCCCGCAGAGGCTCCTTATGTAACCCCTCATAGGGGTTTTCGGTGTGGAAAGAATCCGCTGGGCAAGGTGAGCGCAGGCGCAAAAGACGAGAGATCCTGCACTCACTTCGCCCAGCGGATTCTCCCTTCTCCCCAAACCGAAGCCTTTGCGGAGGAAAGAGCCTTTGACAAGCTCACGTTGTTTTTGAGTGGGTATTTTTTTTCAACTTTGCTACCTTGAGAATACATTGATGAGATTATCACGGGTTTACACTTCGTAAGCGAGGCTGGGGGTAAAATTAGCTAGTCTGACGTAAACATATATATTAAGGCTATTCTGGCAGACGGCAACGAGTTTGAAGAAAGAATATGAGAATATAATTCTCTCAAATCTGTCAAATCTGTAAATCTGTGCCGTTGAGAATTGCTCGTTCTCCTTTATGCTGAATTCTCGGGAAACTCGTCAGGCTAGTCTCAGACATAATTTAAGGTTATAATGTCTTCAACGATTGGCTGAAGGAAAATATAAATATATTTTCCTTCAGCGATGTTGACCAACGGCGAAACAGTCCTTCCAAAATTTCACTATTTTCTTCAAAATGTCCAGTCAATATAAAATAAGACGAGCACTACAAAAATGACAATGTACATTCTTAAGCCAGGAGCTCCTGCTTAAGCATAAAACTCAAACAGATTTAACAAGAAAAACGATTAGAATATGGATTAAAAATTGTTGTAACACACCAAGGTAGAAGAGTGTCAAGCTTCAATATACCATGCGCGATTTAGGGGTGCAGTCGAACCTCTCCTTACGGACACCTCTCTAATACGGACACCTTTCTATTACGGACAGTTTCCCATGTCCTGACAAAATTCTCACATATTTTCTTTTAAAAAGACCTCTATAATACGGACCCTCTCTTATACGGACAACGGACACTAAATCTTGGCCCCAGAGAGCAAATTCATATAAACTTAACCTCTTTATTACGGACACTCCGGTGATCAGGTGATGATAGTTTGAGTAAGTAATACAATTTCCTGTTTGTGGTTACAAACATATATCGAAAGACGTTTTCAGAATTGTAGTTATTACTTTTTCACATGCAGCATTGCGTTTTAGTTCGTTTCGTTTTAAAACAGTGATTCGTATACCTTATGTAGCTGAGAATTTTACAATGTAGTACACTACTGATAGACAGTGTCTCAATATTAATCAATTTAGATGCACGGTTAAAAGACGAGTGCGGGCCTGTTTTTAGTTACTGAACAAAAACTGTCAGTGGAGTCTTAAAAGTGACGTCATCGTGATAACCTCTATAATACGGACACTTTTCTCTGTCCGTATTAGAGAGGCTCAACTGTAACACTTATTCTTTTGTTAACCCTTTTCCGACGGGTGGGGTCATTTTCGTCCCATATGGAACGATGCAGATAATTCCTTTCTCAACCCTTGGCATTCCGTTTAAACCAAACAAATGGTCAACAACGAATTTAGGAAGGATAGATCTTTCCGCAGATACCTCATTTTGGAAAATCTGACCAATCCTGACAGAGTTACACACAAAAAACCTACTCACATTTTGGGCAAAAATTCACTTCAATTTCGCTATTTGCATACCACTGATTCCAGATTAAATTTTCCACTTTCTGGAATATAAGCCAGCCACAATTCCAATGGAAAGAAAGGCGATAAAGTGGGCAACAAAGCACGATATTGAAAAGAAAGAAAAAGGAAAGAAAGAGAGCGAGAAAGAAAGATCGAAATAGTTTCGCAAAAAAGTCCAAATTTTGGCTTATGCGCATGCGCCGAAAACAAAAATGAAGCTTAATTACATCAAATAAGCAGGAAAATAAGCCTTTTTTGTTGCAAAACTCATTTCTAGCCATTTTCTTGCTAACTGGTAGAAAACTGGTCCAAAAAGGAGGATTGGGTTAAAAATGCGGTTTTTTCGCTACTAAAATTCCGTCCTTAAAGGGTTAAAACAGTAGAATATTAGAACACAAAAGAACAACAACACAATAGAATACAATACCATAGAATATATAAGAATACATAATTTTACCTAATTCAATGGAGGCGTACAATGTACAAAGGAGCTGGAACCCTAAATCGGGCATCATATGAGCTTCAAGCTTCTTCATCGATAGTGATTGGTTAAAATTTTCCATAAATTAGTCCAGTAATTCTACGTGCAGTACTTTCATCTAAATTTTATAGCACCATTTAAGTTTTAACACTTTTTTGTTAGTTCCCCGTTTTTATATCGTAAATTCAAGATCTCAAAACACTGTTTTACATGAATAAAAACTGATTATCTATCAATCATAAATAAAATGCAAATTTTGGGCTTCCTGGCAGCCCATCGGCGCGAAACTTTCAGTGCCCTTGATATATTCAAAGGTATTGCAAAAAGAATATTAACAAATAGTACACAACTTTGTCACATGCTATGACGGATAAATCTTTACTGTAGAAACGTTTCCAGATAATCGAACTATCATCTCACGAGTAATTGCACAAATTATTAAAAAATAGAGAAAACCACTGTATGCATTAACATGTTTCAGGGTTTTTAAAGTACAAAATGGATGTGTTTTCTAGGGCGGAGATATTTGAATTGATTAGCGCCTGATAATTGAATGTATTAACACCAAAAACGAACCAAATAAACATAGCTTTCAAGATAAATATTTAAATACTAGCAGTAATCATAGATTATACTGCGTCTCCTTATCCCGTGGTACCTCGTCTTGACCAACGTACATTATTAATACTAATTTTCGCGGGCACTTAATTTCGCGAAAAAAAGGTCGGCATATTTCGCGGGTCTTTATTTTCGCGATTTGGGTGCAAAATTATTTTCTTAGGGAACTAATTTTCGCGAAAATGAAAAAAAAAAACACATTTTATTTCGAGAATTTTATTATTTTACACTTCTTATTGCTGAAAATCATCAACTCATAACAAAACCAAACTATATGACGATAGCGGTACAGATGAAGAGGTTCAAAGTAACACAGATAGTGAAATTTGACTGTTAAACTGTTGTTTATCATCTGTAGGCATGCCATAGAGCTTTTACACGTTATACACAATACATGTACGTAGACATGTGTTTCTTCATTAAATTGAGAAAACAAGAAATATAGGAGGGTATTAAATTTCGCGACATTAAAGTTCGCGGGAATTTTTTTTCGCGTCGCTTTAAGTTCGCGATTTTTTTTAAATCGCGAAAATCGCGAAATTAAAGCGACGCGAAAATTAGTACCAATAAGGTAGTACCTCAGTTTCAGCCACTGTTTAAAGGGGCTATGTCACGAGATATGTCACGCAGGCAAAAACGTCGGGCCGACGTCAAACAAATTCACGCTATCGCCTTGGAATCGGGCAAAATCCTTCAATTCTGCTGTGCTGTGTACTCCGAAAGGTCTCACATTTTTCCGACATATAAATAGTATATTTGTCTTGATTTCATTTCGGTTTATATTTCTCCGATTCTGAAATGATACGCCTCAGTACATGTCAGTATCTCAACGTCTAGAAGTTGTATTCAGCAAATGTTTAATCAGTTAAGCATGGACGAAGGTTCTTCTCCGGGGCTGATTGCTGTGAAATCAACCCAAAAGTTGTCATATTTTCCTCTTTTCTACGAAAGTAGTGTGCTTTCAATGCTGTAACGTAATTTATAATAACACGCGCAAGCGATCTCAAGCTAGGTCAAGCTACATGTAGGTCACGTACGCAAACAGTATTAGCTGCAGTAGTTATTTTGATCTGTTTAGAATGAAGTTCAGAAATTTTCATTGCTCTCTCCCAAGCGAATAAAAAAAACTATACAATATTGGGTTTGTCTGCGGAGACAAACAAATTTTATTCATAACGCTCAATTATCAGATAGTGCTAGAATCAAGACGTTTCAAGATGGCGCAGATTTGGTACCGACACTTTTCTCGATTCGTTCCGCCTAGACGACGCGCTAAGCATGCTGGATACTATTGTGACGTTTCAAGATGGCGCAGATTTGGTACCGACACTTTTCTCGATTCGTTCCGCCTAGCCGACAAGATTAGGAAGCGTCTCCTTCGTCAACGCAATTATCCAACGGTATGATTTCGGTAAGAAACACGAAGGTTTTACACTAACATGGATAAAAACACAAGAATAGGTATATTTTCCAGGAAGGTTGATGCAAAATGTCATTTTGGGGTAAGAACCAAAAGATCAAGTGATAATTTAATATAACAAGACATATGTTCTGTACCAAAATCATACCAGGAGAAAATACCATTGATCACTACGAAAAATACTTACAAGAGTACGAGTAAAGAGCGAAACAACAATCTTTTTCAATGTCTTATTGCACAAGTTTGCACAAAAAAATTGAGTTTCCTTTTCACAGAACGCGAATAAAATGTGCGTGAAAGTGACTTTTCATTGCTTGCATTTTTATTGTTTAACGAAGTGTCTAATTGCTAAAGGTAGCTAACACTACGAACCCATTAAAAAAATGTTTTATTGTACTGTATGATATTGCGGTGGTGTCATCGATGTATTTTATACTGTCATTAGAAACTTTGTTTCACTGTAACACTGCGCTATAAGCGGACTATAAGGCCGGGCCAGTTTTGTAGACTGATGATGATGCTGAATTTGTTGTCTACCAGAAGCCGATTACGCTACTTATTTTTCGGCTTTCATTTTTTACGTCCTAGAATGGGAATGGGGTCTAGAATAGTAATGTGTAGTCATGGTTTGCATGCACGCATCTAAACTAATACTCAAAAGCACAGCAACAAATCGATGAGGAGTGCTAGTGTGGGGTCTTCTGCAGATCTGGTTCAGTAAATCAGTATTCCAGACACATTAAAATAGACGGAAGACTAATCCCAACGGCAACCGGCGAAGAAAAAGGAAACAAAATGGATGATGACAATGAAAAGTTAAATATAAAATTATATAAAAATTGAAATGCAAATTTGTTGTATTTCAATTTTTATATATATTCGAGTTTTCATTGTCATCATTCATTTTGTTTCCTTTTTCTTCGTGTTGCCGTTGGGATCAGTTCCAACTATTTTACCTCCTAGCTACACGTACGATTTCATATTTTTATAAAAGCGGTGCAAATGCAGTTAACTCAGGTTATTCCCTTGTGAATAGTCCAAGTCATTTTTCTTTTTACTTCAAGAGAACCGTTTTGCAAATTAAGGTAAAATTGTTCGCTACAGTTGGTGTGTGAAAAGAACAATTTCGATAGAGGTTTGTTTAGTCGGATGGATGTAATTTTAGAAGCCAAAATATTGACTTCATTCAAACAAAAGTGATTAACAGTCGATCCCATTAATTTGTTGAAAGCCAATTTATTTTTCTTGTTTTACAACCCCCCTCGAATTTGGCGGAAAGGTCGAGAACTTGCCGTAAATGTAGCGGGGTTTTAATTTTTGCTCTATTGAATCTGAAATTTGACCCACAGAGGAGCCCAGTGGCAAAATAAATAAGCTTGTGGTTCATGAATCGCGATGAGACAAGACTGAAGTGGAGGGGGTGGGGGTGGGGGTGGGGGTGGTTACTCAAAATGAGACATCGATTGAATTCGCGCCTTTTCATTTAGAAATCAACAGAAATAACTCTGTTTTGTCGTGGGTGAAAGATTTCAGCGCCCCGTTGCTCACAAAATGATAAGTAACAATTACATGGCGGGAAAATACTTTAATTATCATAATTATGAGTTGGCAGAAAAAAAGACAACTTGTCGCAAATTAAGGATGAACCATTAGATAATGGTAAGTTCACCCCTTTGATAATATCGATAATGGTATTTCAGCAACTTTACGACTACCTTATGCGCACGTTTCAGTACTCGCTGAGCCTGAAATTTGACGCACAAGGTAGTTGTGGTTTAGATGAATGACGAGCTGTTGATTGGTGCAGTTTTGCCGAGGCTTCCAGAAATAACTCTTTTGTTTCGGAGAGAAACCAAGCGTAAGTCAAAACCTTTTATAATGATTAGCAAAATTCAATTAACATCAATTAAAAAAGTAGGTAAAAATGTGAATCCAACGAAAGACAATCACTTTGTTGCTTGATCTTGTCGTGGCGACATCTTACGAAAGGTAGGTCTATTTTTTACACTGGCTTTAGTATATCACTGATATCACTCGGCATAAGGAATATCTTATAGGTGTAGAATTATTATACTTATCTCGTCTGGGTTTCCGGCCTTTAGTTGTTCGTAGCGTCACTGCGATCACGTCGCATTTTGGCAAAACGCACCGGGAGCATATGGGCTAACGATGGTTAGTAAACTCAGAGATACTTTTTGCTACTTTTTGCTTTAGATCTGACTTTTAACCCTTTAAGTTCGAAGAGTGCCAAAAATCAATTATTTTAAAATATTAAAAAACAAATGGTACCATGCAAAAGTACTGCCAAAGAGGTTTCATTCAGTGGTCATAACATAGGATTTCATCCGACATCAGCAGACTCAAAAATTAGAACCACACTACGTGTCTTCATTGTGACTCTGGGATTGAAAGAGTTAAAATTGAGACGGCCTACATGTAATAAGCAAAACTACTATGATTTATTTTACAGCCATTAAGAACAGCTCTTAAGCAAAGTGGGAAATAGGATGTTTTGACCCCATTAAAACTTTCCTCGAAAATAGGTCCCCACGGACAATGTTAAAATATGCTCTGCATGCAAAATTTGAAATGGGGCGGTTAAAAACAACATTTAATTTCTCCCTTTGCTTGATTCTTACAAAAATATTCTCAATAAAAATATAATTAGTTCCAGTGAATTTTTATATTTCAGATGATCAGTGTCAAAAATGTATCACTGCTTGCATTGCGGACGATACAAGCGAGGTTATGTATAAAGCCTGTGTAGATGAATGCACGCCGAAATCTTGTCCAAAAAGACGTCGTACCTTCAACCCGGTTTTTAAGGTGAGTTCATTGTAAACTCAGCGAAGCCTTCTAAAAGCTTTACCGGTGATTGAGGCCATTCTTGACATGATCTTTACTAAAAATAACACGCTTCAGTAATTGGACGGAAAACTGTGCTGAAACGCGCTTTTTATGCCAAACATTAACTCGGATTAATTGATGTTTTATGCACATTCGTAAACAAAGTGCTAAGTGTAAAAAAACTATATACCGTAAATTCTCTATTAAGCCCCCCTCCCTCTCTAACAAGCCCCTCTGTTTTGGAGTAAAAAATTAGCCCCCTTCTCTTTTTCAAGCCCCTCACCTACCTCTTTAAGCCACCTTCTCCCTTATTCCTTTACAATCAAAAAGGATTAACGACAGTAGACTATAATACCGGTACATTTTTACCGTATCAATCAGGGCACGAATTCACATACAGCACTCGCGAGCTTTGGGAAAAATATTACCTGTGCTTTTACTAAAAAAAGTAATTTCGGTAATCATAAAATAATTTATAACACTTCAGTCATTGATCAATCAAAGTAAAACAATGAGTGGTAAACTGCTGGCGTTTTGCTAAATTATAATAAGCCCTTACTCTCTATTAATCCCCCACTTAGGGGCCGATTACATGGCGAATTTCAGCCCGGTAGGTGGGCTGGAATTTTGTTGCGATTACATGACGAATTTCAGCCCGGGCTGACAGCCGTAGCCGCCATCTTGTTTTATTGAAAACAAATCATTGCGCAATGCCCAAGTGCACTTTCCTACCCAGGTGACCTCGATTTTCAGCCCGGGCTGAATTTCATTGTGATTACATGAGGTTTTTCAGCCCGTTTGCCCGCAAACGTCGTTTTAAGATGATTTGTTCAAGAAACCGGGCTGAAATCTCCGCCCGCCTAACCGGGCTAAAGTTCCCGGGGGATTGATGCATTTTTTAAATCATGAACTTAGCTCTGAATTTTCAATTTCAGGGCTTTCAGTGATGACCTGGTTATAGCCATTCGGAGAAGGACGTCTGCATGTGTAGATGAATGCAGTTGCCGTCTTTAATTTCAAATTTTTATCATGTGCATTAAGCTAATTTAGTTGCGCTCTTGTTTTTGTCTGTAAGAAAATAAAGTACCCAGCTTGTTAATTCATTAAAATACAATATTTTAAACTGGGTGTTTCAGTTTCAATTTTGATGGGTATTTTCATTTAAAGACCAATATATCCACCCTTTTCTCAAATGGCAAAAGGGTAATGATCCCATTGCACTCTAAAGCGATCTGCTAGCGTATTTTTAGCAACATTTACTACAGTCAGATCAGTTTTGTCAAAATTGTTTGTCACGGCTATGTCCATTTTTCGTACTGTTAGAACTATCCGTATAAAAGGTTTTACATCCGGAACTTGAGCTACTGATTAAGCCAAAGAAACCACACTGTTTATTACCTGTAATAAACACAGGCAAATGCCTGTGTTTTATTTTTTCAAAAATGTTAATCGCTAGACTGATAAAAGTAACAATGATAGATGTTTGTTGCTTTTCTACACGACGATCAGTGAATCGGCAGGCTAAACACAAATCAGTTGCGCATGAAACAACTTTTTTGTGATTGAAAAGGGAGAGATGCGAGAAGTCAGACAAATTAAAAAATTCGTTAAGGGGACGGGGGAGGGACGGGGGAGGGAGGGGGGAGGGAGGGGGGAGGGAGGGGGGAGGGAGGGGGAGGGAGAGGGAGGGGGAGGGGGAGGGGGGTTGCCTCTATAGGACTTATAAAACTAGAAATGATTATTTTCTTAATCATTTTTTTTTTACTGATGAACGTTTTTCAGTAATTCGTTTTTTTTACCTTTTAATGAACAAAATTAACATTTGACATTTTTACACAATTTAAGCGTTTCTTTATTGGTTTTGATTCAGTTTTGAGTCAATTAAGACGGTTTTCTGATGTTTTGGAGAATGATCGCGGAGCACTCGCCGGGCCGAAGGCCCGACTGCGCAGCCCCATACTCAGAACCTAGCTCGTCATTTTTCATGGTCATGGCTAGCGGAATGTTTCGTAGGCGCGCGTGTGCCCTCCGCTCTCCGTCGCGCAGGTAGCTCCGTCGCGCAGGACTAGCTCGCGGGCGCGTATGACGTCGCAAAACATGCGCGTACGACGTCATGTTGAAACCAAAGCGAGGCTTTTTTTTGCGCGGTTACACGGCCGAATGTCACGTCAGCTGGGAAAACACTTTGATGTTTTGCTGTGTTTACTGAGCGGAGAAAACGGTTTTAAAGTCGTTATTTTCCTGCATTTTTTCGTGGTTTGCTACTCAAGACAGGGATACTAATTAAGGGATACTCAGAAGCCGCTTTAGTGGAAAAAGAAGAGCTTTCAGGGATAAAATCTTGCTTCGAGGAACTATATACGTTTTTAGCAATGCGAGAGATGGGTTCGTTTTACGGATTTCAGCACCAAAGCGGAGATTTAAAGAATTTCCAAGCACAGTAGTCGCCGGAGGGACTTAAAGGTAAAACAAATTACATTTTTCGATGGGAATTTATTTTGATATCAATCTGTGATTGACTTTTTGTTTGTGTACTCGTTAGTTTTGGAGAATTGTTTTTAAACGTGTAGCTTAAATTCAGTTGTCGAATTTCATCGAAGACACGGCTCGGCCTCGATGCTCGTTTTGCGTTTTGCTTTTAAACATAAACTAATGGAGATTTGAATAAAATTTTTCGAAAGAAGATTGTGTTGTCCATTTTTATGTGTTTGTTCATTCATTACATAGATTGAAAAGTGATTTTATGTAAACAAAACAAGACTTAGATTTTATACTCGCGTCGCCTTAATATGCAAATATGTTTGTGTATTTTTGCAATTTTGTTTTCGAAATCAGTTTCTCGGGCATTTTGTGACAAGCAACAAGTGTATTTTATTCGGAAAATAGTCGTAATAGTTATTCTAGACGGAGAAAAAGTTGTTTTTGTGAACTTTTGTACGGTCTAAATGTACTGTGCAGACGGTCGGGAAATACTGTTTTTGAGAATTGCTAAAATTGAAAAATAGCCCGGTCGTCAATATTAATCTTAATTCTTATGCTTCCGACCTTTCACCTATTAGTTAAGTTTCATCTTAGTTAAGCTTGTTCAGAGGGTCATCAGAGGGCGCCGCTGTTAGGCTAAGCCTAACTATATATATTACTGGTAAAAATCCTCTTTACCAGATCCCTTTCTCGCCTGGCAGAGGAGGAACTCCATATGAAGCGATTTGAACCTCTGCCGTGCTGAGAGAGATGTTTTTATGCATCATAAGTGGAGTTGTGGGTAAAAACCATATATGGGAGATACAGCAATGCTTTCATGTACTCAGTTCTGAATTTTTAATTCCAGTCCTTTGTTCGAGTTATTTTAATTTGCTAGTGCTTTTGCGCTGATAAAGTGATCACAGCAAGCATTTTCAATGTATTTGTTCGGTTCGAACTTGGAAAAACACGGGTTGCAGTCTAGAGACGGGCCGTTATGTTTTCGAAGAAGATTTCTCTCACTTCCCAGACGAAACAAAAAATGACAATATTAACATTTACAGTCGCCATTTTGTCATGTTTTTAACGTTATTATTTAGTCGAACTGAGATGTTGGAAACCGAGTACTTGTGCGTTAACTAAACTTTAAACCTCCTCGTTTTAAAAAAATCGGCCCTAAATTTACGGTAACCCCATAACACCTGGATAATAGAGACAAAACAGCTCCATCAGTGTAAATTTAACTCTTTCTACTTTAATTAATTTTTGCTCTTCTAGTTTCCACAGTTATTGTAAAATTTTGTCACTTTTGCCATAATTCTTTTGTTTTCGTTCGCAATTAATGTTTTTTTTTATAATTCTTGTAATACTAGTAATTGTCATTATTTTATAGAGCTATATAAATTAACATGCAAATTGTTCTCGCTGCAACTGAAGAAGACAGTTGTACCGGTTGAAACATGTTTTGTCGAAAAATCAACACATAAACTATGCATTTATTCAGAGAAAAGACGTCTCGATATCGCAACATTTCCAATAAATAAAGTACCGGAACATTTCGAATAAGCATCCCTTGCCCATGGGCGTTTTTATTTCTTGGTGCACTTATGGGCATTTATTCAAGTGTAGGTTTTAAAAAAATAGAAAGTTGAATCCTGTCCCGGGAGGCTCCCGGGAGCGGCGGGAGGCGGCTGTCAGCCGTGGAAGAACACTGATCGTGAATTCAGAAAATCAATTTTGTCAATCTTTGACTGACCAAGGGATAATAAACTTACAACGTATGTTTTCCGCAGTACTGGGAAGAAAACAAATTCGTAATTCATATCAGTTATTATGAATAATCGATATATTACAAACATATCCTTGTATTTGTTTTTAGAGGGAAATTCTAGATTCTTGTGCCTCACGGCTTTCCGTTAGCTTTATTTAAATTTGGGCTGACAAGATAGGTGAAAATGAAATTTTGAACAAGCGCCTATTTCCTGTTCTTCCGTGACATCTGAATACACGAGAGTATTAATTCAAACGGGATGATGTGAGATGCGACCAGATGGTTATATAATGTTCTTTTTTTCTAAGGAAATTAATTGAGGCACTTTTTATATTCGCGGCAAGATTATAGGACCTTATAGATATAACTGTCATCATCGCAGAACATAAATGCAGCCCCACGGCGTCATGAAACAAGCGAAAAGTAATTAATACATCATCGTTGAAAAAGAAACATAAAATATTCATATGAAACGAAATTGGGAATTGCTAATTGCTAATACGTTGGTTTATTAAACCGAAACTCGGCTGAGTGCAAGTCAAATTAAACTGCATAGTGTACCTCCGGTAACATAAGAAGTCAGTATAGACATCAAACTTTTAATACTCACTTCAACGATGATCAGCTAGATGATACAGAAACCCTTAAAAATTGACAATGGAAGCATGGTTTTGGATTCTTGGATGGGTTTTAACCATTCTGACGATGACTGGAAATGGATTTATTATCTTTCTTGTGAGCAGTAAACGGCAGCTTCGCACAAAAACAAACGCATTTGTGGTTTCACTTGCAGTGGCGGATTTTTGTGTTGGGATGAGCGCGGTTCCTTCCTTATTCTTCTGTGACATTACAAGAGGATGCAACTGGCCTCAAGCTTGGCTATCGTGGGTTCATTTGATAAGATGGCTGTTTGGTTATGCTTCTGTGACGAACTTGTGCAGTTTAGTACTGGATCGCTACATTGCTGTTGTGAAGCCTTTAAATTACTTAACTTTTATGACTCGCCGCCGAGTTATTGAAATGATTACACTATCTTGGGCGATCCCATTTGTTTTTGAAATTTTACCAGTAGTCTCACTTATTCATTCAACACCCATTCTCTTTTCTATTTATCTTTGGTTACTTATGATTTTCTTTGAGTTTCTTCCATGTTTTATGCTGTTGGTATTTTTTTCATCCATGCTACATTTTGTCTACAAGCATGATCGAGCTGATCGTATTTTAGCTAAACAGTTACATTTTAATCATCGCGTCTCAATGTTTACATCTCAGGAAAAGTCTTCAGTTAAAATGATGGCAATCGTAATTGGCCTATTTCTGCTGTGTTATGCCATTTTTCTTCGTTGTACTTTCGTATCGATTGTTGATGTGCAAAACCAATGTAATGACCTCGAATATAAAATACTTATCTTAGTTTTAAATTCCGCTGTGAACCCTCTGGCTTATGCATTTTTTAAGAGGGACATAAAAAGAAGTTTAAAAAACTAATCTACATGGAAATCTTAGGAGAGCGCTCAGTTTTACAGTAGACGCCATTTTGTTGTTTACCTAAACGATCCCAGACATCTTGGCGCGGTAATAACTAAGCTGGGCCTGGGCCCCAGTCTTTTCAAAGTTTTTGGAGCGGAGGAGGAGCGGAGTGCGTGTTACGTGTTGATAATCTTTTTAGTCGCTTAGTGTGTTCACGTTGCATCGAATGAGTTGAAAAACCTGTCCGAAATTAATTATTAATGCACAGTAGAGAAAGGAGAAACCACAAGGAGTGACTGACAGCGTTTTCATTGTAGAGTGGTTGGGACAACTGGGACAAAGAAGAAAGAGTCATTCCATAATCAAGTCATAACAAGCTGTTTGAGCTATTTACTATAACTAACTGAATTTGCATTGAGGCTTTATCAGTTGGCTTTATTAAGCAAAATTTTAGAAACCTTAAAAATAATTAAATTGCTGACTGCCTATAGCAGTCGAAGGCCAAAGAATTGAGTGTGCAATCATGTTGTGACATCAGAAGCCGGCTCCTGCCAGGTGACATTCACATATTCATTTGCTAAGCAGGCGTTTTTTATTAAAATGGGGCCTGATGTTTTTAAAAGTTGTTATTTGGGGGAACAGATATCGCTGATGATCAACAACTGAGTTGTGAAACTTAAAATGGAAACTTGGTTTTGGATTCTTGGCTGGTGTCTTTCCATTCTGACGATGATTGGAAATGGATTTATTATCTTCCTTGTATGCAACAAACGGCAGCTGCGCACAAAAACCAACGCGTTTGTGGTTTCACTTGCACTGGCGGATTTTTGTGTTGGGATGAGCGTGGTTCCTTCACTGTTCTTCTGTGTCACGACAAATAGTTGCGAGTGGCCTCGAGCTTCGCCTTCTTGGGTTCAATTGATAAGGTGGTTGTTCATGGACGCGTCTGTAACCAACTTGTGCAGTTTAGTACTGGATCGTTACATTGCTGTTGTGAAGCCCTTGAAATACCTAACGTTTATGACTCACCGTCGCGTCGTCCAAATGATTTCCTTCTCTTCGGTGATACCAGTTGTTTTTATTTTGTTTCAATCGTCACTGCGGCTTAGTTTGAAAACACCCGTAATAGCAAAAATGTTCATTTGGTTGGCCATAATTTTATTTGAGCTCCTTCCATGTTTTTTGTTAATATTCTACTTCGTCTCCATGGTACATGTTGTGTATAAGCATAATCAATCAGCACGGGCCTTAGCAAAACAGTTACGTTTTAACCACCACATTTCGTTTATGCGGCCTCACGAGAAGACTGCGGTTGTGATGATGGCAATTGTTGTGGGCTTGTTTCTTGTTTGCTACGGATTTTATTTACACTGTGGTTTCTTAAAAGTAGTAGTTTTTAGTGTTAAGAAGTCATGCAATGATTCCAGTTATACATTACCTTTGGTAGTTTTAAATTCTGCCGTGAATCCTTTGGCGTATGCTTTGTTCAAAAGGGACATAAAGAAGGAGTTTAAAAGACTGCTACGCATAGTAATTTTTAAAAAAATCTAACAAAGTAAAGCATTTTAGTAAAGACAATGGTTTTGCTTTAGGTAATTTGAGTTTGTATTGAGTTCGCCAGGTTATTGAGTGTTTGGAAAAAATGGAATGTAGCTAAAACATGACTGACATTTAGAGAATATATGGAAAACATTTGTCTTGCCGTCATCCATTTCTGCGAGACATAGTTATAATTATATAAGATAAAACTTTGGAAAAAAATCATTTTGTTATTCTGACACAGTTATGTAGCTTGATCGACTGAATAAAGGATGTTAACAAGGTGATGAACATCTGCAATGTTTATTCTCTTCTGCATTTTAGCCTACACAAGCCAGATGCCATCTTTTTGGCAGGCTTTTCAGATATCCTAGCTGGTACCCAGTCTCTTCGAAGTGGAGTGTGTGCGTGCTACGCACGTGTTGATGAACTCTGCATAGAACCTTCCATTAAAAGTCTGACAAGTTACTTGAAAAAAAAAACGAGAATTTAAAAGCGA
Organism: Dendrophyllia cribrosa; assembly: GCA_024195265.1. Taxonomy (NCBI): domain Eukaryota; kingdom Metazoa; phylum Cnidaria; class Anthozoa; order Scleractinia; family Dendrophylliidae; genus Dendrophyllia; species Dendrophyllia cribrosa. The sequence goes on from JAJLRJ010000001.1 coordinate 55,555,378, forward strand.
AATCTATTGTGTGTTTGTTTACCTCGCGTGGTTCGACACGAGTGCAAGCGCGATAAAACTTGCCGCGATTCGGGAGGGAACAATAGAAATTTGACATGTGTGACGTCAGATGATAGAAACTCATTGCGCAGACTAACCTTGCGACATAACCCGTTTAATGATTGCCGAGACCCTCAATCAGTGTTCCCCGAGGCGAAGCCAAAAGGAACATTGAGGGTGGAAGGGAAACAAAACTCACTGTTTCCCGTGGGGCCGTCAGTCATGAAGTGTTTTGTTATACCTCCCAACTCAAAAATAGAAAAATTATATAAAAAAATGTGTGCTTGATGCGGCTGGCATACAAATTTGCCGCGGTTTTAAAGGCGCAGGACCTGATCACGTGCGAGTCGAAAGTTCAAGTTGTTGTTTCCCTAGGGAGTTAGACTGTTTTGACCCATGCCACGTGACACGTTCTTGTCCAATCAAAAAAGACGTTTGAGTCGTGAGGTATAACAATTTACTTTACTTTCACCAGCGTCTTTAAAAGGAACAGTACATATAGTGAAGCGGCGAACTTCCAAACGAAACCTGATAAAATCAGGTTAAGTAATTATTGCGACAGTAAATTGCATCGTAGACAATAAGGATATTTCCCCTCTGACCTCTAAAGACCTATTCTTGTGCACCTGCGTTACATAAAAGGAGGATAAAAAATCGGGCCCTTGATAAGTAGCAACGATCGAGCCATGTATAAAGAATTGCTTGGGCATAGAGGACTTCACGCTTGTTGGGTATCATGGGTAATCAGGACAAACATGCTGCCAAATACAGTGTTTGTATGGGAATACAGAGTCAAATAATTTCGGTAAAATTTAAATTTGTGAATATGAAAACTTACGATACTTGGAAGAAGATTTTACTCATTAAAGTTGGATGCCAGCTTGCAATCATTTTTTTTCGTTTTCCATACTTTGTCTCAGTAAATGTCGTTGACAAATGTATAGACCGAATGCAAATATGGCCGTCCAACAATTTTTTGTTTGGACAGGTTCTCAAGAAAAGAAAAGCAATTGAATAATGATAAAGATCAGGTCAAAATAAGTCATTGTGTGCATTTTCAAGGCCATATTCCTATTTTAGGAGAAGTTATAGGCAATCAAATTTTGGGAAAAACATGAAAGCGAGGCTAGTCAGGATAGAATGTCTTTTCTCATACAAATGCTTACAATTTCAGTGAGCCATAACTTTGCAACCGTTAAACCGAAAACACTCAAACTTTGCAAGATAATACACTTAGTAGCACTTGTTTACGTGATATCATTAATTTCTCTGAAAACATGGCCAAACAAAAAATTGCCTGGCGGCCATATTTGCATTCGGTGTATGGAAAACACCAATATTAACTGCACGCTTTCTAACACAACATTACTACATTCCTCAAATTTGATGAATAAAAGTCCTTTTCCTAGTATCATAAGTTTTTAATTCACAGATATTAGAAGATTTCAATTTTACCAAAATTGTTTGACCCATACATACATTGTATTTAGCGGTATGTTTGCCCACATTACCTATGATCTCCCAACAAGCGCGACATGACATCAAGCTATTGCGTTTCACGATAATCTCGTGAAGGCAGCCTTTTTGAGATTTTGTGGGTCAACGCCAAATTACGCACCCCGCACATTTTCAGGAGGATCTCGGAATCTGGCCCACTCCTGGTCGAACGCACTCTTTTAACCCTTAAAGGCGGGGGTACACTGAATTTGAATGAAATTTTTAGAGGTTCAAAGAAGGGATAGAAGAAAGAAAATGATTTTTGGAACACCAACAGACAGTTGGTACCTACGCAAGAGGCAGAAAAATGGCATTCAGGTGTACCTCGCCTTAACTCCCAGAGTCATTTGTGAAGACATGTAGTTTAGTTCTAACATTTGAGTCTGTTGATGAAATCCTATGATGTGACCATTTAAATGAAACCTCTTCGACAGTACTTTTGCATGGTACCATTTGTTCTAACATTTGAGTCTGTTGATGAAATCCTATGGTGTGACCATTTAAATGAAACCACTTCGACAGAACTTTTGCATGGTACCATTTGTTTTTTAATAACTTAAAAAATGAAATTTGGGATTTTTTTAAATTTTGATTTTTGGGAGTTAAAGGGTTAATCTCTGATTATTACTAGTAATACAAAGTAAACGACGAAGAAACCACATGGAGAGAAGCTGGCATGCAGGTGGACAAGTGATATGTCATTGGCAGAGAGAACAGGAGAACGGCTTTACCATGCAGAAATAAGGCAAAATGACAATTATAAAATTGATCTTGACTACTACCTTATTATAGAAAATTATAACGCTTGTGTTTATTAACGTATTTGAAATTAACGCGGCTTAAATTAACGCGAATTGAAGGAGAAAATAGTCTAGATTATACTGAATGTCCTGAATGGAAATAAAAGCGAAAGAAAGGTTCAATTTTCAAATAAAGAAAACTAACGCGAGTGTGGAGGTCTCGTATTCTATCGAGGAAGAGTATACATGTTTATCAATTAAATATTTCAAAGGTATATTTGTCGAAACTGACAGTCAACCATGAGCTGAAAGACCATTCTGGGGATTACAACTGATGAATTTAGATTATCGTACACAGTGTGAAATGTGATAATTATAAACTAAGAAAGCTGTACTTATAACTATGGACATGATTCAGAATGTGGGGCAGAATGATAGAAATTAATGTTGTAGAAAATAACGCTCATAGAAACTAACGCGAGTTAATTTTATGGAGCTTTTTTTTCCTATAATCATAATGAGGTACAACGAAGCAGAGTTTTTTTACAATCTTAATCTGCCTATTAAATTATAACTATTTGAATTTACAGTTTGCCCATGAAATTCGCAGAGTTTTGCTGCTTACAACTGTGTGTTTACAACTTAACAGCGTGCAGTTATTCTGTTAAAGTGTTTTGTACTGTAAGTTATGAAAAGATTTTATTTTAATTAAATATGAGACCAGATGTTCAGATAAACTGAGTTGACACTCGGAGAACAAATACGAATACGATCAACAACTGAGATGAAAAGCCATCTTTAAAAAGTAAAATGGAAAACTGGTTTTGGATTCTTGGCTGGTTTCTTTCCATTCTAACAATCACAGGAAATGGATTTATTATCTTTCTTGTGAGCAGCAAACGACAGCTTCGCACAAAAACCAACGCGTTTGTGGTTTCACTTGCAGTGGCGGATTTTTGTGTTGGGATGAGCGTAATTCCTTCCTTATTCTTCTGTGACGTTACAAGCAGTTGCAACTGGCCTCGAGCTTGGCTTTCGTGGGTTCGTTTAATGAGGTGGCTATTCAGTGACGCGTCTATAACCAACTTGTGCAGTTTAGTACTCGATCGTTACATTGCTATTGTGAAGCCCTTGAAATACCTAACGTTTATGACTCACCGTCGAGTCATCCAAATGATTTCCTTCTCTTGGGCGATACCAGTTGTTTTTAGTTTGCTTCAGTCGTCGCTCGGACTTAGTTTTGAAACACCTCTTATCTCCAATATTTTTATTTCTCTGGTAATGATATTCTTGCACTTTCTCCCTTGTTTTATGTTAATATTTTGCTTTGCTTCTATGGTACATGTTGTGTGTAAACACGATCGAGCATCTCGCGCCTTAGCAAAGCAGTTATATTTTAACCATCGCGTTTTGTTTAAACCTCACGACAAGTCAGCTGTATTGATGATGGCAACTGTTGTAGGCTTGTTTCTTGTTTGTTATTTAGCGTACTTGCGTTGTGGTTTTGTAATAATTCTGTATGATCAAAGATCATGTAAAGATTCCACATATAAAATACCTGTGCTAATTTTAAACTCCGCCGTGAATCCTTTGGCCTATGCTTTGTTCAAGAGGGACATAAAGAAGGAGTTTAAAAAACTGGTCTGCATATGGATTTTAAAGAAGGGTAACCAAGTAAAGCCTTTTAATAAAGACATTCGTTTTACTTTAGGTAGCTCGACTTTGTAACTAGTAACGGTTCGAGAGGTAGTCGAGAACAAACGTAATTAAATGGACTGAAGAACAAAAGTGAATACATTTATGGCAAAGCTAGTTAGTTTGTAAAGGAATAATGGTCAAGTCTAGATCAAACTCTGGAAAAATAGATAAAATATGTTCTTTATCATGGCGGGGATGTGTTAGCTTAAATAAAGGATGTTTAACTGAACACTTGTTAGCTGTTCAAACAATCGTCAAAGTCCATGCATATCCGCTTTTCGTTACAAGCGATCATAACGATATCACGTAAAAAAAAACTTATTTGGGCCAAGTTCGCGCGATCACAGGTGTAGCCTGTTCCCAGCGTGTTATTAAAAAATTGTGGGGCCGTGGAGCAGCTTAAAACCGGCGTGTGGACGAGCGAGGAAAACGAGGAGAGACTGGGGAGAGGGGGGTGAGGTTACTCAGCACTCGCAATATTTTTCCTTCGTCTGTCCTTGGCTCCCCACTATTTGTCAGCGGTCGCCCTCAAAGCGTATAAAAGGATTAAAGGGAACCTCCACCATTATAACAAATTGACGTTAAATTGTTGTTGGTTCAAAATGGCGGCGCGCGGGAAATTTAAAAGCGAAAATAGGTGATATTCATATCCAATATTTGTGTACACTAAAATTATATTTCCACTTGTTATTAACATAATTGAAATTTAAATGTTAGTTCCAACAATTTAACGTCAATTTGTTATAACATTGGAGGTTCCTTTTAAGATCACTTTACTCGCCCTCTTTTCGCCCCAGTCAGCTTAGCATTCTCCGCGCTCTGTCGTCAGTTTAATACAGCCGAAGAAGCCGCTCAAGTTCTTTCTGCAAATTAAAATGTGGCGGCGGCGGAAGCCGCGTTGGCCGCCCCTGCTGTTCCTGTTACCGCTCAGTCTATTCATCGCAGAACGCCGTTCCTGGGTCTTCTTCGGAACAAGAAACTTTTGAGGCGAATATCTCTTCTTATTTACTGTCATGTTAGTATTATACTATTTCTCGTTTCCTTCTTTCCTTGCCGCCATGCTTTTCGGTTCTCATGCTCGCCATTTGCCTCTAGTAGTTTTACTTTATTTGTCATTTTCAGTGCAATTTTATTTTTTTATTTTTGGTCAATCGGCTTTTCGTTGTGAGTGTTTGCTTAGCATGATGCCTTTTCAGTTCTTTGTCTTGTTCATCAGGTTTTATTTAGCATGCTGTGCTTCACCTTCGGCGCTTTACAGATGCTTGTTTGTTTCATTTTTTCCTCTTTTATCTCTTTCTTTTCTCTCCTTCCGATGACAGTCTTGAAGGGAGATTAATTCCCTACTCGGATTACCGGGGCCAAGGCTATCATCTCTCAGGATTTTCTTTTATCTTTTCCTTATTTTTGTTTCTGTTATCTTTCAGTCTTCTTTGCGCCTCCTCAATGAAAAGAGTTACGGCTTTCATCAGTGGGAGATTTCTGAAAATTTTGATTCTACTGCCGTCTCCTCTAACTTAGTGTCATTGGTTAATAGAACTGGAAGTTCCGTTCCCACCCAAGCTTGGAAGATGACAGTTTATGGCCATGTATCAGAGACTTTCGTTTCTGAGGTTCTTAAGGGCTTTGGCTTTTCGTGACTCAGGACGCTCCGTTGCCAGAGAGCTTCACCGTCATTTCGAATCCTGGTCTCGTATTGCCTCTTTAGATTTTCGTTTGCGGTTTTGGTTTTGGATGTTTCGTTTTCTGGAGTTTTTGTTTAGTTTTGGGGGTATTTTTGGAGGTGTGATAAATATCTGCGAGATTGCTTTTGGCTTCTTGCGACAGCTGACTCCAATCTAAATCCGCATAAGCACGAGGGAGAGCGCCGCAAATTGATTACTATTTGTCAGCGGTCGCCCTCAAAGCGTATTTAAGGATTGAGATCACCTCACTCGCCTTCTTTTCGCGCCAGTCTGGCGGCTCAGTTTGCCGCGGTTTGTTCGTCCTTTTATGTCTTCATCTCACTCTCTGCTTTCCTCGCTGTCGACTTTCGGTTCGAGTTTTTTCCTGCCCTCCCAACCCATGTGCTATCTAAATGCCAGGAAAAGGCTATCAAAATTGCGAGTTACAAACCGGGGAAGGGGAATCACTCTCTCAATTGCTCTACTCGTAGTTCGAGGCCGCGCTGTTCGCATACTGTACTCGCGCAAACCCGGAATAGTAGAGCTTGCTCACAGGATATTATACGGGTCCTACCGAACACAAATCCAGTTAGTGGCAGGGAGATAACTTGAATTACAGGTCCAACGCCCAAACTCGTCCCCAGGGCCGGGCGCTTTAGCCCCTGGACAAGGTTGCGAAATACAGTCGAACCCGTTAATACGGACACCGAACTGGACCACGGAAACTGTCCGTATATGGATGACGTAATTTAAGTGCTTTATTGTTTTTAAGGGAAGCCGGCAGTGATGAATTCAGTAGTGTAGCAGCTTCTTTGTTTAAGGCGTTGTGGCTGCTTCTGTTTTTAAGGCTAGGACTATTGTTTCCGTTGTTTGCTTCATTGTTCTCTCAAAGGGTATTGAACCAATGGTGTGCGGAGACCTTACGAGACCTGCTACATCGCCTAGTAAATTACCTCATCTAACCCCTTTAAGACACTAAGAAATTACTATTAGACAAACTTTGGTAATTTTCTCACCCTTTCAACCAAACTGATAGTATATATATATGTGTAGCTGACTGACTTGGTGCATTTGAGAACATTTTCATCGCTTAGAATTTGCCAAATTGTCCGTATTAAGGAGGTTTACTTTCTGCTGTCCGTATTAGCGAGTGTCCGTAATAATCAGGTAAATTTTAGAGAAAAGTATGGCGTTCGGCCGGGACCAATAAAACTGTCCGTACTGGGTGTCCGTATTAAGCGGGGTTCGACTGTTCTGCAAAAATTTGATACAACTTCCTTTGTTTAACCAAGATATTTAGACCACCACCGAGATTTGCTTTGTCTAGTTCAGTATTGTTGAGGTAAACAAAAGACAAGGTTTTTCTGTTACATTAAGACAACCCGCAATTCTGTTATTTAGTTCTTTTAATCTAATGCTTAGTTCCGAAGCAAGGCTAAAATTGTAGCTCTAGTTGTATATTGAAGAACAGGCCTAAATAGAGAACGTGGACTGGCAAGGAATTTCTTCCATCAACCACACTTCTAAGAAAAGTCTTTCACATCGGCTTAACTATCGGCCCAGCTTTAGCGCAAAACCATTAGGCCAACTGGTACAATGATCAATGAAATGAGTGGTCGATCCAGAGATTTTCGGTTTGCGCGTCAATACACTTCTACTTGCATTACCACAACTTTACAGTAAAACGGCAAGCGATTTTTTTTATGACATCTAAATGGCTGCAAATGCATTAGTTATGTGAACTGTCGGGGAATAATTGCCACGATATAGGTTTTCACTTAGCGATGTTCAGTACATGTGTTTTTGAAGTCGGTAACTTCAGATTTTCCATAGCGTTTATTTGTACACCTGTTACGGATTTCCTTTTCAAAATCAACTTAATTACCTGACTCATATCACAGTGGTTCAGTGTCTATTCTGAAAACGTCGTTTAAACTGATCTTTGAAATCCTTCTTAAGAAACGAATAAGCTATCGGATTGGCAGCTGAATTTATAATACAAATAAGATCTAGAACATGATCAATATTTTCAGGTATGCCACAGCACAAGTCCCATTCACACGAACAGAAACCTTTCCAGTGTTCTGCCGCAGAGCAGAGAATAAATATCACCATGACAACGATCATCATCTTCGCGGTCGCCTGTCTTTCGAAGATCTCTGAACTGGGTGTTTTTATATTTGCTGTGTTGTTTCTGTAGTTGAAACGAATCTGGGCGTTTAACACGCGCGATTTGCGAGCAAGGCTCCGCGCGACAACCAAAACATGCGTTGTTAATGCAATCAGTATTATCATCGGAATTGTGTTGAACATCAGGGATTTTAATATCGAGAAGATGTTGTCTTGCTTCTTATCTGCAAATAATAGAACGATCGTTTGAGGAACAGCGAACACAATTAGTGGTGAAGTCCATGATGCGACCAAGAGAAAGATGATTCTTTTTCGTGTCATGATAGTAATGTGTTTTAGCGGTTTTATAATGGAGATGTACCGGTCTGCCAACATAACACACAGATTCGTTATCGAGCAATATTGGAAGAAGTGTCTTGTGATAAAAAAGACATCACCGCAAATGTCTGAATCACAGGACAAGTTCTTGACAAAAATCTGCGGGAAATAGCAAAGCCCCACAAAAATGTCCGCAACTGCTAACGATGCAATAAAGCAGTTTGGTTTTGTTTGCAGCTGCGGTTTTTTAAGAATAAGATATGCGACGAGTCCATTTCCAACCACGGTTAGAAGAGTGAAAAGCCATCCTAAAACCCAAAACCACATATTGCTGTCAACACGACTGTCAGACATTTCACCTCACAATCTCCTTGGTATATTCAACACAAACACATACATCTACAAATAAGCGCCTTTGACTTGATGCGAATAAATAATCAGCTATCACATTAAAACAGACCTTTTTCAAAAAGACAATTGCAGCTGTGACATGTTTTGTTAACAGACTCGTTTATTTTTTGTAAGAGCCGATGATTGGCCCAGAATGTGGTCCATGTCGTCTTCTTAGAAAAATGAACTATATAATTGAAATATATTTCAAGTATTCTAGCCTACTATTGTATATATGAAAAGACGATTCGTGTCAGATGAACAAATTAAGCACAAGCACCCAAGAAAAAGGCCATTTTGTAAAAGTAGTAAAATGACATGAAAAATTGCGGAAAAATTTAGCATGCTCTAGAGTAATATGGATGTTTTGGTTTTGGTAATTATACGGATATGCATCTTTTATGGTTTTAATATTGGTTTGGGTTTTCTTTATTCTTCTGTTAAAAGGAGTTTGTTTGGCTACCAGCTGACTTTAATTAATGTTTTCCTTCAAAATGTTAGCATTGAATTCATGCTATGTTTTTTTTTAACTACTGTACTGAATTTATACTTATGCAGCCTTGCAAAACATTCAGCGTGATACACTTGTAAACATAGGAGGAGCTTAACTTGCTTATATAATTATTTTCTGTTCTGATTAGCTTCGCATCACAAGCCAATTGCATATAAATGTCCCTATCCTTCTTGTAACAAATTAGCTAATCAAACCGGCTTTTTTCTTTTGTCAGTGTTTGGTGTTGTGCGCAAGCGCACGACACTTAATCCATCCGTTTGTCTCGCGTGGGGTGATTTTCACACGCGCTCGCGTTTCGCTCGTTCTACTATCCCTGAGGAAAAAGGAGGGACTACTCGTAGTCTATTTTTTCTTCAAACGGCTTCATTTTTACTGGGCCGTTACGTACATGTAGTTCAAGTTTATCTTCGAACGCAGTTATATTGTATCCCAATTGGTCCCGAGATAAGTCCTAAATTTGTAGCCAATATATTTTACTGATAATAACAAAGCTTTTTGAAGCCAACATCGATTATTCGGTTGCATATATTAGACATGTTCGAAGCTGGTGCCCAGCTATAATATAATAACTATAATAATCTTCACAAAGTAATGGTTTGAAATGTTGGAGATCTTAAAAAAATGCTAGCTCGGCGATCTGTTGAAGAATTAGATGGAGGGATAGAAAAAAAAAAGCCTTCCTCTAATCCCTTATATCTGCAAACATCGCAATATGTCTATTAAGAATTTCCTTATTCATTTAAATTAAAGGACACGAAACGTCAGTCTTCACTTTTAATATTTTTGGTTATTTGTATTTCGATTTCCTCTACCTCTTCTAACTTAAATGACCCGAGCTGATCATTTGAAAATATTTGTTTTTCATGATGTGGAATGTTTGTGAAAATATTTTGTACATCGCTAATTATTTATGAAAACAAAAATAAAGTGAAGTGAAAAAGAATGAAATGAAATAAAATAAAATAGAAACAATTAAACGGGCACTAGTACCCAGTCTACCACTTGGCGAAGAACGCCTTGTTGATATTCACTGCCACGAAAACAAGTTTTATTTGTTGCTCATTTCTTTATCAAATGCGATAGTCTTTATTAGGTCTTATTAGTTTTATTTATTGGAAGGTACCGCTTCTCTGACATTTGGAAAAAATTTTGAGGATTTCGAAGTAGGCAAGAAATGCAGGAGGCAGAGGAACGTCCTTTTATCATCCGTCATTTTACCTCCATAACTCGAATCGCCGGGCTGTTCACCAGCGCAGGTAAAAGATTGAAATAATTATTTTCTATATTTTCCTTACTTCAATGAATACTTAATAACTGCCTACAAATACTTTTCCAGTCGTGTCGTACATTGAGAAATTAGCAATAATATTGTGCTTAACTCGTGTGCAACTCGAAATTAGTTTGGAGTTATTCAAGAATGTCAGGCTGAAAGGATTGTTAATTAATAATGATTTATTTGATCTACACCTCGTGTATTGTAAGATACAGTCGCAATTCTCAGTGCTGACCAATCAACACCTTACGATCTCAGTATTTTTGAGATAATATTGATAAAGTGCACATAATCGTTTGCCATTCTCGTGATGTCCATGATGTAGTCACTTGCATTGGGATGCAGATTACAACGCTTCAACTGCCTTCTGTTAGTCTTTACTGATGTACATGCCAACTCTCCGAGATTATTCATATCTCCTGCTCTCCTTGACAATGCAGTGAATCTCCTGGATATATTTAAATTTGGGACATTGGCTAAAATGTTATGTTTTTCATATATAAATACAATGAAATAAAATCCTGTTCTGCAAGTTCAATTTTCATTCTTGTCAGCATTTTCTAGTGCCTGACTGTTACAGAAACTGAGAATATCATTTTTCAGAACCAAAACTGCCATTTCTGGTTATATACAAGACAGCTGACAAGATTGCATGATACATGTACCACCCTCCCTTCCAAAATCTCAGGAGGGGAGGTGGGGGGGCGGGGGGGGGGGGGGGGGGGGGGGGGGGGTAAGTGAATCAGGGGTGAGGGGTGGTAGTCAGTGAAAGTCTCCAGATTTCTGATCTCAAGAGGTTGACATTTCTGTCTTTATCTGGAAATGAGGTTGGTTATGCATTACCATTTGAAGCATACATGTAGTGGCTTTGATTGGAGAATTTTGATCCTTACTATCCCAGCTTATGTCCCTGTAACAGCTTGGACATCAACATGTCAGGAATTTTTGTTTTGTTAATGGAAGCATGGATGAGGCAACAACAGGAGAATGGTAGTGCAGAGGACCTCCAAGGAAACCTTTCTTGCTGAAATAATGAGGATTAAACAGGGCCTCTGATATTACGCAGTGGTGCGATTTTGCATAATCGGCCTCAAATCGCATCCGATCGCATAATTCACAAAAAATCGCATAATTCGTAAAAAATCACACAAAATCGCATAATGTGAACAAACCACACGATACACTATCGCTTTAGCTAAGAAACTTAAGCTAAAATTTGTTTTTTTTTTCTATTGAATTATCCTGTATCAAATAAACAAACCGCCACTTTCGATCGAAACTGCGTTCGTTCTTGGCCACAATTGATGTTCCATTTTGGAGTTTAAAATATTAATCATTCGAGTGGTCTTTTAAATGCAAAGTATTTCCGGTGGACGTCTTTTTTGACACCGAGAATGTTAATAATAGGCTCCTGGCCTATGAGCCAACTCGTGAATACGAAACGTGCTAAATAAAAGATTCTTCACCAAAAAAATTCATGCTATACAGAGATTTTAAAAAAGAAGAAAAGAAAGAAAAAAAAACTACTCGACGCCAAGAATCGAACCCGAGCGTTGGACCAGCAGCGCACTTTATACCATTGAGCTATTTGTGCATACGAAGTTCAATTTAACAATTACAGTCTTTATTATTTTAGAAATGGGCTGGATGTTCATATATGTAACAGAAAGAAAAAAACGTTTAATAATACGAAATCCGACAGTTGCCGGCCTGTTTAGCTTGCGACAATGCGTGACATTTCTGGTTGAACTATCGATTTTATCGCAAACCTCAAGTGACACGTTGGACTCTCAGAGAAGAAACAAAAAAAATAAAGAAATAAATGGCGTTATGGCTCACCAATCTATATTAAATTCATTTAAAGTGCATCTAGTAAAAAGAGTGTTGCAAGAAGTCAACTGAAATATCTTCACGGTTTGACAAAATACAGATTTGTATTGTTTACGAAAACTGACCCGCTTGGTCCGGTTGTAAATTTCCATGTCGGAGACTTGGAATTAAAAAAAAAAAGATTTCCCATTTCGCAAAGTACAGATTTCTCATTTCGCAAAGTACAGATTTCCCATTTCACAAAGTACAGATTTCTCATTTCGCAAAGTACAGATTTCTCATTTCACAAAGTACAGATTTCCCATTTCGCAAAGTACAGATTTCCCATTTCGTTTCGTTCCATTTCGTTTCGTTTCGTTTCATTTCGTTTCCTTTCATTTCGTTTTGCAAAGTACAGTAAGCCGGTTAACCAAGATGGCCGCTCGTTTACAGACTCTTTTCTTGGATTCTGTCGTTCGTTTTGGATGTTCCTTCATATCTAAAAGCTTCAAAATGTCCCACAAAGATAGCGAGCACCGTTTTAAAACAGTTATTTTCATTTTCTTTCTCTGAAACCTAGTAAAACATGCATAAAAAGCTCCAGAAAAAATCGCATAATTTTCATAATTTTCCGCATAATAGTCCTTGCTTATCGCATAATTTGCCACGAAAAAATCGCATAATTTCCATTTTTTTATCGCGTAATATCAGAGGCCCTGATTAAAGCAGTTTTCAATTGAGAGTTGAAAGTAATTTTGCGATTGCTTTGGTTTTGCTTCAGTTGTGATTGGCCAGGATAATCACTTTGGTTTTCATGTTACCACACAAGTAAAAACTGTTCTAAAATCCACCATCACCAATTTAATTACAGCCAATCAGTGTGTGACTACATCATCAGACAAATGAGAGTAGACTTTATTGTTGTAATGTAACCACTGTGAACCGCAAAAACCTTTGTAGAACATGTAAAATGATCATTCATGAATGAATTTCTAATATTATGTAATTTATTTCCAGCCCTTTGGTGGACAGGAGTTTATATGGTTGACAACGAGGATAAGAGAATAGCTGCATACCTTATGTAAGTATTGCACATCTGTGTGATGCAGGTTATGTTGGTTAAATTTCCCAACACTTACACCAACCCATTGACTCAAAATGTTAGAGAATGAAAACAATTTCACCCATGGGTACTCCCTTTAGTTCACTCCTGGAGTCGAATCAAGCAAAAAGATGTACATCAACAGATTTATCCTATAAATACTATTGGTGCTGTGGATGTTGTTACTTAAATAACCTCAACATAAAATGGGTGCATTGGTAAATTTAAAGTAGACAGTAGAGATAGTTAATAGGGAATTTTAGATCAGACTATTTATTTTATTTATCATTTATTTGCCACACAAATACAAATTTATACAGGAAAAAAAGGGATGAGGAGGCCTGAAAGAAATTTCAAATCTTATGAACTTTAGTACCATTTATTTATGATATAATTTAATCAAGTACAGTCGTGTACAAGATTGAGTATGAGTATGACTTTTTAAACCTAAGTTAATGTGTGCTCTAGATAACCATTTAACATAACAATTTTCTACCTGCCCTGGAGTCTCCTTATCTTATGGTCAGCAACAGGAAGGACCAACAGTTCTGGGAACTTGACTGGCTTGAAATTCAAAAGTTGTTCTCTTACTCAAACTCAAACTCAAATCTCAAATCAAACATTAACCAGTATCTATGGGTATGTCTTTTTTTTACAGGATATGTGGATTAACTGTCACATTTTTTGAGATCATGTTTATTCTGGACAAATGTTTTTGTTGCAGGTGATGTAGACTATTTTTAAAAAATAAATTTTCAAGTATATTTAGTATAATTATAGTTTAAATCTATTACCAGACTTAATAATAATAATTGCTTTTTGTATATTTTAATTAGCGCTCTGAAGGTAAAGGCTTTCCACAAATAGCTGCTACCCGAAAGTTGTCCCCTCCCCCACCCCCCACCCCCACATTTCCATTGGAATTTTGTAGGGTATTTATACAAAGTGAGACAAGTCCTGACCAGGGATTTCCCAACCAAGTTTCCTGTTTGGGACTTGTCTCACGCTGCCAAATTTGGGATTTTTGTGGGTATTCTTTCAATTTATACCCCAAAATATCCAAAATGGGGACCTGGTATTTATTCCTGTGTGGCCCAGGGCTGCTAATTACAAAAGTAACTATGGTCATTACTTTTGGAAGTTTTTGGCATTTTGGAAAATTCTTTGCTTAGGAGAGGTGCTTGCTTACAAGGGGTGATTAATAATTATGTCTGCAGATCATCTTGTAATTGTTTGGGTCTGTCATGGATTCACCAAGCTCTTATGAATATTATTGGAAAAACAAAATATACAAGCTAAAGAGGTCTATTAATAGGAAACCTAATAAAGTGGAGAGGGTATGGTACTGTACCTTTCTTATTGATCAGTGGACTGGACTCTTGTATTCCAGCATTATTTAGAATGCAATAATTCATTAACTCTGTTTGTCTGAAAAATGTTGCCAACTAATTTGTTTTTGTTTTCTTTCACAGGGAAGAGAGTTGTGCTCATACCCTGTGGAAGTACTTGCTGGCTGTCGACAACTGGAAGAAATCACTGCTGTATGCTTCTTTATCAATCATATGCTACTTGCATCCTCACAAGTATTGGCAAGCTTTAATTGCAGGGGTTCTGTTGGATGTCACATCATTAATGTACTTGATAAGAACATTTAGAACCAGAAATCAGAATGAAGCCTACAAATATAAACAGCTGGAAGTCAAGTGAAGGGCGCCTTACAGTTGTTTTGAAACTGGAAAGACATGTATTTGAACTTTTTTTTAAAATTGCAAATCATGCAAATCATTTTATACATAAAAATAATGCAAAAACTATGCTATTATTTCCACACAGGACATTATTGTTATAATTTAACTTTATTATAGCTAGATGTATTACAGTATTAGCCATACATGAACAGCTGTATCTCATTAATGCAGCCACACTGGTAACGAATTATCAGAGAAATGTTGCCCATCTTAATGGGTGTTCACATTAAGTGGGGTATTTTTCGAGAAAATTTTTCTGGGACAAAGAGTATTGTCTCTAATAAGCTAATAACCTGGTGTCCATAAAGTGTGGTTTGGATGTACAAGTGATGGTCAATTTTGAGAGATTCTAAAGTAAAGATCGTTGCTTTTAAAGGAAGATGATTCAGATTATTGCAGTAATTAAATCAAACAGATGGCAGGAGATGAAGCCCGTGCATATAACATTTCCTGATTAAATCACTGAATCACTCCTGTTAGAGTGGTATTCACTCGATCATGTAAAAACAAAATCAAAGTAATTAATCACACTGGCCAATAAAAATAGAGGCAAACATTATCCAAATATGAACCAATCAGAGCTCAAAGCAAATCCATGTAGCTGGCGCTAAGCCACGGGAAAAGGCATACAAGCAACTCACCTTCGTTTTACTTCTCGAGGTTGAGGAAATGGTGCAAGATTTTTTAGCCAATCACAAAGCATAGCAATGGCAGACCAAAGCACTCACAAAATTACAGTACTTTCGACACTCAATTTAAACTGATCTATTACGGACTCTCTACTATGTACATCGCATCATGGTCTCTATTATAGCAGGAGTTGATTGTAAATCACTGCATGAACACATAGGGCCGGTTGTTTAAATGAACTCTAACTTAGACTGTGGTTTAAGATAATTAATGGACCTCCACGTCTGTTTATAAGTGGGTTATTTTAAGTAGATAAATGTTTTTCTAGTCTGTGCTATAGAGTGTTTTCACTGACGTCATATCAAAATTCAGAAACATTAAACAACAGTTTTGGATTCCAAAATGTTTATGGAATTGTAGAGAGTTTAAAACTACAGATCTGGGCCAAATTTTGAAGCACAAGAGCATTTCCTTCAAGAATTATAGGCGAACGAGTATAAACATTTTTAGTAAGAAATGTATGTGCGGCTATCTTGGTGCCCCACTTAGGGACACCAACATGGCGGCCAAAAATTCAAAGTCTTAAAAAATACACCAAAATATTGTATTCACTATAGTATAAGAGCCATTAAATCAGCTTATAAACATGTATAATTATTCGAAAAAAAACTTTCAACTGGTTCAGTTTTGCTTATTTTCACGGCATATTTGAAATAGCGTGACGAATTGTGTGACACATTTAAAACCATTATAAATCGGAAGCAAAACATCGTTCAAACCTGAAGCTTTTTGTGAAAGATTATAATACTGGTATCCACATACCATGTTAGAAACAGTTTTGTAGGATGTATGCTTTAGACTTTTGAATTTTTATGACGTCATGTGCAAACACTCTATATGCCATCTGGACACTGTTTACAATAAATGTTTAAATACATTAGAGTTGGCCAGATTGAAATTGGTTCAGTCCATGATTGTGTGAAATACAGTTTAAACTTTGTTTAAGTACATTGTAATGCTCCACATAGGAATGATAGCAAACTTCATTGTTCTGCGGCATTGGCTCTTTCCCACATAGAATATCTTTGATTTCAAGAATAGAGGAGGAGCTGATGGTTAATAATTATATTTCATTATAAAAATAAAGAAAATCCATTTGCGTCAAATAAATTTTAGTAAATGTTCGTGCTTAACCAATCAGAATAGCAGAAGACAATAGGTAATAATTTTGCTTCTTTGATGAAGTTCCCCAAATACAATATCTTTTAAAAATTGCATGTTGTGCGATTGGGTCTCAAATTACTTGAAACCTTAAAAAAATTAGACAAAATGCACCTTGAACCGTAACGTTTTAGCAGTTTTTGAGTCTAGGCCAATGAGATCACTAGTTGTAACAATGAAAAATCTTGACATTCCATCGTGTTTGACATTCCATTGCCGTTCAGCGCTATCCTTCTTATGCGGATCATTACTTAAATACATTAGAGTTGGCCAGATTGAAATTGGTTCAGTCCATGATTGTGTTAAATACAGTCTAAACTTTGTTTAATTAACTGGCCCATTGTAATATTTTGTTCATAAATATGAATCTTTTATTTAAAGTTATAAATAATAGCCTACGTGTAGCTGTACCCACCCCCCCGAAGGAAAAAGCAGGTTCAGGTAATTTAAACAGTAATTTATTCTTGAAAATGATAACAAAATCATACAGACTATTTATCATATATATTGATAAGATTATTATTATAATTAATACTATTTTAATTCATGATGTTTATCAAAACTATCATCAACTCCTTCTTATGACTAGGATAGGGTGGATTATAATCTTTATAATAAAGTTACAGTAAAAAAAATAATAAAAAATAGGCTATGGAGTAAAACACCTTCTTACTCTCAAATCTTATTTTGTTTTCTGTTGTCTATTTTTTTTTATCCGAATATTTTTTCCCATTGCCATAATCACAAAAGCAAAACAATAAGATGACTGTGTCTGTAGCAAGCAACTGGAAATGTGCAAAACTTTGACAGATACAGTGTTCTTTTGTGATAAGTGAGTTAAGTAATTGTTTATTGCTTGAGAGTGAGGTTGTAAGATTAAGATGTAGTGGTAATACATCAGTCAATTCCAGCAGTGCTCCCCTCACCCCCAGACATAGTCGGGCATTTGCTCCTTGTGTTTTCGACCTAGAAGAATAGTAAGAATCTCTGGCTCCATTTCCAACGAGAAATTTGTTGTAGGGAAAACACTTCTCTATTGAGTTTGTTTGCCTTCAAATAACTTTTGAATGAGTCAACATTCGAAGAATTTTGCTTCTTTTTTTTTTTACAGCTAGCTACCTAACTTCCTAACTACAAATAAGAGGTACAATATAAAAAATAAAAACTGCTTTTCATGGAGGCCGTGTTCAAAAATATATTTAAAACTTTACTTAAAAACTATGGCGACTTAGTTTTGTCTTAAATTCGCTTAAGGAAGACGCTTGTCTTAATTCTGTGGGTAAGTTGTTCCACAACTGAGCTCCACTGTATGAAAAACGTCTTTTCAGATAATCAGTGCGAGGTTGTGGAAGAACTAGTTTGTTTTCGGTATTCCTTAAACGATAAGCATTCGCGTTATTGCGATAAACAAATCTTGATCGTAGATATTCTGGTGTCATCCCATGTAAGGTCTTATACATCATGATAGATTTCTTTTCTAATCTTTGATGACAGAGTTTACACAACCCTGATGCCCGGAACACATCAATCACTCATGATTACTATCGTAGCTCGCAAACATTAAAATGCGGGCTGCGCGATTTTGAAGCCTTCGAAGCTTTTAAGAAAGACCCTAAGACAGGGACCGCGGAGGGGGAGGGGCTGGTAGGGCCGCGGCCCCACCACTTTTTTGCGCCCCCCCCCCCCCCCCCCCCCGCCCCCACTATGATTTTATTCCATTTTTCGATTTTCAATATGAAAAAATTATTTTCAATTGTCAGCCCTCCCACTTTTCACCTTGCTCCGCGGTTCCTGTAAGAGTGTTATGTACTTCCTTTGCCTCAACTTTTTGTGAGCAAAAGATAATCAGCATCCGTTTTTTCATGACGTGCGCAAAACTAAAAGAAATGCGTAAAAAGAAGCGGCTGTGGTTTCGAGAATGTTGTAGCCTGTGAACAGCCAACCCCTCCCCTCAGGAAAAATCGGAGAAGAAAAGAAAGATATCCAATTTGTCCTGAAGGGAGGGGTCGACTGCACACAGGCTACAATGGTCGCAGCCAAACGTGATTGTGGAAGTGCGCATGAGCAGACTGTATCTGAAGGCAGTTTATTACAGGTGCATTAAGTTGTGACACAATTAGTCAGTTGAATAATAAATTGGAGTAGCAAAAGTTAACATACTGGTAGCGTTGTTTAGCAAAAATAAATTCGGATTATCCGATCGAAAATTAGGTTTTTCGTTCAATTTTGGAACAAACGGTAGTTTCTTGGTGTTGCGGATGGTGTGATCACCAAACGACGTAAAACAAAAGATTCAAAAGACACTGAACAATGCCCACACCACAACACAAAAGCTAACCAACAATGACTTCCGCAACACCAAGAAACACCCGAACAAACTAATCTTAGGGGTTGTTTACTTAGAGGGAGGGCGACCCGCTTAGCCGAGTTACACACCCGGCTCTTTTTTGCCAAACAAGGAATCAGAGAATTAACTCTGAGTGCGACTGAAATAGACCAATTCCGATATATTAAAATTCATACTTGGCTCCGAGGCTTAGGGGAATAAAACAAAAGAAATAAATTATTCATACCTGAACCTCGATGTGATTTCTTTTGTTTTATTCCCCTAAGCCTCGGAGCCAAGTATGAATTTTAATATATCGGAATTGGTCTATTATAGTGCTAAGGTCAACCCATAAATTTCCCTGTACTGAGCGTTAGCCCTAGTAAGGAAATGAGGGACCACACGAGGGAAAGAAAAAAAAATCTTTGACCTCGGTGGGATTCGAACCCACGACCTCCGGATAAGATCTTCCCTGGCTCTACCGCTTGAGCCACGAGGACGTACCGGGGAGCAGATCGTGGGTAATAAGGTGATAATTCGTGGCAACGAGAATGTGAAGGGTACAAATAGTATTATAGTATTATAGTATTATATTATAGTATAATAGTATAATAGTATTATCTTTGAAAAGCCCCTTTGGGAAAGATAATAAACAATGTATGTATGTATGTATGTATGTATGTATGTATGTAAATAGATGTTGAGCCACGTAGCACTGGTGATACAAACAAGGTCAGAGAATTAACTCTGTGTGTAAACTATAGTGCAAACGTCAACCCATAAATTTGTAGTCCCTCATTTCCTTACTAGGGCTAACGCTCAGTACAGGGAAACTTATGGGTTGACCTTGTATCACCAGTTCTACGTGGCTCAACATTTATTTGTACCCTTCACATTTTCACTGCCACGAATTGCCACCACCCACGATGTGCTCCCGTACGGCCTCGTGGCTCAAGAGGTAGAGTGACGGAAGATCTTATCCGGTGGTCGTGGGTTCGAATCCCACCGAGGTCAAAGATTTTTTTCTTTCCCCCGACACTGTGGTCCCTCATTTCCTTACTAGGGCTAACGCTCAGTACAGGGAAATTTATGGGTTGACCTTCGCACTATAATTTACACACAGAGTTAATTCTCTGATTCCTTGTTTGTATCATCAGTGCTACGTGGCTCAACATTTATTTGTATCCTTTTTTACCGTTTGCTTTACACTTTTGACATGACAATTATGAGCTGTCATAATTGACGCTACAAGCTGTTCAAAATTTTGCCTGCCGGATTGTAAGCGGAGCCCGAAAATATGATCATTTAACGCCTTTCTTAAAAGAATTAAAATGGTTACCGGTCGCTAGCGAGCTGTATTATCGTAACGCCATCATGGCGTTTAAATGCATGACGGGCTGTGCTCCAGAATACCTGTCTTCACAATTCATCAAACGCAAGGATATAACAAATCGCAGAACTCGCAACTCCCAAAAACTTAATGTACCGCTTTTTAAAACAGCCACCGGACAAAAAACATTTTATTATAGAACAGTAACTTCAGTGGAATTCACTCGATGCTTCGCCCAAATTTTCAAGAAATGTCCACATTTTTAAAAGGTCACTTAGATATAGGTTATTAAAAGAATTTAATAAGATATAATTGCTGCGGAACGAGCGTACTGCGGAACGAGCGTAGCGAGTGAGCAGCAACATAATCAGGATTTAAGAGAAATATATGAGAAAAAAATATAAGCTACGAAAAATCTCGATTTGATCGCTTTTTACCAGAATTCACTGCGGCACGCACACATTTTGGGCCAGAATTCACTGCGCCACGCACACATTTTGGGCCAGAATTCACTGCGCCACGCACACATTTTGGGCCAGAATTCACTGCGCCACGAACAATAGCCTCGCTTGCTGCTTCAAGCTGTTGGCTGCGAGATTTGTAATATTTTGGTCCAACATGTCCCAGTCGTAATCGGAAGACTACCGCGAGTTGAGCGAGGACTGTGAGGCATGGTGATAGGACCGTTGGATAGCAAAGATTTTCGAAGATTGTACGGAATAAAAGACAAATTTATTTTGAAATCACTCCGACAGCGGTCGATGAGACTGAGCTGAGCGCGTGGGGACGCGAAACCTGAGCTGAGCGCGTGGAGACGCGAACACGATACGGCTAGCTAGCAACGCAACATATTCATTATCAATAATTAAGTTAAACCTAAATTTTCACACCTTCCTCGTGGTGAACGCGTCCTTTGCTCAACAATATTCTACAGACATTGCAAGAAATTAATGCGTGAATTACAAAACAAAATTAGTCTTATCAGCTGGAGTTTTCGTCGATTCATCCCGGTTACATTTGCTTTGCTTCCCCTCAAAAAACGAAAGAGAAAATTCTGTAATACCAGCGAGGCGATAAAACAGCATTATTACAATAAATTTACCGCAGCAATTACTATCTTTTGGATACACTAGTTCTATCTTTGTTGCTGCGGAACGAGCGTAGCGAGTGAGCAGCAACATAATCAGGATTTAAGAGAAATATATGAGAAAAAAATATAAGCTAGGAAAAATCTCGATTTGATCGCTTTTTACCAGAATTCACTGCGCCACGCACACATTTTGGGCCAGAATTCACTGCGCCACGAACAATAGCCTCGCTTGCTGCTTCAAGCTGTTGGCTGCGAGATTTGTAATATTTTGGTCCAACATGTGCCAGTCGTAATCGGAACTGAAGTGTCGAAGACTACCGCGAGTTGAGCGAGGACTGTGAGGCATGGTGATATGACCGTTGGATAGCAAAGACTTTCGAAGATTGTACGGAATAAAAGACAAATTTATTTTGAAATCACTCCGACAGCGGTCGATGAGACTGAACTGAGCGCGTGGGGACGCGAAACCTGAGCTGAGCGCGTGGAGACGCGAACACGATACGGCTAGCTAGTAACGCAATATATTCATTATCAATAATTAAGTTAAACCTAAATTTTCACACCTTCCTCGTGGTGAACGCGTCCTTTGCTCAACAATATTCTACAGACATTGCAAGAAATTAATGCGTGAATTACAAAACAAAATTAGTCTTATCAGCTGGAGTTTTCGTCGATTCATCCCGGTTACATTTGCTTTGCTTCCCCTCAAAAAACGAAAGAGAAAATTCTGTAATACCAGCGAGGCGATAAAACAGCATTATTACAATAAATTTACCGCAGCAATTACTATCTTTTGGATACACTAGTTCTATCTTTGTTGCTGCGGAACGAGCGTAGCGAGTGAGCAGCAACATAATCAGGATTTAAGAGAAATATATGAGAAAAAAATATAAGCTAGGAAAAATCTCGATTTGATCGCTTTTTACCAGAATTCACTGCGCCACGCACACATTTTGGGCCAGAATTCACTGCGCCACGCACACATTTTGGGCCAGAACTCACTGCGCCACGCACACATTTTGGGCCAGAATTCACTGCGCCACGAACAATAGCCTCGCTTGCTGCTTCAAGCTGTTGGCTGCGAGATTTGTAATATTTTGGTCCAACATGTGCCAGTCGTAATCGGAACTGAAGTGTCGAAGACTACCGCGAGTTGAGCGAGGACTGTGAGGCATGGTGATATGACCGTTGGATAGCAAAGATTTTCGAAGATTGTACGGAATAAAAGACAAATTTATTTTGAAATCACTCCGACAGCGGTCGATGAGACTGAGCTGAGCGCGTGGGGACGCGAAACCTGAGCTGAGCGCGTGGAGACGCGAACACCATACGGCTAGCTAGTAACGCAATATATTCATTATCAATAATTAAGTTAAACCTAAATTTTCACACCTTCCTCGTGGTGAACGCGTCCTTTGCTCAACAATATTCTACAGACATTGCAAGAACTTAATGCGTGAATTACAAAACAAAATTAGTCTTATCAGCTGGAGTTTTCGTCGATTCATCCCGGTTACATTTGCTTTGCTTCCCCTTAAAAAACGAAAGAGAAAATTCTGTAATACCAGCGAGGCGATAAAACAGCATTATTACAACAAATTTACCGCAGCAATTACTATCTTTTGGATACACTAGTATATAATTTTTAATCACTTGTACATATTCTCAAAACTGTATATAACTTTTTAAACACTCACTGCGCCACGAACACATTTTGGGCCAGAATGCACTGCGTTACGAACATTTTGGGCCAGAATGCACTGCGCTACGAGCAATAGCCTCGCTTGCTGCTTCAAGCTGTTGGCTGCGAGATTTGTAATATTTTGGTCCAACATGTCCCAGACGAAATCGGAACTGAAGTGTCGAAGACTACCGCGAGTTGAGCGAGGACTGTGAGGCATGGTGATAGGACCGTTGGATAGCAAAGATTTTCGAAGATTGTACGGAATAAAAGACAAATTTATTTTGAAATCACTCCGACAGCGGTCGATGAGACTGAGCTGAGTGCGTGGGGACGCGAAACCTGAGCTGAGCGCGTGGAGACGCGAACACGATACGGCTAGCTAGTAACGCAACAAATTCATTATCAATAAGTTAAATCTAAATTTTCACACCTTCCTCGTGGTGAACGCGTCCTTTGCTCAACAATATTCTACAGACATTGCAAGAACTTGATGCGTGAATTACAAAACAGAATTAGTCTTATCAGCTGGGGTTTTCGTCGATTCATCCCGGTTACATTTGCTTTGCTTCCCCTCAAAAAACGAAAGAGAAAATTCTGTAATACCAGCGAGGCGATAAAACAGCATTATTACAACAAATTTACCGCAGCAATTACTATCTTTTGGATACACTAGTATATTTATATTTTTAAGTTTTACTACATTTATTGTAATATGTATTTTGCGGTAGTTTTTATTGTTTTTATTAATTAATTTATTTTTATCTTTTGTATTATCTTTGAAAAGCCCCTTTGGGAGGATAGTAAACAGTGTATGTATGTATTTCTCGACCGCCTGTCACGAAATCAAATTTGATAAAAAGTAATCCACTTCCATCCTTGCCATTCTGCACTTTATCTCCAAACTACTGCTTCTGTTTTGCTCTACAGAATCTTTTTATCCAATTTAGTTGTATATTTGGTGGCATTTGGCGATATAACATGGTAACCGAAATTTGATATTTCGGCAGGACAGTGTCCCTTAAAAAAAGGGTGCATGTGCTCGAGCCACATCAGATCACGGAGGGGGAATGCCTACCCTCAAAAGCCGGCTGAAGGTAATGCCACTGGGGACCAGGCTAATAAAGAGGGAAAGTCTTTAATATACTGACTTCAGCGATGTTGTTGTATGTGTGCGTGTGTCTTTATCTTTGATTGGTCTGAGAGAGTTCTGGCGTTATTGCGCTTGACGATATGAGAACGCTTTCTAATCTCGTGAAGGTAGGCTTTCTTGAGATTTTTTTGGTCAACGCCAAATTAGCGCCCCCGCACATTTTTCAGGTGCACTTCTCGGCTGGAAACTAGTACCCACTCCAGGCCTCGCTTTCGTTCTCGTGCTCAGATCCCCAGCTATCGAACGAAGGTGATAACTTCTGGTTGAAATTTATTTTATTTGTTTTTCAGGAAAAATCAATTAACATAACACCGACATAATAAACAAAAATCAATTAGCGTTTAGGCTTTTTGTCATCTTTCTTGTTTTAAAACTGCAATCAGCTTGCTTTCAAGCGAATTATCCAACCCCGTCAGGCTTTGGCTTTGCTCATCTCTTTCCAATCAATCGCTTTCTCATATTCAGCAACCCCTTCCTCGAAGGGCAAAAATCTACAGCTTTCTCAATTACGCTTCTTTTTCCCCTATATCGGCGGCGTGAAAGTCGAGCAACACTATAGAGGAAAGTACAAGTGAGAAAAAACAGGCAATTAAAAATGAAACTGCAAAGCGATTCCCTTTCCTTGTTGGAGATATTAGCGACCTTCAGATTGGACTACGAGTACGAGATTGAGTACGAGTACGAGTTTTCAAACCAAATTCGTGTGCCTCATATACTTAATTATCACACCAATCTTATCCCTAACGTTTATTTACGTGTTAGTCAGCAACAGGAAGGAGTTGCATTTCGGTGGATACAATTATCTCGAAATTCCAAAGTCGTACTCGTACTCGATTTCGTACTCGTAGTCAAATTTTAAAAATTCCTACCACGCTTATGATTATTCAAACAGAAAATACTTCCTTTCCCCCCATTTTTCGCCTTTCAGCCTGACTTTTAGGCACTCCCTTGGCTGCGGCAAGACTCAGGAGTAGAAATACTCGTAGTCTGCTACGAAAACTGGAGATACGTACCGGCCTACATGGGCCACTAGGCTCGAACGCAGACTTAATTACCTTTGAACAGGTATTCCCACGGAATCAACGAACGCTATTTCACTCAACTAATTTATTCTTGTTTTTCATGTTACCAGGTTTCTACCAATAGCGTGGACTCGCCACAATCCTCCCCGTCTCTAACATTTTCACTCCTGTCGGCCCCACCGGACCCACCCCCCTGGCCTTGCGATGGAGTCCGAACCCGCTACTGTTAAGTAAGCCCACCCCCCTCCCCGGTGAATAACTCACCCTCAGTATTCTTTTCTACTCACCCACTGTCAACAGTCAGTGACATAATAAGACACATAATGAACATCACAGCAAGTACTTTAGTGTAGCGCATCTTTTATTTGGCCAATACTGCAAAGAACATACGATTGAGTAAAATGAAAAGGGATAAATGTAAATGAATTTTAATGTCATTTCGTTGAGAGCTTTACTCAGTCCTTACATTTAATTTTGAGTTGTTGTACTATTGGATATTTCGCCCTGCGTTTAGACATATCCTTTGACGACTTTAGAAAGGAATACCTTAAAAGCCCCGGCTACACGTTCTAACATTGTTACATAACATTTTTTGGTTCAACAATGTTAGAACGTGTAGCCGGCATGTTAGATGACGTTTGTCTAACATTTTTTGTTAGAAGAATGTTTTGATTTTGGGCTACAAATTGACCAGTTTTAAGGGGTTTGTGAGGGAATCAATGTTTGGTGATTTACTTTGATCTTTTCTTGAAAGATTTAATTTTTGCTTTGTAAGAAGTTAGTTGGTTTTCAGGAGTTTGAATGTTTTCCAGGTAGCGCTTTGCATAGCCTGCGTAGCAAGCATCAGAGTAATGTAGGGCGCGATTTCGGTGAGGCGCGCGTGAGACTATTCTCTGCGTGCGTGAGACTATTCTCTGCGTGCGTGTCATGTGTGAGTCTTCGAAATTGCGTCCTAAATTATCCTAAATATTGGGCATAAAAGAACTGGGGAAAATTTAGGGTTAGGTCTAGAAATAGGTAGGAAAAGTCACATATTTGACCATTTTTGTGTTTCAGGAAATGGGCCACTCACCACCACCACGAAAGACTTTTCCGAGTAACTCCCCCCCCCTCCTGGAAATAAGAATAATAAAATATGAACAATAGCAGCTAGAAGCCGTTCGCAGTTGGTATGCCGGGGGAAAGGTATTGTTCTCCCCATAGTCCATTATGGGGAGAACTGCCCCCGGATTCGTAGGGTATCTAAAACCAGTGAGAAAAATATGAACAAAGCAGCAAAGAGAGACAAGAAAGATGCACTAAGGAAAAGGCATCGTTATTGAGGATAGATTTTAGCGCCGAGAAACCTCCGTTACTACCATTTCTTTACTGCGGACAGTTTGCCTTGTCCTAAAGAGACCAAACACTACCTAATGTGGTCTCTTTCCAATACTGACACCTTCATTATACGCATACGCATTTAGTTTTGATCCTCCGTGCTGTCATCAAAACTGTTCCATCGTATTGAGATGGCAAAACGCAAAAACCAAAAAACTAAACGCGGATAACGTTTCTTTGCCACTAATTACTAACTAAAAACGTTGTTCTCTCGCTAGATTTGTTTTGACTACAGTTTAGGGAATGTCTATTCTACTCACCGTGCAATTCAGTGAAGTTGTTCGCCCTTCAAGAGATCAAATCGCGATGTAGAATGCAACTCTATCCTATAGGCGGCGGAATGGCAAGGAGCGAAGCACGGAATCATTAGTCACGTGACAGTAATAGAGAGGTTGATTATTTTTGCCGTTCGTGGGAAAAACAAACGTGATAATACAATCAGCCTGCGCGAGTATCTGGTTTCGACGGTTACAAATTACACTTTATACAATTCTGTGACGAACACGCGTACGAAATTGACGATGATTCACAGACCGTCATGAGGACTGGTAAATAAATAATCAAACTTATTTTAGGGGCTGTTTACAAGGTTGAAGATGGCCCGCCTGACTAACCCGCCTAACCTGCCTAACCTGTATAGCTCAAACTCCGCAACTCCGGATCCGCGCGCGCAAAAATACTTTGTGAAGAAGGGTGACCCAGGAAAGCTGACAGGGTGACCCGGAGAGGCGGGTGAACCCTGACCCGGAAAAAATGTTTCGGCTATTTTAAAGTTGGATAAGGAACGCTTATTTTTAAAGACATTGAACCGGTAGGATGCCAAATTGGTATTCCAATAAGCGCTGTAGATCCAATCGTGTGAATTTAACTCCAGTTACTGGGCTTTCTTTAACACGTGCTTTGACTGTCGGAGTTCAATCGCATTCAAGTCGCCGTATTGGATATTTGCGAAGAATTTCCGAAAACTGGCCGAATAGAAAAGTAGTTCCTAGTACTCCTCGGCTGTTCTTTTGGACGATATCATTTAGAAATGCACATGCCTTTCTTGTAATACATCATTCAATTCCAGCAGTGCCCATTCCCCCCCCCCCGGGCTAACCCCCAGGCATTAGCATTTTTTTAAAAAGATTGGCAAATTCCGAAGGGTGGGGACACTTAAGCTGTTCAAATGTCCCTGGATGGGGGCGAAAAATGAGGGCAAATGCCCCACTCCCGGGATCATCTCCTACCAAAAGTACCACTTTTCAGTTTTTTTCTTTCTAGTTTAGCCATTTTACTGTCTATTTTTTTAGATATATAATAGCTTTTTCCGAAATTAATTTATAATATTAAAGTCAATGCCGCCAAGCGATTGCAAGACCTCACAGACGACACTACACTATAGTTGATATTGGATTTTATTATTTCCATGTATTCTGTTTTCAAACGTTTGCTTCATTGATTAATAAAAATTTTGTTGTAAAGTCATTTGTTCTGAAAATCTTTACTAAATTTTAAAAGACCAAACATTAACAAAGCGAAAGACTTGTCATGGAAAACATTGCTAATGCCCCACCCCAGGGACTGACAATGTGAGCAAATGCCCCAGGGGGGGGGGGGGGGGGATTGGCACTGCTGTAATTGACAGATGCATAAGCCCCTGAAACAGCCGCGTCACAACTTCGAAATTTAAAACTTGAATTTCCCAACCAGTAACGCAACTCCATGGTCCCTTGGGACAGAGGAATGTTTACTTCTAGAAATTTTATAAATAGTTCAGCATGGAAAGGGTCCTCTTATAGGAAGTTGCGAATGTTTATCATAGTTTGTGCTATGAATAATGCAGTGTAACGACAGATTTTAGCGGGAAAGGAGCTTGTCACGAGTTTTAAGGTACCGTGGGGATCTGCAACAACTGATCATGAAATCCGAGAACGCACACAGTACTTGGACTTCACAGTTTATTCTTCTATTATAATATTCTTCAGTTCTGTCTTTTACGCAATTTTCGGTGTAACTCTCCGAGGCACTGAGATGTAAATCAATTCACAAGGACAAAAGTGCTCTATTTATGCTAACCAATTAAGGTCGCGGGGGACAGGTTACGCTCATCAGTATGCATTTATGAAAATACCGAAAATGCGCGAAATATTCACGAACAGGCTTTGTAATGTTTCTGCATCAATAATTGCACGTGCAAAGCGCTGTCTGGTAAAATACACTATTTTTCAACGCATTGTTCTTTCTGCATGAAGTGTTGACAATAGCCCGTGGATTAAAATTAGCAAAATTACCATAAATATATATTTTTTTGCATTCGTGTTTGCTCGGGAAGCCTTCGGAAGCGTAAAAACAAGCAATTTTGTGTCCAAGAATTCAGCACGGATAGAGAATTTCATGAGTTGACACTGCAGGGAGGTAAACTAGGAACTAGGTGTATTGTAGATTGTCATATCTGACTCAAATTTTTTAAATAGGCTTTCAAAGGGAAGATATGAGGCTTTAAATTCTAACATGGACAATTTTACTCCTTTAAAAGCTAATAACTTTTAATAAAGTTGAAATCAAAAAATCGGAGTCAGATATGACACAATAGACTTTTTGACGGATCAGTGAGTGGTGAAATCACTTTGCTTTGTGTTCTTTTGGACACAAAACCACGTTTTTAAAAAAAATAAATTTAGTGGCTTACAGCATTGCCGCAAAGCGCGATCCCTTCAATAAAAAACAATCCTTATGCATTTCCATTATTCGCCAATATCTCGGTTAAATTTTAGCGAAATCGGCTTTCAAACGTTCACGATATAACGTTTTTCAAAGTGACACCCCTGCTAAAATTTTGCCTTATGAATTTATTCATGGCCAGGTATCCCCCGCGACCTTAACATGAATTAACGAGTGCATCATTCTAAGTACAATAGATTACAATACAAAAAGAGAGCTGGATGCACAACTAGTGGAGTCTGAATACACAACTAGTGAACAAGTTTGTTATCTTAAGTTGTGCACTCAGCTTTGGAGAGAAAAAACGTCTGACAGACCATCAAAGTGGGAATTGCGAACAAAAACATTGAACATTCTGATACTGTTCTCAAGTGAATGGATCAGGAGAAATTGACGGCATTGGTACTCTTAGATCTATTTAAGGCTTTTTTGATAGCATTGATCACTTACTTTTCCTTACAAAACTACGATCACTGGGTGTGTCTAGTATTTCTACGGATTGGTTCAATAGTTATCTGTCTGAAAAGCCCTATTCCGGGAAGTTACGTTGAGACAACGATCCCTGGATCACAGCACGGATACGTCACAGGATGCGGAACAACAGATTTAAAACTTTGCTGAAAACAAGGCCCTCTAATGATTCAGCATTGTGGACAAAATATAAGGAGCTTAGGAATCAAGCGACACATGAAGTAAGAATTGCTAAACGAATCTTTTTGATGAGGTTAAGGATACCAAATCCTATTGGAAGCTGATTAAGAATGCCACAGGGGCACGCATTAGCTCACAGATCAATGGCATTAGAAAAGAGAACAAGACTCTGGTAACTTATGACTTAAAAAAGCTGACATTGTAAATGAGCACTTCTCCACAGTCGGCGAAAAATAAACTCGCTCTTGAATTTCCGCCATTTGATCATGATAGGCGCACTAGTTATATTCAAAGAATTACACACACAATCTCGCGTATTAGCCTTACCGAAGAAATCATCTCTCGTGCCTTAACAAAATTAAATTCCCGGAATACAGCTTGTGGTCCTAATGAGGTTGCACCAAGACTGTTGAAGCTTGCTAATGTAATTCCCATGCACATAAAAGATGATGAGACCGACAAATGCAACTTACTACTGTCCTATTTCATTACTTAGTGTTCCTGGTAAAAAAAATGGAGACAACTGTAACTTCCTCAATGATATCGCACATTTCCACTCACAATCTCAGCAACACAGACTAATAGTGTGGGACTCTTTCAACAGAACGTTGTTTAATGAACTTGAACGACTACACGTAAGAGCCGCCAGAATTACTTACCGTCTAGACCACAGGTAGCCCAAGCTATATGTGTCACAGTAACCGTTACGAGTGAAATTATAAGGATTTGTATGAGAAAAAACGGTCCATTCTAGGAGCTAAAAAATACGAACAAGATTTCAATAAAATTGCCTACCTTACTTCGCTTGTGTGTTTCCTTGTCTCCTGTGTGTTTTTTGGGGCGATTTAGAGCGTTTCCAGTGAGTTTTAGTTCCATTGCTTTCTCTATATATAGATATATATATAGACACGACCACATCATCCATGCTGTAATTTTGTCGTGTATAAATAAATGCTTTTAGCATTATTATTATTATTATTATTGTTATTATTATTATTATTATTATTATTAAGTCAGATTGTGCGCATTGGCTCTACGCTATCTGAGTCACGCCCCACTACACATGGAGTCCCTCAACACTGCTCAAGGCTCCACTCTTGGACCTGTATTATTTAATATATACATAAACGATCTGCCTCTGGTGTTGACGACTCTAAGCTACACATATCATTTCCAGTAAAGGACATCGATATTGTCGCTGGACAGCTGACCGAAGAGCTACGGAGGATCGCTGCCTGATGATGTGCTAACAGCCTGTTGATTAATCCGGACAAGACCAAACTCCTACTACTGGGTACACGTCTGCGCAGAGTCCCGGATGATTTCCAAGCAACACTTCTCGGTAAGTCGTTACAACCTGTTTCATCTGCCAAGGATTATGGAGTTACAATTGACGCAAGTCTGACCTATGATGACCATGTGACTAATGTGGTTTCCTCTCTGACTGGAAACTTATGTCAGATAATTATTAATATAATTAAGCATATTTTAGACAGGCATACCCTTAACACTATAATTAATGCTTTGGTTTTCAGTAAATTATATTACTGTTCTTCTGTGTAGGCAAGTAGCTCCAAGAAAAACCTAGCAAAACTGCAACGAATTCAACATTTTGCTGCCCGCATTATAACTGGAACAAGAAAGCATGAACACATTTCTCCAGCGAGTACTACGCGAATTAAACTGGCTACCGGTTCAACTTCATGTTGAATACAGGGATTCCGTCATGGCGTTTAAATGCATAAAGGGTTTAGCCCCATTGTACATGTGTAATAAATTTAGAAAAAGATCTGAAGTACACTCCTTGACAACTAGAAATAGAAACAAAAATAAGTTGATCCAGTCATTCCACTTTTCAGGAGGGTCCTGAAGGGAGGGTACCAATCCCATTTACCAGCCCAATTTTTTTCCAAATCCCATTCCCACTAGCGGAATTCAGGAAAAATCCCAGTGTTTTTCATACCAGCTCTTTTCTATTCACATCCGCATATCAGGTGATATTCTCCAGCCTCTTCACATTCCTGTCGTCTGTAGGTAGTCTGACATCCCGCCATGTTGTTTTTAACATGTAAATACGCATGCTCAGCGTTTTTGGCTTGATTGCACCACTCGGCACAAATATCGTTGACCGCAAGACAAGGAAAAAATCAAATATTCTGATATTCCTATCGTAGAATTGGCGTAAAATAGGCACTTTTAACAGTTTTCTGATGTTTACCAAACTAAGGGAATTAGTTAGACTACGTTAAGGACGTTCGCGCCCATTGCTACTGCGCATTTTTTCGCGTATGTCACGCAAACGTACTTTTAATGAAATATCAACAAGAACGTACCCAACGCAAACTTTTTTCCACTTTATAGTATAGAACGTAAAGAGCGTGTAGTATCATGGGATGGCTGTGGATCCAGGTCTTCTCGGAAATGTCACGCAATGACGTGACAGTGCGAATAGATGGTCGCTTTGAGAACTTCGCAGCGATTTTATTCTCCTGGATGCCCGGTGATCCCCATTTTTCTTTCCGTAGATCACTTCCTTTTCCAATTTTCTCCATTTTAACAAAAAAAAAACAGAAAAAATCTGTACGTGAGAAGTTACAAATATTTCGCCATTTCTGCTCTCGTGCGACCAAAGTTTTCTTCGAATGTGGACGGGCAAGACTAATATGTTTTCTTTTTCAAGGCCTATTCTACCTCAAGGAACGACATCACATGCAAAAGTTTACGTAATAGACTTAGTTGTGTTGAATTGAGTACGTTTACCTGATCTAAATTTCACTAAAGTAGCTTCTTTTATTGCTAATAGTTGTAAGCTAAGATCGTCTTTAAATAACGAAAGCTTCTTAAAACGCATGGTCTTCAATGCGCCTTATCTCGAAAACGAGCACGGTGACCCCCATTTTTTGGTCATTTTGGCAATAGTTGATCTTCACCTTACTGTATGGCAAGTTTTAAAAAAAACTGTACGTGGGAACATTTTGGGCGCGAACGTCCTCAGTTAAGATCAGCATTGACTGGACATGCTTAAAGACAACAGTCCCATTCCCATTTCGTCGTTTTTTCCCATTTCCAGTGAGCAAATCCCAGTCCCAGTGACTCAAATCCTATTTCCCAGGGCAACAAAAGGCCAACCCCAGTTCCCATTTTACCCCTTCAGGACCCTCTTTCAGGTCAGCTTCCGATCAGAGGACCTTACATTACAGGGCTACAACATTATGGAATGCCATGTCCGACGATATGAACGACTGTGAAATAGAAACTTTTAAAAACAAACTGAAGCACTTGTTCTGGGAGAATTTTTAATTGTATTCATTGTAGTTACCGGCATATGAAATTTTATATTAGTAGTAATTTTAAAATAGTGTTATAGATATATCATTATGTATTTAGACTTTTAGACTTCGTTCAAATAATTTTTTTTTTTCATACAAGTTGTAATACTTACATTACAGTGACAATATGAAACGCTACTTACATTGCATTACTTACATTACGTTACTTAGACTAAATTACACTACTTACAATACAACACCTAACATAATTGTAATTACAATACGATACTTACACTAATTATAGTACTTGCGATATGCAACGCTACTTACAATGCGATATTTAGACTTACACTATGCTATTCACAGATGTACGTTACGTATAACAGTACTAACATATACTAACGGGGATTGGGTTTCGCTTCAAGTCAGAGGGCAATTTTCTATTTTCCATTGCATCTTAAGTTTGGTTCTAAATTCATTTATATCGGGGTATTTAGAAATAGTTTTGCACGTATATATGTAATACTTTGCAAGTAACAAAAGAAGGTCCAGTCTGCGTCTTTGAAGGGAGGTCAGCTCGATCAATTCGTTGGTCGAATTAAATAAAATCTGTTCTTCAGTAAGATTCAGCTTTAGACAATGAATGTCATTGAACCATAACAACACACTAGAGTATAGTGAGATTGCTGCATCACATTGAATAAATGCATGAAATATAGAGTCTGGATTGGAACATAAGGTACAAAGATCGTCTGCAGTAATATTAAACTTCTTGAGTTCTCTTTTTGTTATAAGTATGTTATGTATGAGCTTGAAAAGAAATTGCCTAAGTTTATTCTCATGAGTAATCTGATAGATCTTCTTAAAGCAACTTTTCCACTCATTAAAAATGACAGGGAATTTTTCTTTCCATTTTTTAACTCCTGTAGGCTCCATCACACTCTGTTCATTGAACAATTTGTGGTAGTGTTTACATTGCATTTTTAGCAAATTTAGGTTAGTATCTTTGTTTAATTGGAAAGTACCAGGGTTTGAAAGAAAGTTTTCCGAAGAGACTGGGGTCTTGGAAGCAGCCAGTTTTAATTTACTTGGGATGGAGGCAATCATCTGAAAATAGTGCAGGTAGTTAATTTTGAGTCTAAACTTGTCATCATTCAAATAATCATTTATACAATTTTACATTTTTATTTATAGTATTAGTACTGTTGATGTTATTGTAATTACATGTAGATACTAAAATGCCCCAAGGGTAGTAAATAAAAAAATTCAGAATTATTATTATTTTAAAGCTAAGTCAAAGAGTTTCCGATATGTTGTATGTTCATTTGGGAAGCTGAATAAAGACTAACGATCCTAGTTTTTTCAGCAGTAGATAGCAATAAGCTTGTATATTCAGTTGTCGGAAAGGCTGCATGAGTAAAGGCGGACAGCTTGCTCCTAAACTGGGGCTTTGTTAAAGAACTAAAGAATATCCAGTATTGATAACAGAAAGCTAAGCGTTGATTAACGAAACTTTAAAGCATTCAAAGAAATAACGATTTACTGGACTTATAAATTCTGTTTGCTTTTATCTCATTCTTAGCCTGGTTTGTTAAAGAGGACATCATTTCGGGGAGTCTGCAATTATTTGCTCAGCGATTTCGGTAAACGATAAATTCTTAAAAGTGTTTACTATTAAATACACGCTACAAGTCCTATTACAATATCTGATATATTTTAGACATTTTATCTCCTGACATCACAACTGTCCAAAGTACATTCAGTTTTATTGGATGTACGCAAGAAGTCTTATTCCTAGACCCAGGAGACTAAAAAAAACTGAAATCCAGGTACCACTGGATCCAAAAGTCATTTTACAGATCCTGAAGCCGCTCTTACTCCGCTCAGCTTAGAAAATAAATTCGTTCACATTGATACGATCACGAAAAGGGTGCCTTTCATTCCAGTCTTCTGAGCTCATGTTGTTGACTTTAAACAGCAATTCCTCGCATTTCCAAGTTACTCTTGAAGCGTAAACATACTGGCACCAGAAAGATTGCAAGGTTTAGAAGAAAAGCAACAGACATGAAAAAGATGTTGGCTATGCTAAAATGCGACAGCGAAGAAAGATTTATTGAGCTGAACGCGAATACCACAACACAGTATACGCCAAACATTAACCAGTGGACGAGAAACCACAAATTCAACGATTGGGAAGCGGTCGAGAGTTCTTTAACCATCTTCTGATGTGTTGCGATGACGTCATTAAGATTCCGTTCCTGGACAATCGTCAGTTAAATGGTCTAATGCGCATGTCAACGCTGCAAACACGTAGCAACTTATAAATGCCGTCAAATAGGCAATTAAAACTCCAGTACCATATGTACCGTAAAATTTCTTCTTGTTGGGGTCAACGACTGATACTTGATATGCGGTTCCAGCTGTTATGGCAAGCGAGCAAATAATCAACATCATATTGATCAGTTGCCACTCACGCGATGACACCTTCGCTTGCGCAAAAGCGGGAGAAAGTGAAGGCGTTTATCGTTGTGCACGCCATAAAGTGTAGACCAAGAGAATATAAGTTACTGTATCTGAGAGAGCGTTCCAGGCACCGAATCCCAAAGTCTTGTAGCTGTTAGTGACTTGATGATTGTCATTGCTTGTCCTATTTGTGACAACAGTCACGGGCTCTGAATGTGTCACGCAACCATCTACAAAGGGGCCACAAATAATTGGAATTATAATTTCTGCCAGCAGCGAACAAATGTTTAAAACTGCAAACATGGCACAAAGCAGAGCATAGCACCTTTTGCGTGGGTCCCATAACCCTGTTGCTTTGGTTATGAGCTGAAATAGTTTCCCCTGAAGTGAAGATGTTGGACCAACAACTACTTCCTTTGCAGCCAGGCCGCTTTTTATCTTTATGTCGTGATGAAGAAAAGGTTTTAGATCCAACGGCAGAGGTAAAGAATTCTGCTGAACCACTGGCGTAGGAGATAATAGCTTGTGTGTTTCCTTCAATTATGACTGAGGACATTTGTTGGGACTTTGCCATTCTGCGTTGCCTCTGAGTTGTACAGATGAAAATGAAAGTGTGTTTTCAGTTTCAGCTTCCCAAACTTGCGGCTTCTCAGATTAATAGAGCGTTTTCACTTGACGTCATAGCCGCCATATTGGTGTTCCAGTACAAAAGAATTTTAATTAACTTCTTTTGTTAGGAACACCAACATGGCTGCCATGGCCTTTGTTATTTGAGTCCCACGGGACTGAAGGTCACGTGAGTGAAAACGCTCTATACACATCTTAATCTTTAGACCTCGGCGGCCCTTCTTAGTTTGTTTTCAAATTTATACCCTTCACTATTAATAATGATCACCTCATTCAGCATAAAGAGAGCTCAGCTGTCTTCTTGAATCTCCAAGCCAAACTTTCCACGATTTTCATAAACAGCTTTACACCCTCTTCACACGCGCGCCAAAGCCGAAAAGCTGGTAATCAACTTCGTTCCCAGGGCCTTCTCGATTTTGAAAATGGCGGTTTGAGAGGAGAAAGGTGATAACTTAGGGACTGTGCAATAATTATCGGGGAGGGGGGGGGGGGGGGGTTGGAAAACCAGAGGGAGGGGGGGGGGGGCATAAAGTAAAATCAAAGCAAGGATAGGGGGGGGGGGGGGGGCTCAAAGTAACATAAGTCACTCACGTAGGAGGATGGGCTTATCATTTTATTTCAAGTGTTTATAGTTCTCACTGAAAGGCTTGATGATCTGTTCTGTGGCTGAACTGCAATTTCAATCTGTTGCAATACGATTAACTATTCTTCCCTATCTCTATAATAGAGAGACGAATATTGTGAGAAAGCGTTTCTGGCTTTTTAAATTTGAATAGCCCAATTTTGATATATTAAAATTCAACTTGAAACAAAAGACATCACTGCGAGGCTTAGAGGAATGATAATAAGGATTTATATGGTTTATTCCCTTAAGCCTCGTAGTGTTGTCTTTTGCTTCAAGTTGAATTTTAATATATCGAAATTGGGCTATTGTCAACAACATTTGAACAGTAGAATATAGTTATACACCAGTGCAAATATTTTGCCGTGGTGAAAATACTTTGCTCCAGTTCAAATATTTTGCACTGGTTCAAAATAAATTTGAACCAGTGCAGACAAAATTGCACCAAAATCATAATTTCACTACAATGTAGATAATCGTATTGCAACAGATTGAAGATGTACCTCAACCAGCATGGTCTTAAGGACGTTCGCGCGAAAATCTTCTAACATTGATTTTTTTCTAAAACTTTTGCTACAGCTAGGTTATGAGTAACTCGTGTCAGAAATGCAAAAAAATGAGGGGGTCACCGACTTCGTTTCTGAGATAAGCTATCTGAAAGGCGACCCTTATTTTTAAAAATTGGTCTTCCTTACGGGATGTGACCCCAATGTCTGTTAGTCTAAAAATATTGCAAATGAATCTCTAAAATGCAACTTTCTTTCCCAAATTTTATGCGAGTAGGTCTGTTCAGTAAATTTATTCAACTGGTGACGTTTCTTGAAGTAAATTTCATCTTTAAACGACAGCATTTGCAAACTCTGACAGCCGCAAGTTGGCAGGATTCGACGGCGCGCGGGTAGAAAAATGGAAAAAAATTAAACTTCCTACATTGATTTTTTGTTCATTTTTTCACAATCTGTCGAGAATTGGCAAAGAAAATTATCTATGAAAAAAAAATTGGGGGTCACCGACCATCCAAGCGAGTTAAATCTAAGCAAAGTTAACGCAACGGCTATCAGCCCTTTATGTGCTTAGATTTCTTCTCTTGCGCGCGCGCTCGTGCATGACGTAGCATGGCGTTGCGACATGAATTGCGTGCGCAGTAAGGATGCGCATAAACAATTAGCGCGAACGTCCTTAAGATCAGTGGAGGTAAAGTGGCACTGGTTGCAGGAGTTCTCCAGTACGCTCGTGGTGATCATTCTTGCATCCCACGAGAAACCCAAGAGAACGTTAACGAGGAAATGAGTTCCAGTGCAAGCAACTCGGATTCGCAATGAAGTGATTCAGAAGTGGAATCGGATGGCTTTGTTGAACACTGCTTCGAGGTCATGTTTGTTCCAGATACGGATGTCCAACAAGTAAACATGTAGTATTGCTGTATTTCCACTTCTGGAACAAACATTACGTCGTAGCAATAACAGGTGGGTGTATATTAAGAAAATGCTGGTTATTTGTATATAAAAGGAGTGTGAGTGAAGGGGGGGAGGGGGGTCATACAAAATTTCTGACTGATCAGAGAGGGGGGGGGGGGGGCAATAACTAAATTCAGTCCTTTAGAAGGGGGGTATTACCTAATATTTTCGTACATGAAGCCCATTTTCCAACCCCCCCCCCCCCCTCCTGATAATTATTGCACAGTCCCTTATCTTCTCCCGGAGCGCGACCGGAGCGCCGCCATATTGAAAACCGAGAAGACCCTGGGGACGACGTTTGGCTGGTAATGAGCCTGCGAACTTCTGTCAGCAGCATGTAGGATTGAAAATCATTTTCGAAGAAAGTTTAAATAGGAGCGAAGCGTCTCTTAGAGTGATGATTGCACTGAATTTGCAAAGAAAATTGGTTTGATGCAACGAACAGAAAAGGCTTTCGACGCTGTACAAAAAAGACGACGGGACGTTTTAAGGTCTGGACAAAGTGAAACCCCCCAAAACACGTTGTACTGATTGCCAATGGAAACA
Source organism: Dendrophyllia cribrosa (assembly GCA_024195265.1). Taxonomy (NCBI): domain Eukaryota; kingdom Metazoa; phylum Cnidaria; class Anthozoa; order Scleractinia; family Dendrophylliidae; genus Dendrophyllia; species Dendrophyllia cribrosa. The sequence continues at coordinate 55,594,465 of JAJLRJ010000001.1, forward strand.
TCCCAGCTGTTGTCACCAGTCGTTGGCGAAGAAAACACACAGGATCCTTTCTCCTACAAACAGAGTGGGGAAAATTTAATAGAGGGAGGAACTTCTGTCGTGGAAGCTGGACTCATCAAAGATTGTTACAAAGATCACTCAGATATTCAAAGTTGCGAAAGCGAGAGAACATGCTCCAACATGTTCGCTTCGGGAAGACTATTTAGACCTATTTAGGTATATAACCAAAGCTATAGGGCTGTGGAACCCGCGGTAAAAGCGATATGCTATGCTTTGTGCCTTTTTCGTCCTTTTAAACACTTTGTCGCTATTGGCAGAAATTATAATTCCAAGCATTTGCGGGCCCTTTGTGGATCGCTGCGTGACATACGAAAATCGCGTGACAAATGGGACAACAAATAATGACAGTGAATCAAAGGCAATTTTCGTCAAGATGTACGAAATAACACTAGCATTCGATGCGTGGAACGCTTTTTCAGTTGCAATGACATGCATTTTATTGATCTACACTTTGCGGCGTGTGCAACAACAAATGCCCTTGCTCTCTCTCGCTTCTGCTGAAACAAACGTGTCATCTCCTGAATGGTTGTTTGTTAATGCAATGTTCATTGTTTGCTCAGTTGCCATAACTGTTGGCAGTGTATTTTGAATATCAGTTGTTGAACACAGCAAAATGAAATTTTATGGTACATTTGGTTTGGGTGTTTTCATTGTCTATTTGACAGCATTAACATGTTGCTGCGTGTTTGTAGTGATGACATGTACATTATGCAGTTTAATTGATACACATTTCCAGGAAATTTGTAACATGAGAAACACAAGCCTTAATGTGTAACGAGAACTGTCCTCTAGACTGTGCAAGTCCTTCAGGTTTTATTCCACGATCAAATAATCGCTCTCCAAGATTTTACAACCTAGTTTTCACACCGCACCCAGCTTTGCTGCCAGGCCTAATAAAGTCTATCATGTGACCAAACAGGAACCGGAAATTGTCACATCCTTTTTTTTCCTACATTTTTATATTTTTTTTTAACTAGCGAACAACAAAGGGGTTCTTTAAATTAAAGTTCAGCGACCCCATTTCTAAACTAGCAACCAACAAAGGGGTTCTTTAAATTAAAGTTCAAAAGACAAAGTTCAGCCAATTTTGAAGTCCTTCATCCAGCTGGGTGGTCTACGCACTCGGGTGGACCGTCTCCCCCCAACATCGGGTGCCACAGGGGGCGAAGGTGATGCCATAATTTGGGGTGACATACAACTGGGGCGCAGTTCATCTACGGGGGCTCCCGCTCTCACTGGTGAGAGTCTATCTGCAGGGCCTCCTGCTCTCACGGGTGAGGTCACATTTGGCGTTCCAGAACTGTCCACGACTGCCTCCGAAAAGCCCTCAGCGGTTACAAGACCTTCATTCCCGGTAGGTACTGGCTCTGACGTTGCTCGCAGGTCTCGACGGTTTCGGCGGTATTGTCGCCCGGCCACCTCTACCTCGTACTGTCGGTCCCCTGTCGCACGCAAGCAATGTCCCAAGGACCACTCACCGTCCCCTGGTCTCCGCATTCTGATAGCATCCCCACTATGCAAAGGTGGTAGAGGTTTGGATCCTCTGTCATAATAGTGCTTCTGTCTTTCCTTGGCTTTCAACAACTTGGACCTCGTGTCCTGTGCCTGACGAGGATGAGGCTTCCGCCTTCCCTTGGATTCCAACAGCATGGACCCTGTGTCCAGCGCTTGGCGTGGCTGAGGCAAAGTAGTGCGTTGGGGATAGCCAAACATCTTCTCAGCTGGGGAAGAGCCGGTACTTTCACTAGGAGTGTTGCAAAATTCGAGAAGTGCAAGATACGGGTCGTTGCCTGCATCAGCCGCTTTCTTCATCAGTTGCTTGCATCTTTTGACGGAACTCTCCGCCTTACCATTTGACTGGGGGTACAAAGGAGATGATGTGACATGTTCAAAGTTCCATTTGCCCGCAAAATTCACTTTAATGTATGACATCCATGCTAAGGCAGTACCAACAAATCTTCTTGACAAGTTTATTAAAATTAATAAAACACATCATTATAATACGCGATTTTCACAAATGAATGCTTTTCTGTCGAATTATCCAGAACTGGAAAAATGAAAAAATCTTTCACTTGAACCGGTATATCTATTTGGAACTCTATTAATTTCCACTCTCTGTTAAAACTCTCAAAAAGTGCAAGATTACAAAGATTCTGGTGGAATTTCGAGGTTTTAATTGTTATTTTGTCATTTTAGTTCATATTTCTTTGCGTTCATCACATGTAGTGATTCCCCCCTATTTCGAGATAATAAAGCAAGCTTCTGGCCATAATCATGAAAACACGATATTTCAGCCGAAACACGGTCCCTTTAACGTTTTTTCACTATTATTACCGTATGTACAATTAATAAATTAAGAAGGCATACAGAAAATCTTAAATTAAATCTGCACCCAATTTTAGACCATGATAGCTGATCAGACAGCTGAATTTGTTTGGTAAAAGAAACCAAACAAATTCGTGATCCTGATCTGCACAAAGATCCAGCTACATTTTGCTACTGTTTGTCCAAGTGGTCCTGCATTGTTACAGAAGTTTGTTAAAAAAATTACTCCGTGTGGCCACTCATACCTGTATAGCTTCCCGGGGGCTTAAAAATATGGCGATCAGTAATTCATTTTAAATTTGTTGTTTTTTGTGACATAGAAAAAAATATTTGTTCTCGTCTATGTCTGGTTGCTCATGAGATCGTGTTGGGTTGCGTGTCGTTCGCGGACTTACGAGTCATCCCGCGGTGCAAATATATGCTAATTATTCAGAGAAAGTTATGACGTCACGGCAAACGATCCGAAGCCTTGTTCGAGGGTGGCCATGTTGTACGCCATCTTTGTGGAGTATTATTTCAGGAAAACAGTGCCATGATTCGTTCGAGATGCCGAAAGAAAAGCATGAAAATAATGATCTTCGAAGAACTTATAGCCTAATGAGTGCCGAGGATGTAGCTAATGGCAAAAAGTCCAAATGGACCGAACTGGAAATTACGGCTCCGATCCGTAATTTGAGTCCGACACTTTGGCAGCTGGACTTTTTGACTGCGTTGTTTCTAAACGACAATCATCTAACGAAGATTCCCCCAGAGATCTCCAAGCTTGCTCAGCTCAAGCACTTGGATTTATCGTCGAATAAACTACGAAGTTTGCCCAGTGAACTTGGAGATCTGGTCACATTACGTGAGCTACTTCTTTGCAATAATAGCTTGAGAGTTCTACCAAATGAACTGGGTAGACTTTTCCAGTTGCAAACCCTTGGATTGCAGGGAAATCCGTTACCTCAGGATATTTTAAGTATAAATTCGGAACAAAATGGAACAGCTAAACTACTCAGCTTCATGCTGGACAATCTAACTGGTAAGTTATGTGTAAACATAAAAGTGAAAGCTTATGGTGTCAATTCTAAATTTAAAATATCGTTGTGACAGTATTTTTTATCATCCTCCTGGCTAAAATGACCCATTTCTTGTATTATATCCCCTCCAAATCCATTCATGACATTTCTGTTTAGCCATATTGTCTGTTTAATAGCGTAGAATTGTTTGCTTTGCGAACGTGTTTTTCTTTGTGTGTTGTGCACGAGGTTCTTTTCACGAAGCATGGAATTCATGCTATATTGATCAATGTTCATCTGCGTTCGTTCTTTTTTCCTGATCATTATTTCTTCTGTGCCTCGTGCTCGAATACAAGGAGTGAAATCTTGTCTTCACCTCGTAATAATTTTGTTACCCTGTATGTATCTGTGTCGAGGTCATTTTGTATTCAGCGAGAAGCAAAGAGGGCTATTTCTATTCAACGAACAATAACCATCTCAAACCACCATGTTTTATTCGAAAATCACATCTAAACCGCAGTGAATTACATTGTGAAAACTATAAAGTTAAAACGTGGCATCTACAATGCAATCAAATTATTTTCTTTAATAATCTTTTTACGTGATTTTTAATATATAGTACTCTACTGTACTCTAAAATCACAGTTCTTGTCCGGAAGTGGTTAGGGTGCTAATTTATATGACCTCACTTTTCGTTTTGTTTGTGTTTGCTCACACGCTAGATTCTTTAAACAGATCTTTCTGTTCGTTCTTATGTCAGGGTTAACTTTGATCTATCGAAGTAGAAATTACCATGAAGAGCCATTTTAATGATGACCAGACCACACTGTTAAAATTCTATTGCCTTTGTGTATGCACCAGGACCTTAAGCCTGTTGACAGCCAAAAGCACTCCATAATATTTGGAATTATACCAAGCAACAAAGTTTCATATTCACATTATCATTGTAGCTTGAATCTTAATTCATTACCATATCATGTAAGTTAGGTTGATATTATGGATTAGCCAAATACAAATTAACTTTCCTCACATTAATTTAGATACAGTCAAATGTACAACCAGTAGAATGTTTGGTTGTTAGCCTGACCAAACAAGTTCAACATCATTAAACATTGTTGATTCAACTCTCTCAAATGATGTTGAATTAGTTCAATATCGAGATTCAATATCATTCAACATAACAGCCAAATGAGTGAACATGTTGCATTCAATGCTGTTGAATGATCTTAAATCATGATGTTCAACTTGTTCAGCTTTAATGGAGGTATTCTTTATATATTAGTAAATATGGGAACAAAACTTTGGGACTTTGCCTATGCTTGTGTACCATCTGCTTAATAAAGGGTGGCTGACTTCGGTATTTTAGGTTCTCCGTATTATTGCTTTGCAAAATATCAAAATAATTTACTATATTTCTTTGTTCCTGAGTTTTTCATGAGTGGCCATATACCATTTTGGAATTTTAAAACTGCAAATATATTTTCTAGCAGCAGTGATTATTATAATTATCAAAAAACATGGTTTCTTCATTTACCACAAACTTGGCAAGTTTTTTTTTTTTTTTCCTTTCTAAAACTGCCAAATTGCCAAATGTTTTGACAACGCAAGTTACACATTATTAACAGATAATAGGATTAGTGTATATTGTGCATACATTGTCTCTGCCTTCTGTTTATTTTTAATAGAATGACCAGTACTTTTTCAGGGACAATTACATCCATACTATGAAACATTGTTTATTTACTTGTATAATTTGCTTGCAAGGAATGATAAATTGAGTTCCTGTTTTGCCAAAAAAATTTCCTGACAGAAGCAGATTACATATCATTACAGTACATTCAGGGTCTAGAAATAATTGCTACTGAGAAAGCAAAAATCCCAGTTACATCCAGAAAATTTGTTTATTTACATGTAAAATTAACATGCAAGGAATGATAAAATTAGCTGCTGTATACACCTTATTTATAAATGGTGGCCGATTTATTATTTTATACTTATGTTAATATTATCCTCACTAGCCTCATTTTAGGGTAAAAACTCTTGAATTTTGCACATGCTAATGAGGCCAGTGAGGCTAATTAACATACACATAAAAGAATAATAGATCGGCGGCCATTTATGAATAAGGTGTATGCTAAAAAAATTTCTGAAACAGATTATTGTATCATAACATTGTAGTCAGGTTCTAGAAATGAATGCTACATTTGTACATATACTGACTAAACAAAAAGTCTGAGTGAAGGAAGAGATTTTAGAAATAAATACCCCAAGCATAAACAAACAGCTATAATTTTGATCTGTAAGTATATATTTTGTCAGACATTGTGCAGTCCCAAGAAATATCCCCATCCCTATTACCCACAAAAAAAATCACAAAAATTCTCAATGCATAAGGAGTCTGAAGATTTCAAGGGTAAAAAGTGATAAAGCTGGGGAATCCATAATGATGTTGAATATTGGTCTTGTTGAAAAGCAGTTCAGGCAAATTCCAATGAAGTTTGTCCTTATTTATACATGTACATGTAACATTTCAATTTGACCTGGTGAATTATTGGTCGGAGGACAAAATAATTGGAGTAGCCTGTAACTGATTACATGTTGCATCACATTCATGTGTACAGGGGTAGTAGTGATGTTGTGACTCAAATCTGAATTTGAAGGGAAATTTGAAAATTTTCAAAGCAAAGAAAAAAATTACCACAACAGTAATACAGATCACTTCATGCCGCAAAAAGTAGAAATACGCATTGTCTGCATGGTTCATCAGATTTGTGATCATCATCAAGCTTTACAGGTGCTTTAACAGTACTCACTTTGGGTCATGGTCTACTGCCGTGAATGTTAATAGTAGTTAGACTTTTGTGGTACAAGTCCCTGGTCTTTGCTGTCATAAGGTGTTTTCTTAGACAAGAGCCTTTTTCCACACTGTATCTTGCCTGCTAACCAGGGGTCAATTTAATAAAACTTTTACAAGTGTAATTTACAAGCGTAGCCATTGTTTCAGAGGTTGAAAACAATAGCTACACTTGTAAATTACAAGTGTAAAAGTTTTATTAAATTGACCCCAGGTATATTTATTGGGTACTGGTGAACCATTAGGAAAACCTAACAAAATGCTGTGAAAGGGATTAACCCTGTGATGGACTAGCATCACATTCAGAGGGAGTAGTAATTCTTCTACATGGAGTTGTGGTTTACGGCCATTTATCCCTGGACATTTAACCTCCAATGAAATATGTTCTAGCCACCGTTGAACGTGCTTTTAGAATGAGGAATATATTTATGTTGTGGTTCAAATTTTTAACTTTGTATTTAATCCTTTTTCTCAGATTCATTATCATATTCTGAGACAAAGGAAGACAAAAATTTAACTGGTTTAGAAAAATTTGAACACAACATATACATTGTATACTCCAGCTTCCTTTCCTGCAACACAGTTTTATTTGCAGGCTAAATGTCAGGGGCTATGACTGGGGGGAGGGGGGGTGGGGGGGGGGGGGGGTAAATGACTTGTTACCTGTAGTTGCTTCATACTCGAGTAACACAGACTTCACATATTTTTGCTTAAAGATTGAGTGACCTTAGCATTATGGTGCAGTATACATTGTACTGTATAGTGGCTGATATACATGTAAATTCTACCAGAAACCCATAAGTGGGTTGTAACGTGTAACACGCATTCACAGCTTCCGAATATTCATTTTTTGCTTTATAGTACCATATTTGGAAACCCCTCGGTCCCTCGAGATTGGAAGCAAGTTGTTCTAGCAAATTGATTGGTCAATATTTTATCTTGATTTTCCAAATATGGCTGTAACAATAATCAGAAGCTTTGAGGGCATACAAGAGACAGTTGCACGTTTCAACCCACTTATGGGTTTCTGATTCTACCTGATATTTTTTATGATGTTTAGGTGACTAATAACTTAAGAAGTTTACTGAATTGGGGAAAAAATTTCACACTGTAATGTTATAACCTTAATGGAGAATCTGCCAGGTTGCATCTCTTTTTTGCAGAGAGATATTCGGCTACACAATTTGAAATTTAGGAGAACTGAAGAAAAGCTTTGGAAAGACTCGCCTGTTTTCAGCTTTTGTTTCCACTATTGTTTTTTCATCTTTAATCTTACATTTAACTCAGTATATACACATGAACATTTTGTTTTCTCTCATCACAGTATGCCCTCGGCCACCCGAGAGACAGTGGATTTCATTACAACCAGACAGAACGAGAAATCCGTCATGTGAGTTCACTAAATTAATTTTCTGAAAATACTTGTAGAGCAACTGTAGAAGTCTAACAAATTATGCAAGACTCAAACAAAAGTCCTATCTTGTCATTTGTACATTTTGTAGACCTTGTAAGTTTGTACAATTTTATGCTCATTTGCCTGTTTGGCAACCCATCTGTAAACTGAATAACTTTCTGAAAATGAACACAGAATTAAAATTGAGTGACGTCTTGTTTTGAAACCTAAGTACAATGTAAACGTATGCAAAACTGTATGCACAGTACACGAATACTGAATAATTGCAATATATTTTTTTAATGAATGTGAGAAGAGAGAATAAACTGTAATCAGAGTTTTAGGGAGTTTTCCATAACACAGTAGAGTAAAACTGGACCATTATTTAATGCCAAAAATGGTGACACATCTCCTTTAACCCTTTTGCGGCCACAGATGACTACATTTTTGTGTAGTTGCCTTACCCGTAAGTGGCCAAAGGTGACTATAGTTGCCATAATTATGCTATTTGGCCTAAAGATAATGAAATTTGAGGAAATTTGGCCGCAAAAGGGTTAAAGGTGAGGTATTAGTTTAACTATTTTTTTGCCCCTTTTCTCTTTATTTCTTAATTATTCATTCCTGTAAACTTGTTAATCTTTGGAGAAATAAATACTACTACTACTAAGGGGAGATTCAGTAATGGATGTGAGTGAATTGATCGGAAGTAAGGACAAATACATTTACTATATATTTACATGTTCATTGGCAGTTCCATAAGTTCATATCTTTCTTTCTTTCTTTCATTTCTTTTAGTGACATTCAGTGTCATGTGTTACAATGTACTCTGCGACAAGTATTGTACGCGGCAAATCTATGGCTACTGTCCATCATGGGCACTAAATTGGGAATACAGGAAAACAGCAATATTAAAAGAGATTCTGCATTATGGCGCTGACATACTTAGCTTACAGGTATTGCACAGTGTTTGTTTGTGCTTTACATGTATGTTCAATTGTTTTATATAGACACCCCGTTATTATGGACAGTTTTCTTGGTCCAGGCTGAAAGCCCACACATTTTCTTTAAAATTTACCTACTTAATATGGACACCTGATGTTGGGTCCCTAATGTCAGAAGAGCTTAAGTTTGATGGTGTGTATACTGATTTAAGTATTGCCACTTAGGTCCATGGAACTAAACTGAACTGACTATACTAATCAGGGTTCTCATTAAGTGCCGGCAAGTGGCTAAAAAACCGGCTACTTTGAATTTTGAGCCACCTACTTTTCAGTGGAAAGGAATATGAATATGTGTTAAACAAACCTGAATGAACAGTGACAGTTGTGCAAAGCAATGTAAATAAATAAAAATGTAAGCTTACTCACATGAAAAACAGTTGAGGATTTTATAAAAAATGTCTTGCCAAAAAAGCATGAAATGGCAATTTTGAGCCTCTAGATTTTTAAATTTTCCTGGGGGGCATGCCCCCAGACCACTCTAGAAATACTGTAGATGCCTTCAGCACTCAATTGCTAAGCCGCCTACTATTATATCTCAACTGACTTCTCTAAAACTTAGTGAGAACCCTGACTAATACTCTGATATCAAAGGAACTTAAGTGGAGACTTTGTTGATCCAAATGCATATTGTGGGTTTGTTATTTCAGGAAATTGAAACAGAGCAGTTTTTCAACTTTTATCTTCCTGAACTTCAACAACATGGCTATAATGGAATTTTCAGTCCAAAATCGAGAGCAAGAACAATGACAGAAGAAGATCGCAAATATGTGGATGGCTGTGCAATATTCTATAGAACATCCAAGTATGTGATACATGAAGTATTTCATTTGAACGTTAATACACGTAATGAAAATTCTACAGGTGCCTCTTTTCTTATTTTGACTATCCCATCTACAGTACCTGTAGGAAGAAAAAAACACTTTCATTGATTCTACATGTATTCTTTGGTTTATTACTTTTTGTTAGTGGGAATGTTAATACTGGAAGATATCGTGTCACATGCTATTGAAAGGTGCAGACATCAAGGACATGATCACTGGTGTTAAAGAAATCAGGGCGCGACAAAAGCGCTGTCCGATAGCCCGGGGCTAGTGAAGCGACCCGTCGGGCTAGTGTCTGCAAGCAATATTTGTTGCCTTTTCTCATCATAAAGTTAAGAATTTAAATAAGAAGTGTGTAATAAACAGTTCTCTAGTGAAAGTGAATGTGAGGAACATTTTAAAAATGTAAGAAAATATCAACAGGGAACAAAAGAAATGGAATTGAATGATGCGTTTCCGTAAATAATTATAATGTAGACCAATGTACAGTAGCGGCGTAATTGTGTTCACTCCTCTGCTTTTAGGTCTTTAAAATCGCTGTTGTTTTCATTGTATTAAGTTCAAAGTAAACCAGTTAGGATCTGTCTTGTCGATTAAGACCGTTTTCTTTAAACAAGCTAGACAACTTGAACATTTCCCGACACAGTCGTTGCGTTAATTAATACTGCTGTGGATAGATTGTTTTTTCCACGAACGGCAAATATTTTTGCCGTCTGCTGTTTGCCATTTCCATGGGAAAGTGAGTAGTTTCACGTTTCTCAAACTCATGAACATGTGAATTAACTTCGATTTTTCTAGTGGATTTATTTTACGATTCGAGGAAAAGTAAGGATAATAAACTGCAAGCTGCCGTTTGCTGTGTACGCGTAGAATGTAGACTTTCTCAAAGTCCGTTTTTCGTTTCTCGCTCGCTCTCACGACTTCGTCGCTCGCTTCTCGCGACTTCGTCGCTAGCTTTTCGCGACTTCGTCGCGCTCTCGGGGGCTTCACATGATCGCAGTCGACTTGTGGCAAGTCTAGCGTAGAACGCCGTGCGTAATGTAATCTCTTGATACTCGCAAGCAAGTCACGTAATATAAAATGTGCTATTTTTGTTGTATCAAACTTCCGAAAGGGCTTGCAAGATATTTTACGTTATCCAAAGGTGAAAGACTTCGAGTAAGAGTACTAGTTTCATTGATCAATTGATCATAACTTTCATAACCTGCGCAAAAATAAGTTTTTCTCGTAATTTATAATTTATTCCGCAACATTCGCCGTCGGGAGCGAACACAGTTGAGATTTTTTGCCTCTAGGTGTAATATTCATCCCCTGTTTAAATTTGTTTGTTTTTAATAATTAATTTACTTTTGGGCTAGCTCTTCAGAGCTCCGGGCTAGTAAACTAAAGTAGCAGCTTGCCCGAAGGGCAAGCTGATTTTTTCATTTTCATCCCACCCTGGAAATATATAAAAAAAGGGTGCACGTGATCAGAAGCACATTAATGTACATGTAAATGAGCACAGGCAGTGTCTAGAGTCACTCTCTTGTAAGGTTGAGTCAGTATTTTTTAAGCTTAGTATAGATGGGTATGGGCAGATTCTGTAAGACTGTGTTTAAAGCCACAGTGTGAATAAATTTGGTGATGCTGAAGACTTCATGGAAGACAGTACCTTATGCAAGGATCTGCTGTAGATACATGTACAACAAGTACAGTGAAGGACTTACTGCCTACAGTCTAGTCTCTGTAAGGACGATGTCATCTTTAAGAGTGCTGTATAAAATGCCTTGATGTACATAAATTGTAAGAAGCCTTTTATCATTTAGATCACAATCAAATATAACCCTTTCACTCCCAGAGTCAATTATGGAGACATGTAGTGTAGTTTTAACTTTTGAGTCTGTCAACGAAATCATATGGTGTGACCATTCAAATGAAACCTCTTCGGCAGTACTTTTGCATGGTACCGTTTGTTTGTCAATATTTTACAAAATGAAATGTGGAATTTTTCTTGAATATTATTCAATTTTGGCACTCTTGGGAGTTAAAGGGTTAAATCCAATGTTTTGAATATCTTCCTCTTCAGGTTCAGCTTTGTGAAAGAATACCTCATTGAGTTTAACCAACTAGCGATGGCAAATGCTTCGGGTGCTGATGACATGCTTAACAGGGTCATGACAAAAGATAACATTGGTATCGCAGCACTACTTGAGCTCAAAGAAGGGTACCTTAACTATGGCAATGATATCAACATGCCGCGGCAGCAGGTGCTAGTCTCTAATGTTCATATTCATTGGGATCCAGAGTTCAAAGATGTAAAGTTGATTCAAACAGTGATGCTTATGCATGAGCTGATGAATATAATGCAGGAAATAAACCCTGGATTCATGGTTCAGGGAGGTAAGATATTGTATTTTATTGTTTGACTGACAATGACGTCATTTTACCTTACAAAGGAAAAAGAACACAAAATATCTTAGCATATTACACAGCAGATAGACTTTCTCAAAGTCCGTTTTTTCGGCTCGTTTTCTCGTTTTGGGTTCTCAAAGTCCGTTTTTCGTTTTCTCGTTTTGGGTGGTCGGGCTGAGAACGGACTTTTCTCGCCTGCAGCGCGCCATTTTTTACCGACCTGTTTTTAGGTCGGCGGTGTGTCGGGGGTGTGGCAGCATTGATGTCCAATCAGAGGGCGCTAAGTTTCATGACGTCATCTTCCGGGAAACTTGATAGAAACACAGAATTACAAAACAGCTATCATACTGGAGATTCAAATATTTGAAACCGGATGCAATGGAGATACTGCCTAGCTCCAAGAAACACATTATATAAACTCTGAGGAGATAAAAACAATTGCAAGATGCCACTATTCCAATATAGACCATGACTATCGCATAAGACTTGGATCTTAGAAGTCGTGAAGAAGAAACACTATATCAGAAGTTATGCTGACCGCAGACTTGCGGTCACATTAAATCACGGACTGAGAAATGAACTGATTCTAAGCAGTGGATAACTCGTACTTAAGCGACTACTACTGATCTTGCAACTCTTTCAAATTGAGCCAAAGAAGCTCCATTGTAATGCCAAGAGCTAGCAAACAAACGATGGCGTAACTAAATATTCTAAACGGCTCTGGAAAGCGTGAATTTCTCCTGTCAGTATCACAGCTAGAGATTTTTTTCCTAAGATCAAAGAAACGACAACATTTAGGACAACAAGCCTGTTATATCTTTATTTTGATCTGAAAGGAAAAAACCCTCAGGCACGTTCTTGGGGTACAGTTATTCATATAAACCTAGGCTGAAATGCTTTTAGCGGTGCGACGAGCAGGATTTCTGCTAGGCCTGTCATCCTGTCACCTTTTATAACAATTCATTGTGGAATTGAGACTATCCAGTCATTTGAGAAATGACATGTTTATTTTTAATACCAGCCCGATGCGTGAACCATTACGTCATACCCATATTTTCGCGCCAACAATATGCAAATTAAATTCGATTTCGTGCAGACGAAACAAGTCGACTCGCGACTTCGTCGCTCGTTTTTAGCGACTTCGTCGCGCTCTCGGGGGCTTCGCAGTCGACTTGTGGCAAGTCTACACAGCAGATTGCCATATTACACCTTAGTATCCTGGTTTAAAGACAGAAGCTATTATAAATAAACAAATTTCAGTCGAATAATAAATGTAATCCATTATTTGATGGTCAAGAAGATACATGCAGACATTTTACTCTGTTTGAATTATTTCTTGCCCCTGTGGGGCTCAAAAAATTCTATGCAACTCGTAAAAATCCGTGTGTATTATAATCTGTTAAACTATCGAATATTATAAGGGGTAAATGTACATTGTATAATGTTGTGGTTCAAATTTTGCTTTGGTTTGAAAATTTTCAAACCAGTTTGATTTTTGTGTTCCATTGTCTCAGAATATGGTAATGAATCTGAGACAAAGGAAAATAAAAATAAAACAGGTTTGAAAATTTTCAAACCAAAGCAAAATGTGAACCACAACATATACATGTATACAACATAGCATTTTATAGTGCAAATATGACATGTTATTATTTGACATACATGTAGCATTTCAGAGTGCAAATAGGCACCAAAACAAATTTAAGTATGACACATTATTACACTCTTTTGACAGCACATTAGAAAACAACTTTCACAAACTTAATTAAGGGTTTGAGAAAAGATGACTGCAGGATTACGTGAATAAGCAATTGAAGGCCTCCAGGCAGGAATGTCCTAAGTAGTAGCTTTTTGGAAACTTTTCACTGAAATCTTGGATTTTTGGCCTCAAAAGGGACTCACTTGCCAAAATTATGACTGGATCATGTAAATATGTCTGAAAGGATTTCAACCAGGTCAATAAATCTTCTATCTAATTCAAACAGAATAAACGTTTATCTTGAAAAGATACATAGGGTGTCCTAAGGCCCAAAATATTTTCTCAAAGAGGTGGATTTTCTTCCCCATTTTGGATCTGTTTTTAGTATCTTAACAATAACAAATCATTAAATTTGACAAAACTGTGATTTTAAAGTCCTAAAACATACAATTTTAGTGAAAGTTGTCAAAAAGGTACTTAGGACATTCTTGCCCGGAGGCCTTCAGTCGATTCAGAGAAAATTAATGTTGTGTTATACGACTGAAAAATGCCATCATTAGAAATTCAACATAAATTTATTTAATATGTTTGGGCAGGGGTATGGATATTTTCTGGAAGAACACAAGATCAGAAATGTAAAGTACTTGTAAATACTAAATGAGTAAGTTTCTTACAAGTTTATTTTGTTGCAAGAATGTAAGAGAGGATTTTGACTAAACTTGCCATCATTTAATTTCCAATAAAAGGTAAAAATGGCACACCACCAAGCAAATCCATTCCATTAGTGTGCTGTGGGGATCTTAACTCCCTGCCTGACTCAGGGGTGGTCGAATTCCTGGAAAATGGTAGAGTACGGATTGACCATGGTGACTTCCTTGACATGAAGTATGATGGATTCCTGTCACGCCTCAGCAATGGTAAAAATGGTGAGAAGTGTGGTGACCTGACGCATTGTTTCAAACTCCACCGCGCATATTCAGAGGAGCAGATGCAGTACAGCAACCTGACCTATTCATTCACAGGAGTGATAGATTATATTTATTTCACGTCTGACCTGCTGGTACCCGTTGGAGTGCTTGGCTCTGTCAGTCAGCAATACATCAAGGAAAACAAGATCATCGGCTGGCCACACCCTCACTTCCCATCTGATCACCAATCGCTGCTTGTAGAATTTGAAGCACTCAGCTTCAGCAATGGAGTGCCAGTATATGGGTATTTACCAGGTTCCCATCATCCAAGGTAGTGTGCATTGCATACTGTAGATTCCGCACATCCATCAATATTATTGTAAATTTGTAACAAAGGTGTAAAAAGGCTGACTTGATGCAAGCCATTTTTAAAGATCTATCTAGTCGCAAGACTTGTTTTGTATTCAATCTGATAATCCAGTCGGGCCAGTGGAGGCCTTTTGTTCTCTGTCAGTTTTATAAACTTGAATCGAAAGTGAGCTACCTTGATGTTTCAACTAGTGGTTTCCCAGAAGGAAGCGATTTTTATTTTGTTGAATATTATGTTTGTATTAGTAATTTTTTGAATTACATGTTAAATAGTCGTTTTGCAATGACTATTGTAGAACCAAAAGCAAGGTAATTTCATCTGGCCAATATCATTTTTATTTTCTAAAGATCGCATCAAAGCCATTGCATCGTTGGTGCCAAACATGAGTAAGGCTAGACTAATTCTCAGAAGGTCTGAGGTCGCTCGCACTCACTCTGTTATCTCCTCATCTGATTTCCTTTGTTTGAGGGTTTGTTCTTGACGTCATCTGACCATTGAATAATTTCACCAATCAGAGTATGTTCAGTCGCATTCTTGAAATTCCTGACTGAGAAAAACGAAACACAACGTTCAGGAATTTCAAGAATGCAACTGAACATACTGTGATTGGTGGAAATGTTCAATGGTCAGATGAGGCCATGAACAAGCCCTCAAACAAAGGACATCAGACAGGGTGAGGAGGGAGTGGGTGCGAGCGACCTCAGACTGTCTGAGAATCAGGCTAGAGCAAAGCTCCACCGCGGTCAAACGTCCGAGGCGTTTTTCGTTTTATTAAGTGGGATTTTATTTAATATTAAATGGAAATATGGGCAAGGATGTATAAAAAAAAAGACGTTACTATCTTTTATTTTTTCTTAAAATTATAAGCTTTTTTCCGTTGAAAACTTACCAAAACTCTTTGCGCCTGATGAAAATTATGTTGGCAAATGGCGCCGACAATTCTGCAGTTCACAGTTTTTAAACGCTTAGAACGTTTTTGGTAAACTTTCAAAACGTTTGGTAAATTGACAGTGCATTGGCAATATATTAACTTTAAACAGTGAAAATGACAACCCGGCTTAACTTTTAAGTACTTTGCTTAACTTTTGCAAATTTCTCTCGTTTGACCGCGGTTTAGAGTAACGCAAGCCAAATGTTTTTTTTTCTTTTTAATCACTAAGGCCACAAAACACGAAGCAAAACAATTCGAGGAGTAGCAAGCTCCATAAAGATTTCTGAAAATAAATTATGACTGCTTTGGCTTTGTGCAATTGGCAGAGGATGTAACATCCATATGCTGATTTGTTGGACCCCTTAAGACAATTGTTTTTATTGATTATAATTATTTATCAGCAAACTACGTACACTGTAGTTATTTTTTAATCATAGACAGTTGAACAATGGCCGACGTGTTTAGTTGCAGTGTATTTGTGCTAGTGTTAAAAGTAGTCAGGATATTTATAATAAGTTCACGTGGACATGCCCGTATACTTCATTCAAATATAAAAACAGCTGGTTACATACAGTGGAACTGTTAATCTATCCACCTGTGGGCCATACAACGTAGAAATGATCAGAGATACATGTAATTCAACATGGTTTCAAATAAGACTGATGACTGCCGGAGCAAAAACAGTGAGTCATACACGTGTTTGTATTAACATGGTAGTGGTAAGGTGTGTTCCACTGTACGTGATTGTCTGCAATAGGCCTTATTTACTATAGCCGCCATGTTTGTTTTAACTCGTGAATACGGGAAGCGTTGAACGAGTTATTGTTACATTATAATGTTGATTACCCACGTGATTTCTGAGGGGACAGACAAATCAAACTCGAGAAATTTCTAATACGTTTCTTAGTACGCTGATCTTTGTTCGAAGCTTGTTTAGGCCTACGTTATTATAGTAAATATTATGCTTGAGTTTAAGTTATATTTGTCACTTTTATAACAAGTACATATAAACAGCGTGCGAAGTTAACAAATGTAGTGCAAGTCAGATTTAGAGCAACCTTTTCAAACTCATAATAAAACAATGATATCTTCCAACTATCTACAGTGGTGTAGCTCTCATGGATACACTGTACTTCACTGTTTGAAGCAACCCAGCGATTTTCCAAAAAAAAAAATTTGTCCAATGTTTGTTCCCTGGAAGAACCGCAAGGCTAATTTGCATTATGATGTAAAAAAATGGCGATTATCGTGAATAAGACCGTTCCTTTACAATATAGAACGTAACCTTAACGTCACCTAGAAAGAGCAACACTTACTGTACTTTGTAAACTTAAGCATAAATAATTTGCATGCAAATCCGATTTTCCACTACTCTTCCAGTACTATACATACATATTTGTACAGTGACAGTGGTATAAATTACAGTTAGACGAACTTGTAAATCCCGGGGACATGTGCTCACTGCATATAAAAGCACGTTGTTGGTCTCGCATTGCGTTCTTTACGAAAGAAACGTCCGAGAAATTGGTGCTGAAATTCCATTCTGATTGCCTATAATTGTCGCCAAATTTAGTTAAGACACCTTACGCTCAATGCATGATCTCCTTAACTGTTCGCGTCCTTCCCTCCCATTGTTGAATTTTGCTACTCTGTGATAAACCAACATTAAGAAAGAAGGGAGCCCATATGTGTCTCAACAGATGTGACGAGAATTGTAGCTCAACGCAGAACTAAGTATTTTTTTACCTCTGATTGGTTCCCAGTCTTTTTATTCAACCAATCTAAACCGTAACCCACATCCGGGTAGTACTGTAACATTTGTCAATATCCCATCTTACTGTGTAGAAATGTCTCTTTCGTGTGAAACACTCTGGGCCGGGGGTTTGATAATGGAAACTTTTCACTCAAGGGCGAAGCTATGTCGAAGGGCCCGTTGTTTTGATACTATTGTGCTGATTTCTATTCCTATCCCTGTTTTGGTATTGTTAGAAAATATTGTCAAAAAGAGTACTTTCCCGCCGATTTTCAGTAACTAAAAACCTCAGAAAATTAAAATGCTGTTTTGTAATATGACCACATCAGCTTCCCTGGAATTTTACATCTTGTGACAATAAAATAAGTGTTATTATTACAAAGGAGGGATATGAATGAATATGAACTGCGGATATAGAGAAGGTAAAGTGAAGACATGATACTCGTAGTTGTGTTTGCCGCAGCAATTGCAAAGAAGCTTGAAAGCCCTGAATTTTTTTCAGGCTTCTTTGCAATTGCTTAAATTGCAAACACAACTGCGAGGATCTTTCCTTCACTTTACAAATGTTATTATTGTTTGTTTGTTTCGACAATATCGTATTCCGGCAGAACAAACCAAATATTGTTCCGAAAACGGAAGAGTTCCCCAAAGAACACCATTACCGTCAGGTACGAGTATTTATGTGTTGGAATAGTACTAAAACAACGCGCCCTTAACTAGCTTACGTTAAATGAAATGTCGTTTAATTTCCATGCAAACAATTACATTTAGCAGTGTTTGTAAGTACAGGTACGTGTAAAAATGCATATAGATGCCTAAAAAGGCCGATTCTGTTCAACATCAAATTGCAGCATCAATGGTAGCTAAGGGTTTTTATAAGTGTTATGTCGGCCAATTTTTCTTCTGCTGTCAATGGTTAGAGCGCATCTAAGCATGCACTACGTTTGGCAGTTTGTTTTAGTAAATAGCATTGAAGAGTGAAGTTGGTGTTGTATATTTTAGCAGAGTTCTGGCTGTGATGCATTAACTTTGAATTGTTTTTAAGGGTATATCTTAGTGTGAAAGTGCATCAGAGCCAGGAGAATCCGCGGATATCGACTTGTCAAAACTTGATTTGTGTATCGTGATGTTGTTTATTTCCCATTTAGTAAATATCATCAAAGTTGTTTTGTAGCTAAGAAATATTCAACACCCTTCTCACTAGCCGCTGTAATTTAGTACAAGATTTGAATTTCATTTGTAGAATTGTAGAATGTTACGACGTGTAGCATTTCGCTACATCACTGTGTTTTATAATTAGCGATTTTCCAGCCGTTTGCTGCAAAACTGGTAGATTAATTTGCGTGAAGGCGTCATTTCACTTAACCCTTTCACTCCCAGAGTCAGTTATGGAGACATGTAGTGTAGTTCTAACTTTTGAGTCTGTCGACGAAATCCTGTGGTGTGACCATTCAAATGAGACTTCTTCGGCAGTACTTTTGCATGGTGCCATTTGTTTTTCAATATTTTACAAAATGAAATTTAATGAAAATAGAATGATATGGGAATTTGGGATTTTTCTTGAATTTTGATTTTGGGCACTCTTGGGAGTTAAAGAGTTAAAAGGCAATGTCATTTCTTCAGCTTACTGTTGGAATGCTTGAAGACCTTTTCTCGGTTTTTGTTTTTGCAGCATATGGGTGGATATACAATGTAGTTTCAAAGTGTTTCGTCACGACCGTCATACGATAGGCTTGTATTGTATTGCCTTTTACTATTTAAGGTTAGCACATCTGCGGTTTTAGGAGTATCAGTAACATAGTAAATGGATTGATAAAACTTGAAGGAAGTGTGGTTTTGGAAATACAACTCACTTTGGAATTTACTCCATTGCTTAAAACTCATATTGACCAACTAGGCATTCGACCCAAAATCGCGAGCGCATTCTTTCACGAGCGTGAGTAGTTCGTTTGTCTGGTGACAGTTTCGTTTTTAAGAAGACTATGTTTATTAATATGACTTCCTCGAGTTACGTTCGGATTCGTTTGACAGAGTGTGTCAAATATTGTTCTACAAGAACTTCACCGACTTCTCGAACTGACGTGTTACTTTAGTCTTCACTGGGGTATGTTTTGCTGGGTTTAATTATTTTTTTTAAACTTTCACTATGGTGAATTATTGTAGCTAACGAATGATAATAGTATATTTAGAACATTGTTTTGCCATTCAGCGTAAGTGGTGTCCGTCTGGTGGACGTAGGGAATAAACTGTCCCGCGGAATGAATAATCCCGTGGCAGCTTTGAATAGCTGGGGAGTTGTGGTTGTCCTGGTAGGTTAAAAGGTTTAGTTTTACTCGATTAAAAATAAAACACAAACAGCGGTGATAAACATGGTAAACCAACGCATTTTTATAATAAACTTGACGTTTCGTATGCTAACCAAATACATTTTCAAAAGGAACCGTTACAGTGTTTGAAAACCGTTTATATAGTTCAAAATAGGGGTCTGGAACCAAGATTAAGAAAAACAATCTTAACAGTAATTTAATAGTACGGACTGTCAGTCCTAAGAAGCTACAGCTAATAAAGCAGCAGCTTCTCACTGCTGACGTTAACATTTAAGGAAGGCTGTAGTTCTTGAATCAGCAAAGTCTCCTTGATTTTGCAGTGAAAGTCCATTTTGCCGGACGCTAAAAAAATTCTTTGGTTTACCATGTTTATCACCGCTGTTTGCATGTGTTTTATTTTTAATCAAGTTACGATGGCCTAAGAACAAGATTATATGATTCAGTTTTACTCCGCCCCTCCAATATTTATTATTGGTCACTGATACAGGTCCATGTAGGTTTATTTTAAAAATTAGAATATCGAAGAGTATTTAGTGTAAAAGTGCATTTGTAACTTTTTATTTGGAAGGTTTTGGTTTTGTTTTCTGTGATTCCCTTAGTTGTCCGGGTTATTTCCTATTTTTACAGGAATCCATCTCTTGTTCACTTCGTCTTATGCCGAGTCGATTTCTCACTACAAGCCAAGTATATGTCAAATGCACTTGGAGTGATTTTCGTGAAATAGTTACTAGGTTAGTAAGCACTATTAGGCACTTTATTGTTTTGTTTTGTTTAGTTTTTACTGATTTTGGCTAATTTGATTAATTGCTAGATACTGATCACGGTCTAAGTAAAATCACTCTGTTGAGATCAGTCTGAGGTAACAGTAAAACCTAATGGCAAGGTGAATTACAGTGCTGCATATATATTGATTTGTTTTTCTCAAGTAAGAGCACAACCGGTGCGTTGGAATGTACCGGACAGGCGTGTTGTCCTGCCAGAAGGGAGGACTTTGGCTCCTTTGAAGTTTCGGCTGTTTCGTCGAAACTTTTTCGACTTGGCAAAAGAAGGTCGCACTTGTCTTTGCAGTGATTTTCAGTTATAATGAACGAAGTGCACGTGCAACGCGGACCACTTAAAAGGCTGCGGTGTTTTTAAAGTTTTATTTGTCTGCCCAGTTCATTTCTCCGAAAAGTGTAAGTCGCACTTGTCTTTGTCAAGGGCGCTTAAATTGAAATTCGATAAAAATGTACAAAATTGTCCCAAGTGCGATTTGGGTCACTGTCAATGTTTTGCGCAGCTTCACGTGTCTATCAATTGGCTTGTTTTCTTATTGGTTCGTTCGCTAGTGTGATGTACATCATACTTGTCTTCGTACTTCGGCTTCTTTGAAATAGTCACGTTTACATGGTCACGAAGTTGGGTTCAAGTCTGTGCGGTTTTTTTTTCTCTTTCACATTTAAAATTGCTTTCAAGTGCACTGCAGGGCCCGCGCAGAGGGAGGGGTAATTAACCATTTCTAGAGTCTGCCCGCTCCCTTCAATTGAAGAGATGGAGCGGCCCCCCACTTGAAAAACTGCTCCGCGGGCCCTGCACTAAGGATATACTTAGAAGCCCCAGTGTGAAACAAACAACAAGCAAACAATTTTTTCAGTGACCAATCTTTATATGCTTCTTGTTTCCTCTAAAACTCTCTCCATGTAGTAGTTTCGTTTTTTCATGATAAATTTCGCACAATATCAGTGCCGGGTGTAAGTCAACATTTTTTAAAGTAAACATTAACTGAGTGGGATTCCATCGATGAGTGTTGTCGGCTTTGTCTTTCATTTTTCTGAATACCGGTTAAACGGGTCCCGTTTAAACGTCGCATTTCACATGTGCCGAATCTCATTCGACAATGCGACTGTCGCATCTTTGACTGAGCCAGTCGAATATTCGACAGAAGTTCGACAGCTGTTTTATACGTCGAACTTCACAATCATGTGCCTAATCGAATTTTTAAATTATATTTTACCCACAATTCTACATTTTTCCCTTACTTATATGAAAACCCCCTCATGAATTCAATGCGACTATATCAAATTCGACGTCTAAATCAAATGTCGAATTTAATTATTTGAGTAGACCCAAATAGGTAATATTCATTCCGCACATGTGAAATGCGACGTTTAAACCGGACCTTAGATTTGTTCACGCTTGAATTTTTCTGTGGTCAAACATGATCTGCCAATAGCGAAAAATGAAATGTTACCCAAATGTTAATTGAAGCCGTAGCTGGAAATTACGATCATAAAAAAGTTTAGGGACGGACCATTAGAAAAGTGATGGGGGGGGGGGGGGGGGGGGGGGGGATTTTCAGCTTGCACGAATTTTTTTTTTCGCCCATTGCTTGTGCAGGATTTTTTTTTGCAGGTGAAACCCTCTGCACGAATTTTTTTTTTCAGACAAATATTGCTTTGTTTTTCATTTACTAATTAAAAAAGGTGTAATACTTAAAAACCATTTTTGACCATTACGTATATTTGAAAAATATATATTAGGAATAGTCCGCTACGTTGCACAAGACTATATCCTATTATGGAACGCATGAAACAAACACAACTTGACACCAGAATTACACGCCTGTTGTAGAAAAAATATGCAGTGTATCTTGAATTCATTGAGACATACACGAGACCTCCTCTCTACAACACGAAAAGAACTGTTCTTTGTGTCAGAAAATATCATACATGCTATGAAATTAAGAATAAAGCCTCAGAAAGAAACACAACTTAACGTTGGATCGAAACTACACCAATGCTATTGGTTCAATTAAACGAGCCAATGAGAAAACGGAACATTCGATCCTTCCCAAGAGTACAAAAGCGGCAAACATTTCATGTACAATAACGGAATAATTTCATATTATTCCGCGAGACAGTTACTTATGGGAGCAACTGATGAGGTTCACCTAAGAACCGAAACTCGAGTCTTGCTTAAGAAAAACTTAAGCGTCCGTGAGATTTTCAATACAGATCACCATATCTGTTCAAGCCATGTCGGGATGCAATAACGCCATGATGAAACAACGGAGGTTCTTCAAGCTCCAAGAAACACTTCTCAGAAACAGAACTAGATATAAAACAAGGAGCTAAAACAGAGGCGGATCCAGGGATTTCTGAAAGGGGGGTCCGGGTTCATGCCTACCGGGAAATTTTTCCAATTTTACCCTCTGAAACGCCATTTCCAGCACTCCTGAAACTCGAAAAGCGTTTGTTAAGTCAAAAAATTGACAATCAGCAATTGGTGGAGGTGAAACAACTACGTATAAAACAATTTTATTCTATTATTTTTATGAACCACAAGGGAGACACAGGTCTGAACGGGGGGGTCCGGACCCCCCCGACCCTCCCCCTGGATTCGCCACTGTAAAACATAAACTGCAAGAAGTCATGATTCCAATAGAGACACGGCAGCTTCAGACTTTGATCTTAGACGCCTACATCCGTGATAAAGATCCACTTTCTCACAAGTCTTGCACACCGCAGACTTTGACACTAAATCACGGCAGGGGCGTAGCCAGGAATTTTTCAGAGGTACGCACAATCAATTTCCAAACACTCCCCTTGCCTCCTCCCCCACCCTCAAGTCCCAAATTATTCTTTTTTCCCGACTTTTTCAGGTACGCACGTGCGTACGTGCGTACAGGTAGCTACGCCCCTGCACGGGCTGAGAGATTGACTGATCCTAGCATATTCATAACAATAACAAAAACTGCAGCCGATCACTACATATCTTGCAACAAAAGTTAGCCAAAGAAGCCCTAACATATGCCAAGAGAGCTAGCATAACGAAGGCATAGAGAAAACATAATTCCATAAATGGCTACACAGCATGAAAATCTCCTGTCACTTAAGAGATTTTTATCCCAAAGATCATCAAAAAGTCATACAATACATATCGAGCATGCAAAACTGAGACAGAGATAATAGTTACTAGTCACAATTCTATATTAGTGATCTAAAGGGAACAAATATCTCGTAGACCTTCTTGGGAAAGCATTTCTAAAGGCTTCTTTATACATTTTGCGACTAGCGGGAGTCGTGTTTGGCCTGTCACCTTTATAATACTATTTAGAAATAATAGTATAGGAAGGCCCCAAGAATGTTTTGAATTTTTGAAACGCCAAGAGCGCTATTTCCAATAGGCACTTTGGCAGCTTTTATATATTAAATAACAACAATATAACAATAATAACAACAATAATATCAACAATAATAACAATAATAACAACAATAATAACAATATATTAAATAACAACTACAATAGGACTTCTCCTTCTGCATGAATTTTTTTTCTTTGCCTTGAACTTTGCACGAATTTTTTTTCCTGGCATTTTCCCTTATACGAATTTTTTTTTGTTTTTTTCCCCACCCCCACCCCATCACTTTTCTAATGGTCCGTCCCTTATGAGCGATGGATTGATTTTCCGTGATACATGAGTTGCACCCTCCCCTCCCTCACCCTCTCAGCACTGTCATTGTTTGGGAAGACTGATATTCTCTATTTTCGAATTGCCCATAATACACTTTGTTTGCCCCCCAAATTTTGCATAAACATTGTGGTTTGAAATGCTCTTAGGAATATGCAGTCCTCCCAAGAGCAGTTTACAAACAATAGTTTATGCAAAATTTGGGGAGAGAAAATGAACAAAACGACTGGAAAAAAAACTCCGTGAACGGATTAAAAAATGGAAGTATTTTTTATTTTTTATTCTTGTCTTCATTTATATAATGACAGTCTAGTAAGCAGGCAGAGCGAATAAACGTTGAAGAAGACCAATTTTGTTAGCCGAAATATTGGCCATTAAATCGGTAGTATCGAAAACGAAGCACTCGAAAACGAAGACCGAAGCACGAAGCACCCTGACAGTCGAAAACGAAGCACCCAAAACTCGAAAACGAAGCACCCGAAGTCGAAAACGAAGCACCCAAACTCGAAAACGAAGCACCCGAAGTCGAAAACGAAGCACCCGAAGTCGAAAACGAAGCACCCGAAGTCGAAAACGAAGCACCCGAACTCGAAAACGAAGCACCCGAACTTTTTGAAGACCTCGTAAAACCCGCTATACTTTTTCGATTTGAATTGAAATATGTCGTCAACCGGAGAAAGAACCAC
This sequence comes from Dendrophyllia cribrosa, assembly GCA_024195265.1. NCBI lineage: Eukaryota > Metazoa > Cnidaria > Anthozoa > Scleractinia > Dendrophylliidae > Dendrophyllia > Dendrophyllia cribrosa. The sequence continues at coordinate 55,619,432 of JAJLRJ010000001.1, forward strand.
ATTTGTGATCGAGACCCTACTTCAGACCAAAATATGCAATTTTACGTACCCTATTTCAGACCTGACCTAAACTTCGGTACCCTATTTCAGACCAGGAAATGCTTCCGTTTGCGTAAACATTTGAGAAGGGCTTCCAATTGCCGATGTTAATCAAACCGCATTTCTCATGGGATTAAAAACGTAGCTTCTTCTTAAAACCATACCCAATTCTAGACCAGAGTGCGCAAACCATACCCTATTTCAGACCAAAATGGTCAAAATCTATACCCTATTTCAGACCAAAAACGGCTTGAAAACCATACCCTTTAGCGCCGCACATACCTATATAGCTTATGTAAGGGAGTACCCCCCCCCCCCCGGGATTCACAGTCATTTTCTAAAAACATCGGACCGCGAAAGAACGTCAGCAAAAATGTAATCGTTAACGAATGAAAAGAAGAATGGTTTGTTTGCAAACTTATTGTCATCGAGGAAAGCAAGAAAGATTTCTCATGCAACAAGAATTGCTTTTAAGTGTTTCATTTCTTATTCGAAACAAGTTTATATCCAGTTGGGGGTAATATCCGGTCCTGTAACGTGAGGCACGCTTATTTGTTTTAAATAGTTTTTGGTTCCGAGCTGTCGAAACACCCAGAGGGTCTACCTTTTACGGATCCGAGGTCTGAGTTTTCGAGACACCCAGGAAAGCAGTGTAATTTGTACTTGTGTGACTGTTTCGCAATCGAAACCGGATCACAAGTGTGGTTCATTTTTCGGATCGAAAATCGAAAACATATAGAGGGTGCTTCGTTTTCGAGTTTGGGTGCTTCGTTTTCGACTTCGGGTGCTTCGTTTACGAGTTTGGGTGCTTCGTTTTCGACTTCGGGTGCTTCGTTTTCGAGTTTTGGGTGCTTCGTTTTCGACTGTCAGGGTGCTTCGTGCTTCGGTCTTCGTTTTCGAGTGCTTCGTTTTCGACACTACCCATTAAATCTGCCCATTTGCTGTAATGCAAGCACTGCATTCAGTTTTGTTTTATCTTAAGCATCCACATGACTGAAAATGCATGACATTCACCTCAGGATGTTGAACGTCAGACGTCGGGAAATGTTACCATAGATTTTTTCCACATCTACGCTAATCCGGACGACAACAATATTCGACAGATAACTAAGGCTCTTCAAATCGGTGCCGAAACTAACTCAGATGTGAAGTTCGACGTTCTGAACTCAAATTAAATTCGACAATGCGACTTCTGTCGCATCTTCGACAGAGCCAGTCGTTCGACAGAAGTTCAACAGATTTCTTATGCGTTGATTTTAACATGCCGTACAGAGTCGAATTTTTGAATTATGTTTTACCCACTATTCTACATTTTTCCTATCACTTATATAAAAACTCGCTCATGAACTGTCAATGGGACTCTATTAAATTCGACGTCTAAATCAAATGTTGAATTTAATTATTTGAGTCGACCCAGATAGGTAGGTATTAGATTCGGTACATGTGAAATGCGACGTTTAAAACCCTTCTGACCGGGCCTAATACTCGTAGGTCACAACGACTTGAAGTTCTCGTCCCAAGAGGCGCGATCGTTTTGGTCAGCATCAAATCGGGGCTCTGGGAACGAAATATGACACAATCCCTTTTGCGCATGTCCGGTCTTGCGCATCCAAGCCAAGGGGACTCAGGCTCTGGGCCCAAGTACGGTGATCAGTGTGACACTAACTACGACTTTTACTTCTCGCTGCAATAGTAGAAATAAAAGTGGTTGGAAAATGTAATAAATGAATTCGAACTAAACATTTCCTTTTGCCATTCTTACAGTCATTACAAATGCACACTGACACTACACAAACAGAGGATGGTAGACCTGTGGTCAGACATCTTAAAGCTTGAAATAGTGGGCCTTCTCCGCTGTGAAAATGGTGCCAAAATACTTTAAAAATATCCTGTAGTATTTTGTCCCGTAAAACATGTGAAATGTCGGCGTTTCGCTTAAACAACGGTTTCAAATTGCCACAAAACAAACACAGCTGTCAATCAAACACAGCTGTCAATCAAACGCAGCTGTCAATCGCTGAAACTCCTCCGAAGTCTCATCGGGACAAAGGCGAGCCTACGATTCTTAAAATAAAGGGGTTAGTTTCTAGTGCTGCATCGGGGAGTGAAACATAAAAATTTGGCTTTATTAACTGAGCTTATAAGGCAAATTAGCCACCGTAAAAAGATTCAAAAAGCTTTTATGGCCAATTTGCCTTATCCACGATTCTTGAAGTATTTTGGCAGCGTTGTCCAGGGTTTTTTACGCTCGCCCCGCCATTTTTAAAGCAGAAGAGGGGACAAAGTTGACAGCAAACCGCACTGAACAAATACTGTATCAACTGTTTATAAACTAGTATAATTCGGTCCACGAAAGTCATGAAACTTGTTTTATAAACCAAAATAGCGGTGCTAACTTGGAAATTGTAGCTGTGGGGTGAAATATATTTTGGCGCTCAAATTGATAATTTTTTGTTGAACGCTTTGCCGCGCATTAGGTGAGCCGGAATAATTCTGATTACAGCCAACGAGGCATACAGCACCAAATTGGTTTTATTTTATTTGAACACATCTTCCCCTTCCGATTTTATGAAGTAACGGTCTTAGTATAAAGTAATAAAGTAGTTTATCGGCTTCTGTCGTGATGGTGTCTCGCTAAGTCTATCTTTTTACGTAGTCAGATCAGCCCTGCAGTTTATTATTGTATGTTTGTTCATTTTTTGGCTGGTTAGGTCTGTCGCAGATCCTACGTATACCGTTAGCAGCATTATCGTTTGTGGTCCTTTGCAGATTTTACTCTTAGTATATACATCCCCTGGACTTTGGTAACTTATTTATAAGTAAGTAAAATACTAATAAAGAGAAAATAATTCAGGGTCGGTGGACATCAGTTCGAAGGAAGCTTTCAAGTTTTATTATGCCTACCCGACTCGTGACTGAGTGTGGGCTGACAATAGAGAAAACATTTTGGAAAGGCCGAACAATTATACTTTCAAGACAGCGTCAGTTTCGAGCAGTTCGAAATTGTGCAATGTTGTTGGATCAATGTTATTTTGGCGGGAAAAGCGCAACACAGTAATAACATAATTGTAATAGGCGGTAATATATAGGCGGTATACAGACACGAATTACGTGTCGGAAAGTGTATTCGTGTTTCCGCCGGCTTGTGGCTTAATAACAAGAGTGCTCAAAATCAAAATCCCAAATTTCATTTGGTAAAATATTGAAAAACAAATGGTACCATGCAAAAGCACTGCTGATGAAGAGGTTTCATTATATAATTGACTCTGGTAGAGAAAAGGTTAATCTAATATCAATATGTAAATTAAAATTAAAAATACCCACTTAATGGTGTAACCTATAAATTAGTTTCAAAACGTGTGGCTACGCCAGAGGCTGTTCAGAAAAAAGTGACAGCACTAATTAGACAATTTAGTTTCTTAGATCCTATTGTTTGAGAGAGAGAGAGCGTAAGTCGAAATGATCAACAAAGTAGCTGATTATTTACGCATACGAGTTCTACAGAATACTGTCAGTTCGTTGGTTTAAAGTGCATATAATCCTTAATTTTGTATTACAAATATCGATTCTACGTCAAGTGAATAATTAAATTAGTGGTGAATATTTCTTGATTTGAAGTTGCATTCAACAGAGATTTTAAAATATCTCCAATACGCAGTAATGAATGTGACGTCAAGCCAGTAATTTATATCTTTGTTCTTGGGAACTCGACTATTGTTTGATTCAGTCACAACATTTGGCAAAATTTCTTATAGAAACCACAATGATAATATGAATGTTGATGACTGATGTAATTTATCTCTGACCAGCGTGTTTTTGTATAATAAATGAATACTGGGTCGACGTCACATTCTATGTAAGTTTATGTACTTATTGACTAAGTGGGAGGGCCGGATGATGGGAAAATATTTGGCTCCAGGTCTTGGCGTACGGACCGAGCGCAGCGCAGCAGCCATCCGGCCCGACCTAGCTTAGTCAATAAGTATTTTATCATATGACCAATTTGCCGCAGACAAAATTGCTTGAAATTTTTACACGCGAGGCCGGACGCTTTTGTAGTAGGGCCGTGTGACTTTTTCCGGCCCCGCTCGCGAAAATGCGTACGGCTTCATACGGGCTTTTCATCAATGGTAGTTGTAAAGAAAAGGCTCGCAGGGCCGTAAGGGTCATATGATAAATTAGCATATTGGGAGATATGAACCTCTCAACTCACAGACGCAACACTTAAATCCAGAAATATTCCACCACTCAGCTGTTCATTTGATGTAGACTCAATATTTGTGAAAGAAAAATAAGGGTCATAGGTACTTTAAGTTTGAAGAGGCCATATGATTAACCCTCGCCAAAATTTAAAGCCGGTGTATTAAACAATAAAGTGCTCACGGCCATTTTATACACACTCAAGATCACTTGTAATCAGATCGAATCGAAAAAACGAGTCATCGAGTGTTTATATTTATCTTTTAAGTGTTTCTATTTCTTTTTTGTGTGTGTTTTACAGGGTTAGTTTATTTACTTTTTATTATTTAGCACGGTTGAATAGACTGGTTTGCGCGCATTTCTACACTTTTTTTAGCGGTTAAAGTCGTGGTTAGGTTAAAGCTTCGAGCGAAAAGCGATTTTGGAGCCTAAATAACTTTTCCGTTAAAAGGAATAATGGTCGAATCCAATAAGGAGTTTTGAAAAGTATTTTCAAGACACATGCATGAGTATTTGGCTGAAAAGGCAATAATTATCATAATTAACACAATTACGTTTGGTGGCAACGACGAAATTTGGTCACGCAAGCGTAAAACTTCCCCCGGAGTTGTGGTTTCTGGTGGTTAGGTTAAAGCTTTGGTTAGCTTAGGTCAGGTTAAAGCTTTGGTTAGGTTAAAGCTTAGGTCAAGCCTAAATAACTTTTCGCTTAAAAGAAATAATGATTGAATCCAATAAGGAGTTTTGAAAAGTATTTTCAAGACAACTTAACATGCATGAGTGTTTGGCGGACTAGAAAGGCAAAAATTATCATAATTAACACAATTACGTTTGGCGGCAACGTTAAATCGACAATTATTTGGTCCGCTGAACGCCCGCGCTGTTTCAAGCTAAAATGAAAAAGCAATATAGATAGTCTGAATATTTAATCAAGGAAACGTACGCGATTTGGTTGGTACTGATTTCAAATGCTGTTCACTAACATTATACAGGCGTGATGTCTTCTAGGCGGGAAAAATGCATCAGTTGTCATAATTATCATTGGCGGAAACTGAAAAAAGAAGTTGTTACAGACTGTGTACTTTGAGGTTTTGCTTGAGTAGCTAAACTAAAAGAGTTTGTCCGCATAACTGCATAGATAAAGCTGAAGCCCACGGGTGTCAGGGTGATTGATTTAATATTAAACAAAATGACACATTGGTTAAATATTTGCTTTTATTCTGAAAGAAACCCTATTATCTGAGGCAGATCATAAAGTAGCCGCACAGTTCACGCACCTGATATAAACGTGCGAATTCTGCAAAATAGACCAGTTTCTCCCTTGAGCTTGCAGAGGTAACATCTCGTTAAAGGTAGGCTTATGTTCTGTGTAAAGATAAGTGTTCACTTTAATATTAGAAAATACGGACTTGTGCGCGGCCGAAGGGACAATACGAGAGTTTATGCTTGCCTTTATTCTTTTTTCTATGTTGTGTTTTTGCTTTACGGGCTGAATAATTATGTCCTTGTGTATTATGTTTTTGAGCGCTGGAATTCTTGGTGTGATCCTTGGCTTTGCAAAATTTCTCAAAAATGATTCGCCAGCAGGAACGCACATTAAGATTTTAACGATTTCTTCGGCGGCTAAATTAATTTGGCGAAGTACCTGCTTTTTACATTAAGTAGTTTTTGAAGTACCTGCTTTTTATATTATATTTTTATTTTTATATTAAGTAGATTTTGAAGTCAGACCCGTTTTTGAAGAGTTACTTTTTGAGTGGCTTTTTGTAGTACTGAATGTAATTGAGAGGAATCGAAAAGCGCGTCAAAGTTCGTGCCCTTTGTTCGTTTTCCCGCGCAATCATTATTTTCTTGTCTCTAATTCGTACTTCAAGACAATTTAACAGAAATGTATTGATCTTTTAAACAACAAGTATTAAGCCTTTATGGAATATTAAAGGTGGTTATCAAACTGACAGCGTAAAAAAATCAGTTAAAATTGTCTTACTTGCGAAAAGGATCCGTAAATGATTTAGTAGCTCCAAATGAGCTTTATAAGGCCCGGTTCAGACGCCGAACTTTTCATGAGCCGAACTTAATTCCAATTTGGACCGACCCAAATTAACAAAAGTACGCCTGTTGATTCAGACGCCGAACTTAATTAGCCGAACTTAATTCAGTTTGAAGAGAAACAAATCGAAAGGTCAGCGATTTTCAGGCAAAGATGCCAGAACACGCACCAGTCGTTATAATAATTTATGCATTAGGTTCGGCTCATGAAAAGTTCGGCGTCTGAATCAAAGCCGTTCCAAAGCCGAAATTCCCGGCTGAGCCAGGCGGAAAGAACGGCTGAGCCGTTCCAAATTCAAATAGCCGTTCTTAACTGATTCAGACGCCGAACTTTTCATGTACTTAATTCAAAGTATTAGGTTCGGCTCATGAAAAGTTCGGCGTCTGAACCGGGCCTAAGTTGAAAAATGACTTTTTGTAAAGATGCACATTTGTTGCTTACGATTTGAGCGAAAAGCGATTTTGGCGCCCAAACAACTTTCCCGTTAAAAGAAGTAATGGTCGAATCCAATGAGCAGTGCGTTAAAAAGAGTTTCAAACACATTTTCAAGACAACTTGCATGAGTGTTTGGTGAGAAATGTAATAATTATCATAATTAACACAATTACGTTATGGCGGCAACGACGAAAGCTGGTCACGCAAGTATAAGCTTGGCGTCAATATACATTTATCGACCAAATAGAAATCTTTGTCCATAATCACAGTGGAATTTGGTGATTATAGCTACATGCCTCAAATAAGTGATTGTTGCAACTAGTGGTTGTTATTGCAAAATTGATAAATTCGTTCTGTGTAACGGGTGTGTTAATTGTAACATTTGCATTACTTAAAGTATGTAAATTGTAAACTTATTTTAGCGTAGTTAATTCATCTTTTTAATGACCTTGTGTATTGATCGATTATTTTATATCACGTTTTAATGTAAATATTTTAGACAGTGAAGAATTGTAAATTTTTAACTTATCTTAGCATAATTCATATTTATTTTTACTTTTTCTTTTTAGTGTTCACAATTAGCTAGCGAAGCTAAATACTTTGACACTCAAAGTTTATTATTATTATTTTTATTCATCTGTTAACATCAAAGGCAAATTGTCAGTCCCCTGAACACTGATTTATCCGCGTTGTTTCAAGCTAAAATTAAAAAGCAATATAGATAATCCGAATATTTAATTAAGGAAACGTACTTTTATTTGGTTGGAACTGAATTAAAATGCTGCTCACTAAATTTATACAGGCGTGATGTCTTCTAAGCGAGAAAAATGCATCAGTTGTCATAATTACCATTGGCGGAAATTGAAATCAGTAAGAACTTGTTTAAGAGCGGACTGTGTCAACTTCAGAGGTTTCGCTTGAGTAGTGAAACTAAACGAGTTTGTCCACATAACTGCACAAATTACCTTTATAAACTCACGATTGTCAGGATGAGCGATCAGGCGAGAAATGAATGACACATGCATTGGTTAAATATTTTCTTTTATTCTGAAAGAAACCCTATTATCTGAGACAGGTATAGCGTTAACACAGATTATTTTATAATAGCACACTAAAAGTAGCCCACAGTTCACGATATATAAACATGCGAGTTCTACAAAATAAACCAGTTTGTCCCTTAAGCTTGCAAGGAGAAAACGAGATCCTGTCATTGCTTTTTTTTTATTTCTGTTCCCTATTAAATACCAGCTTTATTATGCCAATGAATATATCCATGTAGACTTGCGAGCGAGCGCTGCCATAGAAAATACCTTGGCTTTGCAATCTCAAAATCCACTCGCAAAGCGCAGCATTGTGATTTTTGGATTTAAATCAGCTGTATTAGTAGGTCACGGCTTTATGCAAGCAATTTTTTAATTACTTTTTTCAACCTCATCTTCTTTCGATATCCTTGCATAAGAGATTTATCAGCGTAGGAAATTGTTACAAGTGTAATATTACATCTCGTGGTTAGATGCATTTATTTCTTTTATTCGATGCAATTAAAATTAAAGAGTGTTAAAGTTTAATTCAAAGTCAGTTGGCGGGAAAGATAACTCATTTTGGCGCCCAATTTACGTTATCCTCGATTCCTACATACCGTTACACATTTTCTCGCGTATTTCTTTAATAAGATTCTCAAATTTTCTGCTTTGTGTCCTAACATTAACTCGCATTTTGTAAAGTTTGATGTATGAACAGTCTACAAAGTTTGTATAAGTGATGTCTAGATTATGATAAACCTAAACATGACTATAATTTTGAGTTGTTTTTAATTGGTGGAAGATATCATACATAATTCAGTATCGGCATGCATAATTATGCACTACGGTTTGGCGGGAAAGACAAGAAGCCAAATCTCAAAGAAGCCAGGATTAAATTATTTTAAAATTAATGAACGTCTTTTGTCTTAATCTCAAGGTTGCTGGTGCATGTCAAACTAAGTTTTAGCGAGGTCCTTCTTACCTTCACTGCCTTCCACACGCGCGGATTTGCTCATCAAAATCGTATTATTATTATTATTGAAATTACTTTCTTCGGTGGGTCGTCAAGAGCCTATGTCAATCGCAAATAAATAAATGCCTACAAATAATGGTAGTAGTAGTAGTAATAGTAGTAGTGGCATGATTGCACAGCATATTGTTTTAATGGCCCTTTTACAGCTTTGTATAAGTTTCTTACCGATAAAAATGTCTCAAATGTTGAGTATTTATTTAACGTTACAGATTATCCCAGTGTTATTTTTCCTGCCATAAACCATGAAGACTGCTTGCCTGGTTATTGCTTTAGCCGTGATGGTCATGACTGTGGAATCAAGTCGATTCCGGCGTGTGCGATCCCGACGAACCAGGAAACTATACGAAGGTTAGTTCACACTTTCTTCGGTTTAGATATTAAACAATATTTTTAATAAGAACGTTGAGGGTAGGATCAACCATAATTTTAAGAACTTGCTAAGAATACCCAGGCTGAGATTTTGATAAGAGCAACTTTATTCTGTCCATTTATTTTTACAATTAGCTAACTAAATGAAACAAAGCGTAATAATTTGGTCAGAAAAAATTTACAGTTCAACGTAACTCCAAAAGGCTTGCATTTTTTTTCGACGTTGTAGGTCGTTTCCATTTTAAAATAACAAAAATGTATAACAATTTGAAGAATTTGTCCCATTTTTTCTCTACTAAGGCCCGTTTACACGGGTCCGGACAAAGTTTTGCACGGACAAAAACTTGCACGGTTCCACGAATTTTTGAACGGCTAAGTGTGCAAGTTTCCGTGTAAACACCACTGCAATCTGTAACAGAATTTGCACGGATCCATGTAAACACGTGGTCTAGGAACAAAATTCGTCCGTGCAAAAATTTCTCCGGACCCGTGTAAACGGGGCCTAAGTTTACTGAGGCCCCGACCACACTAATCCGTTTTCGTTTGAAAACGCATACATTTTGATGCGTTTTCGCCTATCATCCACACTAAAACGCCCGAAAACGATGATGAAAACGGAGGCTTTCGAAAACGGTTTCAAAAGTGGAGACTTTTGAAAACGCATCGTTTTGAAAACGCTTCGTTTCAAGTGTGGACAGGTGAAAACGGTGACGTAAAATCTCTAGTGTGGTCAGGTGAAAACGGAGACTTTTGAAAACGATGACGTACTGAGAGCGTCACATGCCATCGGTTCCAGTCCAAATCAGAGCATCTATCACCTTTAACACATGCGCAATCCCCGGTCCCAGTCGTTTTCATCGTTTTCGACCGTTTTAGTGTGGACAGGTGAAAACGATGCGAAAACGCTAATGTGGGCGAAAATATTTTGCTTCGTTTTCTTCGAGATGAAAACGGAGACATTTGAAAACGCATTAGTGTGGTCGGGCCTGTACAATTTATGTCAAGAACATTGTCAAGAACGTTTTTAGGCTCAAAGCGCCCAAACAATAAAAATGTTCACACCCAGCTCAGCCTCAAGTAAAAAATTAGACGTTTGTAAAAAAGAGTGTAAATAAGAGAAATTCGGGCAAATCTTTATTGCTCAGTCAGTACATCATCATTAAAACGGGCTATTCTATATTCTTTCACTACGTTCAGCCGAATAGAGTCTATGAACCGAACATGTCTATGACCTGCTAAATGAATATAACTTAGAGGGTGAGGGCGACCAGCCGTACAAGATTTATTTGATTTAGGAACAAAAACACGCACACTAAAAACACTTTTCGTTTTACAATAAGTATAAATACCACTGTGTAAAACAATAACTAGATTTACAAGCTGTAAGACTCTTACTCTTACTCTTACTTGTAGACTGAGTCTAAAAATATAAGAAAAATTGCGACTACACGCCGGACGCCAAAAACTGGACGATGATGCCCAGAAACATGTTCTCCAAATTGAGTATGTGTTAGGCAAATAACTTTCCATGGTTTGATAGTGTGCGTAGGGCGGGTGGGAAGTGAGCTTGTAACTGGTGGCGTCAATGCGTGAATCTCGTGGAAACGAGCAATATAACTAGCTCGAATTCCCAAAAGGAAACTGCGAATAACATTGCCATGTCGCAATGTCAAGAAACTCTTGGCATTATAGTGAAAAGCCAAAACTGTGCCAAAACACGCGCCGACCCGTCCTTCAGCCGTAAAAAAAAACAGTTTCATGGCCGAGACAGCCTCTGAATAAATCATATGGAAGACAGCTAGAGACGAGGTTTTGGAAAGTGTTTTCTTAACGCCGAACGCAACCCAGTTATTTACACTTTCCAACGCTGAAGGACAAGAAATATCTCCGAGTCGCAATATAATGTGTCATTTGTGAATTGCTATCTTTTCTTTTCTTTCTGTGAAAAAAGAATTGAGGTTTTAACGTGCACAATTACGTGGATGATAATAAACTTTCTGATTTACGCCTGAAACAATTCCCACTGATTTTATCCCTCTGAAACAACACCAAATTCGTGTTGTCATGCAGTCGTCTCTTTATTTTAATTTCAGATCCCAAGCCATGCGACCAAGCTTGTCACGATGTCTGCTGCGAGGGAGACTGCGGAACAGATTCAGCCCTGAAGGCTGTTTGTGACAGCGAATGTGGTTGCCGTAAACGAACTTTGCAAGGTACGTTAAATCGTTCAGCACTGAACGTCTCTCCATTTTATTTTGGCCTTTCTTTTTCCCCTCCCCCTCACCCCCTAAATTGCGAAATTCGCGAAATTAACGTGTCGCGAAAATTTCATGCAATAAGGTATATATATTTGTGAATTGCTTTCTGTTACTTTTTCATTACTTTCGGTATATGCCACCATCTTACTTAGTCACTGTAACGATTTATCTTCTGAGCGACAAATATCTATAGACATGAAAAAAAAAAAAACAAGAACAAAAACAGAAAAAAAAACAGAAACCAACAACAACAAACACTATTCTTGAACTAGCCTTCATAAAGCTAAAATATTAAAATTTTCTAAACATTGTAGAGCCTTTACAATTACGTGCCGGAACGATGATGGACTTTGATTTATGCCTGAAACAATTCCCATTGATTTTCTCCCTCTGAAACAATACCAAATTCGTGTTCTCGTTCAGTTATCTCTTTATTTAAATTTCAGATCCCAACCCATGCGACCAAGCTTGTCACGATGTCTGCTGCGAGGGAGAGTGCGGAACAGATTCAGCCCTGAAGGCTGTTTGTGACAGTGAATGTGGCTGCCGTAAACGAACTTTGCAAGGTACGTTAAATCGTTCGGCACCGAACATCTCTTTCCATTTTACTTTGACCTTTCTTTTTCGCCTCCCCCCTCCCCCCACCTCTCCTCCTCCCCCTCCCCCTCCCCCCCCCCGCAAAAATGCTATAAGTATAGAAAATCTTTACTGATTTGCACCATGCACCACTGCACTGGAGGATAAAAACTAACTCTCTTCATATTATATGCTCCTTTTCATAATAGTAAGGAGCTGTGAGCCCTAGCTTCCTACAATCACCATCCTTGCAATGAGTATTAAAGATCTAATTTTGAATTTCAGGTCTGATGACCGAACGTCGTCGTACTTTTTTCGAAGGTGAGATAATTTATAGCAATGAAATAAAATCATGAATCACACTTTTCGCCACTGAACTCAAAACTGATTCTGTGCACAACAACAAACACTATTCTTGAAGTAGCCTTCATGAAGCAATGTTAAAAGTTTTCTTAACATTGCGAGCCTTCTTTTTAATCGAAGTTAAGACAGGGTTTAACAAAACCGCGGCTTAGAGCAATTTCAATCTGGCCAACCCTAATATTTCAACGTTGCTTAATACTGTAAACACTCTCAAGAAGGCATGTGGCACAGTCTAGATAAACACTTCGCTTCTCATAAAATAGCCGGACCACTATTGAACAATGTGGCGGTCCATTAATTGCCTTTTAAACTGCGCATGTGGGATAAACCAGGAAAGCCACGAAGGTTATTCTTCAGTTTAAATATTTGAAACAATCTTTTTGATATAAACGTTAAGGATATACCCAGGCTGAGATTTTGATAAGAACAACTTTTTTCTGTCCACTTATTTTTACAATTAGCGAACTAAATGAAACAAAGTGCAGTAATAATTTGGTCAGAGAGAATTTACAGTTCGACACAACACAAAATGCTTGCATTTTTTTTCATTTTTTTACATAGACGGTCTTATAAAAAAGAGTGTAAATAAGAGAAATTCGGGCAAATCTTTCTTTCTCAGTCAGTACATCATCATTAAAACGGGCTCAGATTCCATTCTCTTTCACTACGTTCAGCCGAATAGAATAGATGTCTGTGACCTGCAAAATGAATACAGCTTCGAGGGAGAGGCCGACCAGCCCGACAAGCTTTATTTGATTTAGGAACAAAAACATGCAAATCAAAAACACTTTTCGTTTTACAATAAGTATAACTACCACTGTGTAAAACAATAACTAGATTAACAAACTGACGCGAAAAACTGGACGATACCCGGAAACATGTTCTCCAAACTGAGTTTTTACCACAATTGCTGCTAAACTCGCAATCTGATTGGTCGACGTGAGTGGTAAATGAGAGTCCAGACAACGGTGCTGACGCTAACATCACGCGCGCTTGAAAAAAACCAATCAGATTGTGAGAAAGTTATGGACAACGCTTGCTCTTTCTTTGCTGTCACGTTTTGTAACAAGACTTCGATTTTTCCTTGTATTTTTTTTCTAAATATTGTTGTAAAAAGCAAATTTACACCGGTTTTCCGTAGTGTGGACTCTTATTTACCACGATTTACGTCATCACATGGTCAAAATTTGTTGCTGACTCACTCGGCTGCGCCTCGTGAGTCCACAACATTTTGACCATGTGATGACGTAAATCGTGGTAAATAAGAGTCCACACCACGGAAAACCGGTGTAAATTTGTTTAATGTGTTAGGAAAATAACTTCCCATGGAGGTAATCTAATTCAGAGCGTGCGCAGGGCGGGTGGGAAGTGAGCTTGTAACTGGTGACGTCAATCAGTGGGCGAACCGCGTGGTAACGAGAAATCAGTATCAAACAAGCTCGAATTCCCAAAGGGGAATTGCGAATAACATTGCCATGCCGCATTGAGAAACTCTTGGCATTATAGTGAAAAGCTAAAACACGCGCCGAACCGTTCTTCAGCCGTAAAAACAAAAAGAGTTTCATGACCGAGACAGCCCTGAATAAATCATTTGGAAGACAGCTAGGGACGAGGTTTTGGAAAGTGTTTTTTTAACGTCGAACGCTAAGCCGTTATATTTATACCTTCCAACCTTGAAGGGCAAGAAATATCTCTGTAAGTCGCAAAATAATGTGTCATTTGTGAATTACTGTGTTTTCTTTTCTTTCTGTGAAAAAAGAATTGAGGTTTTAACGTGCACAATTACGTGGATGATAATAAACTTTCTGATTTACGCCTGAAACAATTCCCACTGATTTTTTCCCTCTGAAACAATAACAAATTCGTGTTCTCATTCAGTCGTCTCTTTATTTTAATTCAGATCCCAACCCATGCGACCAAGCTTGTCACGATGTCTGCTGCGAGGGAGAGTGCGGAACAGATTCAAACCTGAAGGCTGTTTGTGACAGCGAATGTGGTTGCCGTAAACGAACTTTGCAAGGTACGTTAAGTCGTTCGGCACTGAACGTCTCTCCATTTTACTTCGGCCTTTCTTTTTCGCCTCCCCCCTCGCCCCAAAACTGCTATTACTGATTTTGCACCTTGCACCACTGCACTGCAATGAAATAAAAGTCATGATTTACACTTTCGCCACTGAACTTAAAACTGATTCTGTGCACAGCAACAAACACTATTCTTGAAGTAGCCTTCACGAAGCTTGTTGACTTTGTGGGGCCTTTGTTTAATCGAAGTTTAGACGAGGTTTAACAAAAACCTTGGCCCAGACCAATTTCAACCTGGCCAACCCTAATATTTAAACGTTGTTTACTGGTAAACAGTCTCAATAAGGCATGAAGTGCAGTCTAGAAAAACACTTGAGTTCGCTACTCGTTAAATAGCCGGCCCACTTTTGAACAATGTGGAGGTCCATCAATTGCCTTTTCAAACCGCGCATGTGGGATAAACCAGGAAAGCCCCGAAGGTTATTCATTTTCTTGAACCGTGAACATCATATTTTGCTATATATATGTCGTTTGTGAATTGTTCTCGTTTTGTAATTGAGTGTTTTCGGTACAGCCCGTCATGTTTACTAATTTAATTACAAGCTGTGAAATTAAAGAATCGAGGTTTCAACGCGTTCAATTACGTGAACGATGATGAACTTTGATTTACGCCCGAAACAATTCCCGCTGATTTTCTCCCTCAGAAACAATACCAAATTCGTCGCTTTATTTTAATTTCAGATCCCAACCCCTGCGACCAAGGGTGTTACGATGACTGCTGTGAGGGGGAGTGCACAGCAGGATCACAAAGAAAAGATATCTGTTCAAGCGAATGTGGTTGCCGTAAACGAACTTTGGAAGGTATGTTAAATCGTGCGGCACTGAATATTCCCCACTTTCCCCCCCCCCCCCCAAAAAAAAAAAAAAATTAAAAGGAATAAAAAGAATATATATTTGTGAATTGCTTTCTGTTACTTTTTGAGTACTTTCGGTATATGCCACCATCTTAGTGACTGTAACGATTTATCTTCTGAGCGACACTACATGTAAAAAAAAAAACAAGAACAAAAAAAAAACCCAGAAACCAACAACAACAAACAATATTCTTGAACTATGCATTCATGAAGCAAAAATGTTCTAAACATCGTAGACCCTTTACAAAGTACGTGAACGATGATGACCTTGGATTTACGCCTGAAACAATTCCCATTGATTTTCTCCTTCTGAAACAATACCAAATCCGTGTTCTCATTCAGTCGTCCCTTTGTTTTAATTCAGATCCCAACCCATGCGACCAAGCTTGTCACGATGTCTGCTGCGAGGGAGAGTGCGGAACAGATTCAAACCTGAAGGCTGTTTGTGACAGCGAATGTGGTTGCCGTAAACGAACTTTGCAAGGTACGTTAAGTCGTTCGGCACTGAACGTCTCTCCATTTTACTTCGGCCTTTCTTTTTCGCCTCCCCCCTCGCCCCAAAACTGCTATTACTGATTTTGCACCTTGCACCACTGCACTGCAATGAAATAAAAGTCATGATTTACACTTTCGCCACTGAACTTAAAACTGATTCTGTGCACAGCAACAAACACTATTCTTGAAGTAGCCTTCACGAAGCTTGTTGACTTTGTGGGGCCTTTGTTTAATCGAAGTTTAGACGAGGTTTAACAAAAACCTTGGCCCAGACCAATTTCAACCTGGCCAACCCTAATATTTAAACGTTGTTTACTGGTAGACAGTCTCAAGAAGGCATGAAGTGCAGTCTAGAAAAACACTTGAGTTCGCTACTCGTTAAATAGCCGGCCCACTTTTGAACAATGTGGAGGTCCATCAATTGCCTTTTAAACCGCGCATGTGGGATAAACCAGGAAAGCCCCGAAGGTTATTCATTTTCTTGAACCGTGAACATCATATTTTGCTACATGACGCGTTTGCTTAATTGAGTAAGTGCTTAAAAGCTGTACTTGTTGAAACTGCCTTTACTTTAAATGACTACGTTTCTTTTTCCCTGTAGCAAGGTGAGATAACTTGGATATGTCGTTTGTGAATTGTTCTCGTTTTGTAATTGAGTGTTTTCGGTACAGCCCGTCATGTTTACTAATTTAATTACAAGCTGTGAAATTAAAGAATCGAGGTATCAACGCGTTCAATTACGTGAACGATGATGAACTTAGATTTACGCCCGAAACAATTCCCGCTGATTTTCTCCCTCAGAAACAATACCAAATTCGTCGCTTTATTTTAATTTCAGATCCCAACCCCTGCGACCAAGGGTGTTACGATGACTGCTGTGAGGGGGAGTGCACAGCAGGATCAGAAAGAAAAGATATCTGTTCAAGCGAATGTGGTTGCCGTAAACGAACTTTGGAAGGTATGTTAAATCGTGCGGCACTGAATATTCCCCACTCCCCCCCCCAAAAAAAAAAAATTAAAAGGAATAAAATATATATTTGTGAATTGCTTTCTGTTACTTTTTGAGTACTTTCGGTATATGCCACCATCTTAGTGACTGTAACGATTTATCTTCTGAGCGACACTACATGTAAAAAAAAAAACACAAGAACAACAAAAAAAAAACCAGAAACCAACAACAACAAACAATATTCTTGAACTACGCATTCATGAAGCAAAAATTTTCTAAACATCGTAGACCCTTTACAAAGTACGTGAACGATGATGACCTTGGATTTACGCCTGAAACAATTCCCATTGATTTTCTCCTTCTGAAACAATACCAAATCCGTGTTCTCATTCAGTCGTCCCTTTGTTTTAATTCAGATCCCAACCCATGCGACCAAGCTTGTCACGATGTCTGCTGCGAGGGAGAGTGCGGAACAGATTCAGACCTGAAGGCTGTTTGTGACAGCGAATGTGGTTGCCGTAAACGAACTTTGCAAGGTACGTTAAATCGTTCGGCACTGAACGTCTCTCCATTTTACTTTGGCCTTTCTTTTTCGCCTCCCCCCTCCCCCCTCCAAAACTGCTATTACTGCGAAGGAAAGTGTGGAACAGATTCAAACCTGAAGGCTGTTTGTGACAGCGAATGTGGTTGCCGTAAACGAACTTTGGAAGGTGTGATAAATCTTGCGACATTGAATATCTTTCCACTTCAGTTATTTCATCTTTCTTTTTCGCCCCCGCCCAATTTTCGAGGGTGTTTGCGGAAGGAATGTTGAGCTATGAAACAGCGGCTGAAGCATCTAAGTCCGAGTCTTCAGCCAAAAAATTGTACTGATGGATGACACATGCCGTTCCCACGGGTAAGGCAGGTGACCATTACATATTGCGGGCTCAATATTAACAACTGATCGACCAATCGATCGAGCGATCGAGTGCAATTTCTACCTAAATACTACATCTCATTCAACGCTTCGCGCATTCACGAGTTAAAACGGGTTTTCCTTGGTAATTCCAGATTTTGAATAACAGCTTTGAAGCTCAAGAGAGGTGACGAAGAGTATCGAAGAGTGTGATGGTCTTGTATTTACCCCTGAAACAATTCCCACCGATTTTCTCCCTCTGAAACAATACCAAATTCGTGTTGTCATTCAGTCATCTCTTTATTTTAATTTCAGATCCCAACCCCTGCGACCAAGGGTGCTACAATGACTGCTGCGAGGGAGAGTGCACAGCAGGGTCAGAGAGGAAGGATATCTGTTCAAGTGAATGTGGTTGCCGTAAACGAACTTTGCAAGGTATATACGTTAAATCTTCTGGTATTGAATATCTCTCTACTTTATTTCGTCTTTCTTTTTCGCCCCCGCCCAATTTTCGAGGGTCTGAAAGAAAATAGATCCGGCGAAAGGAATTTTGAACTATGAGACAGCGGCTGAAGCATCTAAATCAGTCTTCTGGCAAAAAATTGTACTGATAGATGATACATGCCGTGCCCACGGGTAAGGCAGGTGACCATTACATATTGCGGGCTCAATGCTACATCTTTGCGATACTACGAGCTCCTTGTTCCCCAGAACAAGTGATGTGGCAACGCGTGATTTGAGTAACAAGTGAGTACATAGTACGGAACCTTATATGGTAACCGGGTCATTTTGTAATGTATTTGCACTGGCGTTCTTGCTGGCGTAATTTTGTTCATCGCTTCACCGTGCTGAAGAGTTGCAGTAACAACGAAACAGCTGTCCACTGTTGAGATCGTGTGTTGTCTCGCAAAGTCTACCTTTTTACTTAGTGAGATCAGCCCTGCAGTTCATTGTGTCAATGTTAACAACCAATCGATCGATCGATCGATCGAGTGAAATTTCTACCCAAATGCCACAACTCATTCAACGCATTCAACTTCAATCTATTTATTTATAAGCCCAGTGATTTCTTTTAGGCTTCCTTGCTCTTAAATTTTATATTTATTTACTGTAACTGTTTACAATATAAAGCAATATAAACTAAACTTGAAACTTGAAACATGCACCTCGCGCATTTACGAGTTAAAAAGGGTTTTCCTTGCTAATTACATATTTTGAATTACAGCTTTGAAGGCCGAGAGAAGTGACGAAGAGTATCCGATAGACACTGAGTACGCTCATGTCTCTCCGGAGGAGTGTGCAACCTGTAAAGGAACTTGCACCCATTCCGATGCAGTATGCAATGAGATCTGCGGTTGTTAGATTGCTTTAAGTGCACCTAACCTCCAATTTTTTTCTTTTAATCAACTCAATGTACGTTGAAAAGTCGAATAGTGAAATATTTCTTGTTTTTAACGTCGCGTTAGTGAGTTATCAGTAGAGATTTGAATTTACAAAATGCCAATTAGATGACGTCAAATCAAGACTTTACTATTATTTCTACTTCAATTTACAATACGCAGTTCACAGCTTAAGGATAATCAATTTAAGAAATACTACTTTAGTAAATAAAAACTGTTAATAGTCAATTGATTTGTAAAAAAATATTACTTGGAGGTGGAAACAAGTAGTTGTATAATAAACGATAATTGTTTTGTGTAAATTCAAACCTCTATAATTCACTAACGCAACGTTAAAAACAAGAAATATTTAACTATTCAACTTTCACTCGAACATAGAGTTGATTAAGCGAAAAAACAATTTTGGGTTTAGGTGCACTTTAAAAAGCTACGACAAGATATTGGTCTGTTTTTTTTTTTGGTCAAAGCTATGTTAAAAGTATTACTAAGTACCTTAAGTCATACAAAGCATTATCTTTGAACATCAACAAGAAGATACATTTTTATCGACTAATTTTTTTTAGAGACACTGCATGGGTAAGAATTTAGTGTTACTTTAAAAAGCCAAAACACATCTTTATATCAGTGGAAACACAAAATAACGGCCCAGCTTTGTTTAAAAGTATTCAACTAGTGCTTTAAGAGTAAAGCTAGATATCTTGGGCTGCAGATGGCCAATGAAAATGCATGCAACTTGAAAGCATTGGGTCATTCTTTCTTCAAGTTTATCACCCTGTGTCTTAGAAAACTTGCTAAATGTCTCATTATGGTTGACTATCTCTTCAAAAAATTCACTTGATATCTTCCTCTTTAATAGTGTTCTATAAGCATTTCATGGATGACAAAGGTACTTGGTTTTAATTTTTGGCAGCTTGGCCCTAAAACGTCAAAATCCTCATGTCGCAGCTCCTTTTTAGTAACATTTTGGTTCGGGTATGGGTATTTACTTAGTGATATATATTTTTAGTTTTGTGATAATTTCTATGCTAGAGTTCGCGTTTCGGTATAAACTTCCTAGGAGTTACATAGAGACTCTTCTGTGGAAGTGTGACGCGTTAAGCCGACTTGGAAATGTAATCCAGCTTAATTAATCAATTATTCTAGTGTGATATAGCTGCACTTTGTTGCTGTTGTTGTTCAATTTAGTGGGACAATTTAGGATGTTTGCTGTTTCTCGATTTCATCTTAAAATCATAGTTTGTATTGCTCTGTTACTACTTTCAGTGGCAGAGCCAGAATCCATCAATGGAGGTGGGGGGGGGGGGAGGGGGTAGGGAATAAATAAGGAGGGGGGGGGGGGGGGGGAAGGAGTGCGTAAATTGTTAGAGACTGAGGGCCCCACCTGTAGACGCGCCACTAAATTTAAGAGTATATCTTTTGCACAATAAACCCACTGTATAGTACTGTTACGTTACGATAATGTTCCGAGGTACACTTAGTAAAATACATTTACTGTAATAAGTGCTACGCTCTTTATTTTTGACGGCCTCATTAAAAGGTGTCGTTTTTAAAAGTTGTTGTTGTTTTTTATTTGCTTTCTAATTAAAAGTGCTGCTTGTTTGTTTTTGACTACAGAGGAAGCTCTCTGAGAGGATACTCTCGTAAGAGGAGAGCTCTTCTAACGGTCGCCCTTGGCAACGGTCGCCTTGACAACACTCCGTTTAAAGTCTCCACTTAGGAGAATCATTCCCGCAAGTGACCAGCTCCAGAAAGACTTTCTGGAAAAAATCAGAAAATCAGCGACAATTTCCGTGGAAAATATTTCCAAACGCCACTAAAATAAGAAAAGAGGTCAGCATGCAGAATAGAATGTTTTGGTCATTATTTTACAAAACATCGCTTGAAAAGCGAATGCATATAAATTTCGACGATTTTCGCCGGGCTCAGACAGAGAAACCATTCACGACTACCAGAAAGAGGACCTTCAAATTAGGAAAACGTATAAAATTGAGCTTTATATGTTTATATCTTTATATCTTAACGAATTTCTGTTTCTTTTACGATTTCGAATCATTTTCTGTCAAATTTACGCTATAGTTTCTTAGGTAAAAATTAACTTTTTCAAAAATTCAATTCGACATTCCCCCAATCGGCTTTCATATATATCAAAATGTGAATGATCAATGCAAGTCTCAGAAAGAAAATGAAAAGATAATCAAAATATAAGAACAGGCGAGTTTGCCGGGCTTTATTATTAATCTATCCCCTTGGCTTTTTGTATTACATCACTTGTTCAAGCAGCTTGTCTTATACTATAAGTAATAATTCGATTTAGCGCCCACTTTCCAACAAGCGTCCCCTTTCTAATGAACACTACCTCCCCCTTGAGTGTCGTTATGTTAATAAGTGCCCCCTTTCTAATAGCACCCCTTGCCTCCCTGGAAGACGCTACGCCAGAGAGCTATCTTATCGAAGAAAATGAGATTGAGGTATAATAGCGAATTATATTATGACTGCGAATCGTTGTTACCGTTCATTTTCTGTTATTGTTCATTGAAGTGCTTTTCATGCTCGTATATGTTTTTGTCAAAAAAGAAATAAGCGCCCCCTCTTCAATAAGCGCCCCCTCTCCAATAAGCGTCCCTCCCTCTCCAATAAGCGCCCCTTGTCCAATAGGCGCCCCCTCTCCAATAAGCGCCCCTCCCTAATAAGCGCCCCCTCTCCAATTAGCGCCCCCTCTCCAATAAGCGTCCCCTCCCTCTCCAATAAGCGCCCCTTGTCCAATAGGCGCCCACTCTCCAATAAGCGCCCCCTCTCCACTAAGCGCCCCCTCCCTAATAAGCGCGCCCTCTCCAATAAGCGCCCCTCCTAATAAGCGCGCCCTCTCCAATAAGCGCCCTCTCCTAATAAGCGCCCCTCCCTAATAAGCGTCCCCCCTCTCCAATAAGCGCCCCTTGTCCAATAGGCGCCCCCTCTCCAATTAGCGCCCCCTCCTAATAAGCGCGCCCGCTCCGATAAGCGCCCCCTCCTAATTAGCGCCCCCTCCCTAATAAGCGTCCCCCCCTCTCCAATAAGCGCCCCTTGTCCAATAGGCGCCCACTCTCCAATAAGCGCCTCCTCCCTAATAAGCGCTCCTTCTCCAATAAGCGCCCTCTCTTGAGCTAAAGTAAACAAGGCCCCGGGCGCTAAATCGAACCATTAAATTCGTGTTGTCATTTAGTCATCTCTTTATTTCAATTTCAGATCCCAACACATGTATTGACCAAGTTTGTTTCGATGGATACTGCGAGAGATAGTATGGAGAGAATGAGTGCACAGGAGGGTCAGAGCTGGAGGAAATCTGTACAGACGAATGTACACTGATTAACTGCCGTAAGTAATGAACCAGTTGGAAGGTGCATCGTCCGGCACTGAAGCAAACGATCTATCTTCTGAGCGACAAATAACTATAGTTGAGGAGTAAAGAAAAGAGAGAAACACTAATCTTGAGGTAGCTTCATGAAGTTATAATGTTAGAAAACTTTCAGTCGTGGACTGGTTATTTAATAAAAGTTTAGACGGAGTTAATAAAAAATAAACCAATTTCAAACCTTATATTTAAACGTTGTTTCCCTGGAGTCCTGGAGCCTTGAGGTTTTCTATGGAGCTTCGGAGCCCCATGTTTTCGCCGCAGGAGCCTTGATTTTTCCTTTGGAGCCCGGAGCCCAGAAAGTTTTTCTATGGAGTCTGGAGTCCAACTTGATTTCAGATTCAAACATTTTAGTATCGAGACCTCCAACAGCTAGTAAACGGAATCTAGAGAGAACAAACATGACAGAAAGTGAGAAAGTAAGTTTCATCCCGAAGGCGTGATACGAGCGCCATGGGCGCAAGCTTCTAAAGGGTCCGGGGGCATGCCCCCCCCCCCCCCCCCACAAAAGAAATGATCAGTTACCTTCAGCTGGCGACTGACCAGCCTTCTTCGGGTAAAGAAAACTTTTCGTTTATTTCTTCACTTTATAGACATCACATTCGGTAATGATATTCGTAAAGGCAATAATTGTTCTACATCATTCTCTTTATGACCAGCGCATTCTTCCGTGAGCACGTGAGCATGATAGAAAAACATCAAAATGCGTGAAAAATCTGACACGACTTCACCCTTTGTTTATCTTCTAGAATGTAAAAAAAATCTGGGAAATTTTGGTATGCACTTGGGTAGTTCGCGTAAAGTGCGGATTCGCCTAATATTTCTGATTACAACAGTTTTATCAATATTTTATATTCAGATCCATTTTTATCTTAAGTCATTGTAAATTATATTTTTATCGATAGTAATTCAATCTACGGATTGCAAGTATTGATTTTAATAAACGATTCATTCATTCCCCTGACTGAAACATACCTATTTTGCCGTTAGTGCTCGGGAATCTAATGCTACCCTCGTATTCCAATTTTGTGTTCTTTGTTTTTTGATGTCACGCTTGTTACGATTAGACGTGATACGGCTCGCATAGCCAAAAAGACGAAAAGCAAGCAACGAAAGATGGAATGTCGATGACTTTTTTATTCGGATTATTACCTGATTTTATTTTGCTGATAAACCGGGACTGTGTATTAACAAATATGTTTTAGGCAACACGGAGCCCGGATCCTTCACCTTGAAGAAGATGTTATGGAGCCCTGGAGCCCCGCTTTTTTGGGCCCGGAGCCCAGTGCAGTAAGACCCTTTTGGGGGCCTGACTAGAAATTATTTAAAATCCGGTTTACACCTAAAGACAATTATAATAAATACAAGTATCTAAAAGTACAATACCGTGGACACGGGAAAAACGATAATATGTAAAAATAGCAATGACTTCACCGTGTTGCTATGGTAACTCCGTTCAACTAGGAAGTGATTGCCATGGATCGGAACAGATCCGACGCCCCCGCCATTTGAACCCTATATTAGTTCGTCACCAGTCTTTCTCCGCTGGTTCACGTTTGAGTTTGTGCTTTTATGCACGGCTTCAACAATATAGAAGTATTTTTACATGAAGGACATCGTTTTCCGTATTCTAGCGTCATATCACTATTGAATGGAAGCTATGAAACGTAGCAACTGAAAAAGTTTCGAGAAATTCAACGGATATAACTGAAATCTCGTTTGTTTTGCCGAGTTGATCCTTCTGATCTCTCAATTTGTGATCAGATCAGTTGTTTTTTAGACAGCTCGTCGCTTCCTTCGCCTCTTTATTCCAGGTGAGAAACTGCCTTATGGCTGCTGATACTGAATTAATATTGTATGCCCTTTGATGGTTGTACAAGATTGTTATATGATTTTAAGAAGTTTATAAATGCGTCGAGAACTTTGCTAATCAATATGCATAATATGCCGAATGAGCAGAGAGATCAACCTTTTAATTTCAGAAACAGGTGTCTTCATTGTCGATCAACCGATCATTGTTTATGTATAATAACTCTGCCACGATACGAAATGACTTTTATTGTAATTTTATCTGACCATCTCCATTTTAAGTAAAGTATGAAAGCAAGAAAGACACTTAAAAGTTGGTTATGTGTCCTGCTCCAGTTAAGCTTAAACTGTAAGCTTATATTAAGTTTATTTCAGTTTATTTGTTGGTTTGTCTAGTTTTATTGCCAGGTGATAGAAGTTGTACATGTACTTTTGATGGCAACTGACATTGGACTTCCACTTTATGGTTGCCCAAAATCAAACAACTGATTTTTGCTCATTCCTTAGTCCTTACATCATATCTTGGTGCAAAAAGATTTTACTGTGCTTTTTGACATTAATATAAAATATTGTAGTTACCATAATACATTGTACATGTATATTGCACTCAGCTGTTTCTAATAAGTACCCCTTTGAGTGCTGTTTTGTTAATATGCGTCCCTCCCCCCTTGAAGATACTATATATATATATAACTAGAAATATGTGTCTCGCACAACCTCACGAAGCTCGGGGGAGGGTGCACCGCGTGTTGAAACTCTCGATTTGTGTATGAGGCTTTTCGCCATTCCACTTCGTTTTCTTTGCAACCAAAAACGTTGGTAAAAGGCTCTTTCAATGGTTCGCGTACCGTTAACCGTCCGCCATCTTTGTTTACCATGCTCCTATATAGGCTTACATGAAGTAGTACCACACTGTTGCCAGGCAACTGCAGGACACCATCGAGTATATATATGTAAATATTTTTTTTGCTTGCATTCGTGTGGCTTAGCTCCCAAGGCATGACAAATGTATTAACCTCCCTACGCTTGAGCCTTCAGCGAGAAATAATATTTTGTGGTTGTCGTCACTTGGACAGAGAGTGCTTGATACATATTGCAGAGCAGGAATATATTTTTTCACACAATGTGATGTTACAAAACAGTAATTTGAGTTTCCACTCGAGCCACCGAGCCATCTTCCAAACATGGGTGTGTCCTTTGGATGAACAGATCACGCCTACCTGGCTAAAGGCTGAATCGACAGTTAAGCAATGGTAATTAGGGTCAAAAGCAAGCTCTGTATTTGTTTAAAAAAGTTTTGGTTGATCTCTTCCTTTCAGTGGGTGCCCAATGTGGTAATTCTTCCCTTGAAATACAATAGCTGCTGTTACATATTTTTTCCTGGGTAAATTTAAAATACACAACAGTTGTGGCATGCTTAATTTGAAATAACAATAGCCATGGCACGCT
The DNA here is from genome assembly GCA_024195265.1 of Dendrophyllia cribrosa. Lineage (NCBI taxonomy): Eukaryota > Metazoa > Cnidaria > Anthozoa > Scleractinia > Dendrophylliidae > Dendrophyllia > Dendrophyllia cribrosa. Next base: position 55,645,097 of record JAJLRJ010000001.1, read on the forward strand.
TAATTTGAATTACATATACACTAGAGTTTAAAAGTAGATAATGCAAGCTTAAACAATTAAGTAATTAGGGTCAAAAGCAAGCTCTGTATTTGTTTAAAAAAGTTTTGGTTGATCTCTTCCTTTCAGTGGGTGCCCAATGTGGTAATTCTTCCCTTGAAATACAATAGCTGCTGTTACATATTTTTTCTTGGGTAAATTTAAAATACACAACAGTTGTGGCATGTTTAATTTGAAATAACAATAGCCATGGCACGCTTAATTTGAATTACATATACACTAGAGTTTAAAAGTAGATAATGCAAGCTTAAACAATTAAGTTTTTATTGCTGAATTAAAACAACTTTCATGCAAACTGTTCATACATCCGATAGATAGCATTCCAAGCCTTTCAACAAAGAAAACAAGAAACATGGCTGACTGCAAAAGACTTCAATGGGCTTGCTTAGTAATGAATCACAAACTTTTTCTCCATGTATGCATCGCATAAAATAACCGTTTAATTGGTGCTATTTTTTAATAGAGTGGCCCTAATTAATACAAGGCTAAGTTATATACAAGTTCAACTGTTGTTTGATTCAAGCAAACAATAGAAAATTGGTGAGCACATTTGTAACACATTGTTAATAAATACATGTAAATGAATACAGGTGACTCCTGGCATGAAACTCTGACAGCGACATGCAAATATTGTGGGATTGACAAGGTTTGAAATTCAGACTGCACACCTCTCCTCCCTTCCCTAACATGGCCTTGTTATTACAGGTCAGCTTACATGCTCTTACCAGTCTTACCAGTAGCTTGTTGGTGTCTTTCTAGGAGCAGCGGACATGAGCTACCCACCTCCACCTGGGGGCTTTCCCATATATGGGCCTCCTCCTTTGCCAGGGGGAGGAGCTCAGTATCCAGCACCTGGGTCTGGACCACCTATAGGATTTGGTAACTACCACAGCCAACCTCCAATGGGCATGCCAGGGGTAAGTATACAGTATACAGGAGGCACATGTTCGAGTGGTTAGGGCACCAGACTTGGAATCCAGAGGTCCCAAGTTCAAGTCCTGCTCTGACCACTACCTAGAGTTGTTTCACGATAGACCTGAGTTCAACTCCTTGGCCACCCTTGTTACAGTGCTGCTACTGTTACCGGGGCCACCTCGACAAAGTTAACCAATCACAAAGCGGAACGGGAACAATAGACACCAACATTTAAAGTTAAAATTTCATTGTTCTGTACTCGACATTTCATTATTCAAGTCGCAAATTTTGGAATCTATTGTTCCCGTTCTGTTTTGTGATTGGTTAACTTTGTCTAGGTGGCCCCGGTAATAGTAGCAGCACTGTAAATAACCAACTGGTCAGCCTCCTGCCAGTTGGGATTTTTAACACATTATCATGTTTCTTTCCATATTTTGAGTGGCATGCCTGCAAATTATCTTTATAGCCGAGTGCCTGTCCACTATAAACAGCTACAATGTATAAGTTTACAACATTTATATTTGTAGTTTGTGTATGTGTACAGGGTTAGACATCTGTTCAATTGAGTTAGTAGCCACCAGGCTAGTAAAATTCAAAATCTACTACATGTAGCCTATCTCACATATCAGGAGCCCAGACTTTTTCTCTCCAAGAATGTTAATTTACAGATAATCATGTATTTATTAACTTTTGGCGGTGGAGGTTTGTTGTTTGGAAGAAACCACTCCATCTTATCTCGAACATCTGCAAGTTCAAGTGAAGTTCAAGGCATCTCGAAATATATGGCAAAAGTGGCCTGAAGACAAAATTAATTATTAAACATGGGGTCTGGGTAGAAGTAGCAAGGTGAAAAGAATGATAGTTTTTCAACATTCTTTATTATCATCATCATTAGAACTTAGATTAATTTGTTTAATACCATTTTACTAAAAAAATATCAAACTTAATTAATAATTTAGATTAAATATATAGAAATTTTCCACTAGCCCACAGACTACTGAACATGCAATATTTACTAGCCCGGCTCCATTTTTACTAGCCTCGGGCGACCGGGCTAGCGGAGATGTCGAACCCAGTACATGTACAGTTTGATAATTATATCAGGCAACTTTAATGAGACTAAGACAATCCTTCTATGAAGGGTTCCTCTAGAGTGTAAACTTGACAGCTTTATCCCTGGGTTTAAAGTAACAACTATATCCCTAGGGTAAGTGTAGGATTCAGGGGTTATGTTTGTTGTCTGTGATATGATTTCCATTTTTAAAACTAAATTTATTTCCTTTACATAAAAGAAAATCACTTTGGAATTTTGTACCGTGCACTTTAAACAGGTCGTTTACAGATTTGCTACTTTGTTGTAATCCTGCATGTCTGTACTGCAGTGCAGAATGACCACAGATATTAAACATAATATCATTATTTTGAGATCTTTAAGTGGTGGACAATTTGTGCATTTTATACACAGTACCCACCTTCTGGTCCAGCTATGCCCATGCCCACCCCTCAAGGGCCTCCAATGTATCCTGGAATGTCAAGTCAAATGCCGCCAGCCATGCCTCCATCCATGCCTCCATCCATGCCGCCAGCCATGCCGCCAGCCATGCCTCCATCCATGCCAACAGGTATGTTACATTATGTTGATGTATTTCTGTATCTAATTCTCTCTAGTGGAACATATCACTTTGGCATCACAGGATTGGTAAATTTTACCACTTGCCTGCTTGCCAATGCAAGAAGAAATCCTTTCAGGTGAGTACAAATTGTACATTATTCGCATGGTTTGGTGAGTGCGATATACATTTTTGGTTGTTTGATTTTATATTTTAACTATAACTTGCTTACTTTCGACAAAAATCTCAGTTTTACTTAAAAACCTAGACTGTTAGTAAATAATAATATTATTTACCTGGAATTTTCATGTAAAATACCAGAGTATGCTTAACTTGGAATAATTATGATCAATCTGTTTTCATAATTCACCTAAAATCTATGCTTGAATTATTTTCATTGTTTATATTTATTTGTTTTTTTTTTTATGTTTTTTTATGTTTATTTATTTTTTATATTTATCTGTTTCCAAGGTTGAAGACTGTGACTTTTGACCTGTTATATTTTTAATGACACATATAGGTATGCCTCCTAATGCTGGTATGCCACAACCTCATGCTGCTGGTTTGTACGGAGCTCCTCCACCCATGCCGCAGCCTGGTGGAGGTTATCCTTCCTCTGGTCATCTGTCATTTGGGGTGAGTATATTCACATGCACCAGATTTCAGTCTTGTGCTACATATAAACCAAACAAATTGTCTACAACAGAACCCGGGTCATAAGCCTAACTAAAAATTCATGGCCCATGCGGTTGCATAAGAACTTAATGTTGGAAATACATGAAACTCCTATTGGCTGCAGCCACACTAGAGTTGTTAACCCGGTTATTTGCAATTAATTAATTAATTAAAATTAACTGGTTTAACAAAATTCCTGATGCGGCTGCGCATTTTTTGTGTTCACCGAATTTTAATTGTGTTAGCGGTTCCCATAGAAATTAATTAAAGAACAATATATTTTTTTAACCGGGTTAGGTTTATTCAAATCACCTCTCTAGGTAGTTTAGTGTAGGTTAACTTTCCTGATCTGTCAATCATATCCACTTATGCGGTAATGTTTGGCTCCCTGTTGAATTTGTAGATCTTCGTAGGGATGACTTTTAATTTCAAATCCAGAAAGGAAAACCGTTGCGTGTTTACGTTCTCCACAAAACCTATAATTTGATCATTTGACAATGTTGTTTTGCAGGGAATAGTTCAATATGTAAAATGCACGTGCAGAGGCATTTTTTTCACTCATAGCAAATGATAACATGATCTCTCACATTCAAAGTTCAACCTTCTGAAGTGCAGCTGCTCAGAAAAATAAACTTGGTTATTTCATTACAAACACCCTTTCACCAAGTTATTTTTTTAAGGAATTTTAACCAAGTTACTAAAAAAATAACCCTGAGTTAACTCACCAAGTTCGGCTGCAGCAATTTGTCTCACATTGAAAAAGTGAGTTTGACTCAATGACTGGGCTCAGATATCTGAACCTCAGGGCTTTAAAGCTTTAGACAAAAAAAAAAGTTTGTCTGTGTTGGTTGAATTTCAAACACTGGGAAATGATTTGAGCGCTTCTAGGAAAACACGCCAAGGCTGTAAAGACCGCCGTTTGTTGAGTTAAAGACCTCCATGAATATTGCCTTTTTAGAAAACCTCCTGTTAAAAGTAACAATTAAGTGCATGCTGATTTTGCTTTTAGTTTGTTGACACTGAATGTTGTAGTGTACAACTTGTACAAGTTCAGTAAATATTATTTTTTCTTTTGACACATGCACAAAGTCATGTCAGAAGTATTTTCATTGTTTTAGGCTGCGGCAATGGCTACTGCTGCATTTCCAGGCCACTACAGGAGTCAAGTTGGTCCACCTCAACCACAACCTAACTATTCAATGGTTAGATTGTTTCACTGAGTGGTTAAATTTTATGTGATTGCCTCTCGCTTGTTTTGTTGTCTTGTGGTATATTCATAGATTTGTCTTTATATACAAACTGAGGCAGCTTTTTAGGAGGTCAGCAAGGCAGTATTCTAGCCTGGTAGATACATAATCAGCCATTCTATGGTTAGCTTGTTTCACTGAGTGGTTAAAGTTTATGTGTCACTGATTGTCCCTCCCTTGTTTCTTTGTCATGTGGTACATGTATATACATGTACAATGTTATTACCTAGCTTTGATGTTACAAAATGTACAATTACAAACTGAGGCAGTTTTAGGAGGTCAGCAAGGCACTATTCTAGCCTGGTATAGACACTTAGTCAACCATTTTATCATTTAGATAACTGAATTGAAGGCAGTTTCTTTATGCTCATGTTTCAGTCTCTAGGATTAATTTTGTTATTTCAATACTGGATAGCTTAGCTACACCAATGTAGTTGTTGCTGCTCAATCTATGATTCACAGCTCGTGCCTTGGAACTTACTGTTTGTGACGTCTTTTTAAATTCTCTGTCAAGAGGTGACCGTCATGTCTCGCTGGAAGGCATTAAATGACTTGAACATTACTGTTCAAGATGCACAAACTTACATGTATGGTGATTCTGTTTTGCATTGCACATCACTTATTGTGCATAATTTCTTGTGTCAATTGTTTGTGCATGAGTGCATGCACATTAAGTACATAGAGGTTTGGTTTGAGACTAAGCTCACCAAATAAATAAGTGGCTGTATGTTTCCTCTTGGCTAAACAAACATAAGCACCCCAACATTTTTTCATTCATTTTTAATTTTTATCAAATACCTATATCCTTTGTAATTATAACGAGATTAACCCATTGACACCTGAACCGCCCGTAACCGCCCGTACAAGACTCCATTGCTTTAAAAAATTGTAACTTTCTCAATCGTGCGAACATTGCCTTAACTAGCAGTTGTGAGCATTGACTAGAAAGTCTTTCAAATTGAGATACCCAATAAACACAAAAAAGTCAGCGATTTTTGCAGAATATCAGCGTTTGAATTTGGACAATAACAAAAATTACCGTTTTTAACGTCATAGAAAAACAACAAAAATCACGTTTTTGCCTTTAGTTTTTTTTATGCAAATCATCGTGGCAAACCCAAAAGTCAACATTTACAGCAAAATTCAGTCCTAGTCCTAGCTTAGCAGTGAATTTTTTTGCTCTTATTCGTTGCTCGGGCCTAGCTACAGCTTCTTATACTAGTGCATACTCACCTTGCCTCGATTTTTAACATCACCACCGCACTGCATGCTGGGAAAAAGCCAAAAATTTTGACAGCGTTCCATTCTTTCCCCACACATTTCATATTTATACTAAGTCCACAGCCACTCCGACCCACCGCCGAAATTTCGCGCTTGTTGTATTCTCCTGTGGTCGCAACTTCCAAAATATGCCGCGGTAGGTCGAGAAATTCATCCAGAGTCGAGTCCCAAAGCCACTTCGTTTCCAGGCGGCCATTTTTCCAGTTCAACGAGCAACGAGCCAAATTCGTAAACGAAGTACAACACCTAACTCGTTTCATCGAGAAGTGGACTCAGAACTACCTCCAAGCTTAATGATGCTCACCAGGCAGCTACTAAAGATGAAAAATGGCTGTGAACTTACCAAAAATCGTAGATAATTCATATTGGACCCTTTATTGCAAATCAACCAAGCAAAATGAGATGGTCACAATGTTGTTTCCAGTAAACTCGAGCCTTCAGTGTTTTACAGAGAACAGCAGCACTTTCAATGGTAACTCCAAATATGAAGTCACGAAATCCTATGGGGCGTGTGTATGCAGAAAATCACTCAAAAACGTAAAAATCCTCAGGTGTGAATGGGTTAATTATTGATCAAATTTTTTTATTGTTGGAAATTAAATAAATGGGAAAAAGAACTGAACTGAAGTTTTTCTGTTTTACATTTTGGTAACCAAAACAACTAATTTTGTTTGATATTAATTTTATCTGGTGCTAAGATGTTTTTGTCTAAAATAAGATAGTGTAAAAAGTTAAGTCATGTCCAACAGAATGGTATTTAAAGCTTTTTTAATGTGTTCTCATGTGTTTGGAGTTACAGGGTGTTTTACAATAAACTGCAATGCACTTCTAAAACAACACTGAATAATATCAAAAAAGGAGAATATTCAATACCTGACAGCTCCTTTACCAACATGGGGCCCTCAAATTTGGACAAGAATTTATTACATGTACATGTAGTTCTGTTTCAGTGGAATAACATTAACACAAGAGGGAACAACAAAGTTATTCTGTTACAGTATGTGTCCCAGGTTATATGTCATGCAGACATGGGCCTTTGGTATAGATGACCAGTATTACATATTACAGGATTGTATATTTAGACATTATGACCACCTCATGAGCCAAGGAGCTTTGATTAGATAATATTGTTGTCTGAGTTTAGATCAGAGAGCTTGATTAGTAACTTGTACAGTGAACTACATGTAGCTATAACTGGTACATGACTGCAGTGGATCTGTATATTACTGGTACATGTAGTAAACAATACAGAATATCAAATCTATAAATTTGTACTTTTACATCTACCAAATTTTTTTTAATCAAATTAGTACCCACCCTTGATGAAGTGCTTTCACTTGAATAAACTCCCTCTCCCTCTTTTAATAATATTTTAGCCTCAGAGGACCACCCATGTAGGAGATTCATTAATGAGGCTACGCACTCGTACCGTCTTAGATCCCAACGGGTACATGTGCCCGTACCGCGTACAAATAGAAATAGGGACTCATTTATCCAGCGCGGGGCAAGGCTGCACAAGTAAAGAGTATAAAGGCATACAAGTATATTGTATATAGTTTAGTAAAGTTTGCTTTGTGTTATCTTTTTAATTGTAAATTCGGTGTAATTCTTTTAGCCAAAGTCGAGTATTAAAGTATTATTATTATTATTATTATTATTATTATTATTTGAAAATGCCTTGAATAAAAATAATTCATAAATAGTTATAGGCAAGAGAAGTTAGCTTACAATGTACTGTAATGCTGTGTTGATTAGGTTCCACCACCAAGTGCTCCTCCTGCTGGTAACATGCCACCTGCACATCCTCCCCCAGTAGCAGCGTCATCGTACTCAGCATCATCCTCACACTCGTCATCATCATCATCCTACTCATCACACTCTGCATCTACAGCCAAATCTGGATCAAGCCATCAGGTATGAAATGTATTTATCCGTGGGTTAAGTAACCCCGTCTCTGGGATGTTATGTGCCATGTTTACACAATGCTTCATTAGTGGGGCGTTGGTATATATATCGCGGTGCTTTCATTCATATTCATTCTAGTCTTACGACCGTCCATTCACCCTCTAAATTAAATACCCAATGATTAAGGTTTATTGTTTTTACAAGCCATTATAAGAAATGGTATATTTATTGTATTAGTATTATACATGCACATGTTCAGATTTTTGTTTAGCTTTATACTACATCGGTAGTTACTATCTAGTTGGATGTTGAGTTTTCGGTATTTTTCGAATTGTTTGTAAAATTTAGTATCTTGTAGTTTTGATTGTAAAGACATAATAAAGAGGGTCGCATACGGCTCGTGTTGACGCACCCCAATAGTGGTTGCCTATTACATGATAAATGTTTTGTATTCGGTTGAGCGGGGCAGCGAATTAGAATATAATTATTAATCTCTGAGGTTGTAGAAGAGGTTTTGAAAGTTGTGAAATTTTCACTTGTCAAATCACATCACTTCAGTCAGAAATCAATGATTTGCTGCTAACGACTTTGTTTCTATGCGTTTTTACAGTACATGTTCTTCACTTTTAAAATTTTGTTAGTCCGCATATAAAATGATGGGTGTGATTGTTGAAAAGGTACCAGAAACCCATTTTGTGAGTATGGCTCACATTATTTTTTAACCATAAGAGGTACATGTACCAATTCTTTCTGATAAGTTGTTCTCTTGTTAGCATAGTCTTCTGGCTTAATACCATATTGTGCTAATATATGATTGTTTCTCACTTTCAGTCTTCAACAAAGCGAGCTTCTGTCAAACGTCATGAAACAAGTTTTGATCCACAGAAAGATGCGGACGTATTAAGAAATGCAATGAAGGGAATAGGTACAATGCTGCAAACCTATCTACGCCTTAGTTACTAGTTTGTTTCCAAGCGCGGGAAGCGCGTGCAAGCAAGTCACGTGCAAGCAAGTCACGATTGGTTTTGGTCTTTCTTCTGATTGGTTGATAAAGTGGCGCAAGATTTTTTAAACTAATCACTAAGCGTAATCATGGAAAACCATAGCAAACGCAAAATGCTTTCAACACTCAATCCGATGAACCAATCAGAACTGAAGCAATTAAATGTAGTCGGTATTATTGAAGTGCGGTAAAGTGCATACAAGCAATTCAAGATTGGTTTTGGTTTAATTCAGATTGGTTGGGAATAAAGTGGCGCAAGTGTTAGCAGTTACTTGATGTAACATGTTAAAGCTACGAGTTTAACTGATAGGGCCTGATCTATAGGAAGCAAAACTGGAACAACACGTGCAGAATCAAGTAAATCTGCATGTACATGTAGCTCCTTAATTGTGTTAACATAAATCAATGTGTATGTTCTTCAGGGTGTGATTCCAAGGCAATCATTGCTCTACTGTGTTCAAGAACAAATAGTCAGAGACTACGGATTGAGTTAGAATACAAGACAATGTACGGGAGGGTAAGACCTATAAAAATTTTATATTTTCTTATTCTATGCTTGCTTGATACAGCGTAACAGTTAAAACTTGTGCTCCATCGCACCGCACTTTCCTGTACAGTGCAAATCCGCATTAGAACCACCTCATACATGTAGCTTCCCCATGACAGCATCTTGCCGAAATATTGAAATTTCGCTTACCTGATTTTCATGTTATAATATTCCAAATGCAATTATATACTATGTGAATACACTGTAAATGCAGTAACGAATAATTATCCTTTGGGTCTGAAAGAAGTTCTTAAACCTTCTGAGCTCGGGAGAGGCTGTACCTTTCCAAACAAGCTCAGTGATTGGTTAACGAAACAATAGGTTAAACAACAGAAACAATAGCCCTAGACCTAAACACAATAGAAGCTACAGTACTGAGCTTACCTTTACTGTGGTGTTGTTTAATTTTATTTAATTATGCACGTAGGAGGTGATAGCTTAAAACGTGTAATTTTGTTACACTGTAGGATCTTTTGAAGGATCTCAAGTATGAACTGGGCGGCCATTTCGAGGACATTGTCGTGGCTCTAATGATGCCTGTCGCAGACTATGATGCAACATCACTGAGGAAAGCTATCAAGGTAAGTACAGCCTCTATCGAGTCTCAAGTTATCCCTCCTATTTTCCGTGTATTTCTTTTAATACTAAAATATGCTGGAAGTTCGGATCATCCCAAAAGACTCCCTAGCTGAAGAAATAAGATGCTGGTAAGACTGGAAAAATATGCAGTGGAATAATAAATCCCTTATTTGGAGTTTTAACAGATAATACGCGCGGATTTTTTACGAGTTGTGTAATATATTTACGAGCCCTGCAGGGGCGAGAAAAATTGCGACCAATGAGTGAAATGAGCATGTGTATTATCTGTCAAAACACAGAATAAGGACAATAAGGGATTTATTATTCCACTGCTCAACTAGTGAGTCTTTATGGAATAATCCGAATTTCCAGCACATGGATTATCCATATTTTGAGCAATAACAAGTTACGTTCGTAATTCATCACAATTCATCACTTTTAATGATTTTTTTTAGCTTTGGTGGAAATTTAACTTGTACCAAAGCTCGCGAATTAAGTGCCTGGATTAATTAGTAAGCAAATGAACCGGTAAAACTGTCGTTTGTTGCTTTGGTTGTGAAGAAAGAGGAGGAAAGGGGAAAGGGGGCGATGACACTGTAAGCAGCTTTACTGGATAAACAATAAAATATTGAGGCTAGCGGCAGCTGTAAATAATTTTGATACGCCATTACCCCTAAAAAAATACTGCGCAACATTTTAACGGATGAAATAGCTCTTAAAACACCAAGACGAAAATAACAAATGATTACTCCAAGAAAGAACAAACCATAATTAGTTTTTTATTACGATTTTTCTGAGACATTCACACACGGGGACAATTTGAAAAAAATGGCCGCAATCCATTTCCATTCTGGCCATCCTCAGCCAATAACAATTAAGGATAGTTTCTGTGCACTACCAATACTGGTCCAGTCCAGAACCATCATTTGTAGGTTTCCATTGATGTGTCATTGCCTCTTTAATAAGTTGTCGGCACCAATCGGCTAAAAGAGATGTACGCTCTCATTTGTTAAAGCCCTAATAATATACATGAAAAAATTACTCGATTCTGATTGGCTAAGAGCAGTGCAGTTCAAGTGTAACACCGGTGCAAAACGTGTAACACCAGTCCAAATTACAAATCCAAAAAAAAAAAAAAATTTCCAAACAAAAATGGATGCAAATTTTTTCATGTATAATTATTAATAAGTAATCATACGGTTTACTCGTTCAATTTGGGATTAATTTGCACTTGTGAGTTTTTCAAAAAGCTCAAATTGCACTCGCCAAAGCGGCTCGTGCAATTTTGAGCTTTTTGAAAAACTCACTCGTGCAAATTAATCCCAAATTGAACGAGAAAACCGTATGATTACCTATACTAATTGGAGGTATTTTAACCTAGCTAGTTTATTATCATGTGTTTCTTCAGGGTATCGGCACAGACGAAAGCATTTTGATCGAGATCCTGTGCACAAGGACTAATGCAGAAATCACCGCAATTAAACAGTCTTATCAAAAGTGTAAGTTTTGTGTAAAATATTCTGGCCACTTTTTAGGTTTCCAAGTGCATCTAATATCACTCACGGACATTCATTTGTTGCTTCTTGGAATAGTGTCAGTTATTTTAGTCACTTGCATTTTGTTTGTTTTGTGTCTCAAGTGTTCAGCCGAGACCTGGAAAAGGATGTTTCAGGAGATACTTCTGGCTATTTCAAGAAATTCCTCATTTCTCTTCTGCAGGTAAGGTTCAAAATGTGTTGCAAGGAGAGCCGGCATAAAAGGGGTCAGAGAAATCAGGCAAGAATCGGCTGATTAAGAAGAAACCAGGGGCGCTTTCCATTCAACCAACAATTCCGGAAATTCCGGGTTGGGAAGCGAATGGAACGGACATTTTAGGACAACCTCGCGTCTGAGGTTGTCCTAACGTTCCGGTGCAACGGTGCAACCAACCGGAAAATACTGTTCCATTCACCACACGGAATACCCGGAATTTCAAACCGAAATTTTTGGTCAAATGGAAAGCGCCCCTGATTTTCACTTTTCTTTCCCGGGACTAATTATTGGCCCCGAAAATGGCCGCATAAAAGCGGCTCGAACTTTTGGGTCTGCAGAGGGAACCATTCCATTGGGAGCTATTCAACAGCATTTTCCGTTGGCGCTATTTGTTTCTCGTTTCTCATTGTTTTGCATCGTGAGATTTAAAATTTCAGGTTTTTCGATTGAAGAGATTAGGCAAAACAAACAAATAAACAACAACAACAACAAAAAACACACACACAATGACACCAGTAACGTGTAGTTCTACTGCTGAGAATTCATATGTAATCCAAAACTCATATTCGACATGCAAAACTAAATTGAACACTGGACACGGAGCTTTCGAACTCATCTGAGTTTCTGTTTCAACGTTGTGACTTGTTTTGGTTACGAGGCTATGTTGTAAACAGACGCTAATTGATAACCTTGGTTACACCACAAGCAAAGGAACAAAAGAAATGTGTTTCCTTTTCCCCAACCGACCCCGGAACTGTTTAGAGAGGCGAGCCTTACACGACTCTCTCTGTTCGAAATTCTGCATTTACAATGGAGTCTCGGGAAATTGTAACCAAGATTCTCTTTTTCCTGATCTAAGTAAATGTGATAAATGTGTTTCACTGCTGTGATGAACACGATGCGACAAGATTGCATTTGAATGTGCTAAACTTTGCGATGAGGCGTGCCTATCAATTGAATTCGCGCTCTCTGACTGGGTAACTTGTAAAAGAGTTTGTTGGGTACTCACGTTAAGGCGCGTTACGCTGTAAAAGATATCTAGGTCGACCCACCGATCCTCTCTTTTCTCAGTGTAACCCAAAGTACATTTTTGTTTGGCCTTGAATGAATCTGCCTCTCGTGAGTAGTATCGTGCAGGTGGAGTCATACGTATTATGATGTACATATAGATTACTTCATTACAAACCAACGAGTGCGTAAATACCGTACAAGGCACTGCCCATGCTGTAATTTGTTTATTTTATACATACTGAGATTTGTGATTGGACGAAACGCTTTTTTCACGTGTGAGAAAGTCGTTTCGCCATTCTGATTGGCTGCGAAACTCGAACGGGGGTTTTCACACGCCAAATTTCAATAGAAAATCTCAATAAGTATGAAATAAATACGTGTTCAAGAGCTTTAACCTTTACGGATTCATTAAGTTGTTGAATAGATGGTCCTGCTAAGGTTGACCAGAGAATAAACTGCGGCTGTGTTCTGTTTTGCTCTTGTGGCAGGGGTACAGAGATGAACACCAAACTGTGGATTTAGTTAAAGCTCAAGCAGATGCAAAGGTATGCTAGTAAAAAGTTGTTGTGATGTTATTTCAATGGAATATATAGCCAGTGTCCAATAAATGATATTTTTGAAATTCGGTTGTAAAGTAGAAAGTTTACTGTGGAGTGTTTGAAGGATTGTTAAAATAAACCCTCGCATGTCAATTAGTTATGGATATGAATGTTGACTTAAAGGCGGAGCGATTCACACATAATAGCTGGTTTTTTTTTTTGCCTTATATTGCAGGCTTTGTACCAAGCAGGGGAAGCGAGATGGGGTACAGACGAGTCAAAGTGAGTTTTATCTGTGTGAGATTGTGAAGCGGTAGAATCATAGACCCATTACAAATCCTGTACTACACGTCTAACCACATCCTTTGTTTAACTTCTAGATTCAATATTATCCTTGTCTCGCGAAGTTTTCCCCAGCTTAAAGCAACCTTTGACGAATACGCCAAGGTGAGTTCTGCCTTTAGACAACTTCATCTTTACACTTTCATGACATTCTACAATAGGCGCCAATAGCGCTTTGCACTAATGACATCACGTACTTTTGCGCCCCCGTTGTGACTCAGACAAACAAACTCCTCCATGTGTTATCTGCATAAGAATTTTGTATGGGAAAATGGCGTTGGCGAAGACTTTGATGCGGCTTTTATCAATATTTTCGCAAGAAAATCGAACACCTGGGTCAATGTTGAATAGAAAACCTAAAAACTATTCTTGGAACATCTCAAATTTTGGTGAAAATGCAAAGAATTGATAGAGAGCTGCAATATTATTGTCTGAAAGATTTCACTCTTGAGAGGTTCAGTTTGCAGACACATGACACATGGTCAGTTTAGGACGAGACGCATTTTTGGTGCAGGGACGAACTATGTTTTCGTTTCTTCCGCCATTTGGTGGATGAAGGGTGAAGCTGATCTGGGATGGGATGGCGCGAGTATCTAAGCGTAGTAAACACGAAATTCTCCATTGAAAATCGATCTATATTCTCGATAACACTCCCTGGTAAACGTTATTTCGAGTAGGCAGTGCCTGGGGAGAATAAAGTTTGTTGTTGTTGTCTACGCTGTTTTTATTTGTTTGAGTCTGTGGACGAAACCCTATGGCCGGTGTGAACATTCAAATGAAATCTCTTCAGCAGTACTTTTGCATGGTACCATTTGTTTTTCAGTCTTTCACAAAATTAAATTTGGCATTTATCAGGGTTAAAACAAATCAAAGTACCTGTGAGCCTCTAAACTCGGAAAATGAATTATGAAAGGGTGCCAATATCGAGGCTACTGAACTGAGTTTGTATTTATCCGTTGGTCCTTCAATGGGCCTACGAGTACTGCCGGGTCAATAGGTGCCATGTCCTTTTCCCCCTTTTCTTTTCATTAACGGAAGTAGATATTTTGTACACGAGAATTTAGTTTTATCGACTGAGTCGATAAGGTAAATTGACCACCGTAAAAAGATTCAAATAGCTGACGTTTCGAGCGCTAGCCCTTCGTCGGAGCGAATCAAGGAATTGTGGGTAGTGTTTCATCCCCCCACCGACGCAGCACCACAGTTTCTCTAGAAACTAACCCCATTCATTAGATATTTTGTACAGTTTAAAGAAAGTTGGATCTTGACGGCAATTATGTTTTTGTAAACACGTTTAGATATTTTTCGAAAATTGAACGACTTCAAACGCAAAGAAAATAAATACAGCACTTTTACAATGTCCAGTCAGGAAGAAGAAAAGAAAGAAAACGAAAAAAGAAGAATAAATCTTGCCAGGATTCGAACCCGGCTTCGTCGGTCTCGGAGCGCAACATTTGGACCACAACACCATAGAGAAATAAGTGCCTTTAGTTATAAAGATTAAATTTTATTATTTCAACGTAGATACGCGTTAAAACGCATGTCTCTGTTGAAAAATCCGTTTGTATTGGTTTTAATGTTCCATCAAAGGATTCTAAATGCAAAACATTAGAGCAGCGCTTTCATAATGTAAGGTGTATGTTTATTGAAGGAAGAAAAATAATTAATGAAATGTAACACGGATCCTCGCAGAATATTATATATGCGCAAGCGTTACACTAGTGAGCAGTCAGCGGATTTACAAAATGTTTAACAGGAAGGGAAGAAGTGAAATTAGCGCCATACCTACAACTTGGAAATGGCTTTGCCATTTTCCGAGTTAAAATAGGGTGTTTTTATCACCTGGATCCTCCCTCTCCCATAGATCTACAACTGAGAAATCTGCATGCAATTCACTTGAACGTTGCACGAATACCCGGATTCAACTCTGTTTCCTTCTAGATTTCTAAATATGACATTGAGGAGTCAATCAAAAGAGAGATGTCAGGAGACTTGAAAGCTGGAATGACTACTATAGGTAAAAACAAATGATCCAATATTGCTAGCGTAGCTCATATTGCATAGCTCACTTTACTATCGCAAAGTGACCTATGTGAAATAAACAACACGGTTCAATAAATAACACTGTAAAATTAGGACGTAGCGTGTTCGAGTGGTTTTGTAGGGCGCCGGACTTAAAATGATGTGCCTGTAAATTATAATATTTTAATTGTTTACTTTAATTAACCGTTTTGTTTCATTCTCGTTTTCAGTTCGGATTGTAAGAAATGCACCTGCATTCTTTGCTGAGAAACTCTATAAGAGCATGAAGGTGGGAAAACCATTTTCTTTCAATTCTAGCGCTTTCATCCGACCACAGTTTTTGTTTTAAAACGCATACTTTTTTTATGTGTTTTCGCCTGTCGCTCAAGCTAAAACGATCATTTTCACCCGTCAAACAAACTAGCGCGTTTTCATCCGTCCACACGAAAACGTTGCATTTTCAAAGACTTCCGTTTTCATCAGCATTTCGATGGAACACACATCACTATATATGCGTTTTCAAACACAATTATCATTTATGTTCTCGGGTTCAGCCATGTGTTGGGACATCCAAACATGTTTTGCTTTCACCATTTTCTTCTTATATTTGCCATTTTGTTTCGGTAATGTACGATAAGATCAGCTATACGAGAGCGGATTAGCGAACCTATTTTTTTCTTGCTTGTGTAGGGTCTTGGAACAGACGATGCTACTCTTATTCGAATCATTGTGACGCGATCAGAGGTGGATCTGCTAGACATCAGGGACGAGTTTGCCAAGTTATATCATTGTTCGCTTGCCAAGTTTATATCGGTAAGATTAATATAAATTCTTGTCATATTTGCAGTCCTTCAAGGTATAAGGTCATATTCAAGAATTTTGTTAAGGTTTACATGGATCTTGTTGATAACGGTATATTTGTCTTCTGAAAGACAACCCCTCTTTTAAGTGTGCAGGCTCTGCAACTACTCTCAACTAAATTACTTGCGTAACTAAACAAGTTTTCTTGTCTGTTTTCAGGACGATACACGCGGGAATTACAAGAAAATTCTTCTTCAGCTGATAAGTGAAAAGAATTAGATTTGCTCTTACTAGTGAATGACAATAGAAATTGTTCACTGAAGTTATTTCTCGAGATTTAGAATGAAAACAAGAATGGATTTGAGTCGCTTGTTATGTCACGCAGGCAGGGTTGTCGCAAAAGGAAAAAAGCTAGTACAAGAGCTAGTCTATTGTGTTTGTCATAATATTTTAAATGAATAGATATGAAGGAGTTGCACTTATTGATCATGTGAGAAATGGTAACTTCCAATATTGTTAGTTTCCCAGAGATTGTTACGACAATTAATGAACTGAAATACATGAAAATTGTTCAAATTAAAGTGCCAAAATGTATGTAAAACATCCCAAACGTTTCGGGCTTTGCCCTTCTTCAGCGGTGGTCTGTTCGTTAAGAAAGACGTTAAAAAATAGGTGTTTAATATATCATCCATTTCAGTTATATATAGCTGCAATAAACATTTCATTTTTCGTTTACGCGACTTTTGGTTTGTGTCTGTTTTGTGTCCGTTTTTCTTTCTTTCACGGAAATGCAAAAAGCGAGAAAGCATCGAACCTTTCATGAACATGTGTATTGCAAAATTTCAATATCAGTAGCCCAATTTCGATATATTAAAATTCAACTTGAAACAAAAGACATCACTACGAGGCTTAGGGGAATGATATAAGGGATTTATATGGTTTATTCCCCTAAGCCTCGTAGTGATGTCTTTTGTTTTAAGTTGAATTTTAATATATCGAAATTGGGCTATTAAACAATATAGAGCGTTTTCACTCACGTGACCTTCAGTCCCGTGGGACTCAAATGACAAAGGCCATGGCAGCCATGTTGGTGTTCCTAACAAAAGAAGTTAATTAAAATTCTTTTGTACGGGAACACCAATATGGCGGCTATGACGTCAAGTGAAAACGCTCTATTGGTTTTCTCGGTATTGAACTGGAACTAGCTTACAGCCGAGGCTAATGCGGGGGAATGTCATTAAAAATATTTGCATGTGAAAAGATTACCCCGCACGAGCCTCGACTGCACGCTAGTTCCAGTTCAATACCGTGAATACGAATATTGTCTAAAGTGGGCATATGACGTCATAAAACTAAACTATACCGAAACTTTACATCCTATAAAGCTGTTTCTAACATGATATGTGGATACCAGTGATAAAATCTTTCACAAAAAAAGTTTCGGGTTTTAAAGGGACACTGTCCCGCCAAAATAGCAAAATTTCGCTAAGCTTATTTCCACGTTATATCGCCAAATGCCACCAAATATACAACTTAGTTGGATAAAAAAGATTCTATAGAACAAAACAAAAGCAGTAGTTTGGAGATAAAGTGCAGGATTGCAAGGATTAAAGCGGATTACAGTTCATGAAATTTGATTTATTGACCGCCTGTCAATAAATCAAACTTGCCATTTGTGTGAAATTTTGACTTTTCTAGCCTTTATTTTGTTTGTTTAGTACTTATTTCTTTGCCTTTATCGCTTTTAGCGATGGTTTCTTCCAATCTCAAGATATTAAAGTAAGCTGAAACCAATCTCCTGGCCATAATCATGATCAAAGGCTCCTAAGAGCCAACCCGTAAATAAGAAATGCTAACGCGTAACGCAATATTGCGGTAAGCTTATGTTTTCACACTGACACGGTTCAGTATTTTTTTAAAATTAAACGTAAGGATTTTTGACAAACGTAAAAAAAAAAAACCAGTACATTAGTTTCATAATGTTCATTCCGAAGAAGAAAGAAAAAAAAGGAAACGTATTCGTAACAAAGCAGTACGTTACTAAGTTTACAGCTGATGGAAGAAGCGAGTGAGCGAGTGAGTGCTTATTTGCATATCTGTCTCCGTTACCGATAACCCGTTCATTACGCATGCGCGTATTCACGGGTTAAAAACACGATATTTCAGCCGGGACAGTAGTGTCCCTTCAACGATGTTTTTGCCTCCGAGTTGTAAAGATTTGAAATGTGTCACCACAGGAAACCCAAGATCCTAGTGCGAGAAACCGTAAATTATTAAGGTTTGGCGATGTGGGAATTTAACGAACATATTATTAGGAATAGTATCGGAAATAGAAATGCAATAATAATGCCTTACCTTGTTTCCCTGTTGTATTACTTGTATCTGCGTGGTGAGGATTACAAGAATGGAAGTGGTTACAGTAAATTTATCAATTTTGATTTCGTGACAGTCGGTTCGGAAAAATAAGTTTCCATTCTGATGGAATTTTGTCTTGTTTGTTTTACAAGTGTAATTTACAAGTGTAGCTATTGTTTTCAACCTCTGAAACAATAGCTACACTTGTAAGAGTTTTATTGTCTTGACCCCAGGTAAACAGAAAGCCTGGAGTAGACGGTCGCCAAAACTAGTGTGTACACAATGTTGAGAGATTCTGGTGATCCGTGATAAACTCTGTACAATCCGATATGCAGAGAGGGAATGTGTTTAGTGAAAGAGGCTGCGCCGTCAAAACCGAAACCAATCTCTTCTGATCTCTTCTAGCCAGTCACAACAAAAGGGAAGAGAGCATGTTTTTACAATGGAATGTCGAAAGTGATTCGTGTTTTAGTTTTGAATAAGGTCTCTTATTTGATTTTGGTAAAAATAGCCACTGGGAATAAGTTTTGATTTGCGCCACGACGCTTTAACAACCAATGCAAAGTGATACCAAACCTATTTTCCTGCGCTCGACGCCGGCTACATGATTTCCTTCGAGTTATGATTGGTTAATTGCACTTTCTGACGTCTGTTGTGATTGGCCACAATGATTATTTTGGTTTTGGTTCGAAAATCGCTCTAATAATATCAATCAATCAATCAATCAATGATAATCTGGAACTTACAACTTACTGAAAATAAAAGAAAAGGAAACCGACAACAGTTATAAACCTTGATAATAGAAGTATTCGGGTAAAAAATTTAGCCCGGGTCTCTGAATTGAACAAATCCTCGCCTAAAAAGGCGCTTGTGAATACAAGAAGAAAATTTCACGGCTAGCCTGGTTCAGTAAACCTGGCTGTGTTTTTCAGTCCGGCTAGTTACGGGCTAAAAAACCCTATATGTAATCGGGCTAAAAAATATCCTTGTTATACAAAATTAGGTGGTATAAGAAGGGCGAGAAGGCGGCTGACAAATTCACAGTGATTTCACAGTGATTTTTACGCTATATAGGGGCAGATGTCAGTTAAAAAGCTAAGAGAAATAACAAAGAACGATGTCAGTGGGATAAGGATTATAACAAAATCGCAAATATATTCCGGTACCTATAGCTCATCCTGATAAAGCAGGGCATAGCAATGGCGATATTAACACAAAAAAAATAAAGTGATTCGTAAAAGCTATGGCTATAATATGTCTTCAATGTAATGCACAGACAATATCCATTTTAAGCGCGGGCCGAAAATCGGCATGTACTCACAACAAAATAAGTTAATCGGTAATATTTTGTTATCTAGGATTTTATCCTTTATGCGTAAACTTGACAAACTTTTGCTTTAATTCCCACTTATCATATACTGTTGCACGGCATGATTTAAAAAAAGTAAAAATTGTAAAAAAATGGAAATAAAGACACATTTTACTCAGTCTGTTTCTGGTATGTGTTCTGACTAAACAGAAGGCCGCTAAAAAGTGTGCAGAGATTACAGGAGTGTTTTATGATACAAATTTCAGTGAATAAAATTTAAATATCTACAGTTAAACCCACCTCAGGGGGATGAGCTTGTTCTATTTCAGGCCTAATGCGACCCTAATGCATGGTTCAATTCCAGCCTTCTAATACCATCCCTGGACAGCCCCCCGGGGATTATCAAATATTTTTTCACTTGACGTCCTAATTCCCCACCCAATCTGCAAGAGGCAATTGAAAGGAATTAGTAAGAACTAAAGCGGTTTTCAATTGAGTGTCGTAAAACCAAAACCAAAGTAATCACTCTGACCAATCACAACAGACGCAGACAATCCAATGAACCAATCAGAACTTGAAGCAAATACATGCAGCCGGCGCCAAGCGCGGGAAAACGCGTGCAGGCAAGTCACGATTGGTTTTGGTTTTACTTCTGATTGGTTGATAAAGTGGCGCTCCCTGAAAATTTGGGTGTGGGTGTGCGGCACGCTTCTTAAAACCCTTACCCTATTTCAGACCAAAATATGCGATTTTCCCTACTCTATTTCAGACCTGACCCAAAATTCGATACCCTATTTTAGACCAGGAAGTGCTTCCGTTTGCCTAAACATTTGAGAAGGGCTTCTAATTCCCGATGTTAATCAAACCGCATTTTTCAAGAGATGAAAAAAGTAGCTTCTTCTAAAAACCATACCCACAGACCAGAGTGCGCAAACCATATTCTATTTCAGATCAAAATGGTCAATATCTATACCCTATTTCAGACCAAAACGGCTTGAAAACCATACCCTTGAGGCCCGCACATACCTATATAGCTTATATAAGGGAGTAACCCCGCCCCCTCCCGGGAGCATAATAAAACGTACCGCATTTTTAAAATACTACACCGCCCTCAGCTTTCATTTGAATGGTCACACTTTAGGATTTCCTTCACAGACCCAAAACTTAGAACTACCATCAGTACAGCATAATAAACAGTACCACAGGAAAGTACTACCCAATAGCTTTCATTTGAATGGTCACACTGTAGGATTTCATCCACAGACTCAAAAGTTAGAACCACCTTGTACAGCATAATAAACAGTACCACAGGAAAGTACTGCTCAATAGCTTTCATTTGAATGGTCACACTGTAGGATTTCACCCACAGACTCAAAAGTTAGAATCACCTTGTACAGCATAATAAACAGCACAACAGGAAAGTACTGCTCAATAGCTTTCATTTGAATGGTCACACTGTAGGATTTCACCCACAGACTCAAAAGTTAGAATCACCTTGTACAGCATAATAAACAGCACCACAGGAAAGTACTGCTCAGTAGCTTTCATTTGAATGGTCATGCTTTAGGATTTCGCCCACAGACTCAAAAAGTTAGAATCACCTTGTACAGCATAATAAACAGTACCACAGGAAAGTACTACCCAATAGCTTTCATTTGAATGGTCACACTGTAGGATTTCATCCACAAACTCAAAAGTTAGAACCACCTTGTACAGCATAATAAACAGCACCACAGGAAAGTATTGGTCATCACAGCGCCTTTATTTGAATGGCCACATTGTAGGATTTCATCTACAGACTCACGGTTAGAACCACCTTGTACAGTATAATAAACAGTACCACTGAAAAAGTGAACTACTCAGTAGCTTTCATTTGAATAAGCACATTTGAGGATTTCATCCAGAGACTCAAAAGTTAGCCCACACATCATGATTTAAGATAATTTGACTTTTGTAGTGAAATGGGTAACTGGGCGGATCGAAAGACCGGCATGAGCTCTTTCATTTGCCTGGCAAGATACGACGGAATAAAGATGGAAAGCCGTTGCAGTCGGTTAAAGCAACCCGGCGTCTGCAGTTTTGAAGCTCTCTTTTATTTTCAGTTACTTTTCACGTGGTTGGATCTGTATCATGATGTGATCAGTAGATCAGTAGCTACAGAATGCATTGCATGCAATACGGGTTTATATTTCTCATAAATTTAAAGTAAACATTTCATTAGCTACAGCTTCAAGGTACCACCCGACCATGCAAGCGCTCCGTTCGTTACTTTTTTTACAATTCGTTTGTGAGACCAATCAAAAAATATTTTGTTAGAAAAAACAAATCACGGTCAACAAAAGACTATTTTAAAAAAGTATCTTAAAGATGGTCAAAATAACATTTGAGTAAGGCCCGTCGATTAATTATTAACCGCTCGTAACAAGTCATAATTCGCGTTTCTTTCAACTTGTAGTTTTATTGTGTAGTTTCTCAGCAAGTGTTACGGGTGCATTATTGTCAGACAAAGTGGAAAATATCAATCTCGGTTTTCGGTCGAGTTACGAAATTCTGCTTGGTTTTTGTTTTCCCGCGAAGAGGGTAACCCGAGAGGATGGTAAGTTTGAATTATTTTGCTCTGATTAATTATGATCATTTAGCTTCGAGTCTTGACTTGTGATATAGAATTCACGTATCACGTCTTGTATGTAGCGTTTTCAAGGACATCTCGAAGACATAATAAACTGTTAGACCTACGATTTTCATTACTTCTGGTGCCTTAAACTAATAAAATGGATACCGGCTTCAGTTAGCTCTGTTCTTTACCCTTTGTCAACTCTGCGACTTGACTATGAGTTAAAACTGTTTATTTGTCGAGTGATCTGTAAACCATCATAATTCTTGGATAGGTTATTAGAAACTGGCCGTTTATCAAAAATTGGTCGTTTATCAGAAACTGCCCGAGAGAAAAAACAAAGCAATCTCACACCAGAAGAAAGTTAAAAACAAAGCAATCTCACATGAGAAGAAAGTTTTGTAACAAGCTTTAAAATATAAATGCATGGGAGCGAAATTAGCTGATATTTTTTACTTCACCGAATATAGATCGCTTGTTGTATGTGAACTTGAAAGCTTCTTGACCGGCTGTTTACGAAAAATATCAGAAAACGTTAAAATTCTCCTAGTTTCTTTTATTTCCCCTTTCTTGAAATAGCAATAAAACGGAACGCAACCAGATTACTGTAGCAAGTACGTACATTGAAGTAGCACTCGGTTTCCTCCTTAAATTGTTTATTTACAGAGAGAGTGTATATCTGTTCATATCGGACAAGCCGGCGTTCAAATCGGTAATGCTTGTTGGGAACTGTATTGCTTGGAGCATGGGATTCAGCCGGATGGCCAAATGCCCAGTGATCAGACAATAGGTGGAGGCGATGATTCTTTTAACACGTTCTTCAACGAAACTGGGGCTGGAAAACATGTCCCTCGAGCAGTTATGGTGGACTTGGAGCCTTCGGTTGTTGGTATGTACGGGGAAGAAATGTTTATTGTTCTTTCGGACTCCATTAATATTAAAATCTACCTGTATGGTTCATTTTGGTTAGTTTGACGTTTTGATGTTTGAAAGCCGTCCAAATTTAAGGATTGGCATTTTATCCTTCTTTTTGTGAATTGTTTTGGCAAACCACCGAATGCATTATATTTTCATTATTTTTTCTTGTTTAGTAACTGGGACCTTCTTTTCCAAGTTGCAACTTAATAATGACTCTGTTTTGTCTACAGTAAAATTCCAACGGCCATTAAATCGAACCATCAGTATTGCAGTTCTGTTCCAAACATTTTACTTAAACTTGGTTGAAGAATATCGTTCGTTACACGGGGTCTTCGTTATAAAGGGGTTCGTTATATCGGGATCCACTGTATATAGTTTAAGTTAGCGAGAAGTTCGAGTTATATCGACAGTAAAGTTCTGGCTGAATTTATATCAAACACACTGTTTTCGATATGGTCTTGGATGAACCGAATAATGACAATTAAGACCTACATATATCGTATATTCGCCTGGTCTAACACACCATTGAATTAAAGTGTTTGATCGCGTTGCCGGCTCTTATCAACTTCTACACCAGATGAATTTTTGTTACAGTGTCATTCTTCCGTGTTTTGTCTACAGTGGTCTACTTGCTTATATTCACCAGCGACTGTTTCGCAACACCAGTTAACTTGACAGAAAAATTGTTTTATCTCTGTACTCGGAAATATTGGAAACATTTTGTATTCGATATCGATTATTTTAAAAAGGGCAGGTGCGTCATGTAAGATGTTCGAAATGTCACGGTTATGCGCAGATAACGCAACTTGATTGTAATTTTTAGAACATTTTTATGTGTATTACTGACTTGGTTTTGAAATTAAACTATTCATTCTCTATGCAATGTTCTCCTGTGACAAAATACCATTTCTTCATGTTATGCCCTTGATATTTTAACACTGTGATTGAAAGGGTTTAAAAACCCTTTCACTCACAGTGTCAATTATGGAGACATGTAGTGTAGTTTTAACTTTTGAGTCTGTGGACGAAATCCTATGGTGTGACCATTCAAATGAAACCTCTTCAGCAGTACTTTTGCATGGTACCATTTGTTCTAACTTTTGAGTCTGTTGATGAAATCCTATGGTGTGACCATTCAAATGAAACCTCTTCAGCAGTACTTTTGTATGGTACCATTTGTTCTAACTTTTGAGTCTGTTGACGAAATCCTATCGTGTGACCATTCAAATGAAACATCTTCAGCAGTACTTTTGCATGGTACCATTTGTTCTAAATTTTGAGTCTGTGGACGAAATCCTATGGTGTGACCATTCAAATGAAACCTCTTCGGTAGTACTTTTGCATGGTACCATTTTTATAACAAAATTTGGAATTTTTCTTGAATTTTGATTTTTGGCAATCTTCTTGGGGATTTTGCAGTTTTTGGTCAAATTTGTACTGAATAATTAAGTGCCTTTGCTGATACACAAAATGCTCTTGCAACACCGAAAGAAAAATATTGAGTGACTCACTGAATGGAGAACAAACTGCTAGTAAACGATTTTTTTAAGGCACATCTAAAGACCTTGAAAAAAGTGGCCAGTTTTTTCAAGTTGCATTCCATTTCCACCCTGGCTATCCACAGGCATTACAGAAGTATAGTAATTGTTAACAAAACCCAACCATTATTTTCTTTAGGTTTCTGAAGCAAATAAGATTTTTACCTTTTCATAAGGATGTTAACCCTGGGTTAACTTCAGTCGCAGTTTTTAATTGGCCCTTTGCTTTCGCCTGTTATTTTATTTATGATCTGAATAAGTGTTGTGGTCGCGCATGATTCAAACCCAGTCGTTCTTCAGTCAAGTCGTTTGTTCACCAAGAGTTAAGGACACGAGGGGTCATGTGGCAGGGACATGTCGCAGCGACAAAAATTTGTGTAGTACACACTGAGAGACATGTAGCAGGGAGTGTAGCGGGGATGTGTAGCGGGGACATGTAGCAGGGAAAAAATCATAGCGCTCGACACCACATGAAAATGTCGCGAAGTGAGCTAGATATGTCGCGGGGACAAATGTCCCCAAAATTGGTGCTGCACAATTATGATTACACAGTATCAGTTCACACGAGGGGACGTGTCGCTGCAACATGTCCCTGAGACATGTCCTCGCGACATTTTCATGTGGTGTGCAAGCGCTATGTTTTTTCCCTGCTACATGTCCCCGCTACACTCCCTGCTACATGTCCTTCAGTGTGTACTACACAAATGTTTGTCGCTGCTACATGTCGCTGCGACATGTCCCTGCTACATGACCCCTCGTGTTTGACCATCTTAGAGCAATGTGGGTGCGAACCATTTTCTTTTAATTTTTTGTAAAATGAGAGAGCTATAGAGAAAAGAATGACAGAGCACGGGCGGCCAGTTGGCTTTTACGCCAGATGATGAAAAATGCAGTAAATAATTCAGTTTAAAGGAATGCTTGAGCCGACTTCAATAATCACATCATCTTATGCTATAGCTGGTCCTTGATTAGTTAACACGGCAGTAAAATAAAGAATTCGGCGACGAGATTGCTTGGTCAGCTGAAAACGTTTCCAAATGTTTGTCGTATGATATATATTATTGAAAACTCATTGACAAGTCCTCCGACCCGAAGAAACGACTCCTGTCTGCCCCTTCTTCCCCCCCTCCCCGGAAGTAACGAGCATTTTTTAGGTTACTTTACCTCTGAAAGCCAGTGACCTACTGGCGAGGCACTCCATTACGGCCACCTTGATGGCATAATTTACTAGCTGTTTGAGAAAGGTTGCCGTAGTGGGGAGGTAGGCGTGTACTAATAGGACAATTGAGTGTCGAAAGTAATTTCGCAGTTGCTTTGGTTTTGCTTCGCTACTCTTTGTGATTGGCTAAAACATCTCGCGTCACTTAATCAACCAATCAGAAGTAAAATCAAAACCAATCATGGCTTACTCGCATGCGTTTTCCCGCGCTTAGCACCGGTGACATGTATTTGCTTCGCGTTCTGATTGGTTCATTGGATTGTCTGCGTCTTTTATGATTGGCCAGAGTTATAAACATTTCCCGGACATTAGTGATCGTAAAGCATGTTAATGACCAGCAGTGGTCTTTACTGTACATGCAGCAGTTTTTTATAAGAGAGGTGTTGACATTAGTACTCGACATTAGTTCAAATCATATTCTACAAAAAAGCCATCCTCGGATACCCAGGGGCATTTAGTAGGGGCGAGGGAGAGTAGAAAACGGCGAAAAAACAAACCGGCGAGAGAAAAGTTAAAGGGAGTTAATTTCCCCCCGCCCTTTTCTATTCCCTTTCGCCCTGACTAACTGCCTCTGGGTCTCTGACGATGCAAACAAGTTTGCATTCAAAATACTTCCTACTCCGTCTACATCGTTCAATTGGCAGAAAAGCTACCAGGCCCACCTATCCTGTAGGCCAACCTATAACGATAGTTAGTAAAAGACCGCTAAAACCGAAAATAACGAGAGTTGTCAGTTACCCTTACAACTTTACGTTAGTCATCTGTTTGATAGTCTATTACTGTGTTCATTCCACAGATGAAGTTCGCACCGGTACATATCGTTGCCTGTTTCACCCGGACCAGTTGATATCAGGCAAAGAGGATGCCGCTAACAACTATGCTCGCGGGCACTACACTGTTGGAAAGGATCAAGTTGACCTCGTACTTGACAGGATTCGAAAAATGGTACGTCAGCCTTACGTAAACATTTTATGTTTCCTCGTTAATACGATCACTCGATATACATAATGAGATATTCTGCCAAGTTTTTGTTGTCTTGTTTGTGATTTATTGATTGGTATGGTCAAATAGATCAGATTCATATTCCCCCGCATGAGCCTCCATTGCAAGCTACTTCCAGTTCAATACCGAGAATACGCCTGGTTAGCTCAGTTGATAGAGCACCGGTTTGCAGAGCGGGAGGTCTCGGGTTCGAACCCCGGCCGGACCAACACTCAGGGTCTTAAAATAACTGAGGATGAAGGTGCTGCCTTTGCTATGGCATCGGCAAATGGTTAGACCTTCACGTGGCTCGGATGACCACGTAGAAATGGCGGTCCCGTCTCCCATGGGGACGTAAAAGAACCACTGAGGACGTAACAAACCCTGGCTGTGACCACCCTCAGTGTTATTTGTTCATGGGTCTGATTGATTGTGAAGCGCATTTGAATATGTATATAGAATTTGCGCTATACAAATGCATATTATTATTATTATTATTAATATGGTCAATTGAAAGTGTCTTTCGACAAGATGACTCGATCAGTTCTCAGGGATAGTTGAGTGGGTGTTCACGCGACCGAGTGTAAAAATCGCCTCCCGTGAGGAGACGTGATGAGAGGCGATTTTCACACTCGCTCGCGTGAACACCCACTCAACTTTCTCTGAGCGGAATGACGGATAACTCGTAGTCTACGACCACGTTATAAATAAATCTAACAACAATTTTATGGCCCGTCACTGGCGTTACAAACGGGGTTACACTGTATAAGCATAATTATTTGAGTGGATATGAAAAGGTTGAGCTGATGGAAATTTTCTAAAACCTTTGTGGGTTCTGTTAAAAATTGGTAACCATTTTTGGGTTCTGTTAATAATTGGCGTTTCTCACCCCGAATGAGGGGTCTGGGCTCTTGCACACTATTTGTAAAAAGAGCTTCGTTCAAGAACGTCCTTGGTGACGTTTGGTCAATTTTCACTAAAATTGTGAGGACCTATTTCAAAACTGAGTTTTAAAAATTAAAACGTTCTAGTTTGTGTCTATTTTACCAGCTTATTATAAAATGCTCAAGGAAATGCGCGCTCTATGATTGGTTAAACCGAGTTCATTATAACTCGATAAAGCACGCGCGTGACGTAAGGTTCATTATAACCGTTTTTATTTTATAAAAGAAATAAAAACAATTGTTCCTCGTGCATTGTTGAGTTATATAAGCACTTGCGAATTTTTAAGATCACACGAGAAGTGCGAGAAGCACTCGCCTTTGGCTCGTGCTTCCCTGCACTTCTCTCGAGTTCTTAAAAATTCCCGCGTGCTCAATACTGCGCTCGGCGCGTTTTTTATTTCTTCAATAAAGTGTAAATGTTGCGGATGAGACTCACAGGTTTGATAAATGATCGGCTTAGGAGCCCTTTTGTTCGTAGCTGTTCGTTAAACACTTGCCTAGTTCTCAGATTTGCGGCTGTCAGTAGTCCATAGTTATTCCGGTTTTACCTGGGCTTTACATTGTTTCACAGTCCGACCAATGTACCGGTCTTCAAGGCTTCCTCATTTTCCATTCATTTGGCGGAGGCACAGGCTCTGGTTTCACCTCTTTGCTCATGGAGCGCCTCTCGGTTGACTACGGCAAAAAATCCAAGCTGGAATTTGCTATCTACCCCTCCCCCCTGATAGCTACAGCAGTCGTGGAGCCTTACAACTCCATTCTAACTACCCACACTACCCTGGAGCATTCTGACTGTGCGTTCATGGTTGATAACGAAGCAATTTATGACATCTGTCGTCGTAATCTTGATATTGAGCGGCCTACGTACACCAATCTCAACCGACTGATTGGCCAGATTGTGTCTTCCATTACGGCGTCGCTGCGGTTTGACGGAGCATTGAATGTGGATCTCACAGAATTTCAGGTAGTGTTAACATTCTGATATATATTTCAAGAAAATAAACCATATAACTTCCGCACTAACTCGTACATCGCTCTGTCGAGCGACGTAATTAGCTACAGGTCAAATCCAAACGTTTTGCTTCATTAATTCAAAGGGAATAAATGGGTGTTAGTACGATGGCTTGACCGTAATAAGGTAGAGATCAAGTAGCTTTTGATCTCTCCGGGTTCGACTGTATTATCAAGGTATTCACTTCTGGTAAACTCGATTAGTAGCCGTGCCTGGAAAAGTGAGCTCGCCCGTCTAAGTGAAAGCACAACAAAAATCAGGACACTGACTGGCCAGGGTAAGTTTACTTGTACGAGGTACTCAAACCGGCTGCCTGAGCTAAGCAAACGTAAAATAGTTCAAGGGAAACACATACAGTCGAACTTATCAAGTATTGAGTGTTAATACCAAAAGGATGGAACTGTTTGAGAATCTTTCAGAAAGTCGGGTAAATCTTCGCAATTAATGTCGTTTATCTAATGAAAGAAATGTCTCTCTCCTTCGTTCATCTCATCTTGAGATATCGAATTAAACAAGAGAAGAGCAATTTTGTATCTTCCCCCACCCATGTATAAAATTCATGTGTTTTCTCCGCCACTTCACAGACCAACTTGGTCCCTTTCCCACGTATCCACTTCCCCCTCGCCACATATGCTCCAGTTATTTCAGCCGAGAAAGCCTATCACGAGCAGTTAAATGTTGCGGACATCACCAGCGCCTGTTTCGAACCGGTCAACCAGATGGTAAAATGCGATCCACGCCACGGCAAGTACATGGCCTGCTGTCTGTTGTTCCGTGGGGACGTGGTACCAAAAGATGTAAACACTTCTATAGCCACTATGAAGACCAAGAGGTCAATACAATTTGTAGATTGGTGCCCAACTGGATTTAAGGTAATTTACAGTGCTACTGTATAGTGTAACCAATGCCCAGTTAGACAGCGTAAAAAGGTCTTATTACAGAACAGAATAAGGAATTCCAGCTTTAGTCAGTCTCTGAGTCTGCAGTTAGTGCAAATACAGTAGAACATTTTAACTTGGAATAAGATTGCAATTGTCCATTTATAAATGGACAATTTTGGTGTGACTGGTTTTAATTATCTAGTTGGCTGCAGTTACAATAGCAAAATGCATCGATGCAATCGCCTAGAGATGTTTTGAAGATTTAATTATCTGGCTTCTCTTGGAAGGCTTACGGGGTACGTCGCTTCGTAAGGCTCCAAAACAGTCAAGTGCTTCACTTGTGAATTCAATTTCCTCTTCAGGTTGGAATAAATTACCAGGCTCCCACGGTCGTCCCAGGCGGCGACCTGGCCAAGGTACAGCGCGCAGTTTGCATGTTAAGCAACACAACAGCGATCGCGGAAGCCTGGGCCCGACTTGATCATAAGTTTGATCTGATGTACGCCAAGCGTGCGTTTGTGCACTGGTATGTTGGCGAGGGAATGGAGGAGGGAGAGTTTTCTGAGGCCCGTGAAGATCTTGCCGCACTTGAGAAGGATTATGAAGAAGTTGGCGTAGATTCTGTTGAGGAAGGGGACGGCGCTGAAGTCGAAGAGTACTGAATCCATGTATAAATTCATCAATGAATTTACCAGCGTCGATATTACTAAATACTGAAAACGTTAGGGTTTGTATGGGAATTCTACGAACACATTCTAGGAGCTAAAAACCATACGAACAAATTTGTAAATAAAAATGTCTTGCTTCGGAAAGCGAAATGTCCACGACGAACTAAAACTTATAAGTTACCATAAACTAACCATTTAGCAATGGTCACTATGATGGCAATGGTAATGGTGATGCAATAGTAACATTTGGCAATAGTGATGGCAGTGGTAATGGCATGGTAATGGAAATGACAATCGCGATGTTGATGGTAATGACAATAGCAATGGTAATGACAATGGCAATGTTGATGGAAATGGTAGTGGCAATAGCAATAACAATAGCAATGGCAGTGGCACTGGTACTGGCACTGGCACTGGCACTGGCAGTGGCAGTGGCAGTGGCACTGGCAGTGGCAATGGAAATGGCAATGGGGACGTTGATGGCAATGGCAATGGTAATGCATTCGCATGGCATTGGCAATGTTGATGGCAATAGTAATGGCAGTGGTGATGCAATAGTAATACGGATGTTAATGGCAATGGCAATGACGATGTTGATGGCAATGCAATGACAATGACAATGGCAACGGAAATGGCAATGCAATAGTAATGGCAATGGTAATGATAATGCAATAGTAATGACAATGGAAATGGTGATGCAATAGTTATGGCAATGGTGACGGCAATGGTGTCGGCAATGGCATGGCAATGACGATGTAATAGCAATGGCGATGGCAATGGCAATGGCAATGGAAAAGGCAATGACAATGGCAGTGGCAATAGAGATTACTTCCACATGTCTCGGAAGAATGATGTGGGTTCTTTCCTATCTTTTACTTAATCCTTTTTCAAGCTTCTCTTTCTATTCGCAGAATTCCCATGTATACTTCTTACTTTATGGTATCGCTGCTTTTACCGCGCAAGCTTAGGCCGCCTGACTGTCTCAGGAAGTATTTAGCGATACGAAATGAACTATTTCACGCGGCACGAATCAACATGCTAATTAATCTAACTGAGTACGTACCGCAAAACTCATGACTCATAACTCATGCGTTATATTATCGTAGACTAGGTATACGGGCTGGTTTAGCTAGTCTGTCATAGATGCCGGGCACCACACGAATGCTCTATCTTCATTCACGTGTGCGTCACGTGTGCGTCACGTGTGCGGCCCAAATTCAGGTTTTATACCGTTTCTTTTTATAGATATTTTTTGACTTTTTACCTTGTGACAGAACAGGCTTTTTTATCTGAAAAAGAGCTCTTTGATTAGCTTTGCTGATTCAGTAGAATAAAATACAGTGAAACCTGTATTAAGCGGACCTCATGTTAAGCGTACACAGTGCGGGCCGTAGACATTTTTGACTATATGATGACGTCATCATAATGGCGACCTGGCACAATTTTCGAGAACTTATACCCGCCCCGAAATTTTGTCCCAGTATTTTTGCCTGCGGCTGTTTGGTCCCTTGAGTCCCAGTTCCCCCGAGAGAGGACAAACACAGCTTCCATTCAAAGCAATCAAAAATGGCGTCGGTTGAAATGTGCCGAAGAAATCTGCATTCGAAGTCGAACTATGGCGTCTAAATTGAGCTCTGAAAGGCTGACCCGCTACGAAAGAAAAGGAAATTTGAGGTAGGTAGCATTTTTTTTAGCCCCCCCAAAAAATACTGGGGTATTCTCTGATGTTTGGGCTTCAAAAATATTGAAGCAGAATTCAAGTGCACGGCGGTTAAGTTCAAGTGCACGGCAGTTGAAGTGTGACTCTTAGTATTGCCCTTTGCCGCCATTGTCTTGTTAAAGAGTAATAGCTTCTGCTATTCTCATGGTTTTATTTTGCTCTTCTTTTCAGTTCGTGATATTTCATTTTAAATTTGTCTCTTCAAGTGCTTTCTGCTACTTATCTATTGACTTTCAATTCTAAAAATCTTATTTTGTTGTCCTTTGTTACCTTTATGTGTATTATTTTACGGTGATATTGTCGCGTTGCAATATGGCCGCCGTGCACATTTCCGAGCACAAGTTCTAGGTCGCCCCAGTTCCTCTCTGCCAAAATTCTTTGTTTTGGTTTTGCCTCGACCAATCATATTGCAAGAAACCATATAGACAAAATTGTCTACGGCCCGGACTGGTACACCCTCTATTTAGCAGACTCAGCTGCTTGGGTCCCTTAATTTTCTCCCATATTTAATGTAAAACGAACCTGTATTGAGCGGACCCCTCTATTAAAGGCCGTGACTCGCTCGAAATGCAAAACGCGCTCATCTGTGACCTGGATGCAATTTCGCAACGGCAAACTTTTGGTCTACTCTATTGCAATAATTCTTTTTGTATCTCCTAGTTGAATGAAGCATGGATTAATAATTATGAACCGATTTTCTTCGAAATAAATACAAGAGCCAAAATCTGGTGTTACCCCCCTGACGAATTGTCAAATTTAATTACCATGCATTGATTTCGTAAACAACGAAGCCGAAAATCTGCGTGCAAGACCATAGGGCGAATGCCGCAGTTTCGACTAGTTGTTTATCAACCAGGAAAACACCTAGATTGACCAAAACCGGTTCGTAAGTTTCACCAATACTACCAGTTTCTTGTCGGCGTTATATGTTTTCGGAGGAAATAATATATAATCTCGGAAAAATTAAGAGGAGAGCAATATTACATATTTAGCGCGTTTTCGCCATGTGTGTTGGTCTAAAGTCTTAGTCAGTAAATTTTAATGGTTTGCCGTGGCATTCGCAATCGAACTTGCTGTAAGAAATAACGCATGCCTATACAACATATTCTTGGTGTTGAGTGTCCACGATTATTATTTTTCGAGGCGCAATAAATATTTATTTCACCTCAGGTGGAAATAAGCTCCTAAGTTGACGGCATTTCTGTTGCAGCGTTTATGTAACTTGTAACTTGTCACATTCTAGACTATATCAAAGGAGGTCGATTCGCAAATTTTGAGCCAAATAAAACGGACCAATTTTTTTCTAGGAGGGCCTCAATATGAAATGAGGGATTTGCGCAAATCCAGATTTTGTCTCTTGTATTTATTTTGAAGAAAATCGGTTTATATTTATTAATCCATGCTTATTCAACTAGGAGATTCAAAAAGAATTATTGCAATAGAGTAAATAACAAAGAAGTGATGACCAAAAGTTTGCGGTTGCGAAATTGCATCCAGGTCACAGATGAGCGCATTTTGCATTTCGAGCGAGTTACCTTAAGGGGACACTAGCAAGGGTCCCGAGGGTGTTCGCTTGATACGGGTTTCACTGTAGTCAAGTGCAGCATTAGGTACCTATATATTTGTTGTTTGACTGGCGGTCTGAAAGTCAACATTTTAGTTTATTTGATTGTTACATATAATGTCCCTGAAATGCCCCTTTGCATGGGGAATGGTCAATACAACAGTACTGATACATTATCATATCTTGAAGATATGATACATGTATCAGTACTGTTGTATTGTAGCGTGATATATACTTGGATAAAGGAAAGCAAACTTCTATGTAGAGATTCAATTAATTATAGGAAAATGATTTATAGCAATTGGAGTCGTCTCTTCAGGCTTTGGGCGTCGTATTCAATGCGAAATTGAGGTGTTAAGTTAACAAAGCTTATAAAAACAACAGACTTCCATCCGGCTATGTGATAAACA
Organism: Dendrophyllia cribrosa; assembly: GCA_024195265.1. NCBI lineage: Eukaryota > Metazoa > Cnidaria > Anthozoa > Scleractinia > Dendrophylliidae > Dendrophyllia > Dendrophyllia cribrosa. The sequence continues at coordinate 55,679,516 of JAJLRJ010000001.1, forward strand.
CAGAAGGCAATTAGCGCATTTATGAAATAAACACACAAAAAGTCGAGTTTACTTGCCTGATTGTTTGTCTATTTTTAAGACATGCATATCCAAGACATAACAAGCATATAAATAAATATTAATAGAGGTTTTGCACGGCAGCCATGTTGCATGGCAGGAACAATGAAAATGTTTTGCATTAGAAAGAACATTCTTTCCCATAGGGAAAAGAATCTATTGTTCCTGCCATGCAACATGGCTGCCGTGCAAAACCTCTTTACATTATATCATATATATATTATAAGCACCCGATATTAATGTACAGTCGCCACTCATTCTATGTTGAGGGGATCTACACCTAACTCTTGTCAGTTATAATATTTACTCTATAAATATATATATCAATATATAAACACAATGAATCTAATAAAATAAACGATTGGCCACATATGAATGTCAATTGATTAAGAAAGGAAATATCTCAAAAATTAAATGTCGTTTTTTGGGATTCTTCTGAGGTTAAAAGCGATTTCAAATCGACGTTTCGGCCAGTTTAAGCCGCCAATGTCTGAAATTTTCGAAAATCGGGCGTCACTCACAAAATTTCGGATTTCTTCATATTTTGCCCAAATAATCTCTATAGTGAAGTATTTTCAAAAATGACATTATAAGTTGTAACGGCGTTTTAATTTTTTCGAAAACGGGCAAAGTTTGAAAAACGGCAAATCGGCGGCTTTTCAGTTGTGAAACTGGCGAAAAATTACACATTTTCATCTCGCTCGTACAGAAAAACGCGATGCCATACATAAATAAAATGTGGCCACAACATAAACACGCTCTTGTTCTTCACACTACTGTTATTTACTTCGGATTAGCAGTTGAAATAAGAATATTTCGGCCGTTAGAAGAAACGTGATTTCTTCCATTTTAAAAATTAGCAAATTTGAACCAATTTCAACGTCGTGGAAACCCAATTGGTACGTTAAGTTTGAAAACAAAATTAAGACGGTCTTGAAGTACAACTTCTGCTGTTTACTGTGGTAAAATATTTCTGGCGGCACTTTAAAAGTGCCCCGTCGAGAGACCAAAATATGAAGGGTAGTTTGACACCAGGAGAACTTGTGACACGAACCTGAGCGCCGCCACTACGCACAAAATGTTTATCGCTAAAAATAGTTCCTTTGAGATAGAGCCTTTTTCAGAATCGTAAAAACTTCAGAAGAACTTTATCTATGCTTTGCTAACTTAAAATGATATCTTTTAAGCAACAAATGAATGGGGTTAGTTTCTAGAGAAACTGTGGTGCTGCGTCGGTGGGGGGATGAAACACGAGAATTTAGTTTTATCGACTGAGTCGATAAGGTAAATTGACCACCGTAAAAAGATTCAAATAGCTGACGTTTCGAGCGCTAGCCCTTCGTCGGAGCGAATCGCTCCGAATCGCGATTCGCTCCGACGAAGGGCTAGCGCTCGAAACGTCAGCTATTTGAATCTTTTTACGGTGGTCAATTTACCTTATCGACTCAGTCGATAAAACTAAATTCTCGTATCTTTTAAGCAGTTTGTTGGGATACGGAGTAGAGACACGAACATCATGTTGTGCGACCTTACAAATAACAGCGATCAACACTTACCCGCTTTTTCATCAGAAAATTAAACTGACCCGAACCTTGAATTGCGTTTATAATAAAGACAATCCTGCACTCCGATCCATTATATTGCTGTGTTTGGAATATCTGAGCCTTGTAGATCATATCATAGCGTTATTTACTCCAAATTTGTTAAAACAACAGTCGCTAAATGACAGTTCGGAAGTTTCCCACAATGTGTTGCAAAGAGATTGCGTGACGCGTAGCACACTGGAATAGCGCTGTGCACTATTTCTAAAAATAGATTTCGCCACATGAGACCCCCCGCACAGACTCAGACAAACATTGCGACCCGCTACAAAGAAATGTATGAGCGTGAAGTGCGGTACCGACGGAAAAGAGCGAAAAACTTCGTCAAATTGTAGAGTTAGGTCCTAGAAAGACAAGGAATGGTTGGTACCAAACACTGTTGTTGGGGTGAGTGTAATTCCGACTCGAGATATCCCGACAGATGGCCGAAATCTCTCAAAGAGTTGAACGAATCGGGAGAGAAAGTGTTCATACCGTTCCCTAAACCAACCGGCAAAAACATTGAGAAGTGTAAGCGTTGGATAGTCGCTTGTTCAAGAGTTTTGCTTAAAGACATTAAATTATGTTCATTCCTTACTTAAGGAAAGGACTGAAGAATTTACTAGCATCCGTGAGATTTACAAAACAGCAACTATGTTGCAGATTATCTGCTGGATGCCAAATCATACGCTATGACAAAGCAACGGAGGTTCATCCTAGCTCCACTGAGACACACTACTCAACTACAGAACTAACTTAGGAGCTAAAAATTATTGCAAGAATTCATGATTTCACTGCAGTGGAATTATAGACTACGGCTTTTTGAGAGTCGGATCTAAGACGTCCACATCCGTGATACCGGAAACATTTTCTCTCAAGTCTTGCACGCCGCAGACTTTAGACATTTAATCACGGCCTGAGAAATTAAACGATCCTAGCACTTTCAAAGCGATAACAAACTTTAGCCGATAAGTATTTATCTTGCAACAAAAGTAAGCCAAAGAAACCACAATGTATGCCAATAGAGCTAGCACCGAATAACGGCATAAAGAAATAAAATAATTCTAACGGCTCTGGACAGCATGAATTCTCCTATCAATCTGAGAGATAATCCGCCGAGATCAAAAGGTTTATATCATCGAAAAGAACAAGTTCTCAACTGTGATCTAAAGGCGCGATCCTCTCTGAAGTCTTACTGGGAAAGCTTTACACTTTAGGCTTTTAAAATACTTTTTGCGACGAGTGGGAGTCGTGTTTAGCCTGTCCTTTTTTATAACACCATTTTGGATAGATTCCAACGCATAATAGTGGACGTGTCCATAGTTGAACAGCGAAGGAATGTTCTGCGACGGAAAAACGCGCCAGCCGGTCGTAGGAATAACGGGAACAGAGTTTAAGGGGCGATTTCCTTGGATCTCTGAATTTTCCTTGATGATTTTAGCAGCGAACCATTTACCATTGTCAATGCTTGGATCGAGCGTGTGGTGATTTCCGCTCTTCAAACAGTCGCGTACACGTTTCACAAGCTCGTCTCGTTTCCCGTGCAATTTCAGCCCTCTACATCTCAGCCATCGTTTTAACTGTTCCACTGTATACTCCTCCGGCTCTCTTTCGAATTTCGACCCAGGTACGCCATCCTCATCCGTTAAAACAGTAAAACATTGCTGCGTACTACTCGCCATTCGCATACATTTCCCTTACTTCTCTTACAGAATTGGACTTTGTTTGTCTGAGTCTCGGCGGGGGTCTCAAATTTCGTGACGTCATTAGTGCACAGCGCTATTGGCCACTCCGAAAAATACCATAATACTCTTTTATGTGCAGGCTCAGCCTCGCCGGGGTGTAATTATTCAAATCTCCTTTGTTAGAATGGCACAATGGAATTCAGAGTACATGTAGGAATGCTAGGACGTAGCATTGTGTCTTCGCATACAAATGTGCACCGTATGCAAATTGCCACGAAGTTGAAGCATAGTACGTGCAGTTAGTGCTGAAAACAAAAGAAATTGGAAAAATGAGGCTTAATCAAGTACCACCCAAACCTGCACTTTAAAGAGTATTATGGTATTTTTAATAATTTCTGGAGTGGGCAATTTGCTGCATGCTTATGGTATCGGTCAAGGAAAGAACATTGCCGTGGAAAAGTCACAGGAGTAACGTCCGTTTTTGGAAATGTATAAATGTATAAAGTCTGTTTCCTTCGTTTTGGTACAATTTTAATTAATGTTCAAATCGTCTTTCAGGAATATTTGGTAGATAAGGGCCGACTCGCACTAGCGGACAAGTTTGAAATGTCATGACATTTTTGACAAAAACAAAATTGTCGCGACAAGTCAGAGACATTTTGAAGTAAACAAAAGGTATAATTATTAGTACAATAGCTCTGCACGTGCTTCTGGCATCCTTGTACATTTCTCGGCACGGTCGTCTTGAGCAAACATCAAATATGCAGGCAGGTCCACGTGGTGAAAAATGTTAAAACGATTTGCATTTGAAGTGCGCGTGTACTGATGTTTTTGTGCTCGTGCGGGGTAATGTCGCAAGAAAACTATTATTTTTCCCGTCCATTTATCGGCACAAACTGGTTCCCTCCGCATTCTCTTGTTCCAACCCCGGTATTACCATCCTTCCACGACGTCACCTCGGCAAGTTATGAAGCAAGTGGCGTTTCGACAGATGTTAACGCCACACAATCGTCCACGAAGCGGGACTATGATAAATGGGCAAAGGACGAAATTTCGCGTGTTGTTTTTTAGTACAATCCAGACCAAACACAATAGCCAATCAACAACGTATTGTTATCTGGCATTACGAGGGGCATTGGAATGCGACTTGTCATGAATTGTCCTGCCTTGAGGCAGGACAACGGCCCCTTTGAAGATTTGTCCGTTTTGACAAAATTTGCACTTGTCCAACAAGTCGTTCGCACTTGTTTTTGCGATTGTTTGACAAAATGTATCGCGCGTGAAACGCTGACCAATCATAAGACAACTGCTTCTTTGTTTTCTTGAATTGTTGGACAAGTTCTAGGTCTCAAAAAACGTATTCGCACTTGTTTTCTGTAACAAGTGACACATTAATGAAGAAATCTACAAATTGTTACAAAATTTGTCCGCTAGTGCGAATCGGCCCTAAATATACAAGTCATTTATTGGGGGGGGGGGGGGGGGGGGGGGGGGGGTGGGGGGGGTGGGGGGCGGGGTGTCACCCTTTCACTACGCCCCTTGCCGGCTCTTTTGCGATAACACACCGCCTTTATTCTGCTACGAAGTTATGTCTTCAATACTCTTATAAACTAATTTCGATTTTGAGGTGTGAATTGCAATACTGCATTATATTGACGGCTAGTTGGGAGAAAATATATTCCGTATTGGGCGGAGTCGCGAAGCGGCGGAGCCCAGGGGATGGAGCCCAGTACGGAATATATTTTCTTCCAACGCCGTCAATATAATGCAGTATTGACGCGCGCCTTAAAATCGAAATAGTTTTGTCTAGATTTTTGAGACGTCAATACAACTTTATATTGACGTCTCAAAAGCAAGCAAGAGTATCTGACAATAGTGATACTATTACAGATGTGAGCTGGTGGGTTTAAAGCTGTTTCTGTGACATCTCCACCGCAAGTTACAGTCTCAGCACCCACGTCCGATGACAAGGAAAACAGTCCTGAACGTCCAACATCCAATGTATTTTCATGCCCACAGGAAGGCTGCATCCCGGGGAGGGGGGGCGGGGGGGGGGGGGGGGGGGGGTACTTCCCAAAAATACCTAGACGGGTATGTGACGCCTAACGGGGTCGTAATTTTGGGACTCCTGGTCTAGAACGAACGGGTATCCATTTTAGAGACATTTCCTAGAACGAGGTATAATATTTCGAACGCACGAAAGCTTCATAAGATGGTGAATAAAGAAATTGTAGATCGTGACTTTATCGTCTTTATCTTCTGTTTGAAATCAAAGCAATTATGTTGCTGATTTGTGTAGAAGCAGAATTGTCGTATTTTGATGTATAAGTCGAACAAACAAAGAAATAACTTTTTTAAAAAATGGGCTATTGAAAGTTACGCAATTTCTATGAAATCTAAGTTAAATACTGCGCAGGATATTCCAGAAGTGGTGTTGACCTTGAGGTTGTCTAGTCACACGCCCACTTGTACTCCTGACCAGAATCTGACTTTCAACGTCCACAAGGCCGTGGACAATCAGGGATAGGCGGCTGACAGCCCAGCGAGTTTCGAGGCTCTGCCATCCGAGATCGCATATCATTTCCGTATCATTTTTCTAGAATCAGAGTGTTAAAAATTGACCTATTTTTAGAATGGGGTAACATTTTGAGTGAAAATTCTTTCTAAAACGGGGTCTAAATTTGGAGACCCGGGCGGCACATACCCAGCCAAGACATATCCGAGTACCCCCCTAGCCTCAAGCAAGCTCTCGGGGTCGTGACCGGGCTCGCGGTTTGGGAGGGGAGGAGGCCCCCCGAACCCTTTCCTCCCAACCCCTAAGCCCGAGAGCCTTGCTCGCAGGCTAGTACCTCCCGGGGGCTGCATCAAAGTGTTTCAATGGCCGTCCGCCCTGGAACACCATCTCGGTCATTTGAAGCCTGCTCCAGGTCACCGGAGAAGCACACCCTAATGAACCTGGCCAAACAACAGTACGCCACCCTCCTCAGCGAAAGCGTTGCACTTCTCCCTTTCTTTGCAAGTCTCAAGCTCAGTTAGCAGCTCAAACAAAGGCCAAAGACTCAAGGCGGGCTGGGCGCTAAAGGAAATGGAACAGCCCTTGCTACCAATTCAATGAAAAGCAGAAAGCCTACCTGGAAAAAGAAATCCGTCGTGCCCGTGCCGGCAGTAAAGAAAAAAGCGCCATCGATGGCCCTCGTTGAAGATTTTGAGGATAGTTGCCCTTGTAAAGCTAGAAAATGAAGGGCCAATGTAACGCAAGATTGCTAACCACTTTTACAGTTTTATTTTCTCTTGTAAGAGGATTGAAGAAGCCTTGTGCGATGCATGATTTTTTTCCGCCTTGAGGCTGTGCAAGAATTTTTTTTTCGAGATTATTCCATACTTTTCTTTCGCTCGCTGTGAACGATTTTTTTTCTCTACTTTTGCTGTGCAGGAATTTATTGGAGTGCATGATTGGCTTTATCATAAACGCAACTGATTCAAGGCTCGGGTTAGTTTAATTTTTCGATGAACTATTAACGGAAAGCGGGTGCAATAGTGGCTAAAAAGAAAAAATATCTTTGAATTTCACTTTTGTTTTCGAAAATATCTTGTATTGAATGATGTAAAAAGCACTTTCGAGCCTCCCGACGTCAAAATTCAATATAGAAGACATGCACTCGGACCCCACTAGAGCCTCAAGTTCTACAACTAAAGGACCCCCAGCCCACTTTATAAATGACACTGACCTGAAACCTTTTCCACGGCAATGTTCTTTCCTTGACCGATACCATAAGCACGCAACAAATTCCAGCGTGCTACGCGTCACGCAATCTCTTTGCAACACATTGTGGGAAACTTCCGAACTGTCATTTAGCGACTGTTGTTTTAACAAATTTGGAGTAAATAACGCTATGATATGATCTACAAGGCTCAGATATTCCAAACACAGCAATATAATGGATCGGAGTGCAGGATTGTCTTTATTATAAACGCAATTCAAGGTTCGGGTCAGTTTAATTTTCTGATGAAAAAGCGGGTAAGTGTTGATCGCTGTTATTTGTAAGGTCGCACAACATGATGTTCGTGTCTCTACTCCGTATCCCAACAAACTGCTTAAAAGATATCATTTTAAGTTAGCAAAGCATAGATAAAGTTCTTCTGAAGTTTTTACGATTCTGAAAAAGGCTCTATCTCAAAGGAACTATTTTTAGCGATAAACATTTTGTGCGTAGTGGCGGCGCTCAGGTTCGTGTCACAAGTTCTCCTGGTGTCAAACTACCCTTCACATTTTGGTCTCTCGACGGGGCACTTTTAAAGTGCCGCCAGAAATATTTTACTACAGTAAACAGCAGAAGTTGTGCTTCAAGACCGTCTTAATTTTGTTTTCAAACTTAACGTACCAATTGGGTTTCCACGACGTTGAAATTGGTTCAAATTTGCTAATTTTTAAAATGGAAGAAATCATGTTTCTTCTAACGGCCGAAATATTCTTATTTCAACTGCTAATCCAAAGTAAATAACAGTAGTGTGAAGAACAAGAGTGTGTTTATGTTGTGGCCACATTTTATTTATGTATGGCATCGCGTTTTTCTGTACGAGCGAGATGAAAATGTGTAATTTTTCGCCAGTTTCACAACTGAAAGGCCGCCGATTTGCCGTTTTTCAAACTTTGCCCGTTTTCGAAAAAATTAAAACGCCGTTACAACTTATAATGTCATTTTTGAAAATACTTCACTATAGAGATTATTTGGGCAAAATATGAAGAAATCCGAAATTTTGTGAGTGACGCCCGATTTTCGAAAATTTCAGACATTGGCTCTTAACTAGCCTTTTTCAGGAAATTTAAAAATTGGAAATTTAAAAACCGTGGGATGAGAGTAATTAACAACTTCGACCATCTCGAGAGTGGAAACCAGTTCTAAATAGCTATTTTGACTGTGAGAAGGATCTCAGTGTTTTTCCATACATTAATGTGGGGTTTACCTGACTTTGAATGAAATTTTAAGAGGTTAAAAAAGGGCTAGAAGTAAGAAAATGATTTTTGGAACACCAACTTACAGTTGATACCCACGCAACAACACCCCCGACTACAAATTGTAATCTTCAATATTTCCTCCCAAACATACCCAAAAATCACCCAAAAATTTCCAAAACACCCCATAACATAGATTCATGAGATGAACGAAGGGTTTTTGGATTGCTTGAAACGTGAACAAGATATTTCCATTAAACCCATGTTAAGTGGCGGAACTAAAAAAGCATTTAGGTAGATCCCCTCCCCCCCCCTAAATAGCGATATATTGCATTCATGTAATGTTCATGATGTGTCTGTATTTTCCCGTGTTTTTTACCATGACATTTGACATTTCACGTAAAGCCCTGTCTACACGAGCAATTTTTATGTGGCAATTTTCTATGTGGCAATTTTTATTTGCCCGTGTAGATGACGAAAAATGACCAATTTTATGTGACAACTGTATTTGCTGAAAAGCTGGCGTGTTAGTTTTTATGTGGCAAATAAAAATTGCCACATACAGTTGGCCGAAACGTCGATTTGAAAACGCTTCTTACCTTAGAAGAATCCCGAAAAACAACATTTTAATTTTGAAGAATGAGAGGAGACAGTTTCAGGAATACAATTATCTGGTACTTAATTATCTATACTCTTAATAATTATCTGTACGTAATTATCTGTACTCTTAATATCAAGAGTAAAATAAATTAGGGCGATACAGTCAAATCCCGCTTTACGGCCGGATACCCCGATATTCACAGACAGTTCTTTCTGTCCAATCCGAAAGCCCATACATTTTCGCCCATTCGCACGGACAACGCGCAATAGTTTCCACCCAGACTGAAACAATCTCATACAAATCAAGACAACCTTAAAGGGATATATCGGCTGGTATATCGTGTTTTCATGATTATGGCCAGGAGCCTGCTTTAAGTTTACTTTATTATCTTGAAATAGGAAAAAAAATCTCCAAAAGCGATGAAAGCAAAGTAATATTATATGACGGGACAAAATGACGGCTGAAAGAGGAACAATTTCACAAGAACGGGAATTCTTGATCGCCTGTCACGAGATGAAATTTGATGAACTGTAATCCACTTCCATCCTTGCAATCCTGCGCTTTATCTTTAAACTACTGCTTCTGTTTTGTTCTAAAGAATCGTTTTATCCAATTTGGTTTTATATTTGGTGGCATTTGGCGATATAACATGGAAATAACCTAAGTGAAATTTCGTTATTTCGGCCGGACAGTGCCCCTTTAATATCTTCAGTTTAATTTGGATAATTCTAAACGTCAAATGTTTCTTAAATGGTCTATTATATGTCAGTCTACTTCATTATTCGACTATAACGTCGTTTTACCATAATAGGAAAGAGAACACGAAAAAATATGCGCACGTTTCAGTGTAGTACACTGGTTCGACTGTAGCCAACAGAGTATTCTGCGCGCAGACGTATCCGATTTCCTTGCTCCCCGCGGAGTTTTCTGAGGGGAGCAAGGAAATCGGATACGTCTGCGCGCAGGCTACCAAGAGAGCAAAATCAATGATGACTAATTTGAGAAATTATGAAGGAAAAAGTTCTCTAGAGAAGTCCAATAATAAATCCCTTATTTGAAGGTTTGATAGATAATTATAATACGCGCGGATATTTACTCATTGCGCATTATCATGTATTTTTCCTTTAAAATAATACAATACCTACAATTACGTCATCCACAATCCGTGGTCCTATCGGTTTTCGTATCAACGGGGTTTGACTGTAATAGCTTTTTTGAAAAAGCTTTAGATGAGCGTGGATTACCAATTTGGAAAATTATGCTTTGTGCTAAAAATTTCGCTTTCTCAGTTTAACCTTTTTTCACTTTATATTTTATCGATTCTAAAATGAGATTATTATTTCACTATAAAGGAACTTTGGTCTGCTCTACCCTGAATAATTTAACTGATATCGTCTTTGTGGTGCCGGTTCAAGGAGCATTTCGTATATGCATGAGCGAAGATGCCTTTAACCCTTTAACTCCCAAGAGTGCGAAAAATCAAGAAAAATCCCGAATTTCTTTTGTTAAAATATTAAAAAAACAAATGGTACCACTTCAAAAGAACTGCCGAAGAGTTTTCATTTGAATCAGTCACACTACAGAATTCCGTCGACAGAGTCAAAAGTTAGAACAAAACTACATGACTCCATGGTCGACTCTCGGAGTGAAAGGATTAAGACCAGCCGCAGTCACGAGGCGAAATGCCCCGTCACCTTGCTCTTTGGGAGCAAGTGATAAGCGAATTCTCCAATTAATTGTATTCGGATTAAACAATCACACCTTTGCGGCTCGGTGGACCAATTACATTAATCCTCTTATAATTACACAAAGGCCTCACTTGGTCCTATTACCCCATAAATCGAGATTTGATAAAAATCCTAATGTCACCGTTCCCGATGACTGCCTATTATGGAAATCTGTTGTCATGTACTTCAATAAATTCTTAAGACTTTCTGAGGAAAGATGCAAAGCATTCTTAACTTGTCTTTTGAGAACTCAATTTTGGTGGCACATGGCCGCTGATTTTGAGAAATTAGGCTGATTTGACCACAGAGACAAGTTTGCATGTTTCAGGTGCTGGGACCAATGTGCCCGGCTCTCACGTACACTGTGACTTTCAAAATCAACGTCTTAAGAGCACCCAATGGCCCAGTTAAAACCGTCTCTACCCCTCTAAGTTAGTACCCTCACCCCAGTTGGGCCGACGGCCACAAAACCCAGTCACTGGCCAACACCGGGGCTACAATGTTGACGATTCTTCGTCCGTCTTCAGTCAACCGAAAAGTTACGCGTATGTTATTTCAAATTTGCCCAGATATGTATTTTGGCTTTAGAATTTAACACTAAAATTTGTAACAGGCCTCTTTAATTTATCTCAATATTACACACGTACATGCTAATTATTTATTTCGCATCCGTAATTTGATTATCAGATCATGTACTTTGAGGCACAACATTTTTGTTGTGTGTAATTCCACGTACCTAAACGAAGATATCCATGAACGTTGTTTTCTTTAGGTTTGGAGCAAGTTAACCATTAGTATTCGAGTTCATGATCAAACCGTTAAGTGCTTTTTGAATTCCTTGTTTTAACTGATCAATTTTATTTATTTGAACAAGATTTAATCAAACTTTTTACTTAACGACTGTTTCCGCTAGTACTGTTTGTTCAAAGACATCTTCAAAGAGGGACACAGCCAAACACACAAATAATGTTAATTTCTAGACAAATAATCCTCCATTTTTATTGTCCAGACGTGTTGTTTTCGAAATAGAGTAATTCTAAGATGGAACACGACTCGTTTCTTTTTATAGTTTGTTTTTTCCTTTTTACCGTAAGTTATTCGAGCTTTGTAAAGCTTATCAAGAATTTGGGTCACGTCGCTATTAACTTAATACTGACCAGACGTAAAGATAAGCTCGTTAAAGGAATTATACAGTTTCACTTTGAACGCATCAGGTAAAACAGAATCGGCACACCAGGGCTTACCAAACGAAAAGGGCGTTAATCGAGTGTACGAGTTCTGGAAGTTTTAAGGCCAAAGGTTGCTCGAACGCAGAACAATCACAGTAAGATATGTTACAGTTTCACATCGCTGTTTTGATTGTTGTTGCTGAATTTAGCTGTCTTCGACAATCACTTGTTTTTGGAGAAGGGAATTTCGATTTTTCATCGAAAAAGGCTGATGTCCAACACCATCGAACGAAGAGGTGGCTTTGGGGAGGTAAGGCTGCTTCAATTTTCACGCTGTGTTTATAATAATCAGTACCGAAGACTTGCAGGTCGAGTTTTGATCTTCAACTGTAAATGAACCCATGAAACTTTACAATTTAAACGTGCATTCTTTCTCAGGTTAAAACTGACCTTAAAGTTGACGCAATGTGATTCAAACTAAAGTGTGACCATTCAAAAAAAAAACCATATATAAATAGGCAGTAATTTCTTGTGGTGACGGTTTATTTATCAATATTAACTTTGCATAATAAAATTTGTGTTTGTTTTTCCAGTTTCGAGTTTGGGCACTATTGGGAGTAAAAAAAAATTAAGCTTTCCCTCGGCTCTTTCTGTGAAATCGGGTTACCATGGAGTGGTAGAGAAAATTGTAAACTCCAGTTTGACTGGGTGCTCTCTCCTGGCGTGCCAGCCCTACGTCTTCACGTATAGTACCTTGAAGTTGTACTCTTTATGTAGCGAAGCAATTCAGTCGAAGTTTGTCACTAAAACCCATGCCATAAATTGGTAAATCATTCGTGAAGTTAGCTATAGATAGCAACTCGGTCAAGAACAGATTTCTTCCATCTTCGCTGAATAAGATAAAACAATAATGCAAACTACTCTCGGTTATTAACCAAAGCTTAATTTCTTAAGCAACGGCAAGAGTCACAATTTAAAAATTCGACGTCATAATTTATCAATCTTGAACCGCGGGCCCTAAAGCCTATGGTACACTACACGGTTTAACATTTGGTGATCGCAACAGATGATGCGACAGCTGTTTAACAAATGTTGGACAGTATCATCTGATGCCATATTGAACTTGAATAGGCCATTCCGCAACATGTTGGACGTTGTTGAACGAAAATAAAGGCAGGCTCCATTCCGTTCAAAAACTTGCAACTTGTTGAACGGCGACGGTCAATCTTTAAATTTGATGAATATGTTTTGTACAAAGTCTGATTCATAGAATTGAAACAACGTTATGTTCAGTGTTGAACAAAAAAAGGGTTGAACGCGATGTTGATGTCGCCTTAAATTTAAAGAAGCTGGATGTAAACCATCTTGATAAGGAGTTCTCTTGTCAAGGATTTTGAGTAGTCGCGCAATTATTTGTCTATTATTTAAGTACAATCAAATTAATCCAAGCAGACCTTTGTGCATCCGACATGGTTAATAAACAAAATAGATCGTCACCGATTTTTTATTAGTACAATCGGATTTTTGTTTTATTCTATAAGCTAAAGGGAAATCAGCTTATCAAGGTATACTTATTGATTTCCTTGGACCATATCCAGAGCGCCTGAAAATCAAATTGATATATTGCCATGACTTTATTTTGTTGTTCATGTGCGTTTCGTCGTTCACACCTGGGCCGCAACGCTTTTTAAGGACCCAGTTATCACCAACAAACTCAGCTTGACACCGAAGGTGACAATTGCTTGCCTTTTTTTTAGAATACCTTGACTTTAATATTTAAGATATTCTTAATTTTTAGTCCTCTTCATAGTGCCAAGGTCGAAGAGGCTTTTATCTTTGCAGTTGACCATAAACATGTTTATCTGTTTTCTCGTTTATAACTTCTCTTGTTTCTGAGAAATGATTTGCTGGTCACGCATATGCTTGTCAACATGTTCAGATAGCAACCGAGAGGAATTTTCATTGTAACATCAAAGAGTCAATTAATCATTCTCCCTCTGTAGTTGTGAAATTCACAGCCGTCTATTCTGGTAAGGAGTAGATACTCCAAGCCGATAAGTTGCGTGTAGAACACCAAAAGGTGCCGAATAATTTATCGATTTCCGCTTTCCGCTTTAGAACCATAAATCGGCTTTTGGAGGATCAGTAGGATTGCATGGGCATTGCACTAATGCATAGGATTGCACTAATGCATTCCTCCATTTAATAGTTCTAAAGAGGATCTCAGAATCTTCTAAACGGCCGACGAACGCGGAAAGAAGCTTTCTCAAGTACCTTATCTACAAGGTTGAGTTTTATCTTCCCAAAAGTTGAGGGTTTCTCGATTCAGTCACATCCACTTGGTTTTGTCTCCCGAATGACGTGCTGAATATTCACGAAGCAGTCAAGTGGGGTATCTTAATCGTATTTTTTTAAGCCAGTGGCAAAACCCTAAACAAAAATATTGACACAAATTTCAGGTAGTTTTGGAATGTCATTTCTCTACCAAAATTAGCCGCAGTGGAAACATGTTTACTTTGGGTTTCTGTCCAGTTCACCTCCTGGATAGTTTACGCCATGAATTTTGTTTTTATAGCACTTTCAAACTTATTACTGATAATTTGTGCAAAACAAAAGCTGTTGACTATGAAAATAACGTTTAATAAGCCAATTATCACATTGTCTTGCTCTTATAAAGGACACTATGCTATGTTGAGAAAATTCTTCGCACGAGAATTCCTTGTTTTTTTTATTCAAACCAATTAGGGTCGGGCCAGCTGAGTTATCTTATCATGACACGTTAAAAAGGAGCTCTTTTTAATTTGAGTCGTTTTTAACTATAATTAGAGTGCTAATACACACATCTTCAGAGAGGTTCAGACGAGTACACAGAATGTGTTAGCGATCACCTGATAGCGCGCAAAGAAAAACACTGTTGAAAGGCTAATTACTGATCAAGTTTTGAACCTACGTTTATCGCATCACGACATTGTTACTATTTCAAATTATACGTCCAAATAAGAACCAACTCTCACTGACCCTTACTGTATACGTCCAAATATTTAGTCAATTATTTGGAAGTTATTTAGAAGTTAACCAAACAATTGCATGGGCTACCTTTTTAAAATTTTTCCTTTAAAACGTTTTCTGACAGGACATGCCAACGCATTACAATTCTTGGTTTGCACTTTATACTTCATACCAGAATTCAGAAGCATTTAAAAAACAAATTTCGATTCGATTTATGGTGCATTAAAAACAAATTACGATTTCAAATTGGAATTGTAGAGAATTTAAAACTACACATCTGGGCTAAAATTTGAAACGCAAGAGCATTTCGTCAAATGATTATAGGCGAACAACACGAGTATTAGACATTTTTAGTAAAAATGTATGGTGCGGCCAATTTGGTGTTCCACTTAGGAACCCAAACATGCGGCAAAAACTTCAAAGTCCTAATTCCACCAAATATCTCATAAAAAAGGATTAGATTCATTATAAGTTCCATTAAATTGGCTTATAAGCATCTATCATGCAAAAATAACTTTTATCTGGTTCAATATTATGTATTTTCACGGCTTATCTGAAATAGCGTGACGAATTGCGTGACAATTAAAAGCAACTTGAAACTTTTTATGGAGGATTTAACACTGGTATCCACATACCATGTTAGAGACAGCTTTGTTGGATGTATACTTTAGATTTTAGAATATTTGTGAAGTCATATGCAAGCCAAGAATTAATAGAAATTTGTTCAGTTCTGCATAAGCTCATCAACTTTTATAAGTATTCAATAAACCATGAATCCTTATAAATATTACGGTTTAATTTCTAATCTTGCAGCTTTTAATAATACTTCAAAGCGGTGTTAATATACAATTAGGGTATTTCTCTTGAAATTAGTAAATAAAAAACATTCCATTCTGTTAAAAGATCACGCTGTGATAATCAATTGCAAAGTAAGAATCTGGTCTTGGAAGCACATGTCCATACACTGTACACAGTCGAATTAAATTTAAAATTAAAGGGCACAAAAGCTAACCAACAATGGCTTCCGCAACACCAAGAAACACCCAATTAGAGGGACACTGTCCTGCCGAAATAACAAAATTTCGTTTACCTTATTTCCATGTTGCATCGCCAAATGCCGCCAAATACACAATTTATAGTCGGATAAAAAGATTCTATAGAGCAAAACAGAATCAGTAGTTTTGAGATGAAGTACAGGATTGCATGGATGGAAGTGGATTACTGTTCGTCAAATTTGATTTCATGACAGGCGGTCAAGAAATCAAAATTGCCATTCTTGTGGGATTGTGACTGTTTAAGCCGTTGTTTTTCTCTTAATTAAGTTAATGCTTAAAGCAAGCTCCTGGCCATAATAATGAAAACACGACTGATATATCAGCCGGGACAGCCCCTTTAACACGACTGAAAAATGACTCTTTTTACCGTCCAGACTGAAACCAAATTGTCTCTTCGTAAGTACAATTTTTTAGCTTTGAAAAATGTTCCAAAAGCACTTCATCGGAAGCAGTTTCACGTGATTATCACTTTGCCTATATGCTTTTGTCCAAACGATTTTTGCTGCCGTTTTAAGAGTTGGGTTTTGTGTCACAAGCCAGTAAGAAGCATAAATTACATCATCCATGATAGACGGATACCTCGTTGCCCTGTTTCCTACGGTGTCGATTGTCACTTTGGTCTGCAACGCTGCATGCACTGTACTGTTCTTGCCAATCCTACGAGAACATATCCTTCTCATAACGAATTAATTACATAAGAACTACGGCAAACTTCATTGTTCTGCGGCATTGGCTTTTTCCCACATAGAATATCTTTGGTTTCAAGAATAGACGAGGAGCTAATGGTTCATAATTATATGTCATTATAAAAATAAAGAAAATCCATTTGCGTCAATTCAAATAAATTTTAGGAAATGGTCGTGCTTAACCAATCAGAATAGCAGAAGACAATAGCTAATAATTTTGCTTCTTTGATGAAGTTCCCCAAATACAATATCTTTTAAAACTTGCATGTTGTGCGATTGGGTCTTAGATTGCTTGAAACCTTAAAAAAATAGACAAAATGCAGCTTGAACCCTAACTTTTTAGCGGTTTTTGAGTCAAGGCCAATGAGATCACTAGTTGTACTAATGAAAAAAGTTGACATTCCATCGTGCATGGCGCGCTTTCCTTCCTAGTGCCTAGTCGCACTACAGTCAAAAACAAAAATTAGCCCGTGCAAAATGACATAAATACAAAAACATTCTACAAAAATGGTGTCCCACCGGAGTGGTTTCTTTTGTTTTCCTCGATTTTTGCACGGGCGGATTTTTGTTTTTGACTGTAGTGCGACCAGGCCCTTATGCGGATCTTACTTAAAGTTAAGCTGTGGACTGCCACTCATCAGGATACTGCTAATATTCTCATGGGTGTGAGTATGCCAAGCTGATGACGGTTGACGTGGGACGAGGTGGAGAAAAGCAAAATTATTCATGCAAGGGAATACCCCAGGATAAAAAAAAAATATCCGAAGAGGACAGCAAAGTAAAACAAAAAACTCATGCGCAGGGAAAGTACATCATCGCATTGTGATTACAGCTATTACAGCGGAATCCCGATTTTTCGATCCCTTAGGGAAACGGAAATTGGTTCGAAAAATCGCGAGTGGAATTCGCATCCAAGAGAAAAGAGTTTTGGTTCGAATAATCGAGGGTTCGAAAAATCGGGATTCCACTGTATAACTTTGCCAGTGCCTAAAATTATAACATGCCCTCATCTCCAAAAAGAAACGTTTGAATGCTGAGGTCCACACAACGCGTAAATAAAATGCACTGCTTCGGTTTTGCCGGATGTTACGCGTATGTACTCGTATGTACTCGTATGTTACTCGTATGTACTCGTATGTTACTCGTATGTACTCGTATGTTACTCGTATGTTACTCGTATGTTACTCGTATGTTACTCGTATGTACTCGTATGTTACTCGTATGTACTCGTATGTTACTCGTATGTACTCGTATGTTACTCGTACGTACTCGTAGTACTGAATGCAGAGGTCCACACAACGCGTAAATAAAATTCACCGGTTCGGTTTTGCCGGATCTCTGTGTAGAGATACTCGAGCCAGACGTCACCTGAAGTGTAATAAGACAAACTGAATGCAAGGCTGGCTCTACGGCAATGGACTGATTTATTTAGCGGCCTTTAGAGGGGAGGGGGGAGGGGGGGGGGGGGGGGGGGGGGGCATGATAAAGGGTTGGAGGGTTATTATATTTTACCACCAAACGCAGGTAAAACTAAAATGTTATTTCAATAATGATACTATCAGTAATATTTATTTTCTTGCACTTGCAGTCAGCGAAAAAAGAAATCATACAAGCTAAAAATGTTCAACTTCCCCGTCCCCTCCAATACTTTTCTAATGGTCAGTCCCCTAATGAGATATAGTAGTCACTGCAATGACTTTTATTATGGTGAATGGGCGCCGCTACAAACCTTACGTGCCGGCAATGAGACAAAGATGTCAACATACAGGTGAATGGGAGTCAGGACACTAAACGCATTAAGAATATTCCCAGAAGGGGGTGGCCAAAGAGCTGTACCCAATAACAACAACAACAATTCATCCCGACCAATGAGGTGTTATAAGAGCGCGACAAACTTCTTAAAATATTTTTTTAGCATTGTTTTTAATTTCATAGCGCACAGTTTACTGTAGATCTAGACTTGTCAATAGAGACGTCTATCTGAAACAGAGCGCGCACGCCTGCGTGGTGCTTCCAACAGTAAATTGGCGCACTTTTGTTATCGATTTTTATGTTTGTTAGGTTTTATAACCAGTCTCAAACATGACTTAATACCACCACTTTTTAATTAAAAAATATACAAATTTATTAGATAATTTAACACAAAAATATAGCATATTCTGTTAGTAAAGTACAACCGCTATTTGGGGGTCTAATTTGGCCTTTTAGAACAAAGTAGAAAAGGCCCTTCAGGGGCAAAATAGTTCTAAATTCAGGCGGGTTATAATGTATTCAAAGCGGGCTATAAAATAGCTTTCTAGGTAACGCTGAATCTGGCAAAAATGTCGAACATGACCTCTTGAAGGGTGGAATTAGCTTCCAGAGACTAAGAGCAGCTAGTTTAATTATAACTTTGGAACTGACACAGAGCTTCTCAATTTACACTAATTTATGCCGTGCAGTTTGCGTGTGGAACTGAAATTAGAAATCTGACTAATCAAGACTTTATACGCGCCGAGCACCCAAAGGCTTACTAAGCCTTAGTATCACAAGGTATCGGAATCCATGATGGATTCGTTTAAAGAGAATGGAAAGCGACAAGTTTGTCTCATTGGCAAACGTTAATAATGATAAATGGGAGATTACCGGTTTGCTAGTCGCTTTAACTGCGAAAAATGAGTTTAGAATATAAAGGCCGGAAGGATTTTTACTACGAATTCTTATTAGATGAAATGAACACTCACCGTGGTGAAGATGCATAAGGCAAAGTACTTCAGAAGTCGTAGTGGATTGTTAAAAATTTGGTGAATAGTTTGATTATAAAAACAAGATCTATGCCATTACACGATTCCTAGAGGAACATGTATAATACAGCTGGTTCTGACTAATAAAAGAAAACTATAACTAATTAAGATCTAGACCATATGATTTTGTAGCTTTCCAAATTTCGACGGAGAGACCATGGAAGTAGAACCTATGATACAGCAAAACTTGTAAATTGTTACGTTATTTATATTTTGCACAGCGTCGAATATAAAAATCAGTGGATTTTGAAGACGTTTGATATAGTGACTACTATGGAAAATAGATCTATGTAACTGCGACGCAAAAGCCTGCAGAACTGGTGTCGGCCACTTGGAAACACAAATATGCGGAAAAAACTTCAAAGTCCTAATTTCACCAAAAATCTCATCACAAAAGATTAGATTCACTATAAGTTCCATTAAATTGGCTAATAGTCATCTCTAATGCAAAAAAAACAAAACAAAAAAAAACTTTCAACTGGTTCAATTTTGTTTATTTTCACGGCTCGTATCTAAAAAAAGGGTGACAAGTTGCGTGCAACAATTAAAACCTTTACAAATCGGAAACAAAACCAACCTCGTTCCCAGGGGGGCGGGAAGAAGAGAGACCCTGGGAACGAGGTTGAAACAAAACATCGTTAAAACCTGAAACTTTTTTGTGAAGGATTGTAACACCGGTATTCACATGGGCCATATTAGAAAAAGCTTTGTAGGATTATAGTTTAGATTTTTAATTTTTATGACGTCATAAACCAAGAATAGAAATTGTTCAGTTCTGCATAAGCTCATCAACTTTAAGTATTCAATAAGTCATGAATCCTTATAAATACATTGCGGTTTAATTTCTAATCTTGCAGGTTTAATACTTCAAAGCGGTGTTAATATACAATTATAGTATTTCTCTTGAAATTAGTAAATAAAAAAACATTCCATTCTATTAAAAGATCTTGAAAGATCACGCTGTGATGCCCGGGGAGGGGGGGGACTCTCATATAAAAATGACGGGGGTGCTCGTCGTACCTTTTAGGGGTCAAAATTTGTAGATTGGTACCGCTTAGAGTTCTAAAATGACTACCGTTGGAATTATCGCGGTACCTTTTAGGGTATTGAGCCGAAAAAATATGACAGAATATGACGTGTTGTTTTCGAATTAGTACCTCTTAGGGGTAAAAATCCTTTTGAGCCACGCCCATCAAACGAGATTCTGGTACCTTTTAGGGTGTTTTTCGAAAATTTCCGACGAGCACCCCCGTCATTTTCATATGGGAGTCCCCCCCCCCCCCCCCCCCCCCCCCCCCCCGGGCTGTGATGATCGGTTGCAAGGTAAGAATCTGGTCTTGGAAGCTTATCTACATACACCGTACAGAGTCCAATTCCGTCCCACGGTCACAAATTAATCAATGGGATAAAAATAATAAAAATATTCTATAGAGCAAAACGAAAGCAGCAGTTCAGAGATAAAGTGCAGGATTGCATGGATGGAAGTGGATTACAATTCATCAAACATCAAATTTGATTTCATGACAGCCATTCAAGAAATCAAAATTGCCATTCTTGTGGAATTTTGAATTTTGGACAACACTATTTGGGGGTCTAATTTGGCCTTTTAGAATCGAGTTGCGGACCAAACAAGTTAGAGTAGAATAGGCCCTACAGGGGCAAAATAGTTTTAAATTTAGGGGCTATAATGCATTCAAAGGCTATAAAATAACTCTCTGGGTACGCTGAATCAGGCAAAAATGTCGAACATGACCTCGTACAGGGTAGAATTAGCTTCCAGCGACTAAGAGCAACTAGTTTAATTAGAACTTTGGAAGTGACACAGAGATTCTTATGGAGCAGTTTGCGTATGGAACTGTCTAAGTAAGAAACCTGACTAATCAAGAAACCACTTTTTTATGTGAGCACCCGAAGGCTTTGATTCGTACAAAGCCTCAGTGTCGCAAGGTATCATGATGGATTCGTTTAAAAAGAATGGAATGTTTTTCCGGCCTTAATTGATTTCTTAACTGCTTTTGAAACAGCGGCAAGTTTGTCACATTAACGTTAATAATGACAAATGGGAGATTACCAGTTTGTTAGTTGCCTTAAAGGCCGGAAGGATTTTTGCTTTAAATTCTTACTAGCTGAAATGAATACTCACGAAGATTGGATTTTGGAAAATTAGTTGCGAAGACTGATTATACAAACAAGATCCATGCCACTACACGATTCATAGAGGAACATGTAACTTTTGATCTAGACCATTTGGTAGCTTTCCAAAATTCGATGGAAAACCATGGAAATAGAACTGCATATCATATAGCAAAACTTATAAATGTTTACGTTATTTACATCTTGCATAGCGATATAAAAATAAGTGGATTTCGCAGATGTTTGATTCGCCATAGCGACCGGGCTATGGAAGATAGATGTGTGTGACTGCGACGCAAAAGCCTGCAGAAATATCGAAATTCACTGGCACGAACTGATATAATCAACTTTGTTTTCAGTATGCCAAAAAACAATTGGCCCCTTCATCATGGATAGTCTAAATAAGTATTTTCATCGATAGACTCTTAAGTTAGCCAGTAACCCTGTACAACAATAAACAGTAGAGAACGAACTAGGCGTCAAATTGGAATTGATACACTGAGACCCGATTATACCAAAGACCTAGCGAACATAATCTTTTCACTCACAAGACGAATTTCGAAAAGAAAAACAAATTTTATCTTACAAAATCGATATGTTGAAAAACAAACTAACTCCACATGGAAGAGTACTGCACAGTTGCTTTTCAAATTAATTAATTTACTGTTAACCACCTTGTGTAGACAAGGGTACATGGGGTTCTCAGTTTTGACTTCACGCTTTATTCATTGCTCTGATAAACGTGCCTAATCTATGCGACCCACAAGCTAATTATCCCGCAACTATACATTGTGTGCTGTAAATATGTTTGCGCTCTTACCAGAGATAGTAACGGGTGGGAGTCAGTGTGTATGAATAGGAAAGCACATAAGGGTGTTTTTCTATAATTAATATCCTCATTCAGTGAGAACTTAGGAATACCAACTGGATTTGGAGAAAAGACTTAATGGTATACCACATAATAAACAGTATCACTGGAATGGAATGCCTTCCATTTGAATGGTTAATACGTATTTTGTCCACAGACTCATAAGTTAGAATCACCACCGTGTAGCATAATAAACAGCACCGGCCACGGGAATGCAGTGCTTACTAAAGCAGATCATTTGACCCTAGGAGTGAATTAAGGATTGAGAACATAATGGTTATGAATTTCTTTGTTAAAATTACTTGAAAATGACAAGATGTGAGGATTTTACATTCTGATAATTCTTTTTTTTTTAGATGAAGGCTGTGGTTTAATACCTGGCTGCGATCAGTGCACTGATGGTCTGCTGTGCAAGACATGCAAGCGAACCTTCATCCCTGTAGAGTACGAAAGAAACAGAAAGAAAATAATCCGATGCACTCGATCGTGTCCCATGGGCTACAACATCACGTCAAGAATGGGATATCCCAGGATATGCGTGAGGACGCAGCTTGGTAAGTGATACATAACCTTCGTTCACCACAATTCAAATTTGATGTTCTTGTTAGGAGAGCTTGTAGAGGAATACAAGAAATCAACCGCAATTTGAGCAGGATCCACACGAGTAAGTCAGTTTTCTGTGATAAGTTTCCTTTTCTCTTGTGTAAACGATAATATTTGCAGAATTCTCCTTGTTCAGAAACGTAGTACATACATATACATGCCAGACTCTTTGAACAACGAGAGCTGTTAATGGAAAACGTCATGTCAAGGAAAATAACTTACTCATGCGATGCACGAAGCTGTTTTTGTCACCAAGGAAAACTTTACAAGGAAGCTTGGCATTATTCGATCGTGTACATCAGAACTGGCAGTTATACTTGTCAAGGATATACACAAGAGCAAATGAGAAAATGAAGCATGACAAATGGACAAAAAAAAAATTGTCACGGAAAACTTGCTTATGTGGATCCAACTTTATGCTGGAAGAACAGCAATGGATGCTACATTTAAATAACTTGAGCCATAACTCCAACACAGTTAGAAAGCTATGATGTTTGTACACCGTCAAGACCGGACTAAAACCGTGAGCCAACAAAATTAAAAATACAACTAAGACATTTGTGGGGTTTCATTATTTTTCCATTTCATTATTTTTCCCACGTCGCACTAACGCAATTCAGTACTTGTCTTGAAACAAAGAGTTCCTTACGGAAATACATAACCAAAACTAAAGGATTAATTGTAACGCCTCTTCTTACTTTAGGTCGATTAAACAAGCTTGTTCCACGCACCCAGATTGTGGAGAGGCGAACCAAACAAAAATATGATGGCAAGTTCTTGTTTTTTTTTTTTCGCGCGTTTATCTTGCCCGTTGTACCACAATCTGAATTGAGAATGAGGTCAAGCGGTCTGTTTTTGTTGTTACAGTATTTTCGAGAAGATTATTTGTTGTAAATTTCAGCTCACTTCACACATCTAACATAACTTTGTGTTACGAGTCAATGATGCTGAGAGAAAATGCATTCGTTTACTCGTTAAAGTGAAAATTCATTAAACGTTTGTATTGGAGAAATCATGTTGGAGATATTTTTTGGTTAAATTTGCATGTGTAGCTTAACATCTGAACTTAAAAGGTTGAAAATTTTTAAAACACTATATTCAAAAGCAGACTAGGACATTTGAGAACCAGAATTAGAAAATATGAATTATGGAAATAATAGATGGGGATTCATAAGAGCTGTGACTGGTTTTAATCATACCACGAAATCATAGCTGATTTTATGAAAACATATCAACAACGCCATGACCCCGAACAGCTACCCTGGGTGCCAGAGGTTTTTCTTGCGCGGTTTCCGGTGTCGGTTATGTCTAACAGCCCGAAAATCACAGAAGAGGGAGAGAAGAGGGAAAGGGAGCCAGAGCGAAAGGAAAAGACTGACAATAGTCTTTTGTTTTCATATTGTGGACTTTAAACAAAAAACTAAGGAGAAACACACTCCCGGACGCTTGCTCAGAGCGACATGGTTTTCAAAAATCCAGCTAGATATACCATTACTACATTACATATAATTCTAACGAATACCAAATTTACTGCTGAGTGCTTTGGTTTCAGTCAGTTAATAGTGGCATACC
Organism: Dendrophyllia cribrosa; assembly: GCA_024195265.1. Lineage (NCBI taxonomy): Eukaryota > Metazoa > Cnidaria > Anthozoa > Scleractinia > Dendrophylliidae > Dendrophyllia > Dendrophyllia cribrosa. Next base: position 55,703,998 of record JAJLRJ010000001.1, read on the forward strand.
TGGAAAGTGCATGCATATTGCTTTGGTATTCAGGATAAATAACGATTGCACTGTTTTGTATTTGTTCTTGTTTTACAAGGCTGTGTTGCACGTAACTGTGACGATTGCCACCCGCACAACCCAGCAAGTTGCGCAAACTGCACTCAAGGATTTTACTCACTTCAGAAGAAGATTATGGGGAATGTACGATGTGTGCTACAGTGTCCAATTGGTTTTACATCGAACACGAACAAGAATGATGGGAAGAAAGTATGCAAAGACACGCAATCAGGTAAATAATTGCATAATTTTCAGTACCTAAGTATTCCAACCCTACTACTCTCGGATTTAGCAGTCTTTTTTATTCCGGCGGTGGGGTATTAACGTAGGGGCGGCTACTCGACAGACGCTCGGGTAAGGAGTTGGCCGGGCAGCTCAAACCGTGACCCGGTTGAAGACACAACTTTCTGATTTTCCTACCCACAGAATTCCGATTTTTGAGACCCCGTTCAAGACAAGGCATCAATGCCGAAGTCAACGGAAGTCAGCGGTAACAACATAGCCAGAAAATGCGAACGCGTTATCATGCGCCAGTGCTCACTTAACCGTGACAGATAAACAAAATGGCCGTCTCGGAGTTGAAGGGATTTGTATGGAAAGAAAGTTAAAAACAAAAATATCTAAATAAGAGCTTTATTAGGCAAATAATTCGGATGTCATTTCAAAAGATATGGATAAAACTTTCGGCTGTGAGGTTTCAAAAGTGTCGGTTTTGAAGAAAACTCGTTGCGTTTTTCGCGAAAACAGCTTCACGATAACTCTGACAGAAAGACAATACAAGTGCCTACCTTTTAGCTGACAGCAAGATTAATTTATATATTGAAGCTCGCGGGTGTCTTCGTACTTCCATGATAACATAAATCTTTTAAATTTTGTACTCGTTGCGTTTTTTGAAATTTTGTACGAAAGAAAATTGACTTCTTGATACGCCATTACTAAACTAAATTGCCTTGTCACAGCGCGTTTAGTCACGGCAAATCTCACAGGATCCACCAAGAAGGCAAAGCTGCCGCCATTTTGATAAATCACTACAAGTTGAGAAGGGACTGGTGAACGGAACAGGCCTGGAAGCTGAGTCAAAAGCTGAGATTGTTCGTCTTGAAATAATTAAAACAGTTTAACGAACACACAAAACCAAGAAAAATTGCTAAATTGTTTGCACAAAATGAGGCTCGTATATGAGGTTTCAATATTATTCTTACGCTTTATTTGCCTCCGATTGGGGAAAATTGTCGTTTAAAAAAGCCAAGATCGTGCATCTTGCGTGATAAAAGCTTGCTCCAGCTTACTGAGGTCAGTCACGTGTATCGCAACTGGCCAATCACATTCCTTGCACGCTCGACTGGCTAGATACAAACGATAAAATGGTCACGAGAAACTGAATGGGAACGCGGGAGCTCAGAGATTATTCTTACTTATAAAATAAAAAGTCATCGTCAAAAAATCCCCGAAAACTTTCATTTTGCGCATAATTCAAGGTGATGATTATATACTTTTATTTCCAGAGATAGGTTCAAGCCATCATTTTCATTGCAAACTTTGAAATTCAATATTTGCCATGCAATTTTGATTATATTGCGATTTTTTTTTGCAGAATGTCAAGCCATCGTTCCCAACTGTGCCAAATGTCTCGATAGCTTTAGTTGTCGAAAATGCAGGAGTGAATTTCACGCTTTCTTTAACAAGTCCCACATGATATGCGTTCGGAAATGCCCAAAAAACTTCGTTGCCTTCAATACGAGCTATTTTGGCAAATACTGTAAGAAGCCGCTTATAGGTAAGTATTCAAGCATATATAGCTTCATACATGTACAAGTTGTGTAAGTTCAGTTTATATGCTTGAAGGTGGTATTATAGGAGAATGAAAAATACTAAAATAAAAGCTTTGCATGCCTGTTCTTAACGGAGGTCTTTCTTTACACCCCTATTAAAATATACAGTGACGAAATCGTTTTCCAGTAGAATCATGGGCTAATTCTATCTTATTCTAGCTGGTCATTTACTGTTTTTTTTTTTCTTTCTTCGTAACAGAATGCAGATCTGTTGCAAACTGTGTAAGATGTCCTGACAAGATTAACTGTCGGAGATGTAAGCCAAGATATTTTAAGCTTAAAATGTCTGCATTCTCCAATTCAACTTGTGTTGTCTCGTGTCCTCCTGGGTTTGCGAAAAAGGGAAGGAGATGTCGAAGAGTAATGGAAGGTAACCGAGCTTTTATACTATAGCTATAATGTTGCACGATTCAAACGAGAAAAGAACGATGCACGGGAATGCAAAGTTGAAGTTAGTATTGCAAGGAGTAAAAACAAATCGGGGAAGAGATAAGTTGATGGCCTAGCAAAAACAGTTCATTTACTTAATTTACGCTTTAATGAGTATAAAGATACCATAGTGCTCTATTTTCGTCATTTTTACTTGCTAAGCCGGTAGAAGAATTAATTAAAGAAGAATAAGTCGAATAAATTGTAAACGTTGGTTCACTTTCCCTGTTTTCAATTCAATTTTCATTTCTCTGTAGATGGCTGTTTTGACGAATATTGCTTGACTTGCAAAGAGGGGTTGGTTCGAGTTAACTACAATAAAAAACGTTGCCAGCGCAAGTGCCCCAGAGGATTTTACACTCTTGGACAGAAACAAAAATTTTGTCTGAGTAAGTAATACATATTAATTTTTATTATGAAGAGATCATGCATCAGGATACAATAGCACTATAAGATTGTTTAGCTTTACTTTAAAAATTGTTACTTTAAAAAGCCCAAAAGATATATTTTTATCAGTGGAAACCAAAATAATAGGTGCAGTTTTGTTATTTTATTTTGCTATTGGGCGGTGACGGTAAGCTCGTTGGCCTTGTCTCCTACATTTGTCAGTTATCCTTCCTGTAGGGGACGTTAAAGATCCCACCGCACTCTTCGCAAAGAATAGGGGACGTAATCCCCGGTGTCTGTGGTCTGGCTTTGTTTACGTTACGGGGGCACCTGTGTCAAATTCCACATTACTGTAAACTGCATTAGCAGCCTGGCAAAGTCCCCCAACAGTGTTGTAATGCGCATTTGATCATATCCCTATGTTAAAATGCGCAATATAAGCAATATATATATATATATATATATATATATATATATATATATATATATATATATATATATATATATATACCTGGATTTTTGAAAACGATATCGCCCTAAGTAAGCGTTTGTGAGCGTTTTTGGCCTTGTTTTTCATATAAAAATATAAAGTATAATAGACGGTTGCTAGTCTTTTTTTTCTCTCGCTCTCGCTTCCTTCCCCTCTTCTCTCTCTTCTCTGTGATTTTCGGGCTGATCAGGCTCATAAAAACCCTTGTTTGGGCTAGTTGTAGTGAAATTGCGTAAATTTTCGTTGAAAATGTTTTCAAAATATTATGCTTGCTCTAAGAGTAAAAATAGATGTCTTGGGTTGCAGATAGCCAGGATGGAAATGAATTGAAACTTGAAAAAATTGGGCCAAATTTTTCAAGTTGTCGCCTGGTGTCTTGGAAAACTCACTAAAACTCAGATTATAGTTTATTCTCTCTTTGAAAATTCACTTGATATGTTCCTCTCAATGTTCTTATAAAACAAAGATGCTTAAAGGGGCTATGTCACCATTTTTAGCGTTACTTTAAAAAGCCAAAATACATCTTTATATCAGTGAAAACCCAAAAATAATGGTCCAGTTTTGTTTAAAATTATTCTACTAGTGCTCTAAAAGTAAAAATAAGTGTCTTGGGCTGCAGATGGCCAAGATGGAAATGGATTGCATCTTGAAAAAATTGGTCCAATTTTTTCAAGTTTATCGCTTGTGTCTTAGAAAATTCGCTAAAACTCCGATTATGGTTTATTTTCTCTGCTGAAATTCACTTGATATCTTCCTGTTAGTGTTCTTTAAGCATTTCGTGTACGACAAAGGTACTTAGTTTTAATTTGCGACAGTTTTGACCCGAAAACCTCAAAATCACCATGACATAGCTCCTTAATTGGTTTTAATTTGGGGCAGTTTGACCCAAAAATGTCATAATCCCCATGATATAGCTTCTTTAGTTGGAGCTCTCCTATGACACTCAGTGTGGATATTTTATACACAACAGTCGTCCATAAGGTTGCTATTATTTCTACAGGATGCTTGAAGGACTGTGAGCAATGCAATAGCAGCAATGACTGCATTAAGTGCAAGCCAGAAACCTCAAGAATTGTCCAAGTTCCGGGAACGGCTCAGTGTGTAAAGAGTTGTCCGTTTGGTTACACGAGTGAGGGAGATGAAATTACGGGGAAACACTGTCTGCTTAACAGGTCAGTTGGAGTGAGGTAATACGTTTGCTATAGAGTCCATGTTCATGCGGAACGAGTGTTAACACTAAATAGTCTAAATGGATTAACCTGTTGCGCTCTTAACCCTCACTCCCGGAATCAATTATTAGGTCAATTATGGTACTGTCGACGAAATCCTATGGTGTGACCATTCAAATAAAACCTCTTCGGCAGTACTTTTGTGTGGTACCATTTGTTTCTCAATCTTTTACAAAATGGAATTTTGGATTTTTCTTGAATTTTGATATTTGGCACTCTTGGGAGTTAAAGGGTTAAAACAAGATAATAGATAGACTGTATAATAATTCGTATAATAATATATAATAATTAACTATATAATTATTATAATAGACTGTATAATAATTCGAAATACTAATAGCTAATACGTGTAACTGTAGCGTTACAAATTTAGAATTGTACATCTTGAAATTGAAATGAATTGGAGTGGTTATTATTGCATTGAAATGAGCGATCATAAACGATATCTTTTTCTTTTTGTTTTTCAGAATTACTTGACCTTGGATGTTTTGTTTGTTATTGGATAAAGAAATGAACTTGGCGGATTCAACTACGTATTCTCGGCGTTAAAGAATAATTTGTCTGAACCACTTCTTGAGTGCGTGTCTCCGTAAGAACCGACAAATGATTTAGGTTCGAAATATTTTTCTGATATGAGGTTATTTAAAAACCTTTACCTTAGCAGTCATAACAACGAGATCCAAAATAATAATTTAATTTTTTTTACGTTTTATTAATATTTTAACGCGGTCGGTACTAGTTTTATGCCGCTGAGACCCGAATAAATCACAAACATTGCCGTCGCTGTCAAAAAATAACAATTCCCTCGAGAGGCCCAATTATTTTTGCAATCTTTAGATACCTCATTGCAGTTTGCTCGGCTATATCTTAGATCTAGATCAGTTTCTTATTTTAACAGTAAACAACGGGTTATTTAGCACAAAGAATCAGCCTTCGAGCGAAACACGAACATAGCTTAATTTTAAGGAGAAATATCAGAGAAATTTATTTTTCGAACCAAAATCATCCGTCGTTTCTTACGGAGACACCCTCTTCAACTTGTTAAAAGGAACTCTATGACGTGTACCCCAAATGGGATAAGATACAATACTCATATAACATAAGTATATAGAGGATATTACATGGCCGCGCGAAGATACGAAATTTCTCTTCGAGTGTTGAAAAATATTTCACGAGTGAGCGCAGCGAACGAGTGAAATATTTTTCAACACGAGAAGAGAAATTTCGTATCTTCAAGCGGCCATGTAATGTTCTGTTTATTATATAAACACCAATGAAATCAAACCATTTCACTTTAATATTTTTTTGCAGTCCTAAAGTAGAACAACGTGTAAGAACTAAAAACATGTTATTCTCACGTGTGAAGATAACATGTCATTCTCACGTGTGAAGATATGATGTTTACGCGCGAAAGCTCACCTGGTATTTCATTGGTGTTTATATAATAATATATTTTACGTGTTGTACAATATTTTGTTTTGCTTTCATAATATATAAAATTCAGACCACGAATTCGATATATATTTCATTACCTAATTTTTTGATTTATATAAAACGTAAATGACTTCTTTGAGGTCCATAATAAGAAAATATTGAAACAAACCGTTCGCCGAACGTCAAACTCTTAATTCAGTGTTACATATTTCGTTGACCCCGTACAAGTTGGAGAGAGGAGGGTATTGACTTCTCCAGAATGATTGAATAATTTTTTACTAGTTAGGTCTATGATTAAACATAATAGTACTACTGCGAAAAAGGGGAACAGGAAAAAAAGCAAACAAACGAATCATTTCCCAAAATTCTGAAATCAGTAGTATACAAGTCGGATAACCATTCGGGCATTGGAGTGGTAATGCGTTAGGATTAAGTTTCTCTCTGAGAGTGACTTAAGTGAGTTACATTGTGCGGAAAGGAGTATAATTTATATTATGTTACTCATTACAACATATACCTCAAAATGTTTTGTTGATCATATTAATTATATTTTACTGATTGTAACTCAGTTCGAAATGGTTCAGTCATGGAATAAAATAAAAATGTGATTTCCAATTTTGGTTGACATTGTTTGAGCAATTATAATACATACATGTACGCATTGGCAAGTGAACGTATAAGCTTGACTTATTACGACCTAACTCACAACCTTGTTTATGCCACATTATGCCAAGTGATGCACAGGGCCAGGTGCTTTTGGTTTTCCTTTTTTTGCACTACAACTTTCAACTGAATTGCAAGAAGAAGAGTTACATTTGAGCGGTATTATATCGCGATATCTGGGATTTGACAAGTGTAATCTTTTCTATGTTATATATTTTCAACTCCGAAGAATTTTTGTGCTATTTTGAGAAATTGCTATCAATGCCTTTAATTTTCGCACGGGTTCTAATGTCGTTGTTTTCGCACATCGTCAAAGCTTCACGAAAATGATTAATAACAGAAAGCTATGATGTAATATATTAAACACGAGAAAGAGTGTTTCATCAGGATTTCCAAACACCGAGAAGTGGATTGAAAAACAAGGGGGCAGGGGAGGGGAGTGATATATCAAACACGAGGAAGAGTGTTTCATCAGGATTTCCAAACACCAAGAAGTGGGTTGAAAAACGAGGCGCAGACGAGTTTTTTTAACCGACTTCGAAGTGTTTGGATACCTGATGAAACACTCTTTCGAGTGTTTGATATAGCGTCTCAAACTGATCATTAAATATAGACAAAATGAAGGGATAAAATCGCCAAAATCTATGCTAATTAGCATCGGGTTTCCAAACCACCGTCACGCTTATAATTTTCTTTGTTCAGTTTGAGAAGTAAAGGTCTCATTTGCTTGCCATAAAATAGGGTGGTAACAATGTATCCTTCCCTTTACTCAAGATTGGAAGCTGACAAAGATTAATCGGCAAAGAAGTAAAAATCTTCTAAAAGGGACGAGCAGTCATGCGTTTTTGTCATTGTGCACTTTTGTTGTTTTTCTGCTTGCGGATATCAAGCAGTGTCTTATAATTTGTGGTTAGGAAAATATGTGGTTATACATCGTATGATTAAAAAGAGCCACTGTAAATAAATACTGTATTATATGAGTTTAGAGGCACTCTTTTTAATCGATATGGCCTTGTAGTATGTTATGCACCTGAATTGATTCAGGAAGCCGCTAACTGTCACAGTCGGAAGTAGGTCACTGGGATTCAGGCAGTGCAAAATCAGATCCCAACATAAAAGCTAATTAGACATCTTCACCTTGACACCATTTTAATTTTGTTCCGGTTGTGCGTGGGTGTCAAGAAGATTGAAACAGTTAGACTGAAATCAGTAAGCTAATATAATGTTTTTTAATATGAATGTGGTTTTTTTTGGTTTGAAGATTTTCAATCCAGTTTGAGTTTTGCTTTCCTTTGTCTCCCGATAAGATTATGATAATGAATCTCTGGCAGAGGAAAATAATAATAAAAAAATTACTGGTTTTAAAAATTTCAAACCAAAGAAAAATTTGAACCACAACATAAACAAATATATATAAATCCCCACTGGGATTATTCTCTTTTATTTACACTGTTTAACATTATAACAAGCAGTAGTAATAAAATTACACATGTAATATCGATGTATCCTGTGATAATCACAAGTGATTATAACTCACAAGCTTACAAATTGATTAATCTAATTCGTTCTGGGTTTGGCAGTATTTTAGAGCACAGTTGAGGCATAGTTAGCAGAAAGAATGCTTCCGTAATGTCATTCGATTTCGCAAATTTGCCTGACTAATGAAAATAAATAATAATAGTAATAACCTGAGATTAGAATTGGTTCATCTGATTCTTTCCGGGATAAGCAATATCGTAGACACAGCTACATTTAATAAAAAACGTTCCATAGTGTTAAAGGGTTATTTGAATACCTTATGCACGCTTTAAGTTAAAACACTAATATCAGTTCTCAGATTCAATTTAAATATTAAAATAATTCATGAAGGGAAAACAAAGGAAATCACTGAACGTGAAGGAAGTTTGGATATCTGATCCTTCTAATTACCATAGAATTTGAATTTCTTTAAAAAAAACTATAAATGGATTGAGAAGCTATATCAAACACTCGAAACAGTGTTTCATTAGGTATCTAAATACCTCGAAGATGATTGTTGTACCTCGTTTTTTCAACCCAAGTCTCCGTGTTTGGATATCCTGACGAACTGTCACTCTTCCTCGCGTTTCATTAATTTCCTTTGTCCGTCTCAAGGAAACGTTTTAATCTGGTACGTTTGAGTGTACAAACAATAGAGTTATCTTATATTGTTGTCTTTAAAAACAAAACAATGTTTTCTGGAGAAGAAAATGAAAATGCCAGCGCCAGCTCTCTTAAGACATGAGCCTTTTTTGCATGCTATTAACAACACCTAAAACCCGAAAACCCTTCCCGGGTGTACAGTGAAATGCGGTTTTAACTTTGTAGGTATAGGTCTGTCCAAATGAGAGCTCTTTAAAATTGGTTTTCTGAAAATATGTTTATTTGGTGTTTCTTAATCAGAAATTGTAATTTTGCTCCATTTGGTTGAAAGCAATTGGGAATTTAAAGAAACAAGTTATGTCTGCTCAATCGGATTGCACGGGACAACTGTCTTTTATCTCGACTTTTATCCTGGGGATTTTAAACGGAGTTTCCGGACTAGCCACCATAACTGGAAATTTCATGGTGCTCATAACCTTCTTCAAGAACCAATCACTCCATCAGCCATGTTACTTCCTGATGGCATCTTTATCAGCCATTGATCTCATAGTTGGAGTGGTAGTGAACCCGTTATATATCGTGTTGACGAACTTCGTCTCATGGGAATACAGAGACGATCATCTGCTTCAGTTGGAGAGCTTTTTTGCCAGTTCCAGCTCGATGATAATAATGCACAACTTGTCGATTATGAGCATCGAGCGCTACATCGCAGTAAACTATCCTCTAAGGTACCCTGGTGTTGTCACAGTTAAGTGCACCTTTATCACTATCGTCGCTACCTGGGCATTCGGCTTAATCTTTAATGGCTTGTACTTCGTTACCAGCAACGAAGACTTGCCTAAAATGTGGATTGCTTGTTCAATCGTCACTGGATTAATTCCAATGACAACTGTATCTTTCTGTTATGCCAAGATCTGGCAAGCAGCTCGAGCACAATCGAGAAGAATTGCTGTTATGGAGAGGAGTGTTTCGGTTCCGCGTGAAGGGCAAGGTTCAGCTGCAGGCGAGACAACTGCTTCGGTCATGTCTGCCCAGGCCATTATTCAAGCCAAGCGAAGCAGGAAGGCAGCTTGGAGTGTTGCGATTATTGTTCTTGTAGCAGTTGTCCTATCCATGCCAGTAACTATAGTTGGTGTTTTGCAAATTGCTACAACGGACTTGTGTGCTCGATACCTTTTAAACAGGGCATGGATGTGGGTTATTTCTTTGTCACTTACAAGCTCAGCAATAGATCCATGGATCTATGCTATGAGAATTCGCGAGTTTCAGACGTGTGTAAAGCAAACTCTGTGCATTAAATTTGACTAGTAAATGTAGTTAAGCTCAGTTATTGTTCGAGCTTTTGTTATAGTCGTTGTGTTGCGTTATAACTATACATTAGAACGTTAGAATTTCCTTTCTCTCTACAAGTGTACAACCGCTCCCTCCGCTCAAGAAAAATCGCAGAAAGGCTGGCGTTTGTGATTTACCGTCGATAATCGTGTTCAAAGCCAAGTGATTTTTCCCAGAATGTTTGGAAAATGATCTGATATAGGTATACTCTGTATTAGATTATGACAATAAGCCACGCTTAACTCCACAAAAACCGTAGGAAAGCGAAATTAAAACCTATCTTTTCTAGCTATTATTTGGTCGGCTTTGCGTTTCCCAAATTAAGTTGTAACATATTTAAATGGATGACACATAACAAAGCGAATGATCGATGTGCTATGCTGTGCTATGCTAAAATGCAGGAGGAATTTTCATGTTTAAGTCTCTTGCATTGTAGGGTAAAAAAGCGGTTGCCCTCTTGGAGGCACGGTCTAGTTACGCTAATTATTTTACTTTTAATTTACACTTGTTTTTTTTTTACCGCAACACAATTTTTCGCATCGCTATTTTTAATTTATTGTTCCGTTTCAAGAGACACGCTAATCTAAGTGGGAAGATTAGTGTTGAAGAACTGAAACATGAAATATAAATGTATATATGTACATATTTAGGGAAAAGTTACCACAACGATCATTGGTTTTTCTTATTACGATAATCAGTTGATTGTTTTCTTTGTAAGACTAATTGTAATTCGTCTGTTCGCGAATGAGAACATATTTCACTATAAAAAGTGACTGAAACTACGTACCTTACGAGGTGGTTTCAAAATTATGCTGATGTGAACACCGCAAAATTTCAACACCAGCGTTCTGTTTTAATTATGCATTAATAAAATATATTTCACTTATACTATAACTGCGTTTTTGTTCAGTTTAATTACTAGGAACTAATCTTATTACTGAGTACGATTATTATACGGTTGTTATTGCTCTTTCTTTAACAGTTCGTTTATTCTTATTACCAGTTCGTTTATTCTTATTCTTATTATCCAATTCGATCTGGATAGAGGACCTGCATGGAAACCAGCTACGGCCGATGTGGCTTTCCTCTCTAAATATAGCTTGGAGTGTTGCGATTATTGTTGTTGTAGCAGTTGTCCTATCCATGCCAGAAACTATTGTTGGTGTGTTGCAAATTGCTACAACGGACTTGTGTGCTCGATACCTTTTAAACAGGGCATGGATGTGGGTTATGACACTGTCACTTACAAGCTCAGCAATGGACCCATGGATCTATGCTATGAAAATTCGCGAGTTTCTTAACTAAATGTAGTTAAGATCCTGAGATCTGTACTCAGTTGTGTTACGAGCTTTGGATACAGTTGTTGTGTTCCTTTATTACTATATTCGAAAATTAGAATTTCTTTTCTCTCTATCTACGTAGTGGACCTGTGTTCAGCCGCTCCCTTCCCTCAAGCTGTCCTCGTCTGTGATTACCCCTTGATAATTAATCGTGTTATATGCCACGTGTTTCTTTTCCTAGAATGTGTGGAAAATAATCTTATGTAGTTCTGTATCCACCCTAGGACAAGCAAAGTTATACCCCAACCATTTAATAGATAACCTGTGATGTGATCCACAAGATAAGACTGAAGTGTAATTGGTTATGTCTCTCTTGGGGACCTATGGCAAAATGGTGGCCAAAAAAATGGTGGCCAAAAATGGTTTTGGGGTTTTCTCCAAATTCATAGTTATCGATCGTAAAGTGCTAGACTTGTAAAATATGATATAATCAACAATCTGCTTCCTTTCGGTAGTATTGTATATATTTTTTCACGAAAAAAGGTAAAGAACAGGCCAGTTTTTTTGAAAAAAAAAAAAATGGTTTGACCATGTTGACTTCATGGTTATCTTATAGCGTAATAGCTTGAACCATAGCGACTGATCCTTATCAAACTTTGCCAAAATATTTCTTAAGAATAAACAAACAGCTACTGAGGATTAGAAGATGCTGGTAAAAAAATCCACTTGAAAAATCGGAGAAAATTATTATGACGGTGGCATCCTCCCCCACTGTACGTCCGAGGATTAAATTGTGGCAATAAGCCACGCTAAACCAAGAAATTTATTGGCTAAACTCATTTTACGAACACCGTAGTTAAGCGCGAAGTTAAAATCTACTTTTATTAACTGTTATTTTCGGTATCACCCTGTTTAATTAAAAAAAGTACAATATGACAAATAGGGATGATATCTGTTTACAAACATTCTTTTTGTTATTCAAATGTGCCAGCCACTGGAACAAAAGAACCCTTTGTTTCGGCAGCCAATAAGGCTCTGGTTGGCACATTAATAACAATTGGTGACGTCATTGATATCTTCCCTATAGCGCAAAAACGTTTTTGGCACATATTTAAAGTAAACGTTATCACAAAGATTATTTCTAATTGCGGTATTTAGCTTTTACAATTAGTTTGGGTTTTCTTGAAGCTTAATTTCAGCGCTAGCACCATCGTTTCATTGTAATTATACATTATCAATAGATATCGCCATAAAGGGTCCATGAAGTTCATACTGTGTTTTTGCTCAGTTTCCAGCAACTAATCTAAGTTACGATTGTCTCTATACAAATGTTAGTTGTCTTTGTAATAATTCGTTCGGTTATGATATTTCTAGTTAATTTTATTTTAGTGTTTAAAGGTTAAATCTGTTCACTGTTTTTTACGTTTCTTATTTCTGTTGCTACAAACAAACTACGGACAAGTGTTAAACACCCGTAAACTTGTTAAGCGGATTAAATAACTTAATTATTTAACGGTGTACTTTAGCTTGCAAAATAACCTTTCTGCCTAAATCGTTGTGTTAAGTTTGTTGTATTTTTGCACTATAAAACTATGTTAGCACATCGAATGGTTGTAAAGTCTTCATTGTTCTTAAACATTAGTTTTTGTCATGTTTGCTCCAAATTTTCTTTTTTTTTTTTTTCAAATTACCTTGTTGTCCTCCGTTTGTCCACGATGGGCGTTTACCATATGACACTAAATTTTTGCGGGTTGTAATTGTTGCGAGTTTTGCGGTTTATTTCACGATCCGAAAAAAAATGTTGCCGCAATTTTTTTTCGAAAAAAATTACCCCCGGGAGTGTCAAAATTAAATACAAACATCACCTTTTACACGTAGCGTAACATCGCGTTGGTGCCCATTTACTTAAAACGTGGTCTCTTTCGTTCAGATGTTGTTGTAATAGAGTGACGCTGATTAACGTCTGCATGTTGTTTCTTCTGTATTTCGACTACATGTACTCAAATAAAAAAATTGTTGAACACGCAAGCAAGAAAAACTAGTCTTTCCCAATCGCAAAAATTAGTTCCCGCAAAAATACTGCATTAAGATCTTTCCACCTGTCTTCGGGATTAAACGAACAATACCAATTTGCGCGCGGCTTCTTGTTCGCATAAAATTATGACGAACCTCCACTAACTTTAATTCCTGTGAAGTGTTTGAATGTTATATAGGTCGCGTAATCCGTATTGTCCCGAAGAATCGATTTTACGATGGGAACTCCGTTTGGTTGAAAGCAACTGGAAATTTAAAGTTATGTCTGATCAATCGGATTGCACGGGACAACTGTCTTTTATCTCGGCTGTAATCCTGGGGATTTTAAACGGAGTTTCCGGTCTAGCCACCATTACTGGAAACCTCATGGTGCTCATAACCTTCTTTAAGAACCAGCCACTCCATCAACCATGTTACCTCCTTATGGCATCTTTATCCGCCATTGATCTCGTAGTTGGAGTGGTAGTGAACCCGTTATATATCGTGTTGACGAACTTCGTCTCATGGGAATACAGAGACGATCATCTGCTTCAGTTGGAGAGCTTTTTTTCCAGTTCCAGCTCGATGATAATAATGCACAACTTGTCGATTATGAGTATCGAGCGCTACATCGCAGTGAACTATCCTCTGAGGTACCCTGGTATTGTCACAGTTAGGCGCACCTTTATCACCATCGTCGCTACCTGGGCATTCGGCTTAATGTTTAATGGCTTGTACTTCCTCACCAGCAACGAAGACTTGCCTAAAATGTGGATTGCTTGTTCAATCGTCACTGGATTAATTCCAATGACAACTGTATCTTTCTGTTATGCAAAGATCTGGCAAGCAGCTCGAGCACAATCGAGAAGAATTGCTGTTATGGAGAAGAGTGTTTCGGTTCCGCGTGAAGGTCAAGGTTCAGCTGCAGGCGAGACAACTGCCTCGGTCATGTCTGCCCAGGCCATTATCCAAGCCAAGCGAAGCAGGAAGGCAGCTTGGAGTATTGCGATTATTGTTGTTGTAGCAGTTGTCCTATCCATGCCAGTAACTATTGTTGGTGTGTTGCAGATTGCTACAACGGACTTGTGTGCTCGATACCTTTTAAACAGGGCATGGATGTGGGTTATTACTTTGTCACTTACAAGCTCAGCAATAGATCCATGGATCTATGCTATGAGAATTCGCGAGTTTCAGACGTGTGTAAAGCAAACTCTGTGCATTAAATTTGACTAGTAAATGTAGTTAAGCTCAGTTATTGTTCGAGCTTTTGTTATAGTCGTTGTGTTGCGTTATAACTATACTTTAGAACGTTAGAATGTCCTTTCTCTCTACAAGTGTACAGCCGCTCCCTCCGCTCAAGAAAAATCGCAGAAGGGCTGGCGTCTGTGATTTACCGTCGATAATCGTGTTCAAAGCCAAGTGATTTTTCTCAGAATGTTTGGAAAATGATCTGATATAGGTATACTACTCTGTATTAGATTATGACAATAAGCCACGCTTAACTCCACAAAAACCGTAGGATCGAAAGCGAAACTGAAATCTATCTTTTCTAGCTATTGTTTGGTCGGCTTTGCGTTCCCCAAATTAAGTTGTATTTAAATGGATGACACGTAACAAAGCGAATGATCGAAAAGAACAGATCCGCGTCTGGACGCAACAGCCCAATAACCAAGTGAACTAAACCCAAAAATCCTTTGTTTTCTTCGTTTTCGGTTTTTTTATTTTGGGATTTCACAAGATTGCTTTTTTATGTCGTTAAGGTGCTATGCTACAATGCAGGAGGAACTTTAATTTTCATTTTTCGGTCTCTTGCATTGTAGGGTAAAAAAGCGTTGGAGGCACGGTCTAGTAGTAACGCTAATTATTTTACTTTTACACTTGTTTTTTTTACTGCAACACAATTTTTTCGCACCGCTATTTTAAATTTATTTTTCCGTGTCAAGACACATGCTAATCTAAGCGGTGGGAAGATTAGTGTTGAAGAACTGAAACATGAAATATAAATGTATATATGTACATATTTAGAAAAAATGTTACCACCACGATTATTGGTTTTTCTAATTACGATGATTGGTTGTTTTCTTTGTAAGACTAATGCTGTGTTCACACTAGGGCGAAACATATTTAGTCCGTTCACGAATGAAAACATATTTCACTATAAAAAGTAATTGAAACTACGTACCTTACGAGGTGATTTTAAAATTATGCTGATGTGAACACAGCAAAATTTCAGCACCAGCGTTCTGTTTTAATTATGCATTATCAAAATATATCAGTTTTACTGATACTATAACTGCGTTTTTGTTCAGTTCAATTACCAGAAACTATTATTATGCAGTTGTTATTGCTCTTTCTTTAACAGTTCGTTTATTTTTATTACCAGTTAAGTGCATTTTAGTCTTTATAAAGTGTTGAATCTGTCTACTGTTTATTACGTTGGTTAGTTCTGTTGCTATAAACAAACCACAGGCAAGTGTTAACCACCTGTCAGTAATCTTTGGAAGCGGATTAGATACTTAGTTAATTACTTAATAGTGTGCTGAGATAGCTTAGAAAAACAACTATCATTTCTGTCAAGATTGTTGTAGTTTAGCCACAGAATACTTAAGCATATTAACATTTTTCCGTACTTTAATATTTTTAATAAATTAAAACTCCATAAACCAAGCATGTTTGGAAAGAAAAGATTCTGCCTCTTTATAAATATTTATAAATATATAGAAATATGTACTTTAAGAAAAACACCCGGGGGGGGGGGGGGGTACTCAACAAAGTTTTGTACGGGGATGCTCCGCCCCGAGGTCCAAACCCTTACCCTTTCATATACCGTTTTTGACAGAAAAGGTACCCCTTTCATATACCTTTCATTGAAAATGGTACCCCTTTCATATACCTTTCGTTGAAAATGGTACCCCTTTCATATAGCCTTTGGGTGCGTCTGTTTGATATATTTTGAAAGGCCCTTTTTATAATACTTAAATTGCAGTTTTCCCTACTTTTTTTATGCTTCAACTCGTGTTTTCACTACCATTTCCTATTCTTCGTGAAATCCCTACCCTTTCACATACTTCAACTCGTGTTAACCACCTTCCCTTTCATATACCTCAAGCCTAAAAAAGGTACCCCCTTCGGGCGGAGCATCCCCGTATAGCCCATTATAGGGAGTACCCCCCCCCCCCCCGGGGGAAAAACACGGAAAGATAAATGAAGTCATAACTCGTGAATGGTATGAAATTGTCATGCCTGCGTCCATCCTACATGGAGCTGATGAATAGCTGACTGTAGCAGAAGATCTAAATGTATAAGTGATATTGAACATTTGAAATATATTTGCTTTATTTGCAACTTTTAACTATTACTTTTCTTAGGAAAAGGGATATATCGTAATATTACTTGTGTAGTCATTTCCGGCGGTTCGGGTTTGCTTCTAGTACCCAGGCCTCTGTAATATAAGAGTTACCAAAATTTCGTAGCACTAGTATAGATGTTGTAGTTAATTTTTTATCTCAGGTAACCCCTCATGTTTTTATTTTTCCATTTCCAACTACAACATAGATATTACACATTTCAAAAACACGACACAAATGAATGTTTGAGTTTGGAAAAACATGTTTCGGATACTTCAGTATCCATCAACAGTTCAGAATGTTTACAAAATTTGTAACTTTATATAATGAAGTTAATAACAAAGAAATGTTGATTATAAGTAGTAGAAATAATGGCTAATTACCAATCTGTGAGAATATTACATAATACGGGATACAACGGAATTAGCGGAAAACAAATAACGTGATACGGATATAGGTCTGTGAAAATATTATATAATACTAAAGGGGTATGTGATACTTCTATTAAAAACAAAACGTTAAAAAAAAAGTAAGAGTGTTCTGAATTAACATGTTTAACTTGTTTGTTGAGCGCGGGTCGTTCCCATTCAATATGAAGGGCTTCTTTGATCTTAAGTTGGAAAATAGCGGGAGCCTAGTCCAAAGTGGAAAAACAGCTCACAGAACATGGTGTGAAATGACTTTGTCTTTTCAATGGAATGGTTAAATCTATCAATGTATATATAGTCATTAAACTAGTAAGACGAGATCTTTCAACATATAGTTCTTGCAAAAAATATTGCTCAATTGAAGAGATTATCGTTCAGTGATAGAAAATGAGCTGGAAGGGCTATGAATATATGTCTAAGCATAGTGACTTTTCGCAAATTAAAGGTTGTGCTTTTCAAAGCTATGTTATTCAATAAGTAAACAAAGTTCTGTTGTTTTCAACCAATGGTTGCATAATATTGAGTACTTAGTGTTTTGATCGAAATTCATGTAGTGCTGTTTTAAAGCCGTTCCAAAAGTTATTTGCGCAGTTATTTATTATTATTTTTTTATTATTATTTTTTTTATAGTAAAAGTAAAATGGCGTTCATGTTGGTGCACATAACAAAAGAAGTTCATTAAAATTCTTTTGTAGGTGTGTACCAACATGGCCGCCGTGACGTAACGTGAAAAGCACCTATAAGAACCTTATTTGCGCAGTTATTATGTGTTATTTATTTTGCTGTAAAAGTTGTTAAAATAACCATTAAAAACATTAACAACAACCTCCATTTCATAGTTATTGTAATCTAATTTATGTCATGCAGTTAAAACAACCTATTTTAATAACATATATTAAAAAAAAGGAATGGTTAAATCGACTGTTTCTGCGGTTTCTGTCGTATTGGTGTCTCGCAAAGTCAACTTTTGTACGTAGTCAGATCAGCCTGGCAGTTTATTAATACGTTGTTCATTTTTTTGGCTGATTAGGTCTTTCGTAGATGCTACGTATCGTTTACAGCATTATCGTTTGCGGTCCTTTGCAGATTTTACTAGTGTTTTATCTGTAGGTATATAAAAGGGGTACCAGTTTAAACGAAAGATATATGAAAGGAGTGCTATTTTCAAGGAAAGATATACGCAAGGGGTACCATTTTCATATATATGAAAGGGGTGCCATTTTTAAGGGAAGATATATGAAAGGGGTACGTACCATTTTTAATGAAAGGTATTTGAAAGGGTTACCTTTTCGGTCAAAAACTGTATAGAAAAGGGTAAGGGATTGGACCTCGGTGCGGAGCAAAACTTTGTTGAGTACCCCCCTCCCCGGGATATCTATATACTTGTGATTCGTGATTTCTAATTTCAAGATCGTTAAAGCAGTGGCAGAAAAGAGTAGGGGGCGTAGACCACGGTGGTGTGGTCAACCTTGCGGGTTGTGGGATTGGGAAGGGGTGTCCCGTTGGTGCCATTCCCTCTGGACTGTATGAGTCCAGAAAAGAAAGAAAGATACAATCCAGGGTAGCCTCCCACACTTATCTTGCCCAAAAAAATAAGGCCCAAGGGCCAAAATAATTTCAGTCTCGAACATTTTCACTTCGTCCCCCCCTTTATTCACTACACCCTCACCCCCTTAAGATGGGGTCTGGATCCGCCACTGAAACGTGCCCGTGAATGCGTAAACATAAACGTGATCAGTGAACCAAGTGCTGACTAAAACGTGATCGCGCCGTGAATCACTTTGTTTTTGTAATTATTCGCGACGCGTGATGAAAAGGTCCCATGTTTTTACGTGATTGAATTTCGCAAAGACCTCACGACAGAACGATAATTAATAGTTAAACAAGAGGCTGTACACAGCTTGAACTCGTGGCGTTTTTAAATTATTGCAGCATTGTTTCCCGAGTGTTTTGAGTGCTTTTACGGAGAAACAGAAGCTTAAAATTATGTCTAATCAAAGGCTCCTAAGAGCCAACCCGTGTAGAAGAAATGCGAACGCGTAACGCAATATTGCCGTAAGCTTACGTTTCCATACTGACACGGTTTGATATTTAAAAAAAAAAAATAAACGTAAGGATTTTTGACGAACGGAAAAAAAAAACAGAACATCACTTTCATAATGTCCAGTCCGAAGAAAAAAATAAACAGGACAAAATAAAAAAGAAAAAAAAGAAGTCTCGAGCGTGACTTGAACTCGGGCCGTCCGGGCTAAGCCAAAACACTTATCCACTGCGCTATCGAAGAACACTTAGTCGATGGTCTAAATTTTATTATTTTAAGGTAGATACGCATCAAAACGCGTGTCTCGGTTGAAAAATCCTTTTAAATAGATTTTAACGTTGCACTAAAAACTCCAAATGAGAAACATCTTTAAGCTTATTGTTGTTTATATTCGTATAAATCAAATTAATTATTGTTATCGCTGGATTCACGTTGTTCTTGTTACGAAACGTATTCGTAACAAAGCATTTAATACTCACGAAGTTTTACAGCTGATGGAATTGAGGAGCGAGTGAGTGAGTGAGAGAATTTTATTTAGTCGCCGTTTCCGATAACCCGTGTATTATGCTTGCGTGTATACACGGGTTTAAAAGTAAGACTACACTACATTCACTACATTCAGTAGCCGACACTTCAAAGCTCGATCGCTAAGCAAATTGCAAGTTATATAAAACACAAAACTTGCCGGAACAAAAATCCTACAGGAATAAGCGGCGAACACAATATCAAAGGGTCCTATCCATCCACGAACGCCTTGTATTGTCTTGAAAACGTGCAATTGTACGCTGTAGTTCTTTACTTTGCTTGTCACTGTCAACACACGGAGAAATTCTGCGGTATGTATTTCATGGCTGAAAGCCATATAGTCGTCGACATAAACTAAAAAATGCATGCATAAATTTGCATGCGCTAATGTAACACGAAAAAAAACAAGAAAAGTCAAAGCCGGATTTACAACTCGTGTGCTTCGCCACGAGTAATAATAACAAATAGTCGAATATATTTTAAGTGTAGAAAGAAAAATTTAACAAGGCAAAGGCACTTCAGGCAAAAAATGAAATGAAAGCAATATTATTGACCATTATTTGTTATCAACAAGAACATGTTGCATGATAGAACAGTCTATCTTTCGTTTATGGAATTTTAGATTTTATTCAATAAAGGTCAGGCAGCGGTTAATAAGTGCGTAAAAATGTGGTGCTGCTTCAAGAGGATTTAAAAATGGGAAATCAGACCACCGTGAAGTTCGCTCGAGCGTTAGTTCCTCGTCAGAGAGAATCACAGTGGTAATAAAGTGGTCAGATCAATGTTTTATACAGTGGTCTTGTGGTTTTCATATAAAAAATCAGGACCTCTCAATACTAAAAGACACTTTGGAAATAGTATTTGTTATCGAAAACTATTCCAGCTGCAAGAGATAAAATCAAGATTTAACTGGGAGAATCCATTTTTATATCTACACACCAGAAGTAGCCTTTTGATAAGCGCGCCCCTGAACTCGATGTACTAGATGTGAGAAGCGTTGGGTTTTTTAGTTCAAATATGTTTATTATCATCCGAATCTTCTTACCGATATATCAACCCATATTTTTCACCATTTACAAGGCATGTCTAATGGTTTCAAACAACAACACAAATGTATCAATATGTTTCTTTGATGCGCAAAGAAGGAAAAGCAAAAAAATCTAAATCTGGTGATTTAAGGCACGAATTAAACCGAAATATATTTATTTTCGGCATAAACAGCGTAGCCAATTCAGATCAGAGAAACAGCATTTTACTCAAATCTGTCAAATTTAGCCTTCCAAAACGATTTAGTGTCGTGTTCGTGATTGCGATCCTGAAAGATTACTACTTAAGTCGCCCGATTTTAATTAACTGCGTCGACAGGCAATTGGAATCCATATTAGGACGGGCATGGGGTAATCACGGTATGTACGGTATCAATTTAAGTTGTTAATAAGAGACGTATGTGAAGTGAACGAACCAGACCAACAGCAGAGTCCGGCAAACCTGAGAATACATCATAACACACAAAAGCTTGTTTTGTAAGACTGAAATTCAGTGTAATCAAGACATCTACCGTTTTCTAAATGAAAGACCGAATCATTATTATCATTGCCATTTTGGCGGTAGTTGCAAGAAAGGCAGCCACATCGAAGGTCAAGAAAGAGGAATCTAGAGGACAATATTCCCTAAGCTCGCTTTTAAGCGAAAAAGGTAAACAGGCTGAGTAAACATTCTTTAATCCTTATTTATTGAAGACTCCAGTCTGAAAATAGCCAACAGACATCGGAGTACTGCTAATTCAATGTCAATGCTGGCAGTATGAACATCATGATCTTTTGTTATCCGACCAGTTTGCATTTTTATAGGGTGCGAATACGCATCAAAACGAGTGCAAATATGTTGCTTTGTCAAACAGTGAATATAATTTGTTGTTGTTCTGTGTTTTCTCGATGCCCTCAGGAACGCTGCTACAAACAAATGGTATAACACCGACCGTCAGTTCAGAAACGTTAATCTAAATGTGATTTTTTGTTTAAGTTACAAAATCAATTGAAGTAATTTCCTTTTTTTCAATGAAAGCTGCTAGAAACTGCACCAATGGGAATGTATATCGAACCCCTTTTCGAGAACTTTCGATTTTAAATTGAAAATTAATATTCTCGTCGAAAATAGGTGTTATTCATCAGATGATAATAAATGTTTTAGATAACGCAGACTACTCAAAGCAAATGATAGTGATAGTATTACGCTCAGTGTCTTTTCAGGGAACTATTCGCTTGAAAAAATCTATTATTTGTCTATTGATAACTCGGTTAAGCATTCTTTTTAAAGTATAAAACATTACAAGAAACAAACTTTTAAAATTCATATGATGTTATATGCCTTTTGCGATTCTAAAATGCTTTCATGTATTCTCGAGCAGTCTTGATTCATTACTCGACTTATCGAAGTGACTATTTCGGACGAAAACGTTTGAAATCCATTTTCGAGAGCAATGTGCGACAAATATGTTATCTTCCCGTCATCACGCCATTATCACACGAAAACATTTTTTTGGTTGATTTGCAAAACATGTGAATGAAAGATGTACACTTTTATCGAAAACCACAGATTAGAACTCAATTGGTCGGTTTATTACCAAGATATGTAATTCACGTAACAAATCGCACGGCGAGACAGTCGGAGAAGTGCTTCGAGCTTGACACATTAATCCTTGTCGGGGAATTCACCTCGTACGTACATCAAGGCCTATTTATCTCAGGATAAACAGTTCGTTATAGATGGTTTTCATGTTACGTCATCGCCGCCATGCTGGTGGACATAAACAATAGTTCTCTCTCTCATTAGCTCCTTTCGTTCGTCCACCAGCATTTGTTTGTTTCACTATTGTTATCTATGTCTCTAGAGATTGATTGCAAACCACCTATTAATAAAGGCAAATCTGGTTTATCTAGATGTCTCGGAGTGTTCACTAAATAATATGTTTATCCGGCATCAGCTATGCTACACTGTTTTTATAAGAAAGTCTAATTTTGTCTTGAGGCTGGGCTACATGGGACTGAACGTTCTTATTTCGTATTTATTTGTTTTTAAGATCAATTGTATGTTAATATTTCAATCAATCATAATTCTGAAGAAAAAGAAAGAAAAATGTACCAAGTGCTACCAATTTCCTAACTGTTATACAAATTTGCTATTTTAAAACAGAAAACGACCTGGGACGTTGCAATTTGAACATTTTTATGAAATTTGCGCAACAAATTGTATTATTATTATTATTATTACTGTTATTATTATTATTATTAATATATTCACGCATTTTGGGCTCAGTTGGATTGTAAATCTTCTTTGACCAAATTATTACACTTTATTTTATTCTTAGTTAGCTAACTGTAAAAATAAGAGGACAAAATAAAGACGATCTTAACAAAATCTCAACCTGGGTATATTCGTAGTACGTTCTTAAAATTTCAGCCAATCCCATCACAACAAGTTCTCGCAGTTCATTCCAGCTGTCGGAGAAACACCGTGTACTGTTGTAATATACAATTTGACTGAGAAACAAGTGGTGAGGGTGTGACACGGTCCAAAGATGTACTTTATTATTATGGCCACTGAAGTCTGTTCAATTTAATCTTTACTGTCCTCTAACGTTTGAATATGCATGAGGATGAAATTGTTAAGTGTGATCATCTGAAAAATAAACCATTCATTCATTTTGTTTTTTGTATTATTTTCTTAATAGTTTGCATTCAGAACATCGTAAATTGTGCATTGTGCTTGGACCACACAACATGCCAAAGATGTCAGCAAGACTTCGTTTTACTTGAGAGTTACTGGGGCTCTTTATGTGTTGCTAGCTGTCCTAAAGATTTTACCGAAATAAAGACAGGCAGGAATGGTCTGGTGTGCAAAAGCAGTAAAGGTATGGATAGTAGTACTTAATGTCTTTTAGGTGCACGATAAGTTTGGTAATGTGAAAGATGTGAATTAATTATGCTAGTAGTTAAGGGAGTGCTTTTAGTATCAGTTTCCCGGATTTTATTTTCCCACTTTGTTTGCATGAAGGAAAACATTTTTCAAAAATTTAAGGTGGCTCTGAGCCCCTTCCCAAGAATTATTTTCAACTTTGCGAAAGGTTGTATCTTAACAAGCTAATTATGGGGATCACTGAGCTCGATTTTTAGCTATAAGCACTTAAAGCTTAAATGAAGAGTGTCTTTAACAGGTTGTAATGTTACTATGGTAACTTGTTACGTCATGATGATGACCATAACATGTTCAACAGCGACTCGACATTTGTTTGATACCATTATTGTAGCATTAACTGATAAGGAATTGTAGTTTTGATCCATCAAAGTATAAGTGTTGGAAAATGCTGGGAACTATTGCGAGCCACCTTAAAGTGGTCGGGCTGATGAATTCAAGATGGTGGCAGTGGGAAATGAGAAAAACATTGTATGTAGGCGGATCATTTTTAAGTAAGGTTAATTGCGTATATGATATTACTGTCTTGCTATTTGTGCAAGAGTAACATGAACTTGATCACAAAAGAACGCCGCAATATGCTACAGTTGAACCCAGATATAAAAAGAAGGTTCCGGTATAACGAACGATATTATTCCGCCCAGTTATAGCAAAATGTATGGAAAAAAACCCCACCAATATAACGAATCCCTCCTATAACGAAAACATTTTCTTAGTCTCTTGGTACTTCGTAACATCGGGGTTCAACTGTAGTCAGTTGCTCAGTTAGCTCGGGCATATCAAGCCTCCCGTTCACAAGATCGGAGACATATCTCAGTAGTCCTTTTATTTGTGAGCTAAACATGAAACAGAGTTTGGGAAATAAATTGATATTATTCGGATGAAATGTAACTGAGTTACAAGGAGATTCTCCATTTCTCTCAGAGCTTCTTAGGGAACAGTGAAACCTGAAAAGGTAATTAACAATAAAAGTTGAACATGCTTTGCTACAAGCAGTTTACTTGCATCAGCTTTAGGAGGCGAATACTAGAAATGCAGAAAAGAACTAAGGAAATATTTTGTATTTCTATTATCGAAATGATATCCGAGTGTACCTGAGGTCTTCCGAGCTGATTACTGGAATGACTTCCAAAAGATCCGAACATTTCCGGGAGATCGCTCAAATACTAGAAAAGAAACTGTTAAAGATAACACAACAACCAGAAATTAAGTTGTCATGTTGTCACCCATTCTTGTTTTTATTAGCCTCCTCTTGTCCGCGGATGTGAGAGAAATTCTAGCACACATTTTTTTACTTGAGGCTGAGCTGGGAGCTCCCAGGCAAAACGCTAAGCTAAGCAGTCAATCTTCTAGGGGGCCTTCTGGGAAATCTTTCCTACGCACGCTGTTTTCAACTGTTCCGGGAAACTGATGCTAAAACCACCCACTTAACTACTGATGCTTTGTAGATGAGATATTTCAATGAGCCTTAATAATAAAACGAAGCCTCCTAACCAAAAGGCGTACGATATATGTCTTTAATAAATTCATCAGATTCAACTGTCATCTAAAAGCAATTGCTAAAGTGTACATAACTTGCGCGGCATAACAGTATCATATTATGCTTGTGATGATTAACAACGACACCCTATGTATTTCTTGTAAACAGGCTGCAGTAAGATACCGAACTGCTCTCAGTGCGAGGAGACGTTTGCTGATATTTGTGACAGTTGTCAAGAAGGGTTTCTACTTTTGCAAGGGGAAACTGGTGCCGAGGTTCAGTGTGTGGCTTCGTGTCCCGCGGGATTCGTCAAGCACGGGACAAGGTGTCGGGCAGGTGAAAGATCACTCCCAGTAAAGGGGGGGGGGGGGGGGGGGGGGGGAGGGAGATTCCATATAAAAGTGACGGGATCGTCGGGTTTTAAGAATCCGTTGTTTGATATCACTACTGAAGAGTGTTTAAAACGAAAATGACCACGGTCAGAGTTGTTCTGATACCTTTTAGGATATTATATAAACACGAAGCGCACTATAAACTTTCCAGGGAAGCCAAGTGCACAGTTGTCAATCAACAGTCAACGAGACATTGGCTTATAATTATCGAAGAATAGATATTCTACATTTCTATTTTATAGAAAACTCAAAAGCAAAAATAAAGATAAGATGTTTTCGGTATCAAGATGTTGAAGGAGCTAGCTAAATAAAATAGAAATTTGAACAGTATCAGGTGATACATCGACATGTACTGTTTACTCTTACTTTAATATAAACTCATTCCAAGAGTCATGTATTAGAATTAACAGTAAAGTTATGCCACTTAAAAATAAAAGTAATATTGTATTTTAAAATTCACATCGTAATTTTACGAATACGAGTCAAGGTTTTGGTTCTCAGTTGTTGAAATCTTTGCAGCAGTACAACGGTTTTGCAAACGTTCAAGTGCAAACATGAAATGCAAATACGATGTTGTTGAAGGCGGAAGGAACCAAGCCACTTTTATAGTGCCTCGTCATGCTTAAGCCATAAAAATATGCCGACAGGTTTTCAGAACAAATTGGTATCTCTCAGGGGTAAAAATTACTTATATAAAATTACTTATTATTATTATTATTATTGTTATTATTATTATGTAACTATTTATAAATCTTGGTCCAAAAATTGGGGCCTATTTGAGAGGGGGCTTAATAGAGGATTAACGGTACACATTAAGCGTACAAAAACGAATTCATTGTAATTAAAATTATACTGTTACATTCGTTTCAGAAATGTGCGAGGATTTCTTCTGCTCGCGTTGTAAACACGACTGGGTTCTGCAGTATAAAGGAGATACCAAGTGTCTGGCACATTGTCCATCCGGGTTCTACAGAAAGAAAGATGTGTTGAGCGATCAGGCATATTGCGGCAGTGAGTAGTGAATTCCAAGAGCTTTATTGCCATCCATTGAAATTCTGAAAACTTAAACATCAAAAAACGTAAAGCGTGCAAGCATGCATCCTTTTTGTTGAATATTTGTTGTCGTAAAGGTGAAATTTTAATTTATCTAGTCAATAGCAAAGAACATTTTTGTCAAAGAGGCACAGTGTAGTAACAATATTGAAACAAACGGCAAATATAGGTTTATTTAGAGAAAGGTGGTGTCGTACAGCTAGGCATTTTTACACGTCGGCTCAGATTTAAAATAGAAACTGACTTGTTAAAATGCCCAGCCGTATTACACAACTTTTCGCTGTATATTAGCTTATATTTTTCATTTTATCCGCTGTATATTTTCCCCCAACGTTTATGAAAGAGCTCCCGAGCGCGCGATCAAAAGAGTGCAATAACATGTCATATTTGTATTCGGTTTTGTTCGTATTGGCACTGAATGCTTACAAGTAAATTGATTACTTAATTATAATCTAATTGTTTTGTTTCAGTGTGCCGCCAGAATTGCAAGAGTTGTCGAGACTCTTACACCTGTGATGTGTGTGAAGACAAGTTC
The DNA here is from genome assembly GCA_024195265.1 of Dendrophyllia cribrosa. Taxonomy (NCBI): domain Eukaryota; kingdom Metazoa; phylum Cnidaria; class Anthozoa; order Scleractinia; family Dendrophylliidae; genus Dendrophyllia; species Dendrophyllia cribrosa. Next base: position 55,731,020 of record JAJLRJ010000001.1, read on the forward strand.
TTCCTAATCAAAGGAGTTTTCTCCAAGTGCTTGCAAAGCTGCCCTTCTGGATATATGGCTAGTAATAATCAGTCTTCAGGAAAAGTTTGTCTCATAGGTACACTACAACTTTATTTGTCTTTGACATCGCGTTTCTGGACTGTAGAGCCCACTATCATGGTTAAGCTTATTAATTTACATTGTCACTCCCTGTTTCGTACACTTCGTAAAATTCAGTGTACAATTTTCTCTTTAAACAAAAAGGTGGCTTGTTAGTCTATCAAACTGCATTGTATCACACGAAAATATAGTTATTGAACATGGATCAGTTAACTAAAAACCAAAGCTTGCCAGATTAAATAACGATAACCCTTAATTATTATCATTATTATTGCTCCGCGAAACAATAACAATGGCAATGAAAATGGCGATGCCGATACCGATGCCGATGCCGATGCCGATGCCGATGCCGATAACGATAACGATACCGATAACGATACCGATAACGATAACGATAACGATACCGATACCGATACCGATAACGATATCGATAACGATAACGATAACAATAACAATAACAGCAACAATAACAATAAAAATTAACAATAACCATAACAATAACGATAACGATACCGATACCGATACCGATAACAATAACAGCAACAATAACAAACATAGCAATAACGATACCGATACCGATACTGACAACGATAACGATAACGATGGCGATAATGATGATGATGATGATCATCATCATCATCATCATCATCATGATCGATCGTCATCGTCATCATGATCATGATCATGATGACGATGTCATCATGATCATGATCATGATGACGATGACGATCGATCATGATGATGATGATGATGATGATGATGGTGATGATGATGATGATGACGATGACGATGACGATCGATCATGATGACGATCGATCATGATGATGATGATGATGATGATGATGATCAGCAGCTCTTCAAGAAAACCAGTGGATTAGTTTAGACTTAGGATAGTCATCTATGCTTTAATAATTTATACATCTAATGAAATTAGCGGTAAGCGAACGATTTGTCGTCATTGCTAGATAAACTTGGGTGCCTGGACGAAAGCTGTTCTGAATGCCAAGAGGGCTGGTATCGAGTCCGTATCAGGAGAACCTACCATTGTCGCAAAGAATGTCCTTTGGGGTATTATGGAGTTGAAAGAGCGGGAAAACCAAAGATTTGTGGACGTAAGTACTTGCATATTTAACGATTTTTTTAAAAGGAGACTGCATGTATGTTCGCTGAATTTAGTAATAGTAGACCTCTGTCGAGCGAGTATAGACCATAGGTAGTGCACCCTAGTTGTTGGATTCCTGATTTGAGCCTCGTCGACTGTGGCTTAAGAATCACATCGTAGTGATGTTGAACTCTTTCTCTTTCACATGCGTAGAGGCTCTATTTTCCTCTTTTTAGATGAAGAGCTTTCTGACGTTTTCGGGCTGCATCATTACATAATTAACTTGTTTGAAATGCAGTTTTGGTTAAGAATCAACTAGTGATTAGAAATGGACTGTAAGCATGTTTTAACACAACACTAACAGGGCACGTTTTACTGATCTTATTTCATCCAAACAATTCTGCTCTTTTATTTCAATTTCGTTTTGTTCACACATGTTTTTCGGAGCGATATTTTATTTTTAAAATGGCGAGAACACGACAGAAATGATGAAAGAGGTAAAGATTTGCCAAGAAAGGATTATTGAAAATTGAAAATTGGCCACCGTAAAACGATTAAAAAAGCTGACGTTTTGAGCTCTAGCTCCTCGTCAGAGCGAATCAAGGAATTCTAAACAGCACATGGCGATCTGCAGCCTTTCTCTACGCCAGGCCAACAAGGAAAGCCGCGGAAATCTAGCGCAAAAATTCATCTTCCAAATCGGCACTCTTTATCCCCACGGAATCCTATGATCAAGGAACGCTTTTCATTCCATTAATTCTAACTTGTTATTCACGTTACCGTGTTTCCACCAATATCGTAGCTCCACCGTTCGATACATCAAGCACACACAACCCACACTCCCTTGATTTAAACCAAATCTTCATGTTTCCGACGCATCACCACAGTTACTATAGAAACCAATTCCTTTATGAGAAAGATGTAATGTTCATCACGGTCACAAGCGTGGAACAAATAAATAAAAACGAGTTCCCGACAAGATTCGAATCTATAACCTTCCACGGCCACACATCGGTCGGATGCTCTAACCACTGAGCTACGAGAGACTCGTGGCGAGCTAGGCCATATGCTAAGTTCATATATGACATGCGTCTTGCATTCTGCTAAGATCAGCAATGTTGAAAGCTTGTCAGAGCTTTCTCTATTTAATACTTGCTTCTATTTTTTTAGGTTGTCCACATAACTGTCAAACATGCTTAAATCGCCGAGAGTGTCAACAATGTAAATCGGGTTTCTTCAAACTTGTGCATGATGGAAGAAAGTTTTGTGTTTGGCAATGCCCTCAAAATTACTTGGCTCGGGATGACAAGATGGAAGAGAAAACATGCGTGGAAGGTACAATGCAAGGTTTAATTCTATCATTTATAACAAGGCTTAAATATCTCAATATTACACTTGATTGATGTATGCAACAGAATCGCTGGACAATAAGTAACACGGAGTCCAGCACTCAAGTGTCCAAACGATATCTGTGATTCGCTAAGAAAACAAAAGATTTGTCCCGCTGGGATAGGGATTAGGGATAGGGGCATTGTTCAAGTGATATACACCTGGGCCCGGTTGTTCAAAAGGTGGATAGCGATATCCACCGGATAAATCGCTATCCAGCGGATAAACGTGTGCAAAACCAATTGCGTTATCCACTGGATAGTGATTTACCCGGTGGATAGCACTATCCACCTTTTGAACAACCGGGGCCTGATTGAAGAAACGTTGTCGTCAAAAAAATGTAAACCACACGATTGAATGGTTTTCTGGGAAGTGGAAACTTCTTGTGTTCTCAGTTAAACTGCACATTATTATAACACAGTATGCCCAATAGCTAATTACTTTATGAAGGAATAGGTCTCAAACATCGATATATGAAATTTTAACAAAATTCACTGACCTTGTTCCCAGAATTCCATTGTGTCGTATCGTTCGCAGTTTATGTTTTTTCCCGACAACGTTTCCGCAATTAGGTGTATCAATTGTATCGTTCGCCAATCACAGACATCGTTTGGACAGCTACGGGGTCGCCCAGTAACACTGAGGTTTACTTCTATGGTGACCTTGTTTCATTTCACTTTGGCCGTGATCATTATGATTATATTTCATACCATATAGCGTGACGTGATTCATGCGATAAATGCGTGCTAAATTTCTTTCGTTTTATTTTCAGCAGTTGCTCATCTGGTCGGACGATTGTAAAAGAAACGTCCATGCAAATGAAAAGCTACAAGAAGTGATGTTTTCTTCGAAGTCCTATATTTTGGTGGTTTGGAAGCATGCAAATAAGTTAAAAACAAGAGAAGACATCATCTTATAACAATGGCCATGACTGTTAACCTTAAATATAACGCAACTCTTAGCATTAATATATAATCAAAAGACAAATATAAACTGTAAATGTGAAAGGAGGTCAGATTCTGTTCAAAGGAATACCGTTTGCACCCCCCCTCCTCATAAAGTGCCTGAACAACGAAAAAGCCGCATATGATTTTGTTGAGGGGAACGTTCTCCTTCTTTTCACGTTCAACTCCGTTTTTCGTCTCTCTGAAAAGTTTCATTACTAGGGTCTGGGTTTTCGAGCTAGATTCGTAAACAGGGTGTGGATTTTTTTTACTTGATTAAATTAAGCATCATTTAGAAAACTGACTTTTTATATATGAATTAATTTCGATATTGTATATTATCACATTCATTGGTAACTCTTTATTACCTTTAGGCGGGGCACAGTGTCAGTCTTTGTTAGCGTAAAGTGTTGCCTTCAGGAAATAAACTTGCTTATCATTTTATTACTTTTTACTTTGATCACCTAGAAGTACTAACTACTTTACCCTGTCAGCGCAAACTGTCAAATATCTATCTTCCGGTATAATATTTATATCATACACGCACGAAATCAATTAAGGTTTAAAATACCGTGTACCTTCAGATCGAAATTTTTTTTTCCTTTTTGGCGTCAAAATAAAGTTTACAGAATGAACTTTCACCCAAAAAAAAATTATCGAAAAATAGTGAAAATTGACGGCGAAATGACGGTATAACTTTTGTGGGCGGAGTTTGTTTATATAGTGATATGTTTTTCTAAGCGCTGTTTTCTCAAAGTTAATTTTTCGCTTGTAGGGGACACTTTAAAGAGCTACAACTCAAAGGGAATTCGTTCGATTTTCCTCAAATTTGGACAGAAGCCAGGCTAACATATAATCAACAAAAACATTTCGGCGAATTTCTTATTTCCGAAAACTTCTTCGTCAAGAGCCATTTCCGTGCGATCACTCCAATTTTTTTTCTCCCTTTTTCGAAAATATTCTGTAACTTTTCACTGCAATTGAATATGGGAAATCGCCGACACGTTTTTTTAGCGCTTCGTGTCCGAAAACCCGAGAACAAATCAAATTAGCAAAATACAATAATCGCTTTGAGTTATAGCGTTTTAAAGCTGATTCGGACGTTCGAATTTAGACGTCGTAAAAAATTCGACAATTCATTTTATTACCAAATGGTTTCCATATTTAGATAGCCAGCTCTATCAGACGCTTTAATTTGATATCTGGGTTTAGGTATATTAAATGTAATCTTAAGACGCTAGAGCTGTTATACTGGAGACACCCTCGAAGGTACACTGTAACCTTAAGTGACGAGCAATAGTTCCTTATATAAAATCAGTGATTCTAAAAAAAGTCGTAAAACGATTGTTACAGTACATGCTATAATAATCGTATTTTTTCAGCTTTTTAACTTTTATGGACATTGAAACGCCTGCATGAATGAGCAGTTGAAAAGCAAAAAGTACTAGAAAAAGAAACAGTCTCCACTGAGTACGTTTATGTTATCTCAAGATCTATCAATTTCAATTGTTAAGCATATTTATTGACTTTGTGATCATCTATTCGTAATAAAGAGTTGAAAGTTTTACTGCTTTCTTCCGCAGTAAAATTTCGAGTTTGTCGTTTTCAATAAACTCTCCGTTTTCCAAAACCAAGACTCGACCAAAATCTTTGATGGTTTTTAATCGATGTGCAATTGTAACTTTTTATACAGATATCGATTGACTCTTGAATTTGCTTTGTGATCGACGCTAGCCGTTGCTTCGTCCATTAGAACATTGTTTTTTTTTTCAATGACGCTAGAGCCCGAGGCACAAAAGTACTATTCTCTAAGGCTATCTACCTACCTCAACCTCGTCGCTTCTTTTTTACAAATTGTCGCTTTTTAAACTGTATCGTCGTTGTTTCACACCGGGAATTTCTTCCGTACCTACATACCAGTGGTTTTGCTCATTGACCCCGTAATGTTAAAGCAAGTCTAGAATCCCCATATCAACTATCATTGACATCGTTGAGAAGCAAGCTAAAAAGATGACAGAGAATTAATCAGAATTCGCCAAATGATACATTTAACAATTATCAATTTGTTGAGTTCATATTCAAACAGGTTTTAGGTCTTTCCGTAGATAATTTTTAACGATATATTGGGTCCTTTTCCTTTAAAATTGACCATTAAGGTGATTCCTTAGTATGCATTGCGCATCACTATTGTGCAAAATTCCTTACGTTCATTAGCGCGCACACGACTGCGCGCACAGTCCGAACCGAGAGGGTTGCTTTTGAGTATATTTATTTATTTATATATTCTCCAAAAATTAGCAAGTTTACTGCAATGAATAAGTGCTGTAAGCTTGTTAATTTTTGGAGAATAAATAAATAAATAAATATACTCAAAAGCAACCCTCTCGATTCGGACTGTGCGCGCAGTCGTGTGCGCGCTAATGAACGGAAGGAATTTTGCACAATAGCGATCAAATGAATAAGAGATTGTTTTCTCCTAAACGAGCACGGTGACTTATATTTTTTATTGTTTAAATTTACTATTAAAAGCATCCTCTTTGGGTTAAAAGAGTTTAAGGTGGCTCCAAGTAGTTTTTGTTGGGTCACACTTCCCTTTTTGAATGCGCTTATACATAATCTTACTTTAGCTCAATGAACCTAAATTTGATACCATATGTTAGGCTTGGATGAAATTTTTATGCGATGCTCTTTTTATGCTAATCGGTGTTTCCATAGAAACGGTAAACAAACACGACGAAAAACAGTTTTTCCTAATTATCTTTCGATTTTGGGGCTACCCACGACAAGCAAATAAATGCGCTATAATCTACACAGTCTAGCACACTAAATGGGAAAATTTCAAACAAATTAAACTGTTCGATTATGAATAAATCGCTGAAACATTTTTAACACGTGTTTTTTCATGTTTGAAATGTAAGCGGTCAAAACATTCCACAGGTCTCACAAATTATCATTAAATTACCACAGGAAGTTTCCTCAGACTTAAATTATTACTCCCTGCAAATAGCTCTGACTAACGCCTCGGAAATAAAGAGATCGAGCTTTTCATTCAAATGCAGTTTTGCTTGACGTTTTCGCTCTTTTTAAACCACCTTAAGAGCGGATGTCCGTAAATATCGACCGGAGGCGTGCAATAGTGAAAATGCCAAAAATTCTCCAAAAAAAAAATTATCCACAGAGAAGCCCTAGGTAAACTGTTATCAAAAATATATTTTTTTACTTCTGTCCGATAATTAGTTTAGACGTACGGAGGAGATCTTGGTTTCGCACCTCTCGGACCAGGTTTTACGAGTATGACACCGTGCATTACGTTGACCTCGTTTTAAAAACTAAAACTATTTTTTGAGAACAACAAATAACTAATCATATAAGGTAGATAATTATGCACATTTTAAGCGGAGATTTTCTCAGTTTGAACAAAAATGGAATATTTGGGAGAATTTTCATTATTTATATCATTATGAGCTGCGATTTCATCCAAATAAAACAAAAAAGGTTATCGCTAAAAACACGTTCACGACCAATACTCATTGGCATAAATTTTTGACCTTGAAATAATGCACGCAAGAGCGTTTTGAGTCATTTCCATTAGTGGCTGTGTGTCTTTGCCGTGACTCATACATCAAACTTTTCCTGATGGTCGATGGATTATATCTATTACAGTTTTCCAAGTATTTTAAAATTTAAAACTATTTTATTGAGAACAACAAATACCTTATCATATATGGTAGATAATTGTACACATTTTAATTGGGATTTTCTCAGTTTAAACTAAAATGGAATATTTAGGAGAATTTTCATTATTTATATTATTTTGAGCGATTTCATCCAATGCAATATTGGCAAAATTACTCTGTACTTTAGGCCATGTATCAGTCGATGATTTTCGACTCTCAATTTTGTCAATATTGCATTTGATGAAATCGGTCAAAATAATATAAATAATGAAAATTCTCCCAAATATTCCAATTTTGTTCAAACTGAGAAAATCCCCTAAAATGTGTATTTACCTTATGTGATTAGTTATTTGTCGTTCTCAATAAAATAGTTTTAGTTTACGAGGTCTCCGCATTGCACGGTGTCATACCCGTTAACCCGGTCCGAGAGGTGTGAAACCAAGATCACCTCCGTACGTCTAAAACAATTATCGGAAAGAAGTAAAAAAAATCTATTTTTGATAACAGTTTACCTTGGGCTACTCTGTGGAGAATTTTTTGTTGTTGACCATATTTACGAACATCCGCTCTTGAAAACATTTCTTCTTCAGGAAAAAAAAGGTTATCGCTAAAAACACCTACACGACCAATACTCATTTTCGATCATTTGGCATAAAGTTTTGACCTTGAAATAATGCACGCAAGAGCGTTTTGAGTCATTCCCATTAGTGGCTGTGCGTCTTTGCTCATAGTACTCATACATCAAATTGTTCCTGATGGTCGATGGATTATATGAATTACAGTTTTCCAAGTATTCCATTAGCTTCTTCAAGCTAGCGCGTAAAGTAAGGTAAACCGATGGAATAATCACACGCGTGATAAGCAGACTTACACGGATAAATAGGGTGACCTTAGTCCATCACATCTCTTTCCTATGTTTTTTTTAATTGAATTTTTCGAAAAAATTCTTGGTAGGGAAAAAATCACGGAACTTTAAAAAAAAACATATATATCGTTTGTCAACTTTTATTTCTGAGGTACTCACCACGAGTCAAACGAGTGTTTCGAAAATCCCAAGCAATTGCTCGGTCCGCGCCCGCTAAGTCCCTAATTCTCTGAAATTAAAGCTGTAGAAGGCGAAGGGGTTTAAAAATATTACCATGTGACTGACTGTTTAACAAAATAAAAGTCATGAACGATCAGGCCAGCAACCCAATAACAAAGAAGTACAATTAAGGATTGTTATATTAAATCTGACTCACATTTCATTTCGTACACACTAGGTCAATAAAGCGAAAAAGTCCATTTCTTACCTGCACTTGCAGGTAGTTGGTCTTTCAAGATTGATTCGATAGATCTAATCAATATTTAAAAGGAACAATATCGCCTATTTCTAATAGCCGAAAAAATGATTGCATTAACCCTTTCACTCCCAGAGTCATTATGGAGACATGTAGTGTAGTTCTAACTTTTGAGTCTGTGGACGAAATCTTATGGTGTGACCATTTAAACGAAACCTCTTCATCAGTACTGCTGCATAATACCATTTGTTTTTCAAAATTTTACAAAATGAACTTGGGATTTTTCTTGAAGTTCGATCTTTGGCAATCTTGGGAGTAAAAGGTTAATACTGAGAAACCATGTAGAAACCTAAACATATTGCCTCAGTTTTGTTAGAGAGAAGCTATCAATAAAAAAACATTGGCTGTGGATGGCTGGGAAGAAAATGGATTACAACCTGAAACAAATCACGGTTTGGTCCTCTCTTTGAGGAATCACTTGATGTTTTTCTTTAGAATTTTGTACAAGGGCAAAATAACTTTAGTATAATTTATTTTATACCGGTTTGATTAAAAATTGAAAACTCCCCGTGACATTATTGCCCCTTTTCCTGGAGAAAAAGCCAGCTGCACAGGGATTTAGAGGTTCGTTAATATAATTCGTTGAATTTGAGTTTGATATTTCAGGATTGCACTCCACACTCATTTAACTCAATGCATTGTTTAATTTCAATCTGCACCAACATTGTTTGCCCCGATATACTACAGTACAACTTTAAATACATCTTTTGCAGCAAATTTCAAGTTTCCATTTATGCAACCTTCTTATGTAAAAATTTCATCGGTTGTCAGATTTTGCCAAGTGCGAAATCAAATATTGTTTATTGCCATTGACATTTCAAACAAACTAGAAGGGAAATGTACACAATACAATCATGTAGCTTCCTTTGTGGAGGAAATGATGACTTACTCTTATTTTTGCAAACCAATTTTTAATTACCTGAGAACAAAGTCTTCAGTCAAATTTTAATTAAACTTTTGAAGAGTTAATTTCGATAATATTTGCGTTTCATTTACAGCTGCCTCATGGGGTATCTAAAGCACTATATAGTTTGCCATAGGTTATTTAAGAGGGTATCGTATTTAAACAAAGTTGTTCGGTAACATTTGGCTTTAAAATCAATCGAGTAGAGAAAGAGGTGAACTCCATGAATTCATGCACAGCTCAGTCAACTTAATAAACATGCAACCTTTCAGTAAAGAAGTAAAGAACTTTTCTTTACTAGCGACGCAAGCACAAGCACAAGCACAAGCACAAGCACAAGCACAAGCACAAGCACAAGCACAAGCACAAGCACAAGATTGCACTCATTACTGCGCATGTCAATAACACGCGAACTCTGAAGTTCAAAACTCAACCAACAGTTTCGTTTTTCACTGCCGCGAATATCAGCGAACATCTCAGGAACTGGCAAACGCTGCTTTGCGCGAAATGATCAAAAGGTCATGTTCCTGGATTGTGATTGGTGGATTTCGATCCATTTTGTCAGTTTCTGTTTTCAGGGGTCCAATGTTTTGGCGCCATAACTATTTACGGCAGCGTAAAACGTAAATCTTAGATGGCTTTGAACTTCAGAGTTCGCGTGCCATTGAATGGAACAACAAGCACAATGCTCGAGCACGTTTTCACGTTGACATAAATCTTGTTATGGTGCGCTTATGCTTCCGCTTATTTGCGTGCGTCGCAAGTCACACACTCACAAGAACACCAGGCTCAACATCTTACAGAAAGTTTATTTTCGTAAGGTTATTAGGCAGTGCACAGTTCGTGCTTTATGTTATGGTATATGTGGAATTGTTTCCGTTGAACATAACTCGGCTGCAATAGAAAATATTAAAAACGTGCACAGTTTGAAAACAATTATCTATCTGCTTCCTTACATCAGTTGAGATCGTTATCAATAGGCACTTCACTTCTTCGTTTTTTAATATATTGCACAAAATCTAATTACATAGCACTTTCTATTATGAGAAGCGCTTTTGGTGAGGGCACATTACATGGCTTTAAAACTTAAAATTGTAATATATTTTTACTTTCGTATCTCTGTTATTAGAATTTGAATCGGATACTGATTCAGTAATCAATCAAATTACGTGGAATGTGTCTCGTATTTGTTAAATGTTTTCCTGTCATTCGATATCTTGCTTTTTCAGGCGAGAACAATCGAAACGTTTCTACCTTTCATTTTTTTCAATTTAAATCCAGTATCCAATATCACAGAGACGTTTGTGGACAAATAGCCTCTGATAGAGAAAGATCGGGCTTATTGTATTTGTAATATAAGAACATTTGAATCACAGGAGTACCACTTTGTTTGAAGTCGTCATGATACAGCAGCTTTTCCTCTGACCAATCAAAACACACCCACGATGAAGCATGATAAAGAAAAGTAAACGGATTCTCAGTTTGTTGATTTAGATTGCGCAAATTTTAATTTTAAAGATGCCTTTTTTTTTGTGTAGGAAAAAAACATGAACAATGGGATCAATTCTGTCAATAAACTTGGATCTTATTCCTTTCCGGTATGCTAAAAAAATGGGGTTATAAATCACTGAGTTACCTTTTTACTGATCAGTTTTTGCAGATTGTCACAGAGGACAAGTTATATCAAGTCAAGAGTGGAGTGATTTACTAGATCTACAGCTGGCCTTAACGCTGATCCAAGCATCAAGCCCATAGGAATAACAGGCTAATTTACACTAACTATCAAAAGAGCAATTTAGCTTTGATTTTAATTTTAGTCTTTTGGCACCATTTTTGGAACTGCTAAATTTCTACTTGCAAGTTTAAAAAACAGTCCTGTGTGTAGTTTCAAATAATAGACGGTGTAGAATGAATTGAAAACGGCTTGAACGTCAAAAGAGCCAAAAGAATTAATGACCAAAACCCATCACTCAACCTTTGAATAAGAAGTATTAGACAGCTGACAGGTGTGTTTCTTTTGGCAAAAATCCCCGTAGCTAAAAGCATTTAAAGCATCAAAATAAACAGTTGATAGGAAGAGGCTGGAACATGCCGAATTTTACAAGTAACCATTCGCGAACTTCCAGAGTTGTTCTTCTCGAGCCACTAGACACATGGTACTGGGTCATCCGAGGAATCATCGCTATTTTAACCATCACAGGGAACGGACTCGTCATTTATTTAATCGTTGTCAAGCGACGTTTGAGGGTTACCAATAACTGGTTCGTCTTATCCTTGGCAGTTGCAGACTTTTGCATGGGTTTGTTCACGACCACAAGCGGAATCGCATGCACCTTATATTTTCGATGCGACTGGAGCTTGCAGATTGTATTTTATAACTTTCTGCTTTTCTCCAGCACGTGGAATTTGTGGGCAATGGCAATCGACAGATATATTGGGATTGTGTACTCTCTAAGGTATTCATCAGTTATGACAACCAGGCGAGTCATTGCAATGGTAGCCACATCTTGGAGCATCTCATTTGTTGCAGCATTCGTGCGACTACTTTGGTGGCATAACAACCAGTTCACACAAACGATCGATAAAAGCTATCGAGTGATCATAGATCTTTTATTCGGTGCTGCCTCATGTGTTGTACTCGTTTTTATTTGTTTTCGTGTTTTTTATATTTCAAGAAAACTTGCTAAGCAAATAGCTACGCAGAAACATGATATTAATTACAACTATAGACCAAATAATTTTAAATTTCAGAGACAGACACGGAGGAATTTATCAACGAGGTTTCTTGGTTCAGTGGTCTCGTTATTTGTAGTTTGTTACAGCCTTAGTATCTATATTTCATTTTGCTCAACGTTTAGGCTTTGCTCTGTCAATCCTTCAATCAAGATTGTCGCTTATTTGCTCATACATTGTAACTCTGCCATTAATTTCGTGGTTTATGCGTTCATGAAACAAGACATTCGCCTGGAACTAAAAAGCTTATGTCGATGCGGCAATTCTGTGGAGCCTTGTGTATGATTCTCGTGAGGACGTTTTCTTAACCAATTGCAAGCACAGTTAGCTATCTTAATAATATGTAACGACATGCGTTATGTCACATGTTACATTATTCATAAGTTTATAAGCGTACAATGTATCACTAGAAATAGAGTTGTAGCGACACACCCAGACTTGAAATTTCATATACCCGGATACTGATAATGTGAACCACAAGGTGGTTGGATGTTTTCAAAGATGTTTTGTGTTTTCCTTAAACTCTAGAAGAGTTTGTATTTATTCTAGATAAACAGATGGCCTGTGTAGGTAGACAGCTTTTGGTGAAAAAAAATAGGTTACATTTGCCTATATAGTATTTTCAATCGTCACCAGGCTCCCAATTTGACCCTTAAATCATAGCAAAAAGGTAATTTTTTGAAAGGAAAATCACAATTTGGCGCATTTCCGAGTTACTTTTCTGAAATCCACACTCGGATTCCAGTACTATGATTATTATTCTATCTAGAAACGTTAAAATATTTTGATAACTTTTGAAAAAAAAGTACCGGGCCGTCAATTTTTTGACCTTGAAGTGAGCAATTTCGATGCATACCGTTCTTAAAGGGAAACTCAGGCTATATTTTAAGGATTTTTTATATTACCTTTTACTTATTTTGGAGTACGATTCCAAGCATAAATGGTTTGGCTGAAAACAATTTGACCAAAAAATCGCCGTAAAGTTCGCGGCTTCGTCCGCCATGTCTGTTTTTTATCGCGGTAGCGGAAAAGGTCAGCGGACTGTAATGTGGCGTCATATCGTTATTAGCACGAAGCAGATGCGAAGGAATCTTCAAGATTCAACCTTCTTTCGCTTTGCTGAACTTTTGGAAGCGTTTTCAATCCATTTTGAAGTCTTTGAAGTCCAGAAATGTCTTCTGAGGATGAAACTTGTTCAAAACTTAAAAGTTTTTTCAGCGGCGACGAAGGTTTCGAAAATAAGTTTTTTTACGCAAATGTAATCAAGCCTTACCAGTTTGAGCCAGAGTTTTCGTCGAGCGAGGAGGGCAATGAGGAGATGGAAGTGCAACCAGAAGACGACTATGAATCTCGCACTACAAATTTAGAGTGGTAAGAACTCCGAGATATATTTTGGAACAGTTTTAACCGTGCAAAATAAATGCAAACGGAAAAAGTCAGGTTTTGCTGACTTTTGTCATTGTGCAATAATAACTTTGGGTCCTTTTAAATAAAGGCATTATGATAACCCTTAGATGTTTGTGTCTGATACTGTTTTGTTTTCTTCGTGGCTTTGAGTTTAATGGAAAACGGTAAGCTCCATAAATGTTAGAATGAGTCATTTGGGCCCAAAAGTAGAAATGTCATTTCTCTTAACACTTCATAACACATGTTTATATGCTGAATATATCGTGTTATTTTTGATACAACAGTCCAACACAAACGCCTTATATTTTGTGGCGTTCATAAAGGTTTCACAGGAAATAAATCGTGATCAAGTTTTTCAATATAACATTCGAATACCTCAGCTTGGCAATGTTTACTTTAGGTGCATGCGTGAAAATTGTCAAATATTGCAAAAGAGAGAAGAATGCAAGTGCTGCTTTAAAGAGTTTTCTGAGATTGTGGCAAAGAAAGTGCAGAGGCTGTAATAATGGGTGATTGTGAACAACCACCATCGTGCATTACCCAGCATCCAGGTTTTCAAGCGGTGTGCCTCAACAAATGGGTGTTACAGGCTGCCTGGTACCAATATAAGCAGCAATATTCTCAATCATATGATGGCCCAGAACACAAACTTAATCGGCATATTGCATGTCGCCAGCTTGTGAGATGGTGCTGGGGAATTCTTGGCAGCGAAATTAGGGTGCCATTGCCATCTTGTGCTGTCTGTTGTATTCGGGCCCACTTCCCCCCTCCAGGGCTTGAAGAAGATTTTGTGTTTGAGGGATTTCATTTTGCAGATGAATAATACCCATTTGATATGAAATACGAGAATTTAGTTTTATCGACTGAGTCGATAAGGTAAATTGACCACCGTAAAAAGATTCAAATAGCTGACGTTTCGAGCGCTAGCCCTTCGTCGGAGCGAATCAAGGAATTGTGGGTAGTGTGTGGTTTTATATAGTAAGCGGTGGAGCTACGCTATTGGTGGAAATTTGGTGACGTGAAAAACAAATGTAGATTAGTTGAATGAAAAGCGTTCGTTGATTCCGTGGGGTTTGAGAGTGCCGATTTGAAAGATGATTTTTTGTTCTAGGTTTTTACGGCTTTCTGTGTTACCCTGGTGTAGGGAAAGGCCGCAGATTGTCATGTGTTGTTTAGAATGGTTAGTAAGATTAAAATGGCGCGCGACTGGTTTGGATGCGTCTTTGTCATTTTTTTCAACGTCTCGGAGATGTTCACGAAAACGGTCGCCCAGTCTCCTCCCTGTTTCGCCAATGTATATCTTTTTGCAAAAAGTACATGTAATGCAGTAGATAACATTTACGGAGGTGCATGTAAAACGATCAGTGATTTTAATAGATCGTTTGGGTCCTGTTATTTTGTCCGCGTTGTGAATGAAAGGATATGAAATAGTTTGATATGAAATAGTTTGTTTACTGGAATCCTGAGCTGTTTTATATGCAGTTTCGAGAAAACTGAAAGGGCTGTTAAAGAATAGTTAGTGAAGGTAGCCCCCAAATCGAAAGATATTTAGGAAAAACTGTTTTTCGCCATGTTTGTTTACCGTTTCTATGGAAACGCTGATTAGCATAAAAAGAGCATCATCCAAAACTATCATCCAAGCCTAACATCTGGTATGAAATTCAGATTCATTGAGTTAAAGTAAGATTATGTTTAAGCGCATTCAAAAATGGATGTGTGGTCCCCCCAAAAAATACTTGGAGTCACCTTAAAACTAAAACAAAAGCCAAAACAATAGAAATCCAAAAGCAAAACAATAGCGCGCACGCCCGGAGCAAATGTCTCCTTTCAGGGGGTAATTTTTTTGTATGATTTGCAAAAAAAAAAAAAAGGGAAAGCGTGACTGTGTCTCCCACGTAGCATGAACACAAAGAAAAAGAAGAAGGCGACGGAAAAATGCCAGTGCACTGTTGTCTTGTGGAAGTAATATTCCTAAGTCATAATTTGACGCGTTAACGCCAAATTTAACGAAAACGAGAATGCAAGGGACTGTGAACGAAAATGCTGCTGGCTGCGTATACCAGCAGCATTTTCGTAGATCTTGGCAGATCCGTTATGCTGCGTTATTTTTTTCACATGGTTTGGCCTTGTTCTTTCTGGCAGATAGTTTTGCTATCGCCGCCTAATTTTACGCAACAGTGGCATGATATTCTCAAATGTTTTATTCATTGTGTATGGCATAAGCTGTGCACATGGACAGACATATGATCTTGAGGCCATATCCGGAGTTTATAACCAAGTGCACATTAGTAAAGTGCTAACTCAGTCAGGTTAGTCACTCGAACCTTTTGCTACACCGTGCTGACGAGCCGCAATAACGGCGAAACAGCTGTCCACTGCGTTACTTTTTCTACGCAGTTGTTAGCCCTTGCTTCTTATAGTACCTAATTTAACGAATTATCCAAAACTGATTTTGGATATAGATCTACTTTCAAAGGGCCAGTTGGAAAATCTGGACTGGACTCTGGACTGGACTGGACTGGACTGGACTTTTTTTTGTTT
The DNA here is from genome assembly GCA_024195265.1 of Dendrophyllia cribrosa. Taxonomy (NCBI): domain Eukaryota; kingdom Metazoa; phylum Cnidaria; class Anthozoa; order Scleractinia; family Dendrophylliidae; genus Dendrophyllia; species Dendrophyllia cribrosa. The sequence goes on from JAJLRJ010000001.1 coordinate 55,747,156, forward strand.
TTGCTTTTTGTTTCAAGGATAAAAACGAGCTTTCTGCCACGCTGATCGATAAAAACGAAGTATTTCCATCCACCGTCGCGTTAACATTTACGCCTTTCAAGTTTCAAGTGAGTAAACTAGTAAACCAGTCAGGATTTGATCAACCAAACGGCACCTCCCTTTCTAATCTTGAAAAACACTCCCCCCCCACCCCCCCACCACAACCTCACTAAAAATGAAAAACATGAAACAAAAAACAAACAAAAAATCCAGTCCAGTCCAGAGCCCAGTCATGGTTTTCCAACTGGCCTTTTCAAACTCATAGTTATCAGTTTGTTAAAATATTCTAGACCGCTAATGTCCGTGATGTTTTTCAGTCATGAGTGTGTTATGTCTGCATGTCGGTTAACGTCCAACGTGCATTAATGTTTTAAGAGTGGCACAGCTGCATGACTTCAGTTACGTTTTTTCGAAACTTTAACTTGATAACAATTAAAATCGGGCACTTAGCACTTTATTGGCACTTAGCACTATATTGGAGAGACTAAACGACGCTTAAAAGACAGATTTAATGAACACCGCCGTACCATAGATAATCCTAACACCAAATCTAAACCCGACTACAGCCGCCGAACATTTTCTCTCCTCTCCTAATCACACCGCTAATTACATGTAACTAATCCCCATTGAAAAAATTTTCTCTAACCAATACTCAATATATACATAAGGCCAAAGAAGCTATTTTAATCTCAAAAGGCAGAAGACTTGAACCTCATGGCCTCAACATTCGCGAAGAAACATACTAATTATTCATTTACGTATTATTTAGTTTCCTCTCATTGTTTTCTGTATAAAATTCGTTATCAGCTAATGTTTTATTTCCGTCTATCATCATTGTTATTTTTCTAGGTGGAGCCCTACTCATTTCCGTTGTAACGTAAACCTCATGTCACTTATAGCTACTTATAAAACAAACCAATGTAAATTTTACTTCGTTGTACCTGAAGAAGGCTGGTTTGGCCAGCCGAAATATAGTACACCTTTTAGATTTGTATCTACGTTGTATCGGTCTTTGCTTCTCAGTATACTATACTTAGCACTTCAACCACGGACACAAATTTAATTTAAAGCTATAGGTGTTATAATCAGTTTTAAAAGAAACTACTGCTAAAAATGCTTTCATTCAGTAATCATGTACACATTCTGTATCATATATGGTACCCTACAGAATCGGCTTTAAAATATTTAATTTCTATGCCCGGGGAGTCGGGCATTTGATGTGAAAGGCCATCCCGGGGGTGGGAAATTTGACTTTGTCCAGGTGGGGTGGGGAATTTGAACCGGAAGTGTTCCAAATATCGGGGTTTTTTTTAGTAGAGGCCTATTAAAGGAAAACATACCGTTTTTGTTAGTGGCAAGTAAAAATGGGGCTAACAAAGCTTTGCAATGTTTTTGAAGGTTTGTAAATTGTAGATTTTTAAAATATAGCTTCAACTGCCATTCAACGCGTACTAGAGATTTCGAAGTCAAGGTGGCTGACTGTATTGCCAGTCCTCAGATCCGCAGATCTTAAACGGCCATTAATTGAAAAGAAAAAACACTGTAAAATCAGAATGAACAACAACCTTTCTCTCAGGAAACATTTGTCAGTTGCTATAAAATGCGTTTAGATTAATAAATTTTCACTTGGTGGAATAACGCTTGCAAACGATTTGTTCAAAACCCAACTTTACAACTTTACAACCGCGTTGCTAAATATTTTTTGCAACATTTGTTGATCACACGAGGAATTACTCAATTCAGAAAAAAATTATCGAAAAGTAAATCCCCAAACAATAACAAATTCATTTCGACGTGGTGTCCACAGCGGAAGTGCCGTGCAGTGAAATATCAGTTGCAAAGTATACGCGGTTCAGTTGAGTATATTCTCGAGGAAAACACTCGGTAGAATAAATCAGAAAAACTGAATGCAAAGTGTATTTTTTATTCTCACAAAAAACGTTTGATCTTCAGGAGAGGCATTTGACCATCAAATCCTGTGCTATGGTAGGGTATTTGAATGCAATTTTCGCCCAAGGGGGCGGGAATTTGAACAAGTCGATCTTCAAAAGTTCAAATGCCCGGGGCATTGCCCGGGGGGGGGGGGGGTGATGTTGATGTTTCGAATTGATCGGCGCATAAGATGATATCTTTTACAATTTATGTATCAGTTGTCAACTTTGAAAACACGAAAACATCCATCTTGCGCAGGCTCGAAAATGCTTGCAGATGTTTTTCCTTTATATTTTTAGGACAAACAGTCTTAGTAATTTGAACCTACCTGTTTCTGTTTTTAGGCCGGCGGCATTCCTTAATTTAATTCAGAGGTGAAAATACGACAAAAAGGCCTTCGTTTCTTGGCTTCTGCTGGGTCTTTTATTAAAGCCAGTCAGTAATACGGTAATGAAAATAGTCCTGTGACTACATTTTTAAATATAGATATCCGTATAGACTTGAAAGGCAATATGGATATAAAAAGAAGACAACGAAATTAAAGTATAATCTGTTTTATAATATTTATATCATAGAAGGTAAATTAGCGAATAATTGTTGAAATCGAGAAGACGTTTTCGAAAAAAAACTCCACATGTAATATTCACTTTAAGTCTGTTTAAGAAGAAAAACTCGAGATAAATTAAATGAAATAAAACTGAAATAAAAAGAAGCAAATGCGTTAAAATGATATACAGATGACGAACATTAAAACAAACATTGTTTCAAAACATTAATGCACGCTGGATTATAGCAATAATTAAAGTGGCAGAGGAATAAACTTCATTGGTGGTCATGGTAACAGGGAGCCTATCAGAACTGGCATAAATTATTCAAGACTTAATATATCAACTCAAATGAGTATTGCTGGTGGTTATGTCTCCTGTTTCATGAGGATGTTTTACCTCTCAACAGAACGAACAAGAGAAAAAACATCCCCTGATACAATGTGAGCATCATAGGGTTTTAAGTGTCCGTCCTTTTATAAACACTTTGATATGTCCCAGATAACCAGTCCCCTTTTAAAATAAGAGAAAATATTACATGTCAAGACGTCAAGCCGAAACTGACCTCTCGAGCGAAAACTGTTACATCTGCGCATCCGACCTTAAATGGATTAAGCTCAAAAAATTGAATTATGATAAACGCATAAGGCATAAAGATCATGCAAGAAACGTTCCGTACAGTTATTTCCGTTATATGAAGAAGTCTTTTTTTTAAATATTGCTGACATTCTCCTTGATGTCAGCTAATACCTGCATAACATGTCATAAATGTGATACGCCGGACAAACAAAAAATGGGTTTGCTAATAACGCAAACGCCACTTGACAATTTTTCCCTGTCCTGTGTCAAAGATTTAGACAGATTTTTCTTTCAATAAGCGAATGCCGCTTTACTGGTGAAAGTACTAATTCGTGAGTCTTAATCAGTTGATGCCTTCAAGTCAACCTACTGAATTTTTAAAGCAGAAATTTGACGCGACGTATTTGGTAAGAACGACTTTTCTTTCTCTAATTTTTGGAGCATCAGCCCTATTTTCACTCCAGTGATTTAAGGGCTCGCTACTTTTCAAACAAAAGCTGTTTTAGATACTCACACCGAAAAGAGACGTAAACCGTTAAACGAATAAGGCTTATTAGAATAAAAATTTATTCTTGTGGACCATGGGGAGTTCGTTACATTTTAAGTGAAACTCACGTTTTGCTCTTAAATTAGAACGAAATTGATGTCTCTTTCCATCATTTTGGTTACACAGAGAATGTGTAATTATTCCCTTCTGGTATCGCGTTCCTAGCTCTTAAGCGATAGAGAAGTATATCAATGTTTCAACATTGTATAATAAACCTTACATTATTTACTGCAAGTTAAAGACTTTAATTTGAGGATTTTTAAAATATGAAAAGAACATTTTGTATTTAGTGGGAGAAATAGGCATTATAGATATGAAAATACTGTTTACTCCAAACTTATTAATTATATATTACTATATTATTTATTTTTTTTAAGTGCACAAGAGAAAACAAACGAATTCACCATTGTAGTGCCGATTTTTACTTATTTGGGATTATTGCCGTTGAAATTGGTGCTCTGGGCCTGGTGGTTCAAAAGGTGGATAGCGCTATCCACCGGATAAATCACTATCCAGTGGATAACACAAAGGATTTTGTTAAGACTTATCCATTGGGTAGTGATTTATCCGGTGAATGGGGCTATCCACCTTTTGAACAACCGGGGCCTGTTCTTTAGGACATGCACCAGTCGATGATTTTATTTCGGCTCTCAATTTTGTCAATATTGCATTGGATAAAATCGCTTAAAATAATATAAATAATGAAAATTCTCCTAAATATTTTATTTTAGTTCAAAATGAGAAAATTAAAATGTGTATAATTATCTACCTTATATGATTAACTATTTGTTGTTCTCAATAAAATAGTTTTTGTTTTCTGAAACGAGGTCTCCGCAATGCACGGAGCCATGTCCGTTAATTCCGGTCCCAGAGGTGCGAAACCAAGATCACCTCCGTATGTCTTAAACAATTATCGGAAAGAAGTAAAAAATATATTTCTGATAACAGTTTACCTAGTGCTACTTTGCGTTTTTTTTGTTGAGAATTTTGGTATTTTCACTATTGCACGCCTCCGGTCGATATTTACGGACATCCGCTCTTAGAAACAGCTCTTCTTCGGGAAAAAAGGTTATCACTAAAAACACGTACACGACCAATACTCATTGGCATAAAATTTTGACCTTGAAATAATGCACGCAGGAGCGTTTTGAGTCATTCCCGTTAGTGGCTTTGTGTCTTTGACTCATACATCAAACTGTTACAGTTGTCCAAGTATTCCATTAGCTCCAAGCTAGCGCGTAAATGAATGTAACGTAAACCGATGAAATAATCACACGTGCAATAAGCAGACTTATAATATAGAGGGCAAAATTACTGAATGCTGATTGGCTGACGAAGAGGGCATTTTTTCTTAATTGAGGGCAAAATTACTCGCTCTTGATTGGTTGAGCTTCAAAAATTTTCACTCGTGATTGGTTGAGCGCGTTGTTCTCGTTGCATTCAGTTGCCTCTCATGGCGGGATTTTGAAGAAAATTTACAAACGGAGCTCTTGCATGTTTCGCCGGAGATTTTGTTATAAAAAGGGAATGAAATTGGAAGATACCTAAGAAAGGAATTCTACAGGTGAAGCGGAATTCTACATGTGAAGCGATTATTTGTGTCAAATCTGGGACTTACTAGGTGCCTGCAGGCCAGTTTGCGACGTTGAAGACCTCGAAGAAATTCATTCATGGCGACAATGAAAAAATGTGGATTTTTGCGGACCTAAAGAAAAGAACTTTGGCAAATTATTTTTGCTGAAAGGAAAAATATACGTTTAACAGGAGAAAGAATAAGGCTAAAAGAAGTGAAAGAAAGCAATTAAATCGCCAAATGTGCAAGCAAGTTCGAACTCTCGCCATTTGTTGTTGTTATCAAAGCGGCAAAAACTTCAAAACACAGGTACGCTTAAATAAAACTAGCTTTGTTTTTGTCGTAACAGCCAAATGTATCTTTGACCGAAAAGAAATTTATTTAACCACAGCGAGTTGAAAAGTTTTTCTTGTCAGTTTGCATGCGAGAGAGTATATTCACTTCGGGTAGTTTCAAGTCTGAGTAACTCTTAAAGTCTGAAAGGTTTCCCTATAATTTTTCCCTCTACATTATAAACAAGTAATCGCATGTTCCCTCGTAAAATTAAGGATTAATATCACTTGTGTTTTCAGAAGCTGTAGAAATTGCCCTCGTCGCTTCTGAAAACACGCGTGATATTAATCCTTAATTTTTCTCGGGCCCATAAAGTAACTTTAGTCCATCACATCTCTTTCCTATTTTTTTTTTTCATTGCATTTTTCAAAGCAACGCTTGGTAGAAAAACAAAATCAGGAAAATTAAATATATATATATATATATATATATATCGTTTGTATATATATATATATATCGTTTGTATATATATATATATATATATATATATCGTTTGTCAACTTTTTTTTCTGAGGTATCACCTTTAAACAAGTCAAACGAGTATTTCAAAAATCCTAAGCAATTGCTCGGTCCGCGCCAGCGAAATATCTTTGATCGAGTCCCTGATTTTCTGAAATTAAAGCTGTAGAAGGCGCGAAGGAGTTTAAAAATATTACCATGCGACTGAATGTTTAACAAAATAAAAGTCATGAACGAACGATCAGGGATTACAGAACAACCCAGCAACCCAATGACAAGCAAGTACAAGGATTGTTGTATTAAATTTGACTCACATTTCATTTCTTACACACTAGTTTAATTAAGCGAAAAAGTCCATTTCTTACCTGCACTTGCAGTTATTTGGTCTTTCAAGATTTCTTCGATAGATTTAATCAATATTTAATATCACCTATTTTAGTAGCCTAAAAAATGATTGTTTTAACCCTTTCACTCCCAGAGTCAATTATGGAGACATGTACGTATTGTAGTGTAGTTCTAACTTTTGAGTCTAATGACGAAATCTTATGGTGTGACCATTTAAACGATACCTTTTCAGCAGTACTTTTGCATAATACCATTTGATTTTCAATATTTTACAAAATGAACTTTGGAATTTTTCTGGAATTTGATCTTTGGCACTCATGGGAGTGAAAGGCTAATAGAAACTTTGTAGAAACCTAAACATATTGCTCCAGTTTTGTTAGTGCACTGATTAGAAACTATCAATAAAAAAGATTGGCTGTGGCCTGGGAAGAAAATGGATTACAACCTAAAAATTACGGTTTGGTAATCTCTTTGAGGAATCACTTGATATTATTCTTTAGAATATTTTACAAGGGAAAAAAACCTTTGTATAATTTAGTTTCTATACCGGTTTGACCAAAAATTGAAAACTTCCTGTGACATTATTGCCCCTTTTCCTGGAGAAAAAGCCAGCTGTACAGGGATTTAGAGGTTCGTTGAATTTGAGTTTGATATTTCGGGATTGCACTCCACTCTCATTTAACTCAATGCATTGTTTAATTTCTGCACAAACATATTGTTTGCCTGCCCCGATATACTTCAGTACAAGTTAAAATACATTTTTTTTTGCAGCAAACTTCAAGTTTCCATTTATGCAAGATTTTCAAAACCTTCTAATCAGGTAAAAATTTCATCCGTTGTCAGATTTTGCCAAATGCCGAATGCGAAATCAAATATTGTTTATTGCCATTGACATTTCAAATAAACTAGAGGGGAAATGTACACAATACAGCCACGAAGCTTCCTTTTTAGAGGAAACGATGACTTTTTAAACTCTTATTTTTGCAAACCAATTTTTAATTACCTGAGAACAAAGTCTTCAGTCAAATTTTAATTAAAAATTTTAGAGTTAATTTCGATAAATATTTTCGTTTCATTTACAGTTCTCCAGCTGCCTCATGGGGTATCTAAAACACTATATAGTTTGCCATAGGTTATTTAAGAGGGTATCGTATTTAAACAAAGTTGTTCGGTAACATTTGGCTTCAAAATCAATACTGAGTAGAGAAAGAGGTGAACTCCATGAATTCATGCACAGCTCAGTCAACTTAATAAACATGCAACCTTTCATATCGGATAAAAAACTCTTCTTTACTAGCGACGCAAGCACAAGCACAAGCACGAGATTGCACTCATTACCGCGCATGTCAATAAGACACAAACTCTGAAGTTCAAAACCAACCAACCGTCTGCGCCAAGATAAAAGAACTTGCAAAGTTTCGTTTTTCACTGCCGCGAATATCCATAGCAGAGGTCTCAAGAAACAGCAAACGCTGCTTCGCGCAAAATGATAAAAAAGGTCAAGACACGTTTCTAGGCTGTGATTAATGGATTTCGATCCATTTTACCAGTTTCTGTTTTCAGGGGTCCAATGTTTGGCGCCATAATTATTTACGGCAGCGTAAAACGTAAACCTTAGATGGCTTTGAACTTCAGAGTTCGCGTGCTATCGAATGGAACAACAAGCACAATGCTCGAGCACGTTTTCACGTTGACATAAATCTTGTTATAATGCGCTTATGCTTCCGCTTATTTGCGTGCGTCGCTAGTCACTCACTTACAAGAACACCAGGCTCAACATCTTACAGAAAGTTTATTTTCGTAAGGTTATTAGGCAGTACACAGTTCGTGCTTTACAGTTAACTTCCAATAGTAAAAAAATATATATATGGAATTGTCTCCGTTGAACATAACTCGGCTGCAATAGAAAATATTAAAAACGTGCACAGTTTGAAAACAATTATCTATTTGCTTCCTTATATCAGTTGAGATTCGTTATCAATGGGCACTTCACTTCTTTTTTCATATATGGCACAAAAACTAATTACATAGCACTTTCTATTATGAGAAGCGCTTTTAGCGAGGGCACATTACATGGCTTTAAAACTTAAAATTGAAATATATTTTTACTTTCGTAACTCTGTTATTAGAATCTGAATTGGATACTGATTAATCAATAAATTACGTGGAATGTGTCTCGTATTTGTTAAATGTTTTCCTGTCATTCGATATCTTGCCTATTCAGGCGAGAACAATCGAAACGTTTCTACCTTTCATTTATTTCAGTTTAAATCCAGTATCCAATATCACACAGACGTTTGTGGACAAATAGCCTCTGCTAGAGAAATATCGTGCTTATTGTATTTGTAATATAAGAACAGTTGAATCAAAAGAGTACCACTTTGTTTGAAGTCGTCACTTTCTGACGTAGTCATACAGCAGCTTTTCCTCTGACCAATCAAAACACACCCATGACGAAGCATGATAAAGAAAAGTAAACAGATTCTCAGTTTGTTGATTTAGATTGCGCAAATTTTAATTTTAAAAATGCCTTTTTTTGTGTAGGAAAAAAACATGAACAATGGGATCAATTCTGTCAATAAACTTAGATCTTATTCCTTTCCGGTATGCTAAAAAATGGGGTTATAAATCATTGAGTTACCTTATTACTGATCAGTTTTTGCAGATTGTCACAGAGGACAAGTTATATCAAGTCAAGAGTGGAGTGATTTACTAGATCTACAGTTGGATAACGCTGATCCAGTCATCAAGCCCATAGGAATAACAGGCTGATTTACACTAACTATCAAAAGAGCAATTTAGCTTTGATTTTAATTTCAGTCTTTTGGCACCATTTTTGAACTGCTAAATTTCTACTTGCAAGTTTAAAAAACAGTCCTGTGTGTAGTTTCAAATAATAGACGAAAAACCTGACGGTGCAGAATGAATTGAAAACGGCTTGAACGTCAAAAGAGCCAAAAGAATTAATGACCAAAACCCATCACTCAACCTTTGAATAAGACATATTAGACAGCTGACAGGTGTGTTTCTTTAAGGAAAAATCTCCGTAGCTAAAAGCATTAAAAGCATCAAAATAAACAGTTAATAGGAAGAGGCAGGAACATGACGAATTTTACAAGTAACCATTCGCGATCTTCCAGAGCTGTTCTTCTCGAGCCACTAGACACATGGTACTGGGTCATCCGAGGAATCATCGCTATTTTAACCATCACAGGGAACGGACTCGTCATTTATTTAATCGTTTTCAAGCGACGTTTGAGGGTTACCAGTAACTGGTTCGTATTATCCTTGGCAGTTGCAGACTTTTGCATCGGTTTTTTCACGACCACAAGCGGAATCGCATGCACCTTATATTTTCGATGCGACTGGAGCTTGCAGATTGTATTTTATAACTTTCTGCTTTTCTCCAGCACGTGGAATTTGTGGGCAATGGCAATCGACAGATATATTGGGATTGTGTACTCTCTAAGGTATTCATCAGTTATGACAACCAGGCGAGTCATTGCAATGGTAGCCACCTCTTGGAGCATCTCATTTGTTGCAGCATTCGTGCGCCTACTTTGGTGGCATAACAACCAGTTTACACAAACGATCGATAAAAGCTATCGAGTGATCATAGATCTTTTATTCGGTGCTGCCTCATGTGTTGTACTCGTTTTTATTTGTTTTCGTGTTTTTTATATTTCAAGAAAACTTGCTAAGCAAATAGCTACGCAGAAACATGATATTAATTACAACTATAGACCAAATAATTTTAAATTTCAGAGACAGACACGGAGGAATTTATCAACGAGGTTTCTTATTTCAGTGGTCTCGTTATTTGTAGTATGTTACAGCCTTAGTATCTATATTTCATTTTGCTCAACGTTTAGGCTTTGCTCTGTCAATCCTTCAATCAAGATTGTCGCTTATTTACTCGTACACTGTAACTCTGCTATTAATTTCGTAGTTTATGCGTTCATGAAACAAGACATTCGCCTGGAACTGAAACGCTTATGTCGATGCGGCAATTCTGTGGAGCCTTGTGTATAATTCTCGTGGAGACGTTTTCTTAAAGGGATAGTTTCACGGTTCGGCGCATGTGCACAGATTAAAATGCTTTATTCGCTTTCTTACCAATTTTATCGGTTAAAAAACCACTCGCATTTACTTCAATTATCACACACTATAATCAGTCCAAACAAAGCGAAGGATAACCAAAATTTACAGAAAATTTCAACGGATAACACGGACAAAGTCAACACTGAATAAAACCTTTGACCCGAAGGATTTATTCTACGCTCTGGTGGCTTTCATGGCGCACATGAGTATGCATAATCATCCATTCAATCAGCTGACTGACCGCGACATTTTCACGGGCAAATTTCCCGCCAGAGTTATCTTCTCGCTTCCGATTGGTCTAAACAATAAAATTAAATGGGTTACGTCATAGCTGGCACATGCGCCGAACCATGAAACCCTCCTTTTAACCAATTGCAAGTACAGTTATCTATCAGAGGAGGGATGAATAGTATCCCATGATGCATTGCATTTGAAACTAATATATCAAAAGTTTCGTGACGTCATCATTCAGTTGACCTGCTTGACTCAAGAGGTTCAATGGCGTCGTTCAACACAGTGGATGGCGAAAGTGCCGCTGCCTTGCGAAATTGCCGCTTGTTTACGTGCATTGCGTTTCAGAAGAAAACTTTTACGCCAGAATTCGTGGTTTATCTTGTGTAGAACTTATTTGTCGGGAAGTTCACGTCAGTTTCATGGACAAGATGGCAGAAAGACGAGTTTACCCTCGTACCTCTTGCAAATGGCCGTCACAACGTGGATGCTTTGTTTGCTTCGCAAAATACTCCGGCGCTTGTGTCGCTGAAAACAAGCTGTGATTTGAAGGTAAGGACGATAGTGTTATTTCAGAAACAATGTAAAACATGTTCTGTCGAGTTGTTACGTACAGCGCCATGTTTCCCCAGTTTTTCTCACGTTGTTTCTTAATTTGTTTACGAATTTCACTAGTTTGACGATGACAGTGAGCAGGAGGAAGAAATCGATCCACTGAGGGAGTTACTTGTTCGTAGAGAAAACGACGACAGTGAAAATGACAGTGATCGTGACAGTGAAAGTTGTGATATCAAACAGCAGGAGCAGGAAATAAAGCAAGAACAACATGTTGAATATTTTCCTATTGTGGGATTGAACTGGGAGGAAAGATACCAAAAAGGTCTTACGAAGTGCTACGAACTAAGGATTAAAAAGGAAATGGTACAAATCAGAGTTGAACATGAACCAGACAACATTGCAGATTGTAATGCATTAAAATTTGAGGTGCTTTCAGGTGGAAATTGGCTGATCCTGGGCTACTGTGGAGTGAAGAAAATTCGAAAACTAACGAAAACACTAAACCGTGGTCAAGTTGTGTCTGTAGACTTGTGTAATTTAAAAAGAGTGTGGTTTCCAGCGATATCGGAGTTCAGGTTTTCAGCAGGACCGAACATTGTGAAAAAAGGGAAGCTGGGAAAAAGATGATTACCACAATACATACAATTCAGTCATAGCTATTTAGAACATGCTGATTACTGCTTTATAAGCATGGATTCTATGAACATTTTCACGATTCAAAGCTAGTCTGGATAATCATGGTTATGTTGAATGATGGGCCATTCCATTTAATAGCCGCACTCCTCCTATTGAGGGGTTATTATGAAATTTACCCCTTAGGAAAAAAAGATCGAAGTGCCGACACATTTCCCCCTTAAGAAAAAGGAAGATGTTTTTAATTGATCAAAGGTACCGACAAAGCTACCCCTTCAGAAATGACTCTTGACCCCCTCCCCCCCCCTAGGATTTCCTTACCCCTCAATAGAGGGGTAAGGAAATCCTAGAGGAGGGGGGGGGGGGGGGGGGGGGTGCGGACATTAAATGGAATGGCCCAATATCCAGTTGAATAGGATATTTATTTTTGAACTTTCTCTAACCAAATCAGAGGGTCAGTGGTGCTGGACAACAATCATTGGCACAAGTCATTGGAACACTGCTTCCAGTTTCCCTGTTGCAATGTCAGATCATATAGTTTATGCAAATATCAAGGGATTTCATTCAGTTTTCATTCAACATTGCATGAGTAGGAGAGGGAAGGACAGGCTTTGAAACAGGCAGTGATCCTAAATATTGTCAGTGATTGTGTTCCTGTAATGTCATCACATTGTGTTTTTCACATGTATTTTTTTTTCATTTGCATGACCTCACCATTATGTTGCTAGTGTGAACCAGGCTACATTCTACATTTTGCTCACTACCTCAATTATAATTGGCTAAGGCACACAGCTAGTTCTCAATGGCCTTAAATAGTGACTTCAAATCTTCAGAAGTTAGATTTGTTCATGCAGATGTGTCAGCATATCTTTAGACAGTCAGATTTACATGTATAAGTGACTGTGCAAGTATGCCCTCTGCATTGATAACTCTTGCTCAGTGTCATGTAATAATGATATTGTTACAAAGCAGAGGCAGACAAGTAAAGAGAAAATATACACTTTATTTCAAAATGGTGGCCATTTTATTATTCTATTAAATCCATGCAAATTAGCCCTCTTGGCCTCATCAGCATGCACAAAATACAAAAGATTTCTCGAGCAAAAGTGAGGCCAAGAGGGCTAATTAACGTGCCTATAAAAAAGTCATAAATTTGCCGCCATTTTGGAATAAGGCGTATGGACTGAACTGATCTCTTGTTTTTTTTCCTTGAGATTCTGCACAGTTCTTTCATTCTTTTGTCATTTGAATTATTCCATTTGAGGTCACATGACATGCAATTTGTCTATTTTTCTTCAAACCAACATGAACTAAAAGAGTTCAAAACTAAGCAGACCCTTAAGTTCAAAGTTTTTCATTATGCATTATTATTCTCATACATGTAGCTCTCTTGAATAAAATGCATTTATTATTTTGTTTGTTGTAGTTGAGATAACATTATGAATACAAAATATTTCTTGGTGATAATTTGTATTAAAAGTGGAACAAACACCGGGGGGGGGGGGGGGGGGGGGGTGGGGGGGGGGGGGGGGGGAGTGTATGCTAGTGCGAACAGCTTATTAAACTTTACTAATTTTTTTACAATGTATAGTATATAATATAGATAGCATTGCTAATAAATGTACAAAATGCAATATTGTTTGTACCATTTCCTTGCTGGATAATCAATTCCAGCACGAACAACCAGCTTCATAAAACATAAATTTGCAATTGCAGCTAGAGTATTGACATCTGTCAGACAAATCAATTTTTCAATGAACTGTGGCAAAGTTGACACATTGTTTTCCAAACACTTGTATATAGCAGTTTTTAAATCTGCTGGAACACTGTTATTCAGAGGCAAGTTATCATTTCCAGTTGCTGCACCCGTTGTTTGCTCAGAAGGCCTTTTGGAGGTCTGTCTTGATCTGCGTTCTAAGGTCAGCTCCTCCAAACAACCACTAAGTGAAAGGTTGTAAGCCTCTTCTGCTGCCTCTTAGGTTTGAAATTTGCCCCTGAAGTAGGTACACACTCTTTTTCTAACCCTGTTGTCTAAAAAGAATGGATACATAAAATTAATTTCCATTTCCACTGCCCTGTATTTCACAAAAAAAGCTTTTAAAAAGTAATAATGTTAATCAGGTTTTATTTGATTGCATGTTACTTTCTGTGTGGTGTTAGTATTTGTTAGATTTAAAGGCATGCAGGTATTATCAATAGCTTTTGCTGATTTTGTTGGTATTATAATAAATTTATTTATAATTGCAGCAGAAGATTCAAGACCACACTGCTACCTTTTTTCTGATAATCAAAAGCAACATCAATCAAAATAATTCTCCCCTTTCCTTCCCTAAGATATTTATCTGGGGGGTAGGGAAAGCAGCATCAGGATTGTGTATGTTGTGGTTCAAATTTTTCTTTGGTTTGATAATTTTCAAACCAGTTTGATTTTTATTTTCCTTTGTCTTAGATTCATTATCATAATCTGAGACAAAGGAAAACAAAAATCAAACTGGTTTGAAAATTTTCAAACCAAAGAAAAATTTGAACCACAGACCCAAAATATATAAATTCAGAGTAAAGGACCACTGCATCATTAAAATTTAATACAATAATAAATGCAAATGAGGAATTTTGGAGAGGATGAACATACTTGTAAGGAGAATGTTTGCTGATGTACTTGTCTTGATGTGGGATGCAGCATCTGTCCAAAACAGTGGTCCTCTAAAAGAGGGCCATTCGGTTGCTGATTCCATACCATATTTTGGGTCTGTTTTGGCTATAATGCCAATAAACTCCACAAGAGCCCTCTCCTCTTCATAGGTCCATCGATCTGTGCCTTTTAACTGGAGACTTTTTTAATGGGCTTACAATGTTGCATATTTTTGCTTTTGAAGTGATATGTTTGGCAACCTTTGGAAACACACAGAATGTTTTGAGTCAATAATTATATTAAGTTTAACTGGAATCAGTTTATTATCAACAGTGGAAACATTCTGTATTTTGAAAGAACACTCACCTTTCTAGTTGGGCTCTTAAAGGAAGGACTATTAATTTTGATGGTACAACAACTTGACTACTGAATAACGGTTTTTTTATAGCAGGACTGGCTGCTGTCCTAATTCTCTTCTTTACTGGCTTGGAAGGAGTCGATCCTGTAGTGATATGAGCGCGCTTGGCACTTAAATCTGGACTGTTTGGCGGATTTTCCATAATTACCCTGAGAAATAAACGAACAGTTATCTCATTTAGAGTTTCATATTGAACAAAGAAAACGATAATTTCACTCCTAGCTCGTTTAAAAGCAAAATAATGAAACAAGGACACAATATAAGTCCACATACAAGTCTCGCAGAATCGCCATGTTTGCAAGTCTCAAATACTATACGAAATCGGCAATTTGGACCATTTTCAAAGCTTCTGCATTGTGAAAATACTGGGTCACTAAGGGTCACTATGGTTCAGTTTTGTGTAAGAGCCTGTTATTTGTTCGAATTTTAATTGTATGTATAAATCACTCGAGCAGAAAGAGAACTATGAATAAATTTGTGTAGTGTATTTACGCCGTGGTCACGTATGGCTTGAGACATTGTCATTCAAATTCAATAAAAAACACCTTTCCTTCCTACTTCCCTCCACAGAAACGAACAGTTTTGATCAATGAAGTTGGAAAAATAAATGAAAGCAGTTACTTACCTCGCATAGCTTTTTGACTCTGAAAAAATCTGGGGTAAACTCAGCCAAAAACTGCCATGTGTAACAGCAGATCCGCCATTTTTGTGAAATTAGACCCCGCAATGTATTGTGGGATACTATTCATCCCTCCTCTGGTTATCTATCTTGATAATATGTAACGACATGCGTTATACCACATGTTATATTATTTATAAGTTTATAAGCGTACAATGTATGCTAGAAATATAAATAGAGTTGTTGAGACACACCCAGACCGGAAATTTCATATACGATACTGTGAACCAAGGTGGTGGGATGTTTTCAAAGATGTTTTGTGTTTTCCTTAACCTCTAAAAAAGCTTGAATTTATTCTAGATAAACAAATGGCCTGTGTAGGAAGACGGCTTTGGGTCAATGTCTGAGGGCAGCGGAAGGTTTTTGGATGTTTTCCAATACGAGAGAGTGTAAAACCCAATGTGGAAACTGAAAAAGGGACCTTAGACCATTAGAGCAAAGATGGACGTTTTTATTCTCCAATTCATTAAAATTTGTCTTATTTGTTTATGTGGTTTATTTTTTCCAAGGTAAAGAGTACATGTAAGACTAAATACACATCGTACAATCATAAAATGTACAATTCGAAGCCGGCTGGCTCATAAATTAAAAGGTCAATGTCGACGTTCTGAATTTCTAAATGAACAAACGGTTAAAAGTATAAACCATGAACGACATGACCGAATGGTTTTCTGGTTTTCTTGTGTTCTCAGATATTAAAAATTGCACGTTATTGTAATTCAGTGTGCATAAGATCATTTTCTGAATCTTTTAGCAAGTAACAATATGTCTTAAATACTGATTCAAGAAATGTTAACAAGCCTTATTTGTCTTGTTCTCATTGTATCATATCGTTTAATGGTTTATTCTTTTTAACCCGACAACATTTTTTCAATCAGGTGTATACACTGTGTACATACATTCTATCAAACATGGCAATATTTACAGCATTAATTGAGAACTTTTTTTTTGTTAAAGAAAAATGCTTTCAGGACACGTTTGGAGACACTAAGGCCTGTTTATACAGAGTGCGACCACGACCACGACCACGACCACGACCACGACCACGACCACGACCACGACCACGACCACGAACGCGACCATTGCGACTTTCCGCGCGACTTCCCGCTCGAAAGTTCGCACGAACCACCGTTCATGCAGAACGCGGTAATTCGGGCTGTAACAGTCGCAATGTGTGCTGCACCATCCCATGAAAATGGCAGCAAATGTCTCAGACACAGATCCTAAAGAGATTTTGGTATTTTACCTCTTCACACGGAGGAGGAGAAGGAAGAGGAGATACAGGCGTATAGATCTGTACACCAGATTTCACAGAAGCGTCATACCTGTTAACCCTTCACCCTGTGCAATAAGTTTTCACGCATTTTTCTTTTTCTCTGCGTCTTTAAAATCACGACGGCCTTTGTCGTATAAAATTGGGTGTTTTTCAACTTCCACAATTAGCAGTTCACTTTTGTCGGAGACTTTTGTCGGAGACTTTTGTCAACCAGTGCGCTACAAAGTCAAATTTTTTACGCGTACCGTGTGTCACCTGGGCCGAGTTACACGAAAACAAAAGAACTAATTGGTTGACAAGAAATGGTTCGTGCAACCATCGCATAAAAATTCGCTCGTGAGGCAATCTCTGCGACTTTCCGTACGAACCAATTTTCAGCCGCGTTCGTGGTCGCCTTTGGTATGGATTCTAATCATACAAATTGCTTATACGCAATCCAATGCGAACGCCGCGTTCGCGTTCGTGGTCGCGTTCGCGTTCGTGGTCGCGTTCGCGTTCGTGGTCGCGCTATCTGGCGTTTGTAATTAAATTTGCTTGAGCATTTCAAGATTTGGAACTATGGAACAAAATAATAAATTGCTTAATGATTGCATTGTGGAGGAAATATACGTCAATTAATTTTAAACATTGAACAGCAAAACCACAGCCTGCAGTCTCCTAGCTATGAGGTCGGTGCTGCATGGATCACGGCACTCTGATAGAGACCCGAATGCAGGCAATGAACACATTGACATCCCAGTAGCCTACGTAGCTGGCGGATTTGTTGGCGAGCGCGATGCTCAAATTTGCGAGCGACGAGCGGCCAGCGGCCAGCGGCCAGCGGCCAGCGGCCAGCGGCCAGCGGCCAGCGGCGAAGCACATTAAATCAGGGTGTCTACAAAACGAAGACCTAAGACCTAAGACGCAACCAATTACTCCTCTCTAGGGATTTAAGGAACAACAATGTGCAACATTTTTTTTACAACATTAAGAATGGGCAGTAAGCAGCTCTTACAAGGTCTTCTCTAATTTGCTGAGAAAACAATAGAACAAACAACACAGCAATAGACCCTAGCCCTAAAAAAAAGAGCTGCGTGATACCCAGGTCCAATGAAATTAAAGGTTGTTGTAATAAGAGCTGCGTGGTATCTGTATTAAACAAGGCCAAAAGAAATACAGTTTTTTTTACTACTAAAGAGGAACGTTGTATTTATAATCACATAACATTTTTAAAATTCTAATAGCCTAAACTATACGATCCAATGTATAAAATATTTAAAACGTCATAAAACGTGTCAATACATGGGAGAAACAAAAAGCAAATTTAAAGAACGCTTTGGTGAACATCGCCGCTCTGTAGAGAATCCACATCATCTCAGTTGCCCTACTCCTATATCAGAACACTTTAATCTACCCGAGACACTCTACTAAGGATAAGCAACTTATAATACCACTGGAATTAATACGTAATAGCAGAGACTCTGTACGAAAAGCGCGTGAAGCATATCTCAAAGACAAAGCAAAGACGTTAGAACGGCACTTGGAATCAACAGACGGGACGAACTTCATTACCTTTCTCGTCACTGGTCAGTTTTGTTTATCACTTGTCAAACCTTTACTAATCATATACCTAATTCAATAAAGGTTGCTTTGGCAATTGGTCATTGGTTAAATTGGGCATCGGCATTTGGGCATACGGAACACAATGCAATGCTTTGCTCGAGCGATCGCCAATAGCTTCCCAATGCCCAATTACCAATGACCAAAGCATCCTTTATTGAATTAGGTATATACATGTTCTTATTTTTACATCTTCAACGTACGTCTTTTACATCTTTTACGTCTTTTACATCTTTTACATCTTTTACATCGTACGTCTGGACGCGGCACTAAATTTTGATATTCATTTTCACAAAGTTTACCACAGGAAACCCAAGCGTAATGTTTGCATATTAATGATATTTGAAAATATAAGACATTGTATGGAATTTCGAATTCAACGTTTTAAGCAATATATAAATCAAAATTGCTGAATAAAATCGTTGAAACATTTATTGGTGTTGTGTTCTATCTTTATACAGTGTTTCTACGCTATTTGAACGATGTTTAGTCCATTTATCTTACCTTGTATAATATAACTGAAAGGAAGGAGAGTTCGGTAGCTTTCGGCATTCGACACGTGTCCACAAATGGCTCATTTTTCGCACAAAAATAGGTGCTGATCCCATTCTGACTGGTCTTCCTTACAGCAGAATAACGTTAAATTACATTTCTTCGAACAAATTGAACATCCCTTGTTATTATGACGAATAAGCCGCTACACAAAATCACATAGCACTGCAAAATAGGCGCCATAAAAGCGTGAAGAACAGAATAGACCACGGATGCGCGGTCAGCACTGGCCTCGAAATTATTTCCCCAAAATCCAGTCCGCAAAATCAAGATCTTCGATTTTTATCAATCAACAACTTTTTAAATAAGAGAGCGTGCTTTCTTCTCTTTGACTGCCTTCAAGGAACTGTTTGTTCTCTGTTTAAAAATTACTTCAAACGATTAAATCACAACGCAAACATTAGAAACAACGGAAAAACAGTAAAACGTCCCAAGATCAAACTTGATTTCGCACGCCGTAGTTTTTATTTTTTAGGTGCATCGATTTTTTTATTCGCTACCTTAAATTAAGTTTAAGAAACATTGACTCTAGAATATTATTTAGGAAAGCGCTAGACGATTTTTACTTGTAAGGTTTTATTGAGTTTTTAATGTTTTTATTATTTTATTAGTTTGAAGCTTAGTACATGATTTCCCTTTTATGTATATTTTTTTAGTTAGCAGGACACCGTCGATAACAGTACTATACACTGTAGTACTGAAGGGTTATCCTGCATAAATATCCGATTATTATTATTAATTATTATAATTATTATAATTATTATTATTTTTTAAAAAAGCTACTTGAGTATAACGAGATAATGACAGTAAATATTGGGCCCTATTATATTCCACTCAGTTTTATTTTATTTTAATTGCTTCTGCTTCTGTTTTTCTGCCGTAAGGATCAGTTTGCCGTTTCTTTTGTTTCAATTCAAGTATTAATACTGATGTAGGTCTGGAAGCCCAGATCCGCCATTCTCAACGGTTTGTTGCAGTAATCGTGATCTATTTTCTGGGATCGTTTAGGTAAGCGAATGGTCAATTTTAATACGTTGATGGTTTTGAAAAGCAACGGCCACTCCATTAACTGGTGACCAAACCATGCCAGAAATCTCAGTGCCAAAAGCTGGTGCCCAGTCTCCTGGGGGGGCGAGTCAATAAATCGCCAAAATACCTATTTAACGTTTCAACTTGGTTGGGTAACAGGTAAAGGCAGCAAATTTTACCTACTACAAACTCGTCTGCAGAAAAGGTTTCTACAGCGTCTGTAACGGCCTCCAAGATAACATTTCGTATAATCAGCGGGTCGTGTGGGGGTTCGACGGCTATGCCATGCTGATGAGTCCTAACAAGGACAAAACAGCTGTGTCCATGGCTGCCACTACCGGTGTGATATGGCTGTGCGCATGCGTAAAGTATTGACCATACCGCGGAGATGTATCGTATGACCCATTGCATTCAAATGGTTTATAATCATAGGCTCTACGACCATATAAATTGAAATTGGTTTTACGGCAACTGAGTTTATAAGGTAAATTGGCCAAGCTCACGTTTCGGGCGCTAACCCTTCGTCAGAGCGAATCCAAATTTTCTTGTTTCACTCCCCCACCGACGTAGAACCACAGTTTCTTTAGAAACTTTATTCATTCTGACAATAGATCACTAATATGTTCATTGCAACTGTGAACCTGTTGCTTAAGCTATCAGCGTTTAATGTAAGCAAAACTTAACAAAAGAAACTAAAGTCACTTGATCAGCAACAATCCGGGAACCAATTTCGTTTCCAGCGGTTTCCCTTCCGAAAAGGGGACCCCTTTGTCGGAAGGGAAACATTTTAAGAAAGTACTGACAACGTAGATAAACTAACTGCAAAAAGCACACTGCACCATCCCCTCGGTATGGCCAATGCTTTACGCATGCGCATAACCATATCACCCTGGTAAACAGCTGATGAACAGCTGTCCATAGCTGCCACTACCAGGATGATATGGCTGTGCGTACCCAAGGCAAGATTCGTTATGAACGTTTCGATTTATCAGTCTATCTGGGCCTAAAATAATAGCAGAATACACTACTATTATTATTAAGCAAGCACGCACAGATAATAATTGTCAAAATCCCTTCAAACACAAATGTAAATAAGTTTCTAAAAAATTCGATTTAAATGGCTCACACAGGAGTCTAGTCCCCTGTGTTCTAAATAAAATTCAGATAAAAAAATAGACTGATGCTTCAGTTTATCCCGCTTGTTCGGTGCTAGATAGGAGGAGAAAGATGCGGCTTCGAGCGCGCGCGTGGTGCGCTGTGCGTGGTGCGTGGTGCGTGGTGCGTGGTGCGTGGTGCGTGGTGCGTGGTGCGTGGTGCGTGGTGCGTGGTGCGTGGTGCGTGGTGCGTGGTGCGTGGTGCGTGGTGCGTGGTGCGTGGTGCGTGATCGGATTGGGGAAGGTATAGCTACCTTTTCCCTTCCCATCCCGCATCGCGTTGTTTTTGTGCTTTTACGGCTCTTTTCCATATTGAGCTTCTACGCAGGCTAGCGTGATTTAAATCATGCGGACACATTGAGAAAAAAAGCCAACAAAATACTGCTAAAACTAGCAGCCAACACAGATGTGGTACTGGTTGGGGTTGGTGGTGGTGGTGGACTCCCAGTTTTAGGACGTGCAGATACTAAGGTAGTCGAGGTAGTCGAGACACGTACTGGGATAGTCGGGGCAACCATAGACGGTTCACACAGTTTTCCTTGGCAACAGGCGACCTCGCAAGAAGTGACTAATCCAGTCATGTTTATCAGGTTACATTCTGCAAGAGAATAAAGAGATATGTATGGGTAACCTGTGGATCATAGCCTTCTTTTTCCTAACTTGTCTAATCCTTTCATGGAATAGATCATGAAATGTATTGTAATGTAATGTGGTCTTTTATCCCGCCTTAACTTTCGAGTCTACTTTTGAGTGTTTTTGTCCTATTGTGTCATATTTCTACGGCTTCCGCTACCTTGGGAATCCCACTTTTCGCCCTACCCTTTCTCGCCTCCCATGGTATTCTCCCACCCTATCTCACCCTACTGTGTTCACTGGAATGAAAGTTGGTGAAGTTATACTGCATGTGTGACACATCTCCACCCAAGTTCTAAAGTGTAAAAGGTGTTTACTTACGGTAAAATTGGCTCTGTGGGTCACACGCCATGCTGTTAGAACAATTCCTCATCTCTACTGACATGGAACCAACTCCCCGTATGGTCATGTTGTACCTTACACTCAAACATCGATCCATAAACGGTTCACAAGTGATATTTCCCATGCTGTTACTGCTGCAATTGCTCGCCCCAGGACCACACTCGTAGCAGTCAGGAGCCGGAGCTACCAATGAAGACAGGAAAGGGATGGTAAACAAGGTTATTTCCGAGGTTGCTTTCTTTCTCAATACAATGTAAAAGATAAATTGAAGGTTAAGTCCGAAGTAAACCGAAGTTAACCGAAGTTAACCGAAGTTAACCTAAGTTAACCGCTAGTCAAGGGAATTGAGTGAATAACGAACTCTGACTTGGCGCCATTTACAGTTTAAATCAAACGCTGTAATATATAGCTAATATTTGATTTTAAAAGCACAAAAATAACGAATGTTCAAATCGATAAATCGTTGTAACCGGGGACCACGTGTACCTAATAGCGAAATCGTTTTAACAGATTTTTGTATCACAAACAGCAACCATCTTCACGGCGGACGACGAGATGTCAGCACTTTTCGAAGCTCTTCTTATCCGTTTGTTTGTGGTCCACTCAGAATGTAATATGTAATATGTAAATGTAATATTACATTTGTATAACTGCAATTGTTGTAATTGATATTAAAGTTTTAATATCCACTTTTTTAGAATATTCTTAGGATATAATTTAAATTTAGCATTTTATTAGATTTTAATACAGTAAACATGCAACATACAAGGCTGCATAGAACTCGACAAGTTTATCCTCAAAGATAGCTTCGTTAACCACACTCCTGTCCGTCATCTTGAATGTCGAGCTTGAAATCACCTGAGCTCGCCATGCAATTTTATTGGCTAATCGATTAATTTGGCTCAGCCAGATTCTCGCGACGTCCGCTCACGATGAGGAATTTGTCTCATGAGGCAAAAAATATCAAACACGACAGATATTTGCCTCACGACCTCGCGAGGCGAAAAACTCACAAAAACTCCAGCGCACACTTGAGGAAACAGCTGAGCTATTACTACCTTGCGAGAAATTTTGCTCAGCACTTTCCTTAAGTGTGCGGCAGGCTTTAAAGAGTATTATGGTATTTTTAATAGTTTCTGAAGTGGGCAATTCCTGAAGTTTGTCACTCAATACGAAGGAACTTTGCAGGTCCATTTTTCCCCGGCAGTTGGTTTAATGAAAGAAAACTTAAGGAAACTTAATTTTTTAACTGGAATTCAGGCGATGCTCCAATGGCATGAACAAACTGCCATCGTTTTGGAATAAAAAGGCCAGCAAACATTTTTGTAAAGCTAAAAATTGCGTTTGGTCGGCTGAAATTCGCGTTGTTTGTTTACGTACGAAAGTCCTTAAATTCTCAGTGACCAATTATAATTCAATCAAAGCAATCAACGTTAAAAAAAAAACAACTAACTGAATTTCATGAAACATAACTTGGACAAGGTGGATAAAGATGTCCAATCCATATTTTTTTGTATAAAAAAAAGGTAAATAGAAAGCTTGTAAACGACGGCGCTTCCAAACAAGGCATTCATCCTCACTAATACGTTTTTGACGTCGTGATGCCGTCGACTGTTCAGCAATCTTTTGAACTGAGGTTAAGCTGTACTTTGACAAACAAAGGATCGAGGCCGCATGATTTACTAAAAAGAACCCCTCAAAGTTCAATGAATAATTAAAGGCAGGTTCGGCGCATGTACAAGCTATGACGTAAACCATTTAATTTTATTGTTTAGACCAATCGGTAGCGAGTAGAAAACTCTGGCGGGAAATTTGCCCATGAAAATGTCGCGGTCAGTGAGCTGATTGAATGGATGATTATACATACCAATGTGCGCCATGAAAGCCACCAGAGCGTAGAATAATAGGGTGCGTTCTTATTTAATAAAGTGTTTTGTTGTTGTTGTTGTTGTTGTTGTTGGTGCGTTCATTTGGTCAGAATCCAAATCTGGATTTTGAATCAAAATATGGATTTTCTTTTTTTTTTTGGACGAATCCTAAAAAGGATTTCGAATCCATCGAATCCACTCTGAGGAAGGATTCGATGGATTTAATCCAAATCCAGTGTTTTTGGATTTAAAATCCAAGCGTTCCATCGGAAACGGATTTGAAAAAATATACTGGTTGTCAGCGGGGTTTAGCAGTTCCTGGGTACACTCTATTTACCGTATGACATATCTTGGTGTGCAAAGCAGCTCTTGGCGCCATTTTTGTCTCAAAGACCAAAAAAAGGTAGGCATTTGTTTAATTTTCTATTAAAAAGCCAATAGTTTAGAGCAAATAAAAACTTTTCTCGCCCTGCTGGTGTTTTTTAACACCAGCAAATATACGAGGTTGCGTACTGGTGACCCTTTTTTTGTTTTCTACCTTCGTTCATGTTGTCTTGTACTCTATTACAAATGTTTTATACCTTTCGTCGCTTTGTTTTATGTCACCTATGAGTTACTCAACAACAGTCAAGCGTGACACAAATCTATTTTTGGATTTGGCGTTTCTTTGAAAACCGCAAATCCGAAGGATTCTTTCCTACAAATCCGTTTTTGTATTCGAACAAAGGAACGCACCCTTATCCTTCGGGTCAAAGGTTTAAATCAGTGTTGACTTTGCCGGTGTAATCCGTTGAAATTTTCTGTGAATTTTGGTCATCCTTCGCTTTGTTTGGACTAATTATAGTATGTGATTATTGAAGTAAATGTGAGTGTTTTTTTTAACCGATAAAATTGGTATGAATAAAGCATTTTAATCTGTGCACATGCACCTAACCGTGAAACCATCCCTTTAAGGTGACATCACTAGAAAAGTGTGTTTTATTCATTAGCGCCCGCGAGCTAGCCCTGCACTACGTCCTACGCGCCCGCGAGCTAACTCTGCACGACGTCGTACGCGCCCACGAGCTAACCCTGCACGACGTCGTACGCGTCCGCGAACCATTCTGCTAGCCTTGACAATGAAAAATTACGGGCAAGGCTCTATGAGTATGGAGTTCCGCGAGCGGGCCGAAGGCCTGCTCGAGCTCCGCTAAAACCAAAATTATGCTGAATGGGACCAAAAATGGTTTACAGTACCCTATCCATTCAAATAATGACTTGAAGCAGTACTTTCTTTAGCCCTGTGCTATTTCTGTTTAATATTGAATATTTAAAATCCAAAATTATTCATCTAACTTAATTTTTTCTTTTTGCAAAACTGGTCTCCCAGCTGGGGAAAATAATTTTTGCAAAACTTAAACTTGGTCTGGAAAAGAAAGAAGGAAGTTTCTAAACTAGAAATTATTACGAGAATTAATTGCGACTTAGTATCTGACGAAAAAGTTACTTTTTAAAAACCGTGACATTAACAGACCCTTTTCCAAAGAGATTCGTCTTACCTTCCTTTCCTCCATAACATGAATTAATATCTGCGCAGTATTTTTTGTCAAGAGGAGCATCATGTTTATCTCGTATACACCAGTAACATCCCACAACGCCATCACAAGAATTTGAATCCAGCTTCTTGTCGCACTGAGGGTCAAAGCACTTTTTTAAACCTTTAACCGAGGGATCATTTACTTCTTCTGATGCGACGACAGTCGCTGGCACTGGACAAATAGAAGAACTGATGAAAAGAGAAAAATGACACAGAAACATTTCTTAATTGTTAATTTGGGTGTTAGTAGTTTCTGGATCGAGTATTTTTTACCCGGAGATTTGGTTTGTCCACCCTGTACATTGAACATTCACCTTGTGGACACGGTATCTCTCTATTGTGCACAACAAATCTTTGCAACGTTCCCATACCGAGGTACCATGGGGGATTACTGTTGGTAGAGAGTAAGACGAGCAAATTTTAGTTTTAAAGCCAAAAAGCAAACAATCATTAACCCTATCCAGACCTGGCTTTTTTTGACCGTCTGGGACCGGGGGCTCCAGAAGCCTCCCCTATGTAACTTTGAAACCGCTTATGCTATGGCCACCAAATTTACACAGGATAATGTTGTCATGAATTCTAGTAAGTACAGATACTTTGGTGTCATAATGGCGTAACGTGACGTCATTATGACGTCATATAGTCGATTTTATTGGCTAAAACAGTCTTTCATCAATATTTTCTCAATTTTGAACATATAACAACAAGACTTTAACCACTACCTATTTAATAAAAGTCTTATGTTTATTAACACTGTTGGTGTTGTTAACAATAACAGTGACGTCATTATGACGTCATATGCAATGAAATAACCAACTGAAACGTTCTATAAGGCATATCTCTGAAACAAACGGTAGTGTCCATACCAAACTTTCACATATTGATGCAGGAGTAAAAGTTAATGAATTCGTACACTTTGTTGCTATGGTAACAGCATGTGACGTCATAGAAGTGATGTGTACATTTTCTTAAAAACCGGAACAGTTAACTTTGCAAATTATGGCTTTTCATGTACGTAATGAATTTAAAAAAAGCTTTCAAGTGAAAAGGACATTTTTATGATATTTTGACAATAAATGTTTAGAGATAATGGAATTACACAGACACGTAATATACTAGAAATAAATTTCCCATTTTATCGTCCGCCATCTTAGATCCGCCATCTTGAATTAGTCCAAACGTGTTTATTTCGGTAAAAAAAACACCGAAAAATAAAGCAAATGGACTGCTAAAGCTTAGTTTATTGTGGGAAAATGTTATACAATCCAAAATATGAACCAATAATACAAGAAGTAATCACAGATTAAAGTGCGTCTCCTTAGGTACCTCGTTGTGACTGGCATTCGCGTTTCAGGCATGTTTCTGGTTCTGTGACGTTTCAAGATGGCGCAGATTTGGTACCGACACTTTTCTCGATTCGTTCCGCCTAGCCGACAAGATTAGGAAGCGTCTCCTTCGTCGACGCAAATATTATAGAGAAAAACGACCTTTAGTAAAACTTCGATCCCCCATCCTGGGTTTTGACATTTCATATTCTAAGTTTTCCTGAAATTACCGTTAATTAACCTTAATTAATAAACAAATATACATAATTTGATCAATTATCGCTAAATTAAGTGGAAAATATTAATTCAATCAGAAAACTTTGAAATAATCTTGATTAAAGCGAAAAATGCTAATTTTGTAAAACATTGGTATCAAAAAACGGTTGCTATAGAAACGTCAATGTCGGTGGACAAAGGACGCTAACGTGAAAATGTTTCCAGATAAATTTTAGGAAAAGTCACCAAATTTGGTGGTCATTGCATCAACCGTTTTAAAACGACACAACTTCAAAGTTCGAGCGGGCTCCAAAAGCCCCCCCCCCCCCCCCGGTCTGGATAGGGTTAATTATCCCGGCCAAAGTAGCCCAAAATAATCGGAAAGAGTGCCAATCAGATTTGCTAATTTGCAATTAAGTTATCTCGATAAACAGTAGCGGGTCCACTCCATTGTAATTGGAAGGGGGGAGGGGGAGGGGGTTGGTGGAGATGTAAATGATAAATGTCACCAAATTTGCAGTAATTATTGTCCCCTACGATTGAAACGGCGTGTCCTTTGTTCATAGTTGTTTAACGCGTAGAACATTTCTCCATAACTTACTTGCTGACTGGAAACTCGTTTCTGCAGTAATGGAAATCAAGTCGTGAGAT
Organism: Dendrophyllia cribrosa; assembly: GCA_024195265.1. Taxonomy (NCBI): domain Eukaryota; kingdom Metazoa; phylum Cnidaria; class Anthozoa; order Scleractinia; family Dendrophylliidae; genus Dendrophyllia; species Dendrophyllia cribrosa. Next base: position 55,774,981 of record JAJLRJ010000001.1, read on the forward strand.
ACAAGGACACTCGCAAGTTGACACGGGTACTATTGAACATTCTCTGTTATTCCCACAAGTGATACAAGACCTTACTGGACAGGAGCTGTCGCGCTTTTTGATGCCTAAAAGAAAATTAAGGCAATCAAAATGGATATAACAAAGAACATTCTTTAACAATAAAAATAAGCGAAATATACGACTTTTCAATGTCACCTGACATCATTTCCAAGTACACGGTTTTCCTCCCGAAAATAAGATCGAAATAGCCTTTTTTTTATCAATATGGCAGCCATATTATTTTGTCCCCCGGGCATCCCATGATGACTATTAAAATTAATTGTTAACAAAGGAAAATACTAAAAATCGATATGGCTGCTGTATTAGTCTATAAGGAGAAATGTTCATTCGTCTAAATTACGCAAATTAGAAAGTAATTAAACAGGCAACATTTTCTTTATATTGTCATTATGGGAGAAAACGTTCTCTGTGCAACCCGACAAGTTCTCACCTAAAAACGCATTGCTTCCATTCACTGTGGAAAGCTGGTACTGTCTACACCGCTGTCCATTAGTCAGCGTGTTCACGCCTTGTAATGGAATACTCAGCTCATAAAAGTTCTCTGTGTTAATTTTCTCCAAGTTTCTACATTGTTTTTTCACCAAGTGTCTTTTCTGTATAAGGTCCTCTGCTATCTCTCTTTCTTTCGCGGAGATGTGGATGTACTCCAGTTTTTTCGCTGTGATGTCAGGTGACAAGAAATCTTTGTGCATGATAAGAAATCCCGCTCCATCTAACACGAAGCACTCGTAGTTGCTTTCTTTGCAATTTGGATATGTATCAGTTAGGAGCCTGAAAAGATACATGCATTTACTTATTACTGATAAATGTCTAAGCTGTAAGATATATTTTGGCTGCATCAGATGCCTGCGAGAAGTTATGATGTCACAAGTAATGTAATGTAAACCTTTATTTAAACACGATAAGTAGTTAAAGCTGTACAGCTTGTGGGGTTGTGTGTAACTAAACTAATAGCGGAGCCCGCGGGCCGAAGGCCCGGCGAAGCACCATACTCATAGAACCTATGCCGTCATTTTTCATGGTCATGGCTAGCGGAATGTTTCGCGGGCGCGTCGTGCGCCCGCCGAACGCCCGCCGCCAAACGCCTGCCGTACGCGTTGGGCTAGCTCGCTGGCGCGTATGACGTCGCAAAACATGCGCGTGTGACGCCACAAAACATCCGGGATCTTTGAGGCTTTGTTTTTCGCGCGGCTACACAGCCGTCAGCTCGGTAAACACTTTTATATTTAGCCGTTGCAGGATTTTTATGCTGTTTTTAGCGGAGAATTAAAGTCGTTATTACCCAACATTTTTTTTGGCGGTTTGCTACTCAAGACAGGATACTAATTAAGGGATACTCAGAAGCTGCTTTAGTGGAAAGAGAAGAGCTTTCAGGGATAAAATCTTGCTTCGAGGAACTATATACGGTTTTAGCAATGTGAAGAGATGGGTTCGTTTTACGGATTTCATCACCAAAGCGGAGATTTAAAGAATTTCCAAGTACAGTAGTCGCCGGAGGGACTTAAAGGTAAAACAAATTACATTTTTCGATGGGAATTTATCTTGATATCAATCTGTGATTGACTTTTTGTTTGTGTTGTCGTTATGTTTTGGAGAATTGTTTATAAACGTGTACCTTAAATTCAGTTGTATTAATTTCTTGAATTTCATCAAAGACACGGCTCGGCCTCGATGCGCTATAAATGGTATGCGTTTGCTTTTAAACAAACTCATGGAGATTTGAATAAAATTTTTCGAAAGAAGATTGTGTTGTCCATTTTTATGTGTTTGTTCATTCATTACAGAGATTGAAAAGCGATTTTATGTAAACAAAACAAGACTTAGATTTTTATACTCGCGTCGCCTTATGCAAATATGCCTTTTGTGTATTTTTGATTTCCAAATCAGTTTCTCAGGCATTTTTTGACAAGCAACAACTGTATTTTCGGAAAATAGTCGTAATAGTTATTCTAGACGGAGAAAAAGTTGTTTTTGTGAACTTTTGTACGGTCTAAATGTACTGTGCAGACGGTCGGGTAATACTGTTTTTGAGAATTGCTAAAATTGAAAAATAGCCCGGTCGTCAATATTAATCTTAATTCTTGTGCTTCCGACCTTTCACCTATTAGTTAAGTTTCATCTTAGTTAAGCTTGTTCAGAGGGTCTTCAGAGGGCGCCGCTGTTAGGCTAAGCCTAACTATATACAGCTATTTCAATTAACGTTGTCGGATGAAAGCGCAAAGCCAAGACCGCAAGGCAGTATGGGCAGTTGTAAATAACCATACTAGATTCCGGTTGTCAGTGCGGGCGCGACGGAAAATGGGCGACGGTATTAAAGACGTTTGCATCATTTTTTTAAAGGAGAAAACAAAAACCGATACGAATCATCTTGCCCTCGAAGCGTTCCTTTATTTGACTATGTGGGAAGATAATTAAGCAGCCACGACGGCGGAGGCAGCGAGAACTGCAAAAACAATAGGTTTAATTAGCTAAAACAATGCCTCTGCACGTGCATTTTACATTTTGGTACCTTTCTTTGCCGTTCACTGCAAAACAACAACGTCAAATGATCAAATTTCCATTTGAACTTGAAAGCCGTCCTTACAAATTAAGCTCCCGGACAATCCCGTCACGTTAGACAAACTAAACAAATAGGAAGAACTGCAAAGTAGTTTCTATGGAAAGAATCCTTGGTGCTGTTGTCGTAGTTGCTTTAGCTCCCTATAGGTGGTTTGCAACCAATCTCTAGAGACATAGATAACAATAGTGAAACGAACAAATGCTGGTGGACGAACAAAAGGAGCTAATGAGAGAACTATTGTTTATGTCCACCAGCATGGCGGCGATGACGTAACATGAAAACCACCTATTGTTGATTATGGTGAATTTATTCATAAAAATCCTATACTACCTTGCGGTCTTGGCTTGTAGGCTTAAAGCTTTCATCCGACAACGTTAATTGAAATAGCTGTATATTAAAGTATATTGCATACCCACTACGTCGCGTCAAAATGTGCGTTCTGGAGTACGGTAAAAGCACGCCGTGGGCATTGCGGTTGTTTCTTAATCTTATTCTTTTCATTCTCTTGAGTGAAAAAAGTTTAAAATTTCATTACGTAAAATACTTAAACAAAGAAAGTGCTGCCTAAACGCCTTGTTTTAAATGTCCACGCACTAGAATATTATATTAGAAGCTAGGTAACATATTAAACGGCTCAATGTTTGATTCTGGAGCTGAAAGAGTCAGTTGAATCTTAGAATATTGTATATGTTGTAATTCAATTTTATCCTTGGTTCAATTTTGATTTTCAATTGTTATTTTCTGTGTTTATATGTGATAATGAATATCAAACAAAGGAAAATCAAAATTGAACTACAACATACACAAGGTCATTGTTTTGAATGGAGCTCAAAACAAACTTACTTTTGAAAATAAGACAAGGGAAAGTTCGCACCCAAGACTCCAATCACCTGATCACTTGTGGTGTGTTGATTATTGGCTTCACCGCGATATATTGTGTGGGCAGCGGTTATAATTGCTCCTGTACCAAGTGCGTCTATATAAGGAGTGGACAAGGCGACCAATCCCGTGTTTCTTAACGCGGTGTGGTACCTAAAATTGCATGGAAGATAGCTTTCTTTAAAATCCGTTTTCGTTTATTTTAAGAATAAGACCAGCATTTTTTTATATTGCTGATAGATTATTTTCCAGGATAAATAAAGAGTAACTACACTAACTTTATTACCATGATCGTTTCGTTGGGTCAAAAGATTTGGCAATCAATGTACCAGGCGTCATTCTGAAGACACCATTGGATGTGCCAAAATATCTCCACACAAGGTACTTTGTATAAGCCTCCTTCTCCCGCAACCAAATGTCGTCGACCTTACTGGAAGCCACCACTGTGTCTCGTATGCCTGGTTTGAATCCAGGATTTACAGCGCTTGAACTTGTCATGTATGATTTGTATGCTTTCACTCGAGATACCGTCTCATCCAAGCCAAGGTAGGTATATGGATCTGTGAAGGCTTCTGCACCAAACTTCACCACAGTTGTACCTAGAAGAGAGAATAGTGAATGGTTGGGACCAAGAAGTATCAATAGTTTATAAAGTGTGAACTGCTACGCGGAAATAGTCTTTGGATAGACTATGTTAGTGATTGATGAATTTTAAACTAGCCAATCAACAAATTATCTAGTTTAATGGGCCGTATGAGGATTGTGGGTGATGTGATTGATGTCCAGATGATCGGGAATGAATTATATGATATATTTGGATTAAACCTCTATTATTCATGTGATAACACGTCATTATTAGTACGCGATCATTTTATACGTCTTAGGCGATCATTTTATTACCTTTTTTTACGTCTTAGTCGTGGCATTACGTGCCAAAATCATAAAGAAAAACGTTTGAAATTTTTTTTAATCCTTAACCAGTTAAAATTGGCATAGATAACTCAAATTCCATTAAGTGTATTCGCATTTTGTATTTCTTTGTTTCTGGTTATTGTGCACCTACCTTTAGATAATATTTAAATTCAGTTAATTCAGTTGAGCGTTTGTCTCGTGAGAGCACAAACACTGAAGATGAAGGGGTTATCCCCGAAACGTCTGACTGTCTTTGTCACAGTTTTTTCGGCACTCAGTCTTAGCTGAATTTCAATATTATCATTCAACGTGAGTGCTACGCAGCAAAAAAAACATTTTTAACCTACCTTTAGATGCATATCTTGAAAAATGGACACAGGGTTCAACCAGCCTTACTAAATCCAGTCGATGATAAAGAAATTTAAAACCTGTCGAAAGGGAAAATTAGGGAGGTGGATAGTAAAGGTTGGCTTCGACATACAAGCCATTAAGGGCTTTTGCTTTTTAACAAACAGACTCGACGCATTTTTTAAGGGATCTTAATACCATTGGTTATTGTAATTTGAAGCTTTTTGCAACAATGAAGATGGTAATCATAAATGATGATTATTTACCATAACAGTTCACAATGATGTAATGATGATAGTAGTGACTATGATGATGACGATGATGATGATGATATCGATGATATCGATGATGTTGATGATAAAGAAAATAGTTATAATGATGACAAACAGGGTGATGATACTGATACTGATACTGATGATAATGATGACGATGATGATGATGAGGGAAAGAAGGAGGAGGAACAGGAGGAGAAGGATGTGTCACATTAGAGAGAACGCTTCGCAACAAAAGTACGGAGGCCAAACAGAGGAAAATATGTAGGCCAGATAGAAAAAGGGAGTAATTATAATGTTTGTGTTATGCGTAAACAACTTCTATTGAGCTTAAATATCTATGTTCTATTATTGTTTATTATCAGCTGTTTTGCAAAAATATACACTATATATATGTTGTGGGTCAAAATTTTCCTTGGTTCAAAATTTACTTTCCTTTGTTTTTGGGTATGAAAATGAATGATAATGTATGATAATGAGTTTTAAACAAAGGAAAGTAAATTTTGAACCAAGGAAAATTTTGGCCCACGACACATACAAAATATGACAGCTCATAGGCTTTAGTTGCATTTAGGAAAGCGTATAATGTACCTGCGGGAATACTTTGATTTGTTAGCATTTCATCCTTATCACCATCTGCAACCACAATTCCCACGGTGAAATTGGTTTTATCAACTGGCCTCCAGTAATAAGTTGATGGTACATCTAACACTGTAACTCCTTCCTTTATTTGGCCACCGCGAGCAAGATACCGTTTTGATGAAAATGATTTGTTTCCAGATGCACCACTACTACAGCAAAAAGAAAACATCAAAAACGTAATAGATAAGAGAAGAGAATTCAGCCTTTACTTGAAATATCTGAAAAAAAAGTCAAACGAGACATTCTTCTTTCTCACGAAATTCTGCAAGGTACCTACTTTTTTATAGATTGAAAAACCATGTTAAATCCTGGTTTTGGTTCCAAGGCAGTAATGTCCATAAATATTGGGTCCATGAAAGCGTTAGAAGGGGCTGACAGAAGAGGGTGCATCATGGTCCTTCCGGCTGTGTAAGAAAACTTCTCTATGAAAAACATAAAGCTGCAAAACAACTTGAAACGGCTTCCATCGGTAAACTGTTAAGCTAGCTTAGTTTGATCAAGTTCTTGTCTAGTAAAACTTAAGCTTAAGTTCGGAGTTATCGTTTGTGGCAGTGGCTCCAAGAAGAACAAACTTGAGGCTACAGAATTACGCTTAAAGTGTATCTTGATTCCTCAGCGAAATTTTTGTCCTTGCAGTGAATTCCCTGATAACAATTTTTGCGTATTCGCAAATACGCTCAGCTCTTGCTGCAGCTCACGCTGAAAATTTGTCAGGTGCGATTGAAATTCAAACTCATCCATGAGTTTCGGCATGAAGCCACTAAAGCACAACGAAAAACTAAAAACAGCTTGCAGTATTTGATGAGGAGATATTTTCAGTATCCTTTTTGAAGTTTGACAGTTTCTTCGTTCACCGCTGTAGACCGAAATGCTGCCACAGCCACATTTTCCAGTTTGACAAACACGTTTGTTTTGCCGATTTTATCGCGGCGTTTTCATTCTTCTTTTCCTCACTTGTCTTCGCCAGTAACTAAGAATTTTTTCAAAGAAAACTACCTTGTGTCAGGTTTCCGTCGTCCTATCGAACACATGGAAGGATAAATTAATTCGTTTTCATAGTTTTCATTCAAGAGCCACGCAAGTTCACGCCGAATCGAGGACCGATCACACTATTTTTGAAAGCCAATAAAATTTGCTCTTTGCTTTCTTGTGACGTACGTCAGTCAAATGAAGCCGTCCATCTTTTGACTTGGAAGGTTTTCCTTTATCTCCGATTTAGAGATATAATAAATACCTTATTAGCCTCGTTTTTCTCGGTCCGTACCGTAAGTTACGGAACCTCGTTTTTTTCCCTCGATTTATGGCCCGCGCGCGAAGTATTAACAAGAAAGTACAACAAAAAAGTTTGATTTGAAAAAAAAAACTGGTACCTTGTAGAGCATATAAAATGGTCATAAGTTAAGACTTGGCTACAAACGCACTCGTTTAAGGATTTAGAATGTTTTGAACTGCAATACAACTTTGATGTCATTGATTGACCAAAGTTGGTTAAGGAAAATTATTTAAATTGCATATTGGAGAGTCACTTAGTAAATTATATAACAATAGTCTATCGAGTGTGATCGTGCGGGTCAGTGTAGTTCTGAAAAGAACTGTTGTTGTTGACAATGACTCAACAGTTCTTTCAGAACTACACTGATCCGGGTGATCGATCACACTCGACAGACTACTGATGTTCCTGGATTCAAACCATTTACAATATATGACAATAGATATTCTCATAGTTGAGGATCGTTTAGAGATGGCCGTACTGTAAAAATTAATATGTGTGTGTCGCCTTTACACAGGAGTTACTCATTATTCTAATGCATTTACTCGTGCATTTGACCTGTTCAAGGACACATCTACTGGAAGCAGTTCTTCAAGAAAAAAGGTCATCACTTTTCTTACGAATGGTGAGCCTACTGACGATCAGAAAATGATCTTGAAAACACAGTGAGGTTGTGATAATAACTTATGGGATGTTCCAAAACCTACAAATTCTACAGGATATTGCGAATCAAGAAGGACTTGGTGTAAAAGGGCCATCTGATGTCACTGTAAGAACTCCATTTAACCACGTGTCTGTCGTTTAATAACACTTGTCATGTATGCATTTTGCACCCACGAACAATCAACTCAATCACAATCACACAGTCACATAGTCACACAATCACACAGCCACATAGTCACACAGTCACACAGTCACACAATCACACAGTCACAAAATCACAGCCACACAGTCACACAATCACATAGTCACACAGTCACATAGCCACACAGTCATACAGTCACACAGTCAGACAATCACACAGTCACACAATCACACAATCACACAGTCTCACAGTCACACAATCACACAGCCACACAGTCGCATACACACACACACAACCAGGTTCAGGATTCCTACTGAAGAAGGAAGGCATCACATGTTGACATTGAACCTAAACCTCGTTTACATAACATACTATGCGACGTTATAGCAAACACAGTGATTTGTTCCAACAAAGCGCAAGGCTTACATGTTAAAACGTTGAGTGAAATACGCTACTTATTCTGTGAAAAGTACACTTAGAGTCTAGCGATCAAAAATGAGCCAATCATATCCATCCCCACATTGACGCTTTTGGCACAGGTAACTACATAATTTTAACTCTTTGCCACATTCAGAGCGTCTGGATTATGCTTGTTAAAGTTTCCTTTGCTAAAATTGTAAACTACAATTGTCTGGTTCAAAATGTTTCCTTATGTTTTGCTTTCTGTTTCATGGTTTGAAAATTTACTTATGTGGCGAACAAACATAACTTGCGAAGTGACATGGCTACTTATTATGACTTGTTCTCATCCAATACCGTTCGCAACGAGCCAATCATATCCATCCCCACATTGACGCTTTTGGCACAGGTAAGAGTATTTGTCCCCGTATTATATAAAAAATGATCATGACATGTTTATAGCACGGGACATGCACTTGGCATGATCTACTAATTAGGAATACACAATGGTTCTTTCCAAAATTCTAAGAACTGCTTTGATCACATCAGTGGCTTCTTGGGGAAGGGAAAAGGATTGTAATTCGAAGATTTAAAGGTTTAAAATGCTTGAAGCCCCATCCCTGTGAGGGGATATTCAAAATGTTTCAGCCCCCAAATTATGGGCCTTTCTGCAATCCACCACTAGAAGTTTACATATGTGCACCACATTTGAAGGTAAGATGAAAGCACGACCTCTCGAGACCTCGGACAGCCTTGTGTTCCGTGTTAGTGTGTTTAGGATGCTGAGATGTCTTCCACAATGCTTTTTCCAACCCACGATTATACAGATGTTATATGTATGATATCTCACCGATTCCATTTTATTTCATCAGGACTTTTAACATCCCTAACACTACCATGTTATCACCAAGGCAAATTTATCGGTGTTGTTGGTACAGATATCAGCATGGCTGATCTTCTTTCTGGAGTCACGTACTTTCAGAAAGGCCAACTAAATTATGTATGGATGACAGACTGCTCCAAAAGGACCATGATGCACCCTCTTCTGTTAGCCCCTTCTAATGCCTTCGTGGACCCAATGTTTATGGATATTTACTGCCTTGGAACCAGAACCAGGTTTTAATGTTGTATTTCAGTCCATCAATTAGTAAGTACTTTCGGAATTTTGGTTCAGAAAAATATACCACAAACTTCATTTTCAGAACTGTTCAATAAAGCCAATCATCCAGTTTACTGCTCATGCCGTCTTATTATTTTAACCCTTTCACCCCCAGAGTCAATTATGGAGACATGCAGTGTAGTTCTAACTTTTGAGTCTGTGTACTAAATCCTATGGTGTGACCATTCTAATCAAACCTCTTCAGCAGTACTTTTGCGTGGTACCATTTGTTTTTCAGTATTTTACAAAATGAAATTTGGGATGTTTCTTGAATTTTGATTTTGGGCATTTTTCAGAGTTTAAAGGGTTAAGCTGTCTATTTATTAGCTATTGTTACTTTCTCGGTGGTGGATCCGGAAACGCATCATTCACATCAAAGCGGTATCTTGCTCGTGGTGACCAAGTCAAGAAAGGAGTTACAGTTTTAGATGTGCCGTCGACATATTACTGGAGGCCAGTTGATAAAACCAATTTCACCGTGGGAATTGTGGTTGCAGATGGTGATAAGGATGAAATGCTAACAAATCAGACCATTCCTTCAGGTAAAGTAAGCAATCGTATTGTTAACACTCTTAAAAGTAAGCGTATGAGCTGTCATGCTTTGAATTTGCAGAGTTAAAAGGTGATAGTAACCGATAATAAACCATAAGACCATAACCATAAAAACATATTGTTAAGAATGAAGAAGTTGGGAAAAAAATAACATGACATAACTACCCAAAATGTTACGATACTTCTTTAATCCATTTCGTTCGCTTATCTGTTTCCCTTAATTGTTTAACTAGGCTTTTGAATACGATTTTGCAAAGTTTTTTTGACCGCTTTGAAATTTCATCATCATTACCACATCGCCATCATCTGCATCGTTGTCATTGTCATCGTCATCGTCATCATTATCTTTATCACCATCTATCATTATCATTATCACTATCATCATCACCATCGTCATCATCATTATCGTCCTCGCATTCTTCGTCGTCATCGTCGCCTATATCGGCGTTCGATCCATGTCATGACGCCAATTTTAACTATTCCTTACTTTTGGCTTTAAACAGGTTTCAAGTTCTTGTATCATCGTTTAGACTTATTAAGGCCAAATAAACCCTGTATTCACTTTTCAAAATATGCATCTAAAGGTATGTAGACGATGTTTCCTTTCACATAGACATAACCTAGTGGTTTCGTTACTTTATGGAAATTAACACCATGCACAGTAGAAGATTTACTACTGAGTAAAATATAATCTGTATTTATATTAGGTATCTTAGTTAGAAAGAGTAGGGATTATAAGAAAGTATTTTCAGACGATTGTGGGACTTAGGAACTTAGGAATGACTTTGGAACTTTGGAATGTCACTGAATAATGCACAAAATAATCATGGAATAATGTCGGAATATCTAATTACAAGGTGGCTGTCTCTTCTACGTTCAAACATCAGTCACCAACAACATGGGGTCTTTTAAGTACTTATTTCACCCGAAATATCTCACCGTTTAAATATTTTACTATAATAGATACAACTGTGGTGAAGTTTGGTGCTGGAGCCTTTGATGAGACGGTATTTCGTGTGAAAGCATACAAATCGTACGTGACAAGTACAAGCGCTGTGAATCCTGGATTCAAACCAGGCATACGAGGCACAGTGGTTGCTACTAGTAAGGTAGACGATATTTGGCTCCGGGAGAAGGCAGCTTATACATTTAGTACCTTGTGTGGAGATATTTTAGCATATCAAATGGCGTCTTCAGAATAACACCCGGAATCTTAATGGCAAAGTCATACGACCCAACATAAAGACCATGGTACAATGTTGTGTACAGACATTTTGTCAAAATGTACTTTTGGTTGAATTGGGACGACGTTTTGTCCAGTTTAAATTATCAGAGTCCAAATTAATGATGACCATTACCACCATGGTAACAGGTATCTCTAGAAATTTCATCAAAATATAATTTCGAATAGATTCGACGAAATTTCGTCTTTCTGTTAAGTAATTTGTCACTTTCTACAATTTAAACAAACTTTAAGAATTTTGTAGTTGAACGTCTATCCTATCTATTTTCACAGGTAATATGCAAATTGCATGAAATTTGCAGATTTGGTGACTTTGACTAAATATCGTCTCGCTCTGACTTGCAGGTATCATTATCATTATTGTAACACGGTATTGGTTGCTCTGTCCACTCCTTATATAGACGCTTTTGGAGCAGGTGTCGTGATAACCGCTACCCACACGATATTCCGCGGTAAAGCAAGCCATAAACACAGTACAAACGACCACGTAATTGGGGTTATACGATACATACACGATATACCACGCTATATACACGGTATACCGCGGTGAAGCAAGCCACAAACACAATATACAAACGATCGTATGATTGGAGTTATGGGTGCGGACCTTTCAAATGTAAGTGACAGTCTTAAGCACCATAAACGACAATTAATAATTTTTAGTTTACAATATTAACCCTGTAGAATCCATAGTATCCTATAGACAAACTGCTGATACTCCCACTGCACGAAAAAATGGATTTACATGGGTGGCAAAACAGTAGTAAACATGTAGTAAAGACCACATTTGCACAACTTTGCTCATATTTGCAGCAAATCAAAACTTGATGTTTGCACTTTATTTGCAAAGAAAGCAAAGCTGGTAAATTCCACATTTTCTTTATGTTTGCTTGGCATGGCAAAGATGAGCAAATATGAGATTTGCTTGGGGTAGCAAAGATATACTAAATTTTCGCGCAGATGCATAATTACACCACATTTGCACGTGAGCAAAGATTTATGTTTACATTCACTTTATTTGCTACATATTTGCTCAATTTGCAAACTTGAGTAAATTCATTTTTTCGTCCAGTGTCCTGGGGTCGAACTTCATGTCAGTCTTTATACAGTCTATAGGATCATGCGCGCTATATTAAGCCTATTATTCCTCGCTCGGGCCTTCGGCTCAAGCTTCCTTGATTTTTTTGAATTGTTATTGCCCATGCAAGTGCAAGAGAAAGCTGCTGTCTTTCATGGAAGCCATCTGATAATTGATAATTGAGCCGAGGCAGTGACTGGGCAAATGGGTACACAAGATGGAAGACTGTGACTGAGACATGGACCTCTGTAGACGTCAAATTTTACAATAACCCCTTTTATACTGTACAAGATTGTTCTAACTTTTGAGTTTATTGATGAAATCCTAAAGTGAGACCATTCAAATGAAGGTTACTGAGCAGTATGTTCCTCCATATTATACTGCGCCAGTCAACGGAGCTTATCAACACAGCACAACAAAAGGCTTTTTAATCAGGAAAGGTAAACTTCAACCAAAACAGGACGAGAGCACGAGGAGAGGCGAAAACGCGCATGAGCCACGAAGGCGGCCTAACCGCTGACCTATGTAAAGCATACATAAATACTGGCGTGATCGCCTTTTTTTTTTTTTGTTTTTTTTTTGGAGCAATAAAGGCAAAAACAATCATTGTCAAGTCTCTTATAAACCAGAACACGGTAAATGTACAGTATAAGACTGAACGAGAGTGCATATTTCTAGTAGTGTTCTTATTGACTAAAAGTTAGTGACATAGTCTGCAAAGTGCACTGGAGGCCGGCGTTGTCGAGATGACCGTCTAGGAGGTGTGGTTTCATGAGCTGGATCATCACTTGCTATAGGCTCTATCAGGGGAGTGTCGCATGTGACAGGTAGGTCCAGATGAATTGGATTGACTTGGGCAGCTGGAGTGGAAATCTCACACGGTATGTCTGGTGGTTGAGGGAGAGGAGGTGTTGGTGCTACTGGCACATCTTCGTCCTCAGAGGTATCGTCACTTGAGTTCGCATGGTTGCTGGTACTGCTAACATCAGCGGGAACCTTGTAGCATTCAGACTTCTTAACGCGGTAGGATAAGCTTCTTAACTGAGACCCGACAAACTTTTGGACATTGCACCAGGAACCTTCGACAGAGACGACCAAGTATCGATCTCTGGAGCAGGATTTGTTGCGGTCTGAGTGGATGTAGATCAAGTCTCCCACTGATAGGTGTTGGGTAGGAAGGTATCGTTTAAGCGGGCTCTTAGACGTTTCACTGTGTGGATGATTCTTGTCACGCAGCTCGTGTTGTTTAGAGATTAACTCTTGGTCAACTAGTGGTACTTGACTGTTGGAGAATTGATCCCGTTGCGTCCACATTTCTCGAGCGGATAATCCTCGGGAGCGAATGCGTGAGTTCAAAGTCTCGGTGGCTATGGACAGGTCTAGAGGAGATACAGCTCCACCCAAAGGATCACGTCGAAGAATTTCCTGTTGAAGTTCTTGAATGGCTTTTTCCGCTACGAGGTTTTTGTTGTGATTCTTTACACGACCAAGCTCCACAGTTAGTCTGTGTTGGTTTAGTAACTCGTCACCAACAATGGCTCTAAATCCAGGGGCAGGATCTGTACGGATGACAGCAGGTGGACCGTCTAGTGGACGCAATGGTATGCACAGGCGGATCAGTGCGTCACGAAGGGTAGGGCGTCGTTCGTCCTCCAGAAGTAGAGTGGAAGTGTAAGATGTGACGCATTCGCGCACGACGAGTATGAGTTGACGTGCACGTTTGACAACATCGGCAGCGAAAGACACTCCAACAGCTTCTGGTGGAGCACAAGAGGCCTGCTCAATGGTGGCATGAGGTGTCTTGCGGAGGGCAGCGCAACTGTAACAACTGCTGGTGACACGGTTGACGGCTTTGTCCATATCGAGGGCGAAAAGGTAGCGGTTGACTGCCATCTTCAGTTGGTGGGCTGACGGGTGGCAGAATTGGATGTGTAGTGACACTAAAAGACCATCGAAGACTTGTCGTGGAACTATAATTCGCTCGCGTGTTGTAGTTAAAGGTTCTGTGCATTTGACGACAAGAAGGCCATCTTTGGAGATCGTAGCCAAATTTAAGTACCTTTTCACATCCTTAACATTAGTTACTTTTTTGGATGGCCGGGTGCCCTGTTTCAGGTGGGCATGAGTGCGTCGAAGGTCTGGACAATCAGATTGTATGGCTAGCCAGGCTGGTCTGTTAGTGAACGGGAGCCTAGCAGTCCCCGTCAGCACATCTTGAATGGATGTATGACGTACTACTGAGTCTTCTGTGCGGGAGATGAAGCTGCACACTTGGCACTTTGGGTCGTTGCAATCGGGGGCGTTCCGACTGGCAGTCTGAGGGCAAAATGGCAGACCCGGACACGTGGCGGACGGTTGCTTGATAGCGACTGACGGTGGAAAGAAAGGTGGAAACACGTGGACTGGCAGAGAACTCTCCTCTGCATAGTTTCTCATAAGCCTGAACACATGGTTGGCTATCTGAGAGAATACATGCCTTGTGATTAGACTGTACGAGATATGGACTGAAGCGCTTTGTGGCTGTAGCAATGGCTAAGGCCTCTATCTCACAGGGGAGCCACGATAGCTGATGACTTCTCAGTTTAGCGCTGAAAAATCCCGCAAGATGAAGGCTGTCAGAACGTGTTACGTAAAGAGTGGCACCAATTCCAGGATTCTTGGAGGCGCCATCGGTTACGATCCAGAGCTGGTCATTAGGCCGTGGCAATGTGATTGTGCGGTGTGAGGAGAGCGAGGCTTGAGCAGTAGAGAATGCAGAGCGGAGGTCATCAGTCCACAGGATTTCTTCTTTTGACAAGCGGCCTGCGACCACATCATCAAGGGGAGCCAGTAGCTTAGAGCACCCTGGAAGGACTCTGGCTAACACTTTGTACGCGCCAATAAACGACTTCATGCGACCCACAGTGTCGGGAGCGGAGCATGAGGCAAGAGTTGCGATTCGGTGAGGGCAAGCACGGAGGCTGCCAGAGGACCAGATCCATCCTAAGATCATGGTCGATTTAGGGTTGATTACTGTCTTTGATGCAGACAGACGCAGATCACAGTTGGCTAAGGCAGATAAGACTCGTTTCCAATTGTGTAGTAAGTCAGTAGGGGTGTCACCACCACAGTACAAGTCATCCGCAATTTTTGCAACAATGCCTTCCTGAAGTAGATCTCCTAGAACCCGGCACATGAGCTCCTCTAAGGCTGTTTCTGATCCGGGCATGCCCATTGCGGAGCGCGCGTAAACACGAACACCACGGAATGGAGTCGCCACACCACAATATCTCATAGATTCGCTTGCAAGTGGGATCTGATAGAATGCGCTTGTGAGATCTGTTGCAGCGATATGCTTCCGCTGAGCGATGAGGCGCAGAGTAGAATCCACATTGGGCATGAGGGATGGCTGGGGCTTGCTGTATCGGCCCACGTCTGCGAACGCGGTAACGAGGCGATGGCCACCATTGCTTTTTTTTACAAGGAAAGATGGGTTGAGGTACTCGACTGAGATTCCGGCGTCCTCGGGGCGTTTGAACACACCGAGTTGTTCAAGCTCATCAAACTTCTGTTGCAGTTCTACAAGCTTGTTGGGGGCATATTGAGGTAGGCGGCCTTTGCGCTGAGGGGGCTCTACGGGGCCCATGTTTACCTTGGCTTGAAAGGGACCAACCGCTCCATTGTACCCTGGAAAGTTAGAATCGAAGACGCTATCAAACTCACGCAGTAGTGAATGGAATTCAGCCGACACTGTAGGAGAAAGTAGGTTGTCTGGGTCGAGGCTGACCTGGGAGGAGTGGAATGAAGTGGGAGGTGAGGAGGTCTTCGGCGGGATGGGTTTGACTGAGTTATCACCATCGGTGGGGCTTGAAGGTACAAAGACGGGGCTAACTTGACAAAAATGCTGATTGCGTTTGAAAACGAGTGGTTCACTAGAGTGGTTGGGAATGCGGATCCTGCCTGCGACACTGGACACGATACTGGGAGGTGGCCAAGGTTGAGATGCCGAGGACGTTTGTACACGAGGGAGGTCACTGCGTGGTTCGAGGGCGTACTTGGCATCCATTGGGGTGTCGGGAGGTAGGCTTACCTCCAGGAATTCTCCTGGCCATACAGTGGTCGTAGTAGGAGGAGCACGAAGGACGACTGCACGACGGACAGATTGATCATTGGCTTTAGGGGAGGCTGAACCGTAGGAATAGGTGGTGT
The DNA here is from genome assembly GCA_024195265.1 of Dendrophyllia cribrosa. Lineage (NCBI taxonomy): Eukaryota > Metazoa > Cnidaria > Anthozoa > Scleractinia > Dendrophylliidae > Dendrophyllia > Dendrophyllia cribrosa. Next base: position 55,791,348 of record JAJLRJ010000001.1, read on the forward strand.
TGTCGCCTAAGATGACCTGACGCCTAGCGGGGCGCACAGCGATGTCATTTAGCTCCATGAAAGGGGTACCGGCAAGTATGTCAACGTCCAGGTTTTCAACAACCAGGCCTTCAAATTGGAACTGGTGGTTCCCACGAGTAAGGGACAGGCGGGTTTCCCCAATAACTTTTAAAGGTGAGGATCCGTCGGCCTGATGGGCGGATTGAGCGCTCTGGTAGACCTCAGCACCAAGTCGTTGAACAGCAGAGAGGCAGATCATATTGCCTGTAGCGCCGCTGTCGATGGTAAGTCGGACGGGATAGTGGCGGTAGAACATGTCCATGTAAGGGGACTGTCTAACCTGTATCCGGAGGGCAGCAGTTGGAGGGTCAGGATCAAAATTCTCACACACTTCGCTCTCACGAGTACTAATATTATGGTTATCGCTTGTGTCGAGCAATGGGTCGTTGTCCAGAATATCAGCTACTTGCCGGGCCTTGGCAATGTAACGGCGGTCATCTTCTTGCAGGTTGGGGCATTGACTTAGAAAATGAGTGTGATCAGCACGACCTGACTGTTTGCACAGGGGGCAGGTTTTAGCACGGTAGTTGGCTCTAATAGGGACCTTGTTGACGGGTCGACTGGAACGAGTAGGTCTGTGGAAGTTAGAAGCTGCAGTACGCATGACCTTAGCGTCATCTGAGGAACGTATTTCATCCAGTAAGGACTGTAGAGCCTGGGAAATTTCAGGCTTGATGGAAGCTAGAGTACGAGATCGCAGTTCAGTGCCGTACCTTTGCTTAACTAGCCTTGGTAGCTCTGGATGGATTAACTTAAGCCATGTAAGGACAACAAAGTTCTCTAGTGTAGGAGTTAACTCTTCGTCCTCGGTCAAGTTTTCACCGTGATGAGAGATGTTGTTGCTATGTAGCAGACTATCCTCCACAAATGCCATTAATCTCTGGTAGAGGTCTTCAGGGCGTTCGTTAGGCTCTAATCGGATGTCAACAAAGTCAATAAAATGAGCTCCTGTGACCTGGAATCCAAAATGGAGTCGAATGGCGTGCCATATGGATTCTATTGAGGTGGAGTTTTTGACCAAGGTACTCCTAGATATAATCGGGCAGTAATTTGCAATTTGACCAAGCATGAGCTCTAGCATACTGACCTTCTGTTGGGCAGTACGGCGTCTAGTGGTTGGAACGGGCTCGCCATCGTCTTCGAAGCCTCGAAGTGGGTCGGTTTTGGACTTTTTGGCCCATGTTGCGCCATCCACTAGAAACGGTGCGAAGTTGGGATTGAGCGAGAGTGTATAGAGGAGATTTTGCCTCCAATTCTCAAAGGAATTCACGGTTTCGGTTTTGGATAGGCACCACTGTTTCGGCGCTCGTTGGATACTAGCCATGGCTTGCGTTGTAAGCTCGTAGTGATGTAGACTTCTGTTGGCTCGTTTGAGAGAGTTTAAGAACGACTTTGTCCGCTCTTCGGCGAGGAATTCGATCGCCGCTACCACCACGCCAGTCAACGGAGCTTATCAACACAGCACAACAAAAGGCTTTTTAATCAGGAAAGGTAAACTTCAACCAAAACAGGACGAGAGCACGAGGAGAGGCGAAAACGCGCATGAGCCACGAAGGCGACCTAACCGCTGACCTATGTAAAGCATACATAAATACTGGCGCTGTACAAGGCGGTTCGACTTTAGAGTCTGATGAATTCCTAAAGTACAAACGTTTTAGTATTTAGTAATGATTGCCCAAGTTGACTCGTCACCAAAAATGAAGCTAAAAAAACGCGAGGGTGTCTACCGGGATGCACTGATGACACTGCCAAGGGACTGCCGACCATTGACTTCAAATCCCACATAAGGATCCGGATACTATTAAAAACAAAAGGGGCATTTTTCTAACGATCGGTAACAAATCCCAGACCTTTTACTGTGTCACGCACGTGAATATACTGCTACTGCGAAAGCCCGCTGCTTTAGTTTTATATCGAACACAAACAAGATCACCCAACCCCTCCCCCTCCCCCTCCCCCTCAGAAGTCAAATGGTTTACCCCTAATACACCCGATCCCGAGACTGGAGAAATCGATGGACTAATGCCCCAGGGTAGTTGGCAGGGGTAAAAACGGCAAATTGTTTCTTTTTTTATTTCACTTCTGTCTCAATCTCTTCTCCTTGCCGTAAGGATCAGTTTGCCATTTTTACCTATACTATTTCAAGATTTTTACTGATCCAGGTCTACGATAGATCCGGCACTCTTCATTGGTTTGTCGCTGTGGTTTTGTCGTTATTATAGTTTTATGGGGCAGGGGCACTACTGAACCATAATCCAACTAAGTCATCGATTTGTACGGTATAGTTCTGGTGATTCTCATCATATTCGGGACATTTTAAGGACCCAAGTGCAATGACAAAGATCTGGAGCAGCAGAAAAGCTGAACAAAAGTAAAATAACACGGCGAACTGATTCTTACGGCGGAGAAAAACTAGAAGTTAGAAGAACTAAATAATACTAATAAAATATAGATCGCTAATAGTGCGTGAAACTCGAGTAACTGTCTCAAAGAATTTTCTATCTAAAATTGTATTTCACTCTGTATGTATTTGCATCGAGCACTCCTATGACTGCGTGAACAACTATATTAAATTGTTTCTCTGTTTATTTTTTGTGTCTGATATTTCGGTTTGAAACGAAAACCTTCGACGGGGGCTAAAATATAAAAGTGAGTACAGTCGAACCTCCTTAATACGTACGTACACCAAAGGAACAGACCAAAGTGTCCGTATTATGGAGGTAGGGATTGTATGAATTTTTGTATCTTAGGGACCAAGAGAACTGTCTGTAATAGAGAGGTGTCCGTATTATGGAGGTGTCCGTAACGAGAGGTTCGACTGTATGTATACGTGAGGATCAGATAAATATCATTGGTGACTACAAAGACAGATCATCTAAAAGGACGTTACATGTGTAGTACGTAACAATTACACGGAGAGGTCACTCAGCCGCTTGGATCATATTCGGAGTAGAAAAAATAAAGGTTACTACGGTAGACAACTCTGCGACTACGAAACCCTTACCCAATACCAGACCACGTTCAGTTGCATTTTGTACCAAAAATCCTTAATTTAAATACCCTATCGCAGACTCGCTATTTTCCAGAAACTCTATCTTGATATCACTGATTGGTTTTCCGGTAAATGCGAAACCCTATTGTAGACCAAAACTCTCTGAATTCTATACCCTATCCAGCAGACTTAACGGCTTAAAACATCAGTAAAACCCATTTACTCTTAACCAGCAGCACATACCCATAATAGCTTATATATAAGAGTACCCTCCCACCAGGCCACCAACATACGGATTGAGATACATACGAATAACATACCATCAGTTATAGGGGATCGACCATATATTTATATATTGACAGAATGCTTGTCGAGAAAGTAGCAAAGGCGGCATGAGAACAAATTTTGTCTTGGTTCTGTAAGCTGAATTTGCCTTTGCAGGATCTAGCTAGAATATATACAACGCCAACGTGATATAAGTATTACGGAAATATCATCAACCGCTGGAAGCGGATTTTAAAATTACAGGAAAGGGAAATTAATCAGGTTAAAACGAACAATGACGGCATATTTCTAAAATATATTGAGTGGGCACAATTTATCGGGTAAAGTATTATTGAGAAACGATATACAGTTCCGACTTTTGATAATTGTTAATGGGTGTCAAGAGCCAATTCCGCCGGTATGACAATTGAGAATTCATTCACTATGAATTATTTGAAATGCGTCTCAAATTATCCTATTCAATGTCGGAAGTTGCCATCATGATTTTCGTAAAGTAATAGCTGGCGGCCATAATTGTTTTTCTTGAAGGTGGGCGATTAAGAATATTCAAGGGATGCATTTGTGACTGTTACTTAATCTTTCGATGTAAATTTTTGCACGTCTTGAAAGTTCAATGTCACAATGTCAGGTCACGACAAACCAACGGAAGCTCTTTTAATAGATACAATTTGACAGACACAAGAATGCTTGCCAAACGTCTTTTGTTAAACTTTGTGACAAACTTTTTAACGAATATTAAATATGTTTGCTCCTTATTGAAGGTATTACTAAAAAAATAATTTTCGCTCTTACATTTTATAAGCTACTTTTAGATCAATAAAGTGGTATTTTCTGGGTTATCCAGCCTCCTTTATGTCATTATAATTATAAAAAAGTGTGTATTCTCACAAATGAATGCCTGTCGTGAAATCAAATTTAATGAACTGTAACCACCTCCATCCTTGCAATCCTCCAAACTACTGCTTCTGTTTTGCCTTATAGAATCTTTTTATCCAATTAAGTTATATATTAGGTGGCATTTAGCGATATAACATGAAAAAAAGTTAAGCGAAATTTTTGTCATTTCGGCAGGACAGTGTCCCTTTAAGGCTATCAAAAGAATGATTTCGAAACCAAAAACGGCTATAACGAGCACTGAGAACAAACATAAACAAACAAGTCGTCTTAAAAATAGTCAAGGAAGGGCACGCCTTCCTGAAATGCGTGTCTTACGCCCAAGAATTGAACTTTTCATCCCCGGAAATAGGGAAATAGTTGTTTTCATCAGAAGTGTGATATTTCATTTCATTACTTTTCTAAGGGAAGAAAGATCTTCTTGGCTTGAGATAAGTAAGTTTTACCTGGAAGCAAAGCAAACAATTTTTTAAACGCTCGATAAAAACAGACGACCATTCTGGCGTGTCAGAATGCCAAATGCTACAAGTAACTATTCGTGTACGACTTCCAAACCTGTTTTACTCGAGCCACTCGACACATGGTACTGGGTCATCCGAGGAGTCATTGCCATTCTAACCATCACAGGGAACGGACTCGTCATTTACTTCATTGTTTTCAAGCGGCGTCTTCGAGTTACCAATAATTGGTTTGTGTTGTCCTTGGCAGTTTCTGATTTTTGCATCGGTTTGTTCACCACAACAAGTGGAGTCGCGTGCACGTTCCAGTTTCGATGCGACTGGCGCTTGCAGACCACATTTTATAACTTTCTTCTTTTTGCCTCTACGTTAAATCTGTGGGCGATGGCAATAGACAGATATATTGGAATTTTGCACTCTTTACGGTATAAATCACTCATGACGACCAAGCGAGTCGCTGCAATGATAGCCATGGCCTGGGGCATCTCATTTGTTGGAGCGTTTGTACGGTTGCTTTGGTTACATAACAAGCGCTTCAATCAAAGGATAGATAAATACTATCGATTGGTCATAGACCTCTTTTTCGGTGTTGTCTCTTGTGTTGTACTGGTGGCCATTTATTTACATATTTTGTTTATCTCGCGAAAACTTGCAAGGAAAGCAGCTACACAACTGGCCCAGATAAACTACAACTACTGTCCAAACATCCAAAAATCCGAGGCGCGCGGAAAGAAATCAACGAAGCTTCTTGGTGCGGTGGTCTTGTTGTTTGTCCTTTGTTACAGTCTTAGCATTTACATTTCCTTCTGCTTAATTTTTAATCTCCACTCGGCTGTCAAACTTCTTATCATGCGCGCCTCAATGTTACTGGTTCACTTTAACTCTGCTGTTAATTTTGTTGTGTATGCGTTCATGAAGAAGGATATTCGTAGGGAGTTGAAACGTTTATGTCACAGTCACAGTCACAGTGACAGTAGAAATCGTTTTGATTTTACTGAGTCTCGGGAACTTTCATTTGTTTAGATATTCTTATACCGGGTTAACAATGCGTCTTTATATTTGAATAAATGATAAATATTTAAATCCTTTAAGAGAAGACTATCAGTTCTGTTTTAGTAGCTTGTCAATGTTCCCAAGTGAATCTCAAAAAGACCTATATATTAACACTTATACTACCAATAATGAAAAATCAAAGTGTACCACAGGAAAGCATTGCTCAATAGGTCACATTAAATTAACTTTACAGACTAGAATCTCATTATATACTTAAACTTTCACTTAAAAAAAAAAAAACCGTCAGTTAACCAGTTGTAGTTGTGTACCGTTTTATTTATGTTACATAGAATGTTACACAGGAAGAGACAACATGCCAACACGAGGACAACATTAGAAGTCCATGTCATAAGTAATGAAACCGGAAAGCAAAAACATCTGATAAACCGTCTACGTCCTAAATACCTCAGTGCATGATAACGTAACGCAATCTAGGTTTTGGTAACTCACGTCATCAGCCGTTTAATTTATTGATCGGACTGGCTTGTTTGCCAAGCCTGCCCGATATATAAAATGGACGCTGTTTCGTAGTCACTTATTGACACGCCGGGGGGTCCGCCATATGAAAATGACGGGGTGTCCTTTAAGAATTTCGTTAGATGGGCATGGTTGAAAAGAAGTTTTATCGTTAAGAGCTACTAATTGTAAATTTTATATGGAAGTCTCCCCCTCCGGATTTTGGAGATTTGAGAGTAGATAAGTTAAAATATGTGGTGTAGGTGAAGTAAATGGGGATGTGGGTAGGCTAAGAAATTGATTAAAAGGTTGTTTGTGTAAAGGGTATTTGTTTATAGCGGTGTGGGAGGAAAGGATGAAGGGTGAATCGTCTTGATTGTTACGGCGTGCATTGAACGAGACAAAGCGAGACACCGAATTTGTCTCGCTTTCGCCTAAAACGAGCCATTCTTCTCGGTCTTGTCTCGGTGATAATCTCGCTAGCATTTAGCATGATTGCATTGAGCGAGACTGATTTGATCCCATTTGTGAAACGCAACAAGCCATTTGTCAGGCTGTATTCTGGACGAGAATTGAACGTGACAGAGAGAGACAACACATCTGTATTGTTTTAGAATGCGTTGTTTTAGCTAAACACATAAACTCACGGCTATGCACTCTGGGCGAGAATTAAACGTGACAGAGCGAGACATTTTCAGCATTTTAGAATGCGTATATTTAGGCTATTAAACTCGAGCACTAACCAAATTCACTGCACGCAAAACGGCAAGCAATTCGAAAAATACATTGGCAAATAATTTTCCCAGTCGTGAAAAGAGAGAATTTGAGGTGAGCAATTACATTGTACATGGAACATTAAAGAAACGTGGTTTTCTCCTATCGTTCATTGTTCTCTCAGTGATACGATTTGCTGCTAAAAGCATTTAAATTAATTTTGAATGACGCAGGCTGGAAAACTTCAATTTAATTAAATGAGAAATAGAACATGATCTTTATGTCAACAATTACTTTGACCGAGGTCATGTCAAGGATGCTTATATTAGTATTTTACACACAGGAAAAAGTGAAGTGGCATTTATTGAGATAACTTGCAATGCATTTGTTAAAGATGTTATAAGCTTATTAGTATTTTGTGAAAGAAGGGGAGAAAGAACTAACGGATTTAATATGTACGTTGGAGTCTTATTAAATATTATCTTCTATGATTTATGTTTTCCCCGCCGTTTCTCATTTTTTATACCTGTTTATAAAAGGCTCGTATTTCATTACTGAATATGTAGTGTTGAAAGTAACGTTATTGTTGTGGTGACTTGTTGAATTTAATAATGTGGTTTGTGATTTATATTGGTTAAGGGACGGACCGTTTAATTTTTTTGTTGGGGAGGGGGGGTTAGGCAATTTCTTCTGAGTATAATTTTTTTTCAGCATCTCTTTTTGCAAGAATTTTCTTTTTTACCAAAATGCTGAAATTTTTTTTCACATGCTTACTTGTGCACGATTTTTTTTCTCTTAACAATTTCTTCTGCAGGAATTTTTCATACTTATCTTTCTAATTCAACACAAAAAGAATGCCTTATGTTAACTGAAGTTCCTGATGTTGTTTGTATGGGAGAGTTAACTTTCAATAAGAGTATAGTGAAAGTTATTATGGAAATTTACATTATTTAAGAGCGGATGTCTGTAAATATAGACCAGGGGTGGGAATTATAAAAATTTTGAAAAATCCAAAAAAATTCTGTAGACTACCCTAGGTATTCTATTAATGAAAATATAAATTTTAGTTTGATCGGATAAATATTTTGGCGATACGGCGGGTGTCAAGTTCGGGCGCTTCACGGCCTTCGCAAGACCGCTTTTTCGGGGCCCGAGACCGGGCTATGAAAAGAGCCCGATTTGAATCTAATTCAAATATCATTCAACCCAGAAAGCTTCTTATCGTACTAAAGGGATTTTAACAGACATTTTGAGTGGTCGTGTGCTTGAATTGATTGCGACTAGATTATTTTACAGATTTTTAAATATTTACAACATTTTGAGGATTTCACACGAGCAAAATTTTGTCGAAATTCGAAGGCCTAAAATAACGCCCGGTACCTAGTTTCAAACAGCAAAAGACATACTACATTAAAAAGCAATCTCTAAGCTTTCAAAAAATGCTTTTAAAACTTAGGGCAACACATGAAATGAATTTTTGGGAACGCGAAATTCAGGGAGCACTTGAGTGAAATTTGACCTTTCTGACTTGACAGTTTGAGGTTCGGCGCGACACACAAATCAATACTCAAACAAATGTTTCAGCCAAAACACGTTTAATTTAGGCAATCTCAAGTCCCACAGTGATACATACATGCTTCATAGACATTAGGTGGAAATTTTACACCAATTTTCTGCCGAAAAGAACTCATATCCTGGCTTTCAGGTATTTGAACTTGCCTCGCTAATGTTAACATGTGGGTCAAGTTCTTATCACGACACAGCGAAGTGTTCAAAATCTTTACCAAATATCTATCCTGTCTAGTATATAATCAGGTCTACATTATGTTTGTTTGTATCTTGTGTCCTTGTTTGTCTTCATTTCCGCAAAAACTGAGGCAAACTACAGCGAAATCTCCGCGCGCATGACGTGTCACGAGTCTTGTGGAAGTGCTGTTACGTGAGTCGAGATTGCGTTACATATAAACATGACAAACAGGGAGACCGAAAACAGGAAGACCGACAACACGGGCACTCGTCTACAGGAGATTCTTAGGAAAAAAATGAATTCTAGATTTAAAACATGCAAATCACAGTAGAACCCTGATAACGTGAACTCGGCGAACTCAAATTCTCTCGTTTATTCGCGCTGATTCCTTTTTTCTTGTGATAGTCTTGATAGGAAAGTTAAACCACGCCCTTACTCGAAGCGCTCAGCTCCAACTGCTTTTGCTCCCGTCAAGAGTTCGTGTTACACTGGTTCTACTATGATAAGTTCGAGGATGCGCAAGAGCAGGCACCTACACGGTTCCGAAGTAAAATCCAGATAGGGCTTCTTCCTGCGTCCAGAGGGTTTATCCTCCATGTTGAAGTGGGAGCAAATCTCGTGTAGCTGGGTTACTGCATCAGGATGCTGTTGCGCGCAACTGAGAAAGCCTTCTCATCTTCGGCTGCTCGGTTGTTGTCATCCGTTTCTTCGTCGTCGTCTTCTGGGGCGACAGCGTGGCGAAGTTTGGCGGATATTCTGGAGAAGAAGCTCTGGATCTGCCCCGCGGCCAAGAACTCATTCACCTTGAAACGGCGCTCGCCTCTTTCGTTGCGCGTATACCGCATTTCCCGTGAAACTTGTTCGGAGTCAGCTTTATGGCCCGTCTCCTGGCCAATTCTAAACTTGTCCTCCAGGTACTTCCTCTGGTTGTCCGTAAATCTGGCTGCCTTCTTGGATCCTTTTAGGGCCCAGCCTTTCTGTGGTGACTCGACGGCCCCACATTGTTCAGCCTGGACGGCGAGAGTGGACTGGGTGCTGTCTCCTTCCATGAGCTTCTCTGCATAAAGTAGAACTGCCTGGTCTAGTAAGCTGTATTTTCTGTGAGGTCGCAAACCGCACAGACCAAACATGATATGGTACTCAAGGTTCGAGTGCTGCTGGTAGCTCTTTATGCAGCCATCTTCTGGGCAATAGAAAAGGCCACTTTCCTCAGCACTCTCTTCATCGGCCTTGTCGTCGCTGCTCTTGGCTTCGGATGCTTTTGATGATTTCTTTGCCCAGCATGGGACAAAGTCTCCAGGTGACATGGTACGACTGACATGGTAGCTTGCTTGGTACTGAAAGGAGTCTCCTACAACCCTACTCGCATCAGTAATGTTCACGTCAGGTATATATTATCTTCACAACAATGACTGGCTTCATTGTGGTACAGCCTTCATTTATAAAACATTCAATAGTAACGTGGTTTACAGGTACGATGACTGAATTCTCCATGTCGGACGTCTTCTTATCTTGTTTAAATTTTTAAAATTTAAATTGCTTCTTTTCTTATGGTACATTGAAGTATAAAACAAATGTTTGATACGCATGCGCATGACAAACATTTTCCGTCGTTTGGTCTTATTGGTGTATAAGTCAGTTCTGTATTTCTCCCACAGAGGTGAACGTTGCTTTTATACACAGCATACAACTTGAAGCCGAATTTGTCGCGATTCTGAAAAAACTAAGAGCTATTTTTAATCAGAGTTCTTCCGAGGCAAAAATGTCAAACATCGATCTCTCGCACTCGCAATTTATTTCCCGTTTTACTGCCGATTCTTTGTAATGTCTGTATCGGAGCAGTCCTCGCTGCCTGTGGTGAGTAATTTCAAGACTTTTTTCAAGAAAGAACAATAGAAACACACGGCAAAACAGCGTCGTCACTTGAGCCCATCAGATTTAATAAAACATCTGGACTTTGGGACTGGACTTCTGTGGATTATGGACTAGGGAATGCGTGTCATATTAATGTAGATTTTTACTGACTTTATTGCTTTTTGTGGTTACTAGGTTACTAGTAACCACTATGCTGTCACCTGTGTAAGTAAGTCCGACTTTCCGAAGCGCGAAGTTGTGCCAAGTTCACCCGATTGCTGTACGATGAGACAGTTCTGATAGCTTCGGATTAGACGACTCGATTGTCAAGGCAGTTCTGTTTGTACGTGCGCGCTTTGGATTCGTGGAAAAGGTAAACGGAGCTTTCTCGTTATTTTTACTGCTTTACCAGGCACAGCTTCCACCAAATGTGGCCAAGTATTGTTTTCAAATATTATTTTAGGTATTTTCGTGGTTTGGAAAAAGGTTTTAGTGAAAAATCGAGCTGTGAATCGAAGTGTTTGTTAGCAGACCATGAGCTATCCAACTCATGATTCAAACGCCGCCAGCATTTCATTTCTGTACCTTTGACCATTCAGAACTGTTTTTTTTTATTAGCGAAAGCATTATTATACGAATCATTTTTCCGGATAAGATTGGCATTCTATTACACAGGAAAAGTCGGCGATTTTAGAAAGTGTAATAAAAATAGGTTGCTGAATTGAATTATTTTGTGATGTTTATTATATTTTCGCAGACGCTAGCCGGTTCCTCGCAGTAATTAGGATACAATATATCGCCAAGACTTCCAGAAGCAGAAAATCACTGAATTCTGAAAAGTGTTTGACTCTTTTAATCAAAGGAAAGACATTTTCATTCAAGGAAATATGAGTTTCATTCAAAAGTTTTGACCTTTTATAGAAAATATATTTTAGATTCAGTGATTATAAAAACAGCTTCATATCAAATTACATTTGACATAAAATTTGCACAAAGCAAAATTGTGTATTTGCGACAACACTTTGAAGAAACTGTGAAGCTTGGAAAAAACTTATTACAGATGGCAAAATCAAAGCATTTTTTTAAAGAACCAGCTTTAAGTTATGGAAACATTTCATTTCGATTTGGTCTTAAAATCACGGAAAGATTTTAGTGAATGCGTCACGCAACGTTTATTTACAAAATGTTTGACCAATTCATAGCAATTCTCACCAAAGATTTGAAATCTTTAAAAAAATCCCGGATCTCCTGAATATGATTTCCTGTTTATTTAGGGCCTACAAAAAGTTAATGGCCATCCGGGCAGGAGGGGGTATCTGGGTTAAAAATCAAGGTGCGAGGGTGGGGGAGGGGTAAAAAAATATTGCATCCGTCGGGGGGGGGGGGGGGGGGGGGATTTTTTCTGGAATAACCCATTTTACACTGGTTGCATGCGATTAAGTAACACAGGAAAACTAAATCTTTATATTGATTATCATTTTTTTTTTACAGCATGTCATCTACTGCCTATTTTTTTAAGTAGTCTTTTCAAATGTAACAGAAATAATTCACAGCTTGGAAAGTTATAGACGAGTGTGGATTTGATCGGAATCAATAAATTAAATATTAAAAGCGAGCACAGAAATATTGGTAACTTCAATCGCGCGTCTTAGAGTCTCTTGCGCATGAGTATAGGCTAAGTGTAGCCTCTTGTTTTTTTAAGGTTTCAAGTAATTTGAGACCCAATCGCACAACATACAATTTTTAAAAGAAATTGTATTTGGGGAACTTCATCAAAGAAGCAAAATTATTAGCTCAGTATTGTCTTCTGCTAGTCTGATTGGTTAAGCACGAACATTTCCTAAAATTTATTTGACGCAAATGGATTTTCTTTATTTTTATAATGAAATATAATTATTAACCATCAGCTCCTCCTCTATTCTTGAAATCAAAGATATTCTATGTGGGAAAGAGCTAATGCCGCAGAACAATGAAGTTTGCTATCGTTCTTATGTGGAACAATTAAACAGACGAACGCAGTCAGTCAGTACGTGTAAAGACAGAGCAGTTGGTAAATAGATGGGGGGAGGGTTGGAATACAATACCCCCCTACTTAGCCCATGCCTATAAGCTATCTGAGTTTGCCTCCCGCTAAGAGATCATAGGGCAGGATTTTCAAACAATTTTGTCTGCAACGGTGTGCGTTCAGCCTTTATGTGTCTACTGGGTAGGTATAATTGTTGCCATTTTGGCCTGAAAAAGGCCGCGATTATAGGGTAGATCTATATTATGGTACGAATATCACGGATGGTAGGGTTTGGGGCTCTCGTCTGCAAACGTCCTCCCATTATTTCGAGGTTAAACGCGTGGACAACATTAACCGAGATCGGTTAGAGAATTCCTGGAGAGGATATAAAGAAACGACAAATACTTGACAACTACTTTGCAAAATTCTGATTTGCTGAAAAGAAGTACGGTTATATAATGTACGTGCCTCCAGTGTGTGCAGAAAAGGCATGTTTACCACGATCATAACTCACAAGGCGAACACCAAAGCGACGTCGCCTCACCCTCTCGACTATTCTTAACTCATTGACGACGGTGACTTTTTACGCTGAGTGATTTTCTGCATGTAAACGAGCCATAGGATTTCGTGACTCCATATTTGGAGTTACCATGAAAAGTGCTGCTGTTCTAAAACACTGAAGGCTCGAGTTTACAAGAAACGTCATTCTGACGTAGTGTTTTTGCTTTGGAAGTTGCGACCACTGAAGAACACAACAAGCGTGAAATTTCGGTGGTAGGTCAGAGTGGCTGTGGACTTAGTATAAATATGAAATATGTGGGGGACGGAACGAACCCTATCAATTTCTCGCCATTTCCCAGCATGAAATGCGGCCGTGATGTTGAAAATCGAGGCAAGGCCAGGATGCACTACAACGAGAGGATGTAGCTCGGCCCGGCAACGAAAAAGAGCTGTGAATGCTGACTTTTGGGTTTGCAACGATGATTTCAATAAAAAAAAACTGAAAGCAAAAACGTGATTTTTGTTGTTTTTCTATGACGTTAAAAACGGTCATTTTTGTTCTTCTTCAAATTCAAACGCTGATATTCTGCGAAAATCGCTGACTTTTTTGTGTTTATTGAGTGTCTCAATTTGAAGGACTTTCTAGTCAATGCTCACAACTGCAATGTTCGCGCGATTGAAAAAGTTGCAATTTTTTAAAGCAGTGGAGTCTTATCGTTCCTCTAAGAGCGATTTTGCCCGGGACCGTCCTAAGAGAAACGAGGGACTACTCATACACTACTTTCAAGAAAAACTAAGGGTACTTCTAAGACCTCCGAGTATTACCAGGTTTATCAAAGATCGTCTGCTGCACTCGTATTTGAAATCACGCGATGAGAAGATTGCGTTAAAATATACTGAAACGAATGTCTCTTATACTAAATCTTCGTACTGTGCACAGACAGGAGGTTTGGAGTATATCTTCCGACATCAAGTGAGCGATTAACCATTGTTGAATCCTGTACTCAAGACAGGCCAAAATCAAGCGATTCCTGGCTTATACGGCATCTAAGCAATCGTTTTAACTCAACCTTTATGTCCTTTTTTAGAAATGAATATACTACGACGTTTACAGCAGAATTCAAGAACATCAAAATTCTCGAAACTTGAACAAACTCGATTGAAACTGTACACAAGTTGAATACGTCACACAATCCACGATAAGCTGATAACAGCCAACAGAAGATGAACAACAGTACCACTGATGCGAATACTTTGAGATTAGACCTCTCCCTGTTTCTTTGTCTCCTTTTGTTAGGAATTGTGCGGTCACTGTAGCGATGTTTAACACTGTCCTGTGCGGCGATTCGACGAGAATGAGCCCGAGTTATTGTATACAAATGAAAATAAACCAAGAGCATTAGAAAACAAGGAGTTATTTCAAAGCAGACCACCACCAAACCTCCGTATACTCGTTTTGCTGTGCCTGTTGTTCTGTTTGTGCTTGATGTTTTCCACACCAAACTGGGCAAAAGTGAAATACCAGAAGGTATTATCCATGCAATAAATATCATTATCACGACTTTAGACCGAGTCATTACAGCACAGTATTTCAGTGGTCTTGTGATGGCAAGGTACCTATCCCCAGTCATGACACACAGATTTCCAACTGACACGTATAAAATAAGATTATAGAACGTTAAAAGTGCAGAAATTTTTAGCTTTATCCAGAATGTGTGGATGATGTATGTAGGTATCACTAAAAGCCCAACCAGCAAATCTGCAAACGACAGGGACAGGATAAACCAGTTGGATGTGATGTGAAGAGTTCGCCGTGTAATGATCAAATATATCACCACCGTATTTCCACATACTGTTGTTATTCCTACCACGACAACCAAAATCCAATACCAAATAGCATCCCTCTCGTTAGGACTGTTCATGGATGCCATTTATGGACAATTTCAGCCACAGACAGTAAACTAAGAGAAATAATAAATGTGTTCTTTGCATTTATAAATACTTTTATAATTATTGTATTATTTTTTATGTAATAAGAAATAATTGACTGCATGGGTTGTATGACTGTATGGATTCACAGTTAAGATTAGTTAAACCTCTCTTTCGGACGTGGTTATAATGTTTGTACAGGGGACCTCTCAGTTTTTCCCCTCCCGTATAAGCTCATGCATTTTACACAAAAACCCTGTAACTCCCAGAAACGAACATCTCTTCCTTAAAATTGACCCTCAGTGGAATACTATTTCTAAGTAGGAGATCATGATCAAATGGTGGTCCCAGCCTGATAGATTTCTTTTTTTTTTTCTTCACCCTACCGTTTAATGACTCAAAGGCTAATCGACTCAAAGGCCATGTGACCTTATAAAACTCGAACAGATAAAAACTGTACTGACGGAAATTGAGCGCAAGATTTGTAGCGCTACTCCATTCATAGAATTGCACTGCTGTTATTTGTATAGCTTTCACGAACCTAGTGGCCAACTGGCAAAGTGTAACCCGTTTTCTGTAGCGTCCGGGAGTATTACTACTACTGATTACCGCGGTGGTCTTAAGTGTTAAGCCGGTCGGGTTTTCGATCTGACGATGGTCGGTCTTCTACTGTTGTAATGTTTCCTTAGACCAGAAAGCTTGCTTCAGTTTGTGTCCCTCCACACAGGTATACAACGAAAATAATACTGGGTAGTAATTTTGTAATGAACACGGTTAAGATACGCCATACATTTACAATTGACTTGCATCTGAACCACGTACAAAACTTGTACAGACTTATAGGAATTTATACCAGGCGCATCAAAGTAACTGCTACAGCGTAAACAGAGCCTGTTAATATTAATAGCGTCATCAGCTCACCGGCGTTACTTTCCTGAAACATGTCAGATTGTTTGCTGATTTTCTTGGCCAAACAGGCAATCGAAAGAACTATACCAGACGTTAATAATATTGGGCATTGAAACTCTAGAACCTTGTATATTAAATGCGGGCAATGAAGAACATTTGCAAATTTCATTTCTTCTTAATTTTTGAAAACCTCTTTTTTTGTCTTAAGAAGGCATGCTGATTAGTAATAAGATTTTAATGTACTCTATTTACTTGTAAAAATTGATAATATAAAGTTGTAATTTCCTTTCAGATCATATTTCGAGAAATCTGCTTGGGCTGTTTGCCTTCTTCCTTAGCTCAGCTGTTTGTACGTCGATGCTAGTTTTAATTTCAAACTGAATATTTATTGTCACTCACACGTTCCTTATTTGAATAACAAAGGTGAGTTTTTCTTAAAATCTCCAATATCTTTGATCAACCGTCAAAAATAACCTTCCCTAATTTTAATCCGTATTTAAATTTCACATGTAGTTTGTATTTGAATATGCCTAAATTTATAGTCCAGAGACACATGAACGGAGAATCTTATCAGCACTGAAGTAGTTAACTTAACTACTTCAGTGCTTCACTTCACATACGGTGTCCTACAGACAGCGGGTCAACTCTGTGGAAAGAAAACGATCGTGACTGTCTAAATCAAAACTGAAAAAAGAAATGGATCCATTTTTGTTAAGCGCATGTACGAATAAGAGTGACTTGACATAGGTGAAAAAGGGAATTTTCAAAACAATTCACAGGGTTAATCTCAATATATTGTTAGTTTCGATTACAGCAAAAATTATTCTTTCGATTTATTTTTTTTGTCCAGAAGATAACTTTCAATTTAATGAGGAAAACAGGTCCGTTACCATATTGCTTTAACTTTACAAGCTCATTATGAGATTTTTCTCGAATACAGAGCGTTTAGAATACAAAAAAATGTTGCTTTTGAAACGATTTATTGAGCATTATTTTCTAGAATTTGTTTTAGAAAAATGGGTATTATACCGACCCTTCGACAAGCGTATTCACCCGACAAATCGTTTCGCTGGGAAAAGCTGTTCGGAAAGCCGTAGTCGCCATAAAATTCGCAATGAACTAGATTAAAAACTAAGAGTTATCTCTGTAAAACCCCGCTTCAAAACTTTCATATCATCGGAACATAAATAAACGCCTTTTGTTTTCGGAGGGATAAAAAATGTTGTTTGGGGTCAGGTACGAAATAAGGTCAGTTAGTAGAAGGCAGCCAGTAACTGATTCAGGGGATAAGAATCATTTCCCGCGCAGTTTCTGCTGCTAAAATATTTAGATTAAAGACCCGAACAGCTCAAACTGTGTTAGCCTACACGCAGTTTCCATTAAATGCAATATGGAAAAACAGTACAATGCCACTCCAAGCGTTTTCCTAAACATTCTTCGTTTGATGCCCCTGACGCGCTTTATAACGACTAAGATACCTCGATTAAATTGCACATAGTAAATATTTCACTGTTACTGACTCACCTGCAAGTGAGGAATCACAGATGGTTTCTTATTTCCCTTTTGAATTTGTTTTACAAACGCTAAAAATAAATCCACTGAAAACCACTGAAACTGCTCTCCTCCAAAGGTTGAGACTGTACTTCACACACACCGCCGAGAAATAAATATGTTGTTAGTTAGATCTAGATCGACAGCTGCAACTAAACGTCAAGAACGTTCTTTTAAACTGAAGTTGTTTGCAACCAAATGAAATGTTATGAATATTCATAGAAGTGGAGACTATTAAAATGAGTAACCAACAATATTAAAAAAAAGGCCGTTTCCGTTACACTCGCAACGGCAGCTATTGAATTTTGACTGATTAGCGTGCTTTCTTATCTTAAGACACCGGTTTGCCGCTTATTTGTCACCTTAGAAGTTATTGATTTTTTTTTACGCTTGCTTTTAACAGAAACCGAATTAAATCGGCGTACATAGACACTGGTCAATGAAAAAAGACAGAATGAAAAATAATTATTAAAAGGTAAAAATAAACATGATATATAAAAAAAACAGTCTGGCTGAGCAATAACAGTCACGCTGGAGATGGAGGGACGATCAACTTACTAAAGTTAAAATAGAATCTACCATGTAGAAACCTTAAAAGAATGCACGTAGAACATTAAGAATGGGAATATTTTCGATTTACCGATTAGTGCACGGCTCAAGATTATTATAGATTTGTTATATTTATTCTTCTCTATAAACATTACGAGCATTTCATTCTCTTTTTCAACCATCCCAGCAATTACTTTCCCACTTTTCCTGAGCCCAAATCCCGTGAACAAAGACCATCAGTCTTCTGTTCCCACCAGCATTGAACTTCAGCGTAGTCTCCATTTTTTAGCTGTACAGCCACTCCACTTTCGCATTCACCAGTTGGCCGGCTCACAAAGCCGTTTAATTACTGAACTGAATGAGAAGGGTTTAATTTAGTAATTTCCATTGTTGTGGATGAAGATAAAACTTGGAACCTTTATCAACTTTAGCCTTTGTTTCTCAGTTCCAATGTCAGTCAAGGGATGATGGAGAGTGTAGCTACATATTGCGTAATAAAAAGGAAAAAAAAGATCACAATTTCCATTGCCAATGCAAACAGAAGTATAAGTATAACTAATATATATATATATTTTTTATCTCTAGCTGCTCTGCATGGTGACTGCAGCGATAAAGTCGCTGAATGTCAGGAGTCTTTTTACAGTTAGGCCACGAGTACGAGTTTGTTATGAGAAAGGAGACAAATAGGCGGATGACAAATCCTAGTTGCGGGACACTTAACCAATAGAACATGTACATGCCATGACATTTATTAAGTGATATGTTGTTTTACTTCATTTTGCCGATAACATACACAATAACAGACAAAAATGTCCTTTTATGTGGTATTTACAACAAAAGTCAAACAAATTGTACTTTTCACGGACCTCAAGTGCGCGATCGTTGAGTCCCAGCGAGCGAGTCCAGTGAGTGGTAAAAGGATGAAAGACTGTCAATCAGATTTATGTACTGACAATTTCAAGGCGACAAGAGAACATAATTGCTTCACGGCTCGTATTTGACGTCTGGACCCAAGTTAGGTTACGTAATTTCGTTGCTTTTGTTTGCTCATT
The DNA here is from genome assembly GCA_024195265.1 of Dendrophyllia cribrosa. Classification (NCBI taxonomy): domain Eukaryota; kingdom Metazoa; phylum Cnidaria; class Anthozoa; order Scleractinia; family Dendrophylliidae; genus Dendrophyllia; species Dendrophyllia cribrosa. Next base: position 55,810,357 of record JAJLRJ010000001.1, read on the forward strand.
TTGAAATACAATTCTGAAAACGAATGTCAGGCCAAACCAAAATGCTTTCATAAATATGCTTTTCAGTTTTCAGTTGACGCAATAAAATGAAATTTAATATCATGCACTTGTTAGGTGATCGGGCGTCTCACGTTTTCTTGAAAGTTACTTTGAATTAAGCGTGCCGCGGCTATTGTTTTTTCTCGAATTTACCTTGGTAAAAGTTAAAACACGTAAGCGCGGCAAATATTTCATTACTTCATATTGATCAAATTATATGAAACAGGAGCCCAGAAAAAAATGTCTTAGCGCTTTAAGCGAACTTTACATGCTCATGTTAGCTTGATGCCATTTCTGGAAGGATTTTTATTAAGCTACTGTGTACGTGTATTTGGTCAGGCTTACCTTTCATAGCCGCAATTCTCCTTAAGTAAACATCTATTTGCGAAGTGTCGTCTCACACTTACGCACATAAATGCAAATTATCACAGAAATTATCAGTTCATTTCAAGCTCAAGCTCGATTTATAGCAGTTAGTTGAAGGTTGTTTGCTGATGTTTAATCTTCTTCGTGCCCTATCCAAGTCGATACACGAGTCAGAGAGGGTACAAGCTTGCTTAACAAGATTGAATTGAATGGTCCGTTGATTTCATTTACTTGCGAAATTTATTGTCGTTTTATTCAAAATTTTCGAGAAACACTTCCCTTGGCGGTCTTCAGCTACAAATTAATCCACGTAGCACCAGGAGCCGAAAACAGCGACCATTTTTGTTGGATTTATTTTATTTCTGAAACCTGAGTTACTGCAAATGGTGAAATGAGTCTGGATTTTGATTATCCATGCAGGATCAGTTTTAATTTGATTTCCAATTTGCTGGGACATTCACTGCAGTTGATGATGCATGCAACTGTGCAGAATGTCAAGTGCCAATAATCTACAGCGAGAGTTTATATTAGAAAACTGCTTTAAAGCTACATCGCATATATATTCAACTTACTAAAGACCTAGTGTATGACAGTCACTATTGTCAAAGAAAGAAGAGAAGAAGAAGAAGAAGAGATCAAATTTCAAGCTTGGTGACTAGAATATAACAAAATAAAAACATAATAATCTCCAGCTAAATGAATGACACATCAAAGAACACCAGCAAACCAGTTCAGATGCCCTTCGTACTGGAGCCTCAGATAACCTGGTATTGGGCTATGCGGATTATCATCTCTGTGTTCACTATCGTGGGGAACGGACTTGTTATTTACTTAATGTTTTCAAGGAAGCGTCTGCAAGTGATCTGCAACTGGTTTGTGTTGTCTCTCGCCGTGTCTGACTTTTGCGTTGGACTCTTGGTCACACCAATTGGACTAGCCTGTTCCTACTTGATACAGTGCGATTGGCGCCCTCAGTTAGTGTTTTATAACTTTCTGTTGTTCGCATCAACACTAAACTTGTGGGCAATGACCTACGATCGCTATATCGCCATAGTACTCCCTTTTAAGTATTTAACGAGAATGACAAAGAAGCGTATCATCACAATAATAGCATTATCTTGGGGCATTTCACTAATGGCTTCATTAATACGCCTTTCTTTATTGTATGGGCGATTACGGCGCATAGAAATGTATTACAGACTTGTGATAGATTTGTGGTTTGGTGTGTTTTCGTTCATTATACTCACGGCAATTTACGTACGAATTGTGTCGATAATTGTCATGCACTATAGGCAAGTAGCATCTCAAAGAGCACAATTATCATTTAATGCTAGACATCATATGACTTGCAGAAATAAGCGGGAAACCCTATCCGCCAAAATACTGGGGGCAGTAATTTTACTGTTTGTAGCTTGCTATTTTCTTAGCGTGTACATATCCTTCTGTTCAAATTTTAAATTATGTGCTGTCACGAAAGATTTAAGTATTGCTTCTCTGCTGATGGTTCATCTGAATTGTGCAGTTAACTTTGTAGTATATGCTTTGCTCAAGAAGGATTTTCGAGGAGAACTAAGAAGGTTATTTAGAGGCCGAAACGAACGTTTTCTTGTGGATCGAGGTCTTAGTTTATCCATTATAACTCGCCGGGCCTCAAAACAAAAATAAACTCGGATATAAAGCACCTGGAGTAACTTGTCAGTTCCTAACAGCACATTAGTCTTCTGCATGGCTGTGTCAAAAATGAAAGAAAGAAAGAAAGAAAGAAAGAAAGAAAGAAAGAAAGAAAGAAAGAAAGAAAGAAAGAAAGAAGTGAAAGAAAGAAAGAAGGCGGAAGTTAGGGATAAAAGGGTCTCGAAAGCCGGAGCACCAGAAACTGATCAAGGTGACTGATATAGATAAATAGATAGAAAACTTTAATTAACCACGGCAGCTTTGATCAAAAATTAGCTAAAATTACAATATTAACATTGCACTTTGTTCTACCCAAAAGCCGTGAGCAATAATATTGCAGCAATGTTTTTACAAAATAAATACAAATGAATTTTAATGTTTAGAATAGTTTATTTAATGGATTAAATATCTTTCAATAAAATGAAAACGAAAAGGTATTTTAAATACTAAAAGTCCATAGAGAGATTGAGGGGATTCTAGTTTGTTGTTAAAAGCTCCCATAGATTTTTTTACATTTCATGTCGTCTGATATAAACGCATTCCAAACTTCCTCTCCAGGTGTAAGTGAAGCTTTTCCGGTAGTAATCTGTTTTAACTGCCAGTAGGGCTAGATTTCACCTTGAAGTCCTAAGATTGTATACGATGTCCCGATTTCCAGACAGGTCAATGCGACCGATTATCTCAACTTGGACAAAGGAGGTTAGCAAATAGTAGCCCGCAATTGATACATTCTGCCGCTGACCGTAACTGATTATGTTTTTAAATTATGATGAATTTTAGATGTCACTCTGCCATTTCGTCAACTGAATCTATTTGGAATTTTAGATGTCACTGCTTTGTCAAGTGTAGCTGCAAGGATGTCGCCTGGTCATCCTCAGTGACCCTCATTGTTCATGGTTAGAGCGGGCCGGGAGATGGGATCAACAATAGACCGACAGCGGCTGCCTGAGGCGCCCTCACGAGATGATGTAAGAGCTCATTATCATACAGATGTAGGTGCATGTAAAGCGCCATGAGACACACGTGATCAGTGCACGCTATTCGTTAGTCATTTATCTTCATTTATCTCCCCATCGATTTTCGTATGGGAAGAATCAGTCATTAATACCAAAAGGTCATCGAGATTTATTAGACTAATAGCCGTGGGAGCTGTTATGTGGTCTTACGTCTTTTTACGATTTGTTTTTAGTTTTAATAAGTGTTTTGCTTTGGTTTGACATTTACTAAGATGTATAATTTGTTCTATAAAGAAAAGCTAATACCAGTGTAAACATGCTGGACCAATCATATAAAAACTAAAATTTTAATATTATCGTAACTTGTATTATAACCTCCGAGTCAGTCAGCTTTAATTTAGTTCAGTTCAACGCACCGACCCAGGTGCACGAGTCCTATTTATAGTTCTGACACTTGTGGTTATAAGCCAGATATCAGTTACTTTGTATAACTAGACTAGTTTTGCTTCTTTATAAACAAAAAATAAGAGAAATAAAAAACCTTCCGAAACATGGTATTGAAGGAATGAGAACTAAAAATGTTTCCATCAATTTTGTTAATTGTATCTTGGCGACCCGACTGAAAAGCCTTTACAAGTAATACTAACCAGTCTAAACAATGATCAAGATATTGTTTTAGTGAGATAAAATCCCCTCAGTACAACAACTTTAAACCATGTTCTTCCATTCACCGATTTTTGTCAGCACAATTGAGATATTCACCCTTTCATGATCACTCAGCCATACAGTCATATCGGATATAACCAGCTGTAAATTCGGTCTGCTCTTGGGGAGTATAGGTACAAAAGGATCAAGTTCCAAGTTTACAATCTTTCAACGGTCTCCAATGTTGAACATCGTTTTTTTTTTATACCGCTTCTGATTATTTCTTTTTTCATTTGTATTGACTTTTCATATAATGATGCATTAGAGTCATTAGAAATTTCCGATTTACAGGTACAAGAAAAGAATTCGGCACTGATAGTACCAAGGACATAACAGTATTTATTTACCGCATGCATCTTGCCGCATTTGTTTTTGAGATAAAAAATGCAAATCTTAGAAGTCTCTCAGAGAAAAACGAAAACAACAACAACGACAACAACCTAAATTACTTGTTAAGTCAGGTCACCACAAAGCCCGCAAAAACATTCAGTACATGTCGTTGAAAGGACCTTTTATTGCGAAAGCAGGGATCTTAATCGCGTGACCTAATATCTCCCCCAAAGAAACAATCAAAACAAATGTGTAACCGTGAAAAAAAAAAACAGTATAGGCAATATATCTACAAGTAAAAGAGATTTGTCGAGTCTGATGTAGACGGATATCCGCAATAAAAATAGTATTTCTATAACTTGCCATCACGTCCGAATCCTAGCTACGGGTCATAATTAAATAATGATTTTCTCAAAATTAGCCACATTAACTGCCAACGACAGCATCAGTAAAACTGGTTCTTGTGCCCTTTTTCGGGTGTTTCTTGGTGTTTCGGAAACCATTGTTGGTTAGCTTTTGTGTTGTGGTGTTGGTATTGTTCAGTGTCTTTTGAATCTTTTGTTTTACGTCATTTGGTGATCACACCATCCGCAACACCAAGAAACTACCCTTTTTCTACGTTATTGTCCTTCATAACTCAGTTAGTCGTATATATTTTAATGATTTTTGTATTCCTATGTTTTACTAAAAGAGATTTAATTTCTTATTAAAATGTCAATCAGTTACCGAGCCATGGCTACCTACAGATAAGGGAAGTCATCCCTCAAAGTGACACTGTCCCGCCGAAATAACAATTTTCCCCTTAGCAGTGTTATATCGCCAAATGCCACCCAATATAAACAACTTAATTGAATAGAACTATAGAGCAAAACAGCAGCAGTAGTTTGGAGAAATGGTACAGGATTACATGGATGGAAGTGGTAATTTTTTTTAAAGTAAAGCAGAAGAAATGCCATTTAATAAGCACCTTAGTTAGTAAAAGCCTTTATTCGTGCCATATAATCCGTTCAGGAAACAATATCTTGTTTGACGTTGTCTAGGTAAACAAGTGTTGGCCAGATTAAAGGCCACGAAATATTAACCAAAGTGTCGCCTAAAAGACAGGAGCCGTTTTGCACTGTGAATTCAAAGAAAAAGCACAGACGTCCCCCAGACAGTGCTATATTGTTGAACATCTAAATCTTTTGCAGAACACATACTGCTATGGGGAATTTCAAACACTCCCTAAAAAGTCGTGGAATTCAGATTTGTGTTTGTCAAGCTGTGTAAAAGACTCTTGTTTTTTCAAGACACGCTAGTGTTACTCAAAGTAACGTCGGATCAACATCAAGATCCATCGTCTTTGTTGTTTTCCTTCCATCTTGGAAAGACTGAGAGGTTGAAGTGTTGCCGCCTTGCGCATGTTTTATTGTCCAACAGGATGAACACGTTGAAGTTGAAAGTTTTGATCCCGTTTGTACTATTGTGTGCGAGGTGAGTAAAACTATTCTGAGACAACGGCTTGCTGAGTAAAGCTGCTGCATATACTTTATACAAAAAATCTGAAATCCTAAAATGATTTGCAAACTTAGATTTTTATTATCGAAGAGAGTTTTCAATAAACGAATTGAACTACAGGGCAGCCCCTTTCCGGATTTTACAAATTAAGGATGACCATGACCATGAAATTTTATTAAGACTAAGCGAAGAAATCAGATTAGGAAATAGGAAACAGAATATCTTCGGCTGAGCTAGCACTGTGCAACTGAAGTGGAAAGCCTAAATGAAGTTATCAAACCAAACTTGCTGTCATTCCAAAACGAATTTTATAAAAAGGAATTTTAGACATCGCGTGGATCTAAATATAAAATATATTGTACCATCACAGACATATAAGTTTAGGGATAAAATATTTAGCTTTTAATCTTCGACGAACCGTGAAGTGGCCTATGGTGCTTTCATACCAATGCAAAAAAAGTGTACATATATGCCCATGACCACACATATGAACTTTTATTACCTAGCAAGACAGGGAGACTATTACAATTGATTGAATGCTAAAGTTAGGGCCATCTTGTCATCACAATTTCAAGAGAGAGGACAGTATAATCTTGGAGTGATAATTTGTTTGATTAAAATAAATATACTTTACCAGTTGACCTGACCATATTGAGGGGCTTAAGTTTTCAACAACTCGTTAATTAGATTAACGGCAGGTCCATTCATCGGACAATATTCATTGGACAATTTGCTATTCCGGAATAACTCCATATGTTTTGTATTTTAGAACCTAATCATCAATGCCTTAGGGGCTGGTTTATAAACAGAACATCTCACGAATTGGTCTCTTTTACCTCCATCATATACGGCCACTATGCATGTGGTCTTCATTTTGAAAACAAGTCTATGAATACCCTTTTTATTTACAACAGCACAAGCATGGAAAAGAAAATCACTCGTCCCAATTCGTGGTGCGAAAAAACGCCAGGACTTTCTGGTGGCCAAAGAAAACTTTGTCATAGAGTACCTGGTCTTCAGACGGCAATCAAAAAAGGACTTGAGAAAGGACTTTCCGAATGTGAAAGGGAATTCAAGTGGAACAGATGGAACTGCACTTTGATGGGAGAAAAGAGCCTTCTTCAGCGAGCACCAGGTGGGCCTGCCTTCCCAGTTGTCAAACAACTTTATCCTGTTTATATTAACTCCAAGATTGTTATTATTGGCAGCTGAATGGTGTTTCAGAAAATGGTCGCCGAAAGGCATGGGAAGGTCAAATTGACAAATATTTGGCTAGGAATCACGACATGGAGAAATAATGCTTTTCTGTCTATAATCACTAAGTTCGTGTCGTGTAATATAAGTGAACTTTTATGCCAAAACGTGATTGCAGTCATGCATGCAATGCCTTATATGTTCGGCATAAATGTGAACGCATACCGCTTCGTCCCATACCAAAATTAAATCTATAGTGTATGTCCAACCTTGTTTAATGGACAAAAATCAGAGGATACAAAACTTAAAAAAGGTTTGTTCTTCTTATCAGAGTTGATACAAATTTAGAGTTGAATAAATCACTATCATAAAATTGCAGTGGCATTCGAATGGGTCTTAAATAAAGATTTCAAGGCTCAGCCTCTGTCTCCGAACCATTGGCTGCTGGCATTTAACTCAAAGCTGAAAATCAATCTTTTTCAGAGCCCTCTTTTCTAAATGTAGAGTGAAATGTTTGGTAACTTCATAAAAAACTCATTTAGGACACTCGGTAAATGGCGAACGTTAACTAGTCACTGATACATCAGTAATTGTGGATTTCAACACGTCAAAAATCCAATGACAGGTTTGAAATCATTTTACTGACAACAGATGGTACAAAAGAAGTTGCATTTAACACCGCATTGATCGGCTTCGACGAACCGTGAAGTGCTCTATCGTGTTTTCATACCGAGAAAGTGCACATACACTTGGTCCGTTTAAGAAGATAATATATGCCCATAGTCATATATATGAACTTTAACTTTGAAATCATTTTACTCCACAGATGGTACAAGAGAAGCTGCGTTTACCACCGCATTGATGTCAGCCTCCCTTGCTTTTAGCATAGCAAAGGCCTGTACAGCAAAAGACGTTACCGAGTGCAGCTGCGAAGGAGTTAAGAGACCCTTGCGTGGACAGTCATGGAAATGGAGAGGCTGCAGCATAAATGTCCGCTTTGGTTCATATTCAGCTGAGCGGTTTATGTTAAGTGGAAAAAGTAACAACAGCCAAACTAGCAAGATGACGAGGCACAATATTAGAGTTGGTCTTGAGGTAAATAGCTGGTCTTGTAAAGCCAAAAAATACAAACGTATTTTTCTTACATTTTTGTCGCTCTCCTACTCCTTAGGACCGAAAATGATAGGCTTTCAAATAATTTTTTTAGTTTATTGAGTTGATTGTAATATTTACAATACACAAAACACGCCCAAAATTTATGATGCCTCACATTCTCTTAGAATAGCGAAGTTGGGATTTTGTCCCCAGTACTGCCGTTCGATTGATCCTTTCCGCTTTTAGTTTGTACTTCTTGTTAGTATCGTAAGTTAAAAAATTAATGACTTACTTGCACTTTGTGTTTTCTATAGCCTCTAAATTAAGGTAATTTGTAAAATTTGTTTTTATCAGGTATTAAAAGAAAATAGAGTGATCAAGTGTTCGATGGGAAAAGCGGGAAATGTAAAGTCATGCCACCTGACTTTACCGTCACTCGAGAAAATCAGCAGAATTATTAAAGCAAAATATAACAGAGCTACCAGGGTCGCCCTCTTTCAACGAGAAAATAAGAAGTCGTTCTATCTTCGGAGCAGTGGACGACACCGAAATCGACAAGGTAATAATAGACCAAAGAATAAACCAAAGAAGTCAGAATTGGTGTTCTTGGATCAGTCCCCATCTTACTGTTATCGTCAAGATGAATACCGCATACCAGGAACACAGGGGCGCAGGTGTCAAAGAAATACCAACAAAGAAGACGATTGTACTTTTATGTGTTGTGGGCGTGGGTACAACAGAGATGTATCTTATAAGAAGAGATTTTGTCACTGCAAAAAAGGTCATAATGACCAGCCTTGTAGCTGCAAAGTATGCACTGATGTTTTGATTGAGAACACGTGTCTGTGATGTTGAGACAAGTCCTTCTTGTGAAGTTTCTATGCATTGTACTTTCAGATACGTACTAAAAAACACGCTGATTAGATCATAGCAGAGAGCAAAATAAGCTGAAGAACACAGCACAAACGTTTTTGATAGCTTCAGTTACCCACTGCTTCTCTAATAAAATTACTGTTTCGTTAGGCCAATACGTATACGTTACGTTATTGAAGACATTTTATAATTTACACTGTGTGTAATTATGAGGAATATATAGCCTTCAATCTACGGTCATTTTATTTTCTAAGACTAGTAGTAATCATAGATTATAGTGCGTCTCCTTATCCCGTGACACCTCGTCTTGACCTAGTACCTCAGTTTCATGAATTAATTCAGCCACTGCTTAAAAGGGCTATGTCGCGAGATATGTCACGCAGGCAAACACGTCGGCCGACATCAAACAAATTCACGCTATCGCCGTGGGATCGGGCAAAATCCTACCGTGCTGTGTGCTCCGAAAGGTCTCAGATTTTTCCGACATATAAATAGTATATTTGTCTTGATTTCATTTCGGTTATTTCTCCGATTCTGAAATCATACTCCTCAGTACATGTACTAATACCGGAACCGGAAATGAGAAATTTCTGAGAAAGCCTGAAAAAGTGCTCCCGTGATAAACTTCTTAAGTCACGCAACATTCAACGTGAATTTTGCAGGATTTTTCGGATAAAATTACAACTACCAGTTGCAAGTAAGACACAAGACTGTTGAATATAATTCCTTTATTAGCTAGACAAATTTTAGCCACAAAACTGCGAAATCTTTAGTCGCAAATGCGCCCGATACAGGCGCAATTTCGAACAATGTAAAGTTAATCTGCGTTCGCCTGGCGCGGCCGGTCAGTGAATTATTGCTACAAGACATACAGCGAATTGCACGGTACCGTAGAACATCGCGAAGAACGATTTTTCCACTGCGTACTTTTAGTAGGCATTGAAATATTGAGCCGTACGATTCCAAAATCGGGAAAATATCCGAAACTAAATCAAGACAAATAGATTATTCACATGTGACATTTCGGAACCACAACTCCCCAGGATAATGCCTGATTCCACGCGCTGGGAATGCTGGATACTATTGTGACATTTCAAGATGGCGCAGATTTGGTACCGACACTTTTCTCGATTCGTTCCGCCTAGACGACGCGCTAAGCATGCTGGATACTATTGTGACGTTTCAAGATGGCGCAGATTTGGTACCGACACTTTTCTCGATTCGTTCCGCCTAGACGACAAGATTAGGAAGCGTCTCCTTCGTCGACGCAAAAAAAGTTTTTCTTTCAACTAATTCTTCTGCAAATAGTGAAGAAGCTAGTGAGTCGGTTGGAGAACATTGAGCTATTTTGTATGATCATATAAATACGAATTCAAGCAGTTGTGTTTAGACACTGGTCGTCCATCAGGACCTCACTTAAAGCCAATCAGAAACACTTTACTCGTTGTTGAGTACGGTCATTTGTGATTTGAGAAACAATTAAAGAGTATATTGACATGCAGCTATAATCTAGAACTAACGCAAGTACAAGCAGTTTTGATCAGACGAACTTCAATGGACCGTGCTAAAAGCCGTACAAGTTTAAAACCAAACAATAAGAAAATTGTATTGAATCGAGGGTTTCCTTATTAAATCCGTTGTTCCAGATATATATTAGGCTCTCTAGAACTGAAGAATCGCAACCTGCAACTGTCAAGCTTAAATTAAAAATAATCGAAACAAATTAAAACAGGTAATGACACGACGCAGGTGCTGCAAAGCCCAACTTGTCATTGCGATAGAAATCACTGTCACTTTTAAGTTAATCACTCGGAAGGAAAGATAAAAGTTTATTTCAAGTTTGATTGATGGATGGTCGCAATCGACAAATATCTAATAAGAACTGAGTATAAATCCTTAACATACGTATTAAATTAAGATCAATAAAAGTAAAGAAAAGTTAATAACAGCAATAACTTTCATGACTCGTTGATTTCGTTATCGAAATGCACCAATAGCAACAAACCAACGTGCTACATAAGCGACACGTAACCAATCAACTTCATCGCCTGATGAAGACTAGCAGTAATAGCAGTCGAAACGTCGCAATCGACAACTCAAAGTGACTCCATCGTGAGACAAACGAACAAGCGTTTACCTATCGTACACACCCGACGATGAACAACAATCACATTTTTTAGTAACAATATATATTACTACATATTGTTCAGTCACTATCTTTACAAATACAATAACACAAATTACTCAGTTCCTGTTTTACGTCCTTCTTCAATAAAGCATAAACTAGCGGATTGATAGCAGAGTTCACGAAAATCATCAAATCAGATACCCTGAAAAGACCATCGTTTATAACACATAACTCTAATTTGTTGCACATGGAAATAACAGTGTCAAAAGACCAACACAGAATGAAAAGACCGATAACCGATCCTAACACTGCAATGCTGGATCCATCCGACTTTCTCTCTCCTTTACTTTGCTGTGATGCATCAGAATGTCTCTTCCCTGTCGTTTTTGGTATTTCTAGGGTGGTTTTGTGATGACCAACTTCACTAAACGCGCTGTTGTACTCAAGCTGTGTTCTGTGCACTGCGACCTGCCGCGCATGCCTTCTTGCGGTGCGAAAGATGTGGGCATACATGACTGGCATGACAACTGTAGGCACTACTTCGAATGCAGTGATCACAATAAAGGCGTGAACCTTTGTTGCAGTATTCTTGACATTTTCTGATCTTGAAAACATCCAGAAAAGAGGCGAGAAGGACAGCAAGCCTGGCAAAATCCAGGATACCAATATAGCACCAAATATTCGAGTAGTTGTCGCGTGTGTTGGGTAACGAAGTGGATATACAATTGATATATAACGGTCTACTGTCATAACAAATAAACTTGCTATCGAGGCTAACGTGAACAGATTAAAAAACATGTTATAAGTGGTAATTTCACATCCCGACCAGTACTTACAGACGATGAAAAAGGTCGGAAGAAATAGGCCTACCAATAGATCTGCTGCGGCAAGGGATACCACAAAGTAGTTCGCTACCACGTGAAGTCGCCTTCTTGTGCAAATTAGGTAGATAACCATTCCATTTCCCACTACAGCAACGAAAGCTATGAATGATACAAGGATGATGTAATACAGGGGAAGCGGGCGTGAATGATCGCCGATGACTGTTGGCGAGTCGAATTCCGCCATGTCAAACGACGCAAAACGTTGTCTTATATTTGCAGACCACTTTATATTTCACAGTTCAACCGTCACTTAAACAAAGAACACGCAAAGCAAGGAAGCCGTAAAACTCTGTCAATTAATCGGGTCAGTGTAGTATGTCGCCATAATAACAATTTTTTTCATTGTACAAAAACGGTTTTTGCAGTGTTCGATCCTTCATTAGCCATATACCGTCGTTGCGAACGACTCTTACGATCTAATGACCACGTATTGAGTTTGTTAGTATTATGAATTTGCCCTTTTTATCACCTGCATATCACCCCAGCTCTTTTAAATGGTAATCACACTGAAAGATCATTCGTATTTCAGTATACACAGGGCGTTGAGTCAATTCATCTTATTGTAATTAAAATTTAGTGGTACTGGTTTACATAGGAAGAGTGCACACGTTTATTTCAAACGTAACGTTTGAACAAATTTCATATAATTGCAAGTCTTTTCTTAAGTAGAAAACGAAATATTATATTTTAGTATTTAACAATATAACACGTTAAAAGTGGATGTCGATTTTTTGATTTTTTTCCGAATGAAAGTTTTTCAAAAGATTATTTCTTCTTATAAATTTATTTCGTATTTTAATCATTTTCTAAAATTTCAGTTTTTTAATTGTCGTTATTTATTTTTTTAAAATAATGACATAATATAGCTCAACATCTAGCCAGGAAAAATAAACGACATGTAGAGAGTTTGTATTTAAATCACTCGTTTAATCAGATTCGAATTTATTTGCAAAAACAGTTCAAAATTCACGAAAATGATTTAAGAAGAATTTAGTAAATTCGGTGTAAAAATCAAAATATCATAAATGATGTTAAAAACATATACACAGTCTTCATAGTTATTGTCAATTCATGACAGAACAAAACTTAGCCAAACAAAAGCAATCATTCTACTTTATCTTCACGAAAGAGCCTTGCAGTTCAAATCTATCACTGGTTTATTAACTTTCATAGCAGGGCCACCGAGAGGCATTCTGCCAACGAGAGGCGATAATTAGGTAAAGCGCAGCTGTTTTTGACTTGGAAAAGAAAAGTAAAATAAACGTAACAAAAAAAAAAAAAACAAGCCAAATTTCACCTTCAGAAAAGAAGAAGGCGCTGAAAGGATGTATTATTCAGAATACTAATCAAAACCTCAGTCAGGCGAAGACATCAAAATAGCACTAGACGGTGTCTTTAATCTTTAAAAACCTTTTAAAGTGATAAGATCTTCTTGCAAAATTGTAACCGAGGGGGAAAGCTTTGAATCAAGCTCCCATACGTCAATTTATTTATTTATTGTAATATTATTTTTTTCATCGAACGACCGACCCATTTTCACGAGAGAGAAGGCGACGAGAAAACAAACACATTCTATTGCACTGTTATTACTAAAGAAACTGTAAGCAGATAGCTTGTAATTTTAATTTATTGAAGCCAACTAATAAATTGTCGATCTTGAAAATGCAAAATAAATAGAACTGTGGCTGGTTCTTGCGGAACACTTGCAGCACTTGTTCCGCTTGCTTATGCCAATCATTCTCGGCCATTGCTAAGTTACAAACACATGCTAGAGGTCATAGCAGCGAATAATAACCCTTCAGCTAGAAATACAGTGTAAATACAAATACCTTTTAGCTAAAGAGCCACCACTCTGACTACTACAAGACAATCTATATTTGCATTTAGGATTGAGATCTGCTGATATAAAGTTATTCTCACCTTTAATTGTCACTCAACCACTTAAAGCATTAACAACATGCAAACAACACGCGTCATTACCATGACAATTGCTAAAAAAATTGGAAAAACATTGCAAAATTTATATGAGAAGTTTAAATCAACTTTCGTTTTTAACTCGTAAATAAAAGTTCAAATAAATAATCTCGCAACGACCCCCATTGCACTTGGCTCCGCAACAGATTCAAGAAAACATCAGGCAAGTTAACATGTACCATTTTAATTCCATTTTCTGTTTACAAATAAGCGTATTCAGTCCGTTTACAAATATAACTGATAAGCGGGTAGGTTCCCTCTCTGAATCTGAATCTGAAGGTCACAACAAATATTTAAAACACATTACGTCATCCAGTTGTCTCGTTTTACACACTGCATATTTATGCCATGCCAATATTTCAATTTTCATCGTTTTGCTTTATTTGAACTTTTACAAAAAAAGACTCCCGGTCCGCCATCCACTAAGTATAAAAATAACGTTCCATATTCACGAGTTGGCTCATACGAACCTTCGATTTTAATTTTACTTTGCCTATGCATCATCTTGGTTTGATGATATTTTTAAGCAAATTTTATTTATAGGACGCTTTGGCTAACCAAGTTTCATTAAATTTGCATACACACCCAAATTAAAGATGCCTAACCAAATGCGTGAATTCAAATGAAAGAGGTGCCATCGATCCTTTTACAGTGGAACGTTGTGTTTAAGGAATGCTAAGTTTCTTTGTTGGTCATTCCCCGTCTCTTTCGTCATGGCGCTGACATGTATCGGTTGAGGTTGGATTGCCCTTTGGCCATGCACCACAACTGTTTGTGGCGTGACCGTTGCGCAATCTTTTCTCGAAGCTCTTTCAAGAATGATTAGCGACATATATGGGATAGGTGAAGTGTCACTGTCATTATGTTTTAGCTACGACGCGCTGACGAGGGCCAAAAAAGCCCGAAACGGCTGTCTGCGACTGCTTTCTAGTTTTGAGCGCTGATCATGTCAGGTTTGGCCAACCATATTGTCATTTTGAGAGAATGCCTGTCCACATTGTTTGATCGGTCCTTGCGGTGGTCTATTTTTGCTTATCACTGTTTGTATTGATCCAATGTGGTACAATAGATCGTTCACGGTATTGTAGTTTAAACGTTTCTTTGATAGGAGTTTTCAATATATATCACAATGAAAAACTTTACACGAGGCTCTTAGATAAGACGTGGAAATTGCTTAGCTTAGAAGTGTTGCTTAGCGAGAAAATGTGTGTGAAGCCAACTTAACGTGTCATCGGTTTAGTCCAGGTATTTTGTGGTTGGACCTGCAACTAATTACAACAGGACCTTTCTTTCTTTTCTATCTCAGCTGAAACGCTCACGTGTAGGTAACGGGGAATTTAATAGTACTGCAACAACATTTAGCTTTATTTGCATGACTGTAGATTTTACAATATTGCAAAAGCTTACAACTAACTAACAAAAGGAAAGAAAACAAAAGTGAATAATTAAATTACATTGGTGACAATTTTATCTCGAGAATCAAAACAAGATGAAATAAATTTAATTAATTGCATGTTTAGAAAGTAAATGGAAGAATTCATTAATTCTATGATCAATTCAGTTACAGGTAAACAGGGGCGGATTTAGGGGTGGGCCGAGGGGCCGCGGCCCCCCCTTTTGCCTGGGATTATTATTATTATTTTTTAATATTTTAGTTAGCAACGTCTGTCAGATAGTATTTTGCAGCTTTTGCTTTGTTTCCTGAGATATATTTCCTTTATTATTAATATGAACATTATCAAGCGTTGTTCGAATCAACCCGCCTTTTTAAACAAGTTTCAAGAATGTTTACAGAAGCACCATGGGAGAAGACCGCCTCAACGCACTGTTGCTGCTCTTTGTTCACAAAGACGTAGCTTTAGATTATGGTGCAATTGTTGACGACTATGCCAAGCGTAACCAGAGAAGGATGACATTAATCAACCCCTGCAGTGACTCTTCTTAAAATCATTTTCACGGGATATTTCGTTTGTTTAATTTGTTTTTAAAATCTGTCATCCGAAGCCTTCATTTTTGGTCACAAATGTTCCCAGAATGCATGCAATATAGCATCAATTTTCCGGGGGGAAATGTTGCTGCTTTGGCGCGAGATTGCGCTCTCGCCGCAATTGCTGCGGCTCATGTTTGATTTAATATTATTGTTAAGTTGGAAAAGGTCATGTCATTCATCAAAACACGCATCATTTTAAAAGTGTTTATTGTACTTCTTTGACAACCACACCTGTATTTTATTAAATATTTCAGCATTTCTTGTTCAATATGGAATCCAAGCAATTGATAAATTTAGGCGTCCAGAATGCACCAGATTGCATCTCCGAGTACTCCAGTTATCAAATTTTTTCGGGGGGGGGCATGCCCCAAAACCCCCCTAGATTGTCACGCCTTCGGCGCTCCTGATGGGCGCTGGCGCGCCCATACTGTCACTATAAAAATTGCTCCGGCCCCCTCTTTATAGATTTCCTGGATCCGCCCCTGGTAAATGGCTAATATTTGGTATAAAAGTTTTGTATTTTATTGTAAAAATTATCTCTTATTGTTGCGTATTTTGAACAATAGAAAAGAAAAATGGATTTCGTCTTCGATTTCATTTGAACCACAAACTGGGCAAAGCCTTTTGTCTCTTGGAATTTTGTTGTATCTGCCCAGTTCGATCATAAGTTTAAGGGGCCGTTCACACTTAGCCATTTAGATCGATCTAAATAAGATCGGTCTCGGATCGATCCGAGATTGCCCCAGGAATTGAGCGTTCACATTTACCAGTCGCACCTGCGTAGCCAGGCCTTAGTTTTGAAGTGAAACAAACGAAACGGCAAACTGATCCTTACGGCAGAAAAACAGAAGTAGAAGCAGAAGCAAATAAAATAAAATAAGAGTGGAATATAATGGTGCCCAATATTTCGCTTTGTAAAACAAAGCTTCTTCAGGGGCTAGCACTATAAATGATTACAACTATAAAACCGTTATACAAGTGGTTTTGTAAAAAACCGAAAGAATAACAAAAACAATGAATATGATTGGTGAAGGGTTTGTCGCCCATTATCGCATCAACTTCTTCATAAAAACCACGGCTCTTTTTTTTCTTGCAGTGCCTAACTTGGCAAGCTGGTCCTTATCCTTCTTATATTCGTCTTTTAGGTGTTTAACTTTCGTTCGACACTGAGCAAAATCTCGCTCGAAACCTCCTTTTCGTAATTCTTCGGTGATTTCTTTATACACGTCCATTGTTTTTCGAACTCGTGGCTTTGAACTTATTTCAGTTCTTACCCATGAATTTATGGGTAAACGCGTTTCTTGCTGCGTCCAAGTTTCCCTCTTTTCGCCGCCATCGTTCGCTGTGAACTTACAGATTCAACGAAAGCCAAGCTAGTGCTAAGCGAGCGAGGCTTCCAAGCACTTAAAAGGCGCGGAAGCAAAGCTGTTTAGTCCGCCGTTTGGCCCAGTTTTAAGCTCACATTTGGGCTCAAAAGTCTCGGATCGATCCGAGACCACCTCCCGAGGCGATCTAATTTAGATCGATCTCGGCCCTGTTCGAAGAGTTCATACTCGGGTCATAAAATACTCGGATCGATCCGAGATCGATCTAACAGGTAAGTGTGAACGGCCCCTTAGTTAATGCCCTCCTATCAGATGCTCGTCTAGTCAGACCTAGTCAGACCTAGGACAGGTCTGACTAGACGACAGACCTAGTCAGGGGGTATATTCGTTCTTGAAAGTCTTATAAAATTCTAGTTTTTGAGAATGCTGAAGTATATGTTGCCAATAAGAAATATATTTCTGTTTCATTAAATTTGCACAGTGTTTAACTTCAGCGGTGTTTAATAAATCGAGGTGAAAATTTCTGAAATTAAAATATTCGGATATCTTCCCAAGATTAGAGTGAAAGCTAATTTTACCATTCGAGTGAAGATCTAATGATATTAAGAAAGATTGTTTAACAAAAGAGTCTTGGGGTTTATTTTGAAGGTATAACAAGTAGTTGAGGATTCTTAGATTAATGGCAATATTTAGAGGAAATCGACCAAGTTCAGCTCTGCACGCAATATTAGAAGCCTTATTACTCACTTGAAGGTAGCGTTTCGGCAAAACTGAAGATGCGTTCTTTCAATTTGTGAGCTATCCCAAACCTTAAAATCAGATTTGGTATATCCACCCCAAATTTCACTATTATAGAGCAAAATTGGGGATATCATTGTATCAAAAATTTTACAGGCAAGGGACGGATTTAGCTTACTAAAATCTGTGTGTCGCCTCAGACTGAAAAGAGCGTGAAGTGCTTTCTCTTTTAGATGATCAAGTGAGACTTTCAAATTTCCTGAAGAGGACATTTTAGTTCCTAAATAAGTATAATCTTGTACAACATCAATAATCTGATTGTTCATTTAAAATCTATATTCAGAGCAGTTTTCTTGGGCGTTTTTGAAAAACCATAATCTTGTTTTTTTTGGGATTTATGCTTAACATCCACGTGTTGCAGTATGATGATAATGCATTAAGACAATTTTGTAGACCTGTTTTAGAACGTGATAAAATGATTAAATCGTCCGCATATAAAAGAGAGTTTAATTTTGTGCCGTTTGGTAGAACAAAAGGATAAGACAAAATATTTTCAAATGAAAAAGGTAAATCGTTGATGTAAAGGTTGAAAAGTAGTGGACTTAAAATACAACCTTGTCGTACACCTCTCGCGTATTGAAAGGGTCGTGTTCAGTGTTCAGTGGCTTTGGCCAATTTTTATTGAACAAGAAGACTTGGAATAGAGGCTTTTAATTAAATTGTAAAAGCAGCCTCCTACATTAATTTGCAATAACTTATTCAAGAGCTCATTGTGCCAAACTGAGTCAAAAGCTTTTCTAAAATCTACAAAACAAGCATAATTTTTTTTATTGTGATTATGAACGTATTTGTCTATCAAGGTTCGAAGTGTAAAGACATGGTCTGCTGTACGATTATTTGGCAAGAAGCCAATCTGTGATTTGTGAAGTATATTATTTGAGGCAACATATTCGAGAAGCCTTTGGTTTAAAATGGAACAAAATAGTTTTCCCAGACAGCTTGAAACACAGATACCACGGTAGTTTGGCGGATCGCTTCTTCCGCCTGATTTATAAATTGGTGTAATGAGAACACCACATCATGTCTGGGGCATGGTACCTGAACTTAGAACTGCATTAAACAGTTTGTAGTAAACAGGCATTAGGTCATTAAGACTAGCTTTGATCATTTCATTTCTAATTTTATCTGAATAAGAAGATTTGTTGTTCTTTAACTTTTTGGCAGCTTTTCGTATTTCATTTTCGGTACTGAATCAAGTAATCTAACGGACGAAATTGTTGTTTACGATCTTCTTCTACTTTTAGTTCATCATGGATGATCTGCTGGGTGGGATTAAGCGGTTCATTAGAGTGAAGAGATTGAAAGTGTAGCAGCCAATTTTCTTCCGACACTAAAGGAATATCTTCCGCTTTAATGGTGTCATCCATTGATTTTAGACATTTCCAAAAATTTGTCGCATCTGAGTTTTCAATAGTTTCCTCCAATCTATGAAGCTTGCTATTGTAGTATTCGTTCTTTTTAGAGTTCAATAATCTTTGTATTGCATTAAAATGACATGGTATTCCTCACGCAAAACGGGGTTCAACGGATCTCTATGTTTTTGGTTCGCCATTTTCCTCAATTCATGTCTTTTTAATCGACATTCCCGGTCAAACCATTTTTTGTTTGATGACTTGATACGCTTATGCTTTTTTGTGGTTTTAATCTTTAAACATTGTCTA
Source organism: Dendrophyllia cribrosa (assembly GCA_024195265.1). NCBI lineage: Eukaryota > Metazoa > Cnidaria > Anthozoa > Scleractinia > Dendrophylliidae > Dendrophyllia > Dendrophyllia cribrosa. The sequence goes on from JAJLRJ010000001.1 coordinate 55,829,843, forward strand.
GCAGTTGTAGTAAGAATATTTTCTACTTTTTCAAGAGAAGTGTTAACATCGTGAAATTGTGTTCCCTCGTCTATATACTCTTGTATTAGTGTTTGGAGAACTGGAGAACGCAAAACATCTTTGAATTTCTGTGTAGAATCATTTTGCCCAAACAAACTGTTTTGGTACACGCCTTGAACAATTATTTTGTGATCCTGAATACCAGAATTGTCTGTATTAATATTTAGCCAAGTTATGATAGGACTATGATCTGATAAAGGAGTGGGCTGTTTTACTATGAAATTTGAAACATTTAAAAATAGATCTTGATCACAAATTGCGTAATCAATAACACTTATACCATTTCTCCAATGAAAGGTAGCTCTCCCTAGAGAATCGCCGCTAACTGCCATTTAAGATTCTGAGATCGGCACTTTTACAAATATCAAGGAGCCTTTTACCATGATTGTTAACTTCGTTGTCAAAACTATTTCGCTGAGTAGGGAGTAACGAGAATTCAGATCGATCATTTGGAATAACGTTCAGCCCTTCTTGACAAATATTATCCGCATATTTCCCTGTTCTAGAATTGAAGTCACCCATGAGGAGTATTGATCCATGAGTGGAAAAAAGTTCAATGTCCTTTTCAAGTTCTTCAAACAATTCATCGTTAAAATACTGCGAGTTGTATGGAGGAATGTATAGACCACATGTGTATATGTCTTTATCGGTTTTGGCATAATGTTTGCTTATTTTGAACCATATAAAATTATTATACATGTCTACGCCCAGTCACCGAGTACGCTTGCCCGGCGTTTCATAATAGTCTGCCCACATATCTTTCATATGAGCTGGAATCGATTATAAAACGCGCTATGCGCATAATGTTTCCCTTTTGCCCATATAGAGACGTTCTAGCTTTGTCAGGGCTTAATTCTCTGCTCTCTCGTCGCCAGGAGTTAACCAATAAATACCTCTTATTAGCCGAGTTCGAGGTCCGTACCGTAAGTTACAGACCGAGTTTTTTTCCTCGATTTATGGCCCGAGGAAATCGAGGAAAAAAATCGAAGATCCGTAACTTACGGTACGGACAGAGAAAAACGAGGCTAATAAAATATTTATTATATCTCTAAATCGAAGATAAAGGAAACCCTTCCAAGTCAAAAGATGGACGGCTTCATTTGACTGACGTATGTCACAAAAAAGCAAAGAGCAAATTTTATTGGCTTTAAAAAATAACGTGATCGGTCCTCGATTCGGCATGAACTTGCGTGGCTCTTGAATGAAAACTATATCAGTAAACGAATTAATCTATTCTTCCATGTGTTCGGTAGGACGACGGAAACCTGACAGAAGGTAGTTTTCTTTGAAAAGAATTCTAAGTTACTGGCGAAGACAAGTGAGGAAAACATCAGAAGAATGAAAACGCCGAGATAAAATCTCCAAAACAAACGTGTTTGTCAAACTGGAAAATATGGCAGCATTTCGGTCTACAGCGGTGAACTAAGAAACTCTCAAACTGCAAGAAGGACACTGAAAATATCTCCTTGTCAAATACTGCAAGCTGTTTTTGGCTTTTTGTTGTGCTTTAGTGGTTTCATGCCGAACTTTGTATGGAGTTTGAATTTCATTCGCACCTGACAAATTTTCAGCGTGAGCTGCAGCAAGAGCTGAGCGTATTTGTGAATACGCAAAAATTGTTTTCGGGGAATTAGATTGATATTCTTACACAGCCGAGAAATACCTGGCTGAAAACCCAAGAAAATCACGTAAAATCCGTCCGCCATTACTCCGTTCATAAATCCGAGCCCACGTTCTACTGGTTTGCGATCTGGTACGCGGTTCCCTCCGGGTCACAGACAACAAAGCCAAACGGCACGTGTTGAGTCATTGACGTCACAAAATTTTTAGGCCAACTCGATCCAACTCTCAGGGTTCGGTCCCGGTCATTTTTGAATTGAATAATGGCGGCAAGCCGAATTCGAAATGTAAAGTTAAAGTAATGGCACTTCCCGTACGAGTTTTGACTTGAAACTTCGCAAGGTAAGTAAGGAGTACTTATACTTTCAAAATATTAAGAGAACAGAAAATGTATATTTTTGATCATAGTGGCACTTTAAATTAAGGTAGGTCAAGGTTGACGTCATGTGACGTGTTAATTTTATCACAATCTCTTAACGGCCGCCAGCTTGGATCCGCCAAGTAAGGATTCGATAATGTACTTAAGTGTCAAAATTGGCTCAGCAGTAATCTGACCCAACGACGATGCTAAATTGACCTTTTGTAAATTACTGCAAGAAATTTAAAAATAGCTTCATCCTTTTTTTCTTTTCCCCATTCCAATTATCTAAATTAATTACCTATAGAGCAGTTTTCAATTGAGTGTGAAAAGTTATTACACATTCGCTTTGGTTTTTCATTGCTACGCTTTGTGATTGGCTAAAAATGTCACGCGACTTTCTCGACCAATCAGAAGTAAAACCAAAACCAATCGTGACTTGCTCGCACGCGTTTTCCCGGGCTTGGCGCCGGCGACATGTAATTGCTTCCAGCTCTGATTGGTTCATTGGATTGTTTACGACTGCTGTGATTAGTCAGAGTAATTACTTTGGTTTTGGTTTTATGACACTCCGAATTGAAAACTGCTCTAAAATAAATTAATTGGCCTTAGAACCATTTAAAGCTGGTCGCGTTAGAGAGGTGTCCGCCTGACAGAGGGTCAAGCCTAAATCATACTGTCCAGAAGGACGTCAGACACCTTATTGGGACTTATATAACGGAGTAACTGGTTAGCTTTCAGTTGAGGTTAGGGGTGGCAGATTATATAGTTAAATTTAGGATTAATAAACCCGAGAAGCTAGGTGGTACAGTGAAAAAAAAATTCTGAGTGGGGATTTTAGATTTATTTTTTTACCTTTAAAACTTTATTGAAAATAAAATTCTTAGTGCCGACATTACGTTATATAAGTCTCAATAAGGTGTCCGACGTCCTTCTGGACGGTATGATTCAGGCACAACCCTGACAGAGAGTTTCAGGTTACAGACTCGACTCGGCTCAGTTTTTTTTTTGCCGTGTGGTGTATACTTTGAAATGAAAATCGAACAAGGAACATACTTCGATTGCTTTCATACTTTACTGCGTTTAAAAAATGTGATCAAAGTTTTGTGTCACTGGTTTCCAAGCGACAGCGGTTACTATAGTAACGTCAGCCTATTTGCCCTTTGTTTTAAACAATGTCGTTTTTCTCAAAATCTATCAGACACTTCATAATGAAACTTTCATATTTTGTAGTACTCACGTATCATTAGCTGCAGACGAAGTTTTAATTAAAAATTGTAAGACGGTTTTCGAGTAGATCAAAAATCATTTTTAGGGCATGACAGGCAAAACAGTAATGAAGCAAATAATTTGCATAAAGCAACATATTTCCAAAATGCCCTTACACATATTATTTTGAAACTGCCATCCGTTAAAATGATGATTCTCCTTTACTTTGCAATCATTATGTCAACGGCTGGTTAATAAGTTTATAAGCCTAGTTTATGCTAGTGATATTTAGTCCACCTCCCCTTCCCCCGATAATCAATTTAGTTGCACCTGCAATAATGGTAAGTAATAGAAGTTTCACTTGCCGGTCTAAGTTCAATACATTCACATAATCATGTGATGCACGTATAGCGCAAGCCATAACTGAGAAAAAAATCTAGAAAAGCGGTCAGTACGTGTTCTATGAATGTGAATATATGAAAATCATATATTTGAACTGCGGATAAACATGAGTGGAATTTGTGACCGTCGCAGTGTGCTCTCAACTTAAGCAGTTGAAAACGCAATCTGAAAAAAAAAATCAGGCTTGAACGGGTTTCGAACCCATGACCTTACGATACCGGTGAAATGCTCTATCCACAGAGCTATCAAGCCACATGGATAGATGGTCAATTGTGAGTTCGTAACACACCCGATGATCGTGAATATATATGAATGTGAATATATGAAAATCATATATTTGAACTGCGGATAAACATGAGTGACATTTGTAATCCTCGCAATGTGCTCTCAACTTAAGCAGTTGAAAACGCAACCTGAAAAAAAAATCAGGCTTGAACGGGTTTCGAACCCATTACCTTGCGATACCGGTACAATGCTCTATCCACTGAGCTATCAAGCCACATGGATAGATGGTCAATTGTGAGTTCGTAATACACCCGATGATCGTGAATATATATGAATGTGAATATATGAAAATCATATATTTGAACTGCGGATAAACATGAGTCAGTGACATTTGTGATCCTCGCAGTGTGCTCTCAACTTAAGCAGTTGAAAAAACAACCTAAAAAAAATTCAGGCTTGAACGGGTTTCGAACCCATGACCTTGCGATACCGGTGCAATGCTCTATCTACTGAGCTATCAAGCCACATGGATAGATGGTCAATTGTGAGTTCGTAATTATATACACGATGATAGTAAATATATATGAATGTGTTCTATTATTTTTTTAACCAAGAAGCCGAAGAAGAAAGGAAGAGTATATATATTTAAATCTTGCTTGGTTCACAACTGATAATTTTAATTAATAACATTTACTTAACGACAATGGAAAATTGAACAAAATTGTTACTAATACTATATTTTTGAAGGCGCTCATTTGATCGTTACTCCAACGAAGAGTGCGCAAGTATAGGGTATGAAGTAATAATATTTTTACAGGTGGGGTTTAGCCAAATACAGTATATGTGTATTCGGTATGTATTTGTTTACTAAGTGAAAGGCATTTGTCAACTCAATATTCAAATTAGCCTTAACCATTATTGTTGGCATATCTCGAGGGTCTAACTCCCAAATCCACAGCTTAGCCCATCCCTTACGCATTTCTCCATTTTTTATCTTGTTCATTTACAATTCCGTAGATATTTTAACGACAAGTCAGCGCATCCTGTACTTCCTACACTTTTTGCATACCATTGACATAGAGAAAAGTAACTGCAGGTGTATTTCGCGTCCGAAGAAGACTGATGTCTTGGTATATGTATACGAGTTTAGCTGTCAGTGCCTTAGCAGTAGCTGGGAATGGATTTGTAGCTTGGCTAATTACGACACGGTCTGCACTTCACAATACCACAAACTGGTTTATTCTGTCTCTTTCTTTGAGTGATCTGCTTGTTGGTTCGCTTATTGCAACAACCCACGCTGCTTGCTTCAAGTGAAATGCGTGCGACATTTATTTAAAGAGTGCTTTTCTAGAGCTTATTTTGTACGAGTCTGTCTTTAACCTGTGCGCAATTACAATGGACCGATATATTGCTATACTACATCCTCTGATGTATCCACTTTACACGACAACCGTCGGCGCCATTCGGACGATTGCAATTTCATGGGCAATACCAATTGTAAATTTTGGGCTTCATTTTGTTTGGCTTTATGCCGAGCCTGCTTCAAGAGAGAAAGGCTATCAGATTTTTACTATTTTGGAAGCTATTTTTATGGTGTTCCTTCCTTGCTTAATGTTATTGGTCGCAAACGCTCGGATAGTCAAAGTTGTACGACTGCAAGCAAAGAGAACCATGGTACAATTACAGGGAATCAACTTTAATAAAATGGAGGGTACTTTGGCTTCATCGAGTGTGCAGAGCAAGCATCTGCAAATAGGACCCCGGGATTACCATAGCAAGAAAAAGCAAAAAGAAGTTTCTCAAGAGAACTCGTTAAGTGAGACAACTGCAGTTGCTGTAGAAATGAGAAACACTTCAAAGAAAAGGTTGAAGAGAGGACGATTGCAGAGATCTTCCGTTAAAGTAATTATTGTAGTTGTAACAATGTTTTGGATCTGTTGGTCTGTGTCACTGTATGTATCATTTTGCAAATACCTTGGACTGTGTAAGGTCTCACTAACTGTCAGGAGTCTCTCTCGGCTATTTATGATTTTCAATTCTGCAATTAATCCAGTTGTATTTCTTTCATTTAAAAATGATATACGAACGGCATCAAAGGCAATAAGCATTTGTAAAATATTATTTTAAAAGATGACTAATAATTACATGTTTTAGGTATTTCGAGTCGAACCAACTTCACAATCGTTGAAGGAAGATCGACATTTCATCTGTTTTTCAAAAAATCACCCACAAGTGTATATATATATATAAATAATGTTGCAAAAATTCCATGCTATAGGAAAGTGGTTGTGATGTTAATATTACGTATTGTGGACAACACCATAATTGATTATATCAGTCACGAAACGTATCCAGAACTGATCAAAACGTTTGCTTTGACCGATGTGCGCGGCTGTTTTAGCAAAACCAAGACAGGTTCTAAGGCCAATTTTGTCGGTGATCAGAACAAAAGAATCATGAAATAAACGTATCAACTAGAAAAATACTAAACAACCATACATATTGTATACACAAAATGCAAATATTAACGATGGGTTAGACTAAGTAAATGTGAACTGGTTTCCAATTTTCAACACACAACACACTATAGATTTTTAAGATCCAGTTAAACATTATCCATCATAGACGTCCATCATGGATAAATAACGTCTGGCTGACATGTGAGCTGAATCTTAAAAAAATCTAGGGTTGTGAAGTGTTGAAAATCGTTAACCAGTTCAATCACATTTATCGGTCTCTACTCAGTATTTACTAACCTGATGAGACAACAGAAAGTATATGGAAGAAGTCCGTAAATATTACTAATCAGTGTATCTATCTTAATCAGCACTACGTTTGTACATATACTTTCTCGGATTCTCGGATGGGCATAATGAACGCTGTGATTGGTCAATTTTCCGTTCCGTACTACAGAGGGTTAGAATTATAACTGAGATGATACAAATAACGACGGTTGGGATGGGTGGCATTGCACAATTAATGTTGACCGGTCAGAAAACACAGACATATCATGATCTCGGATTACAAATAGAAAAACGAGCCTACAGCATACAGTTGAAGCCCATATTGCATACAATGACATCAGTTATTACATACAATGACTTATTGCAGACAATGACTTGTGATTGTCACATTAAGTGACTCATACATGAAGTACAATTGCCATGCTCCATGTCCTCGAGCTGACGAACTAATGGATTTTGAAGATCGGTACCCACGATTTTCAGTGTTGACTAAGAAATCTTGCTGCTCTCTCAATTTCCGATTCAAAGTTACTCGTCGGTGTAAACATACAGGATGAGTGACTTGACTGCATTTGAAAATCCAAGGTTAGGTCAAAAATGCAAGTCAGCTACAGCGAACTTCCTGCCATACACGCATCATGACGCTTGCCTGCAAAGTTAATGCTCACTGCCTGGTGCTGAGGTAATTAAATGTCATCTCCAAACAAGACTCCAGTCCCCAAGAGAGGTACCTTGGCCCTGCAAAATTCAGGGTTACTCACTGATGGAGGTCATAATAAAAAACAAGAACGTTGACACATACCCACGACATGTCCACCAGCATGCCAGCATTAAAAAAAGTAGAAGTGTTTAAAGTCACACAAAAGTACCAGGACCAGGGATGCACTAAGTTGGCCCACGGCCAACTCCGTCCTGAAAATGAAATGTGTACTCTATACCCAGAAATATGTGTCCACCTCGTCACACTGAACTTCCTTGCATTAACAATGAGACTATACAACAAATTCGCAATGACTATCCCACCGTTGCTAAGACGAATGATCTTCGAAAGATACCCTCAGAAAAGAGAAAAATTACCCTAAAACACTGCCACGACTACTGGATTTTCAGGGAGGAATTGCTGAAACGATATCGCATCCTTATACCGTCCCCGCTGTGACCTGAGAACTTAGACATCATTCACCAAGGTCACTTTGGAGAAGAAACGTGTCTGCTGCAAGCACGAACTTCTTCCCCTGGCCAGAGTAACAAAAGACACCATCGACCAAGTTAACCAGTGTTAGTCTTTATCAGAACGACCAGAGAAACGCCTAGAAAGAACCAATAAAGCAAGATACCCCACACCGACCACAGTTCAGACCTTGCTCAGCAAAACCTACTGTTAGTATACCGATACAGAAGATTTCCAATAATCGGAAGGCGCACAAGCACCACATCAGCAGAGATTGTCAACCATAAGAGAAGCATTTTTGCCAATGCATGGGATCTCTTCACAACCGATAACTTAATAATAATAATAATAATAATAATAACAATCTTTATACAGGGAGCTCACTTCAATATTATATTGGTATTCTGTGAGGCCCTGTGTAAATAAAGAATAAAATAAATTAATGTTTTAATAAAACTAAGTTAAAAAGGTTAAAAACTACAAAATTACACTAAGAAATATATATAATATGCATAAAGCTATAAAAACATGTAAATTGCAAAAATCATAATAAAAAGCTAATGCTTAGGGCTAACTAGTTTCTTAGTTTCTTTAAAAGATGAGTCTAAATCGTTCCATTCTTTAACACCTTTGTATAAAAACTGGTCTGTTTTCCATAGTTCCCTTTCACAGAAGGACGAAGAAAGTCGTTTTTTCGTCTTGTGTTCCATGAAAATACTTAAAAAGATAACGTATCTATGCACAAGGCGACGTTTTAGTAAGGTTGGCCAGCCAAGTGTTTTAAGAGCATGTGGACGAAGCATAGCTTGCAAATCGAGAATAACTTTCGCAGCCTTGTTTTGAAGGATCTGCAAATCGTCCATCAGTACAATGTGATCTCTGTCTCCCCAGATGTCAAATAATCGAAAAGAGGGATTATCAGAGGGCTGTATAAGGTGACTCGCGCTTCCAGGGGCAGTAGATGTTTAACCTGTTTCAATAAACCGATCCTTTGATTTAGTTTGGCAGTTGGTGATTCAATGTGTTCATTCCATTTCATCAGCTCTTGTTAATGATCACACTAAGATACCTCATTAACCCTATTCAGACTGGGGGGGGGGGGGGGGGAGGCTTTTCGAACCCCCCCCTCCAGTAAAATTGTGATAACTCTTACACCGAAATAGCTATGAGGCTGAAATTTTCTGACTTTTCCTAGAATTTATCTAGAGAGATTTTGGTATCCATAACATGTCAGTGTGATTAACCATGTTGCCATGGCAACCGGTTTTTGACACATAGGTTTTCAAAATATTAAAATATGGTGAATTTTTTATTTTAAGATCTTGTTCTTTGACTTATAGTACATTTTCTTGTTAGAATAGTTTTTTCTTGGGACTAGTTCTTGAAAGACATCAAAAATTTTTAACATCAAATATTTGGGGGGGAGAGGGGTAGGTAAATTTTTGCTCTCTTTTACTTATAGACAAACATTTTGTACTATTTATTAAATAACGCTTCTAAGTTCATTGTTTGGATAATAGACATTAGTTTGATACGTGTTTTATACATTCTGATCCTTTTCTCTTTTAGATATTTTTTAAATTTAAATTTAAACAAAATAAAGGAAAATCCAAGATGGCGGATCCAAGATGGCGGATCCAAGATGGCGGACAATAATTTCAAAATTATAGTTTTATCGCTTTTTATTGCTTTTTCTCGCTTTACAAGTGTGTCCTTGTTTGTATTTATTATTTTTTAATATTAAAGAGATGATTTTACAGTTATATTTGATATTTTAAGCATCTGGATGGAAAAATATCAAAGAAACGTCGGAAAACAAAAAATGACGTCATTGTGACGTCATAATTGGGTGTGGCAGGTCAAAACTGGGTGTGAGGTTTCCTTGTATGGAGGTGAACATTGTGTGAAAATTTCATGGTCCTAGCCTTACTGGTTCCAGAGATATAGAGGGGGGGTCCGAGGAGCCCCCCCCCCCCAGTCACAGATTGCCTAAAAAAGCCCAGTCTGAATAGGGTTAAATATGCGCTTTCTAAGTTTTCATCATCTATGATAAGATTTATACCTTGGCAGATTTGTAACTTTCGATTGCTGCCAAACAATACAAACTTTGATTTCGATATGTTCAGGGTCAAGTAGTTACTGTTAAACCATTCGGCCAAATTAGCAAGGTCGACATTAAGATGATATTCAACATCTTGACAGTATTGTCCACAAAAGTATATCACAGTATCATCAGCATACATAATTACTTGGCAGTGTTCTAGGCAGTTTGGAAGATCGTTAACATAGATGAGAAATAACAGGGGACCTAGGATGCTCCCCAGTTGAGGTACTCCAACAAGAACCTTCTGAGGAGAGGACTGGGAGTTTTCAACAGAATTAACTTGGTACCGACATTCAAGATATGAGGAAAACCACATCACGACTTGAGAACTGGCGCCAATATCCTTGAGTTTTTCAACAAGAAGACTATGATCCACGGTGTCGAATGCTTTGGAGAGATCTAGGAAGACAGCTTCAGTGAAGCAGCCACGATTAAGATACAGCAGTATGTTGTCTGTAAAATGAGCAAGGGCAGTTACTGTCGAAAGTTTGGGGCGGAAACCAAATTGATTTGGAGTAAGTAGTTTGGACTCTGACAGAAAATCGTACAGTTGTTGGTGTACGGCCCGTTCTAGAATCTTGCTGATGGTTGGGAGTACAGTAATGGGTCTGTAGTTGTTGCAATCTGTACGATCACCTCCTTTAAACAAAGTAGAAACTTTACCATGTTTCCAGATTGATGGGAAAGTGCTTGCCTCGAGTGACCAGTTATAGTTTAGTTAATAACTTTGCACTGATGCGGTCTCATTCTATGGCCTTGTTAGTTTTCAAAGTTTTTAACTTATAATAACTGCTAATAACTTATAATTCAAAGTTTTTACTTATAACGGGCCATAATATACATGTAGTTTGGCAGAGATCACGTGTTCCACGAGTAATTATGGAAAAGACAGTATCGTCAACTCTTCAATTTACTCCCATTCGAAAGGGTTTGCCGAAAGAATGGCAGACTGTGCAAAATGTTCTTAAATATAGTTTTTTTCCATAGAATTGTCAATACCTGGAATCTTCTACCAGAAGAAATTTGAAGCAAGAGTTAAGAGGTTTTTTATGGATTAGTTAATTTATTATTATTATTATTATTATTTACTCTTTTATATTTATTGGTATATTTTAGCTAATTTTAAACATATTGTATTTTTATCGTTGTTATTTCTTACATGGTGATCTGCTTTTATATGGGGTCTTAGACTCATTTGCATTTCATCCTTGGCTCACATGTATATATTTTCTTTTTTATTAATGTTTGCCAAAATTGTAATAAATAAAAAACATCCCAAAGAAATGCGAGAAAAACAAGGGAGATCCATACCCTGTCCTCCTAATAAATCCTGTAGGGCCACATCCTAGACCATGGACCGATGTCTCCGGCAGAACTGCTGACCGGAAGAAAACTTTAGACCTGACTACCAATATAATTATGTCTTAAAGTGCCCCTGTGATCAAATTTTTGATTTTAATTTTTTTACATTTTCGTGTACAATTAGACTTTCTTACTCATCTTGCCAAATTTCAATCCATTACGAACATCAGAATTCATTTTATTTTAACATTTATTTCCGAGAATTTACGGCCGCCATTGATCAACCTTGTTCCATTTATAAGTTATTTGATAGACCTCTCTTTGTTTGTGTTATTCCACAGCTACAATCACATTGAAATAAAAGAGTAAAAGAGTGTATTTAGTAAAAAATATCATATTAACAATTGAAACGTCCTGCACCTGAAGTTGTACACTTCGTAATTCAGTCTTGGGTAGATCGTGCGCCCCTTTATGGTTTTGAATCAGTAAGTAACTTGATGCCGTTTTCTTTGTTCGTTTGTCACTGTTATTAGAATGTGGGGGATGTCATCTCATACATGAAGAACAATAGTTATACCGTAAAGACACGATGGGACCCTTCGCACGCGTTCCTCTATATTGAGCGTGAACTAAGTCACGAACCAGGAACAGTGACTACTTTCTTACGTACTCGATCAGCGACCCTCAGTGACCACCATCACGAAGACCAGTTCACTGAAATTTTCAGTAAAGCTCGGTAATCGAACCGCTCTCGTAGGCGACCAGCTCTAGTCACGTTTTTCAAATCCCCAAGTTGGTTGCTTAGGAGAACTTCGATTGTAATGACTTTTTCCAGGAGTCAAAATAAAGGCCACGCACTCTTAATCCAGCACGTTTTACAATCTATTATGGAAAAAAATCCATTTCATTAGTTTTTGGCGCATAACGCTGTATTCCTTAAAACATCAGAATATTTGCATAATTATAAACTAACTGAATCGTTTCTCCCTAAAAATAATTGTATATAATTATGCATATATTTCAAGCTATAAGGCGGCTGTGAAAATAATTTCAATTATATTCAAGCGCCAAATAGGATTGAGCCAAATCCAAACATTACTTTGTAAACCAGAAACCCAATTCCGCGTGTATCTATAAATAATAATATTATCACTGAGTATTTTGCTCCCCTACCAATGAGCGAAATATTCGGATTTCAACCATTAGTCGTTCGGCCTATAAACTTGAACATTATTGGCTCATGTATTTACCTTAATTGCTTTCTTTTTCATGTTGCTGAACTGGTTTAAATAGAAAGTTGTATTACTGCTTCAAATTGAAATTCGCTGTCAATGTGTTATGTACACTGCTTTTTCTGTCATGACAATTTGCCGTCACATTGGGAAAATTATGCGAGGAAATGATAATTTTTAAGGGGGAAATTCACTTGGAAACGTGACGCATTAGTGGTTATTATTATACACATCACACTTCTCTGTCTTTTCTTCTATTATTGTTATGTGGTAGCTTTAATGACAATCCAATCAATTCATTGATGAAACTTAATGCGGTCTTAAAGAATTGATTTTACTTTTAAAGATTTCGTCAAAGCTTTCTAAGAAAAGCAGCTGTATATGCCAGTAAAACAATATTAGCCTTGAGATAAAAGCTACATCCGTCAAAAATGAATTCAAGAGCCAATCAATATTGGGCATTGTAAGAAAGGATTATTACTTAAAATGTTCCATCTTGCTACTTAATAAGCGTGAGACCTCAAAACGATCCACACAGCTTCGTGACCGCTAGTGTATTTATGGTTTTATACGAGTACAGTTTCAATAGTTTTCTTTCTTAGGATTGTAATTAAACAGATACTTGCTAAAAATTAACACATTGTAGCTGTTACAGAAGAGAAGACTTCAAAACGCAATCTCAGATTTCATCGAAGCAGCCAGACTTTGGGATCTGACCTTCGAAACGATTGAACCTACCATGGAAGAAAAAAACAGCACTCTAATTTTAAATGGAACTCCCACTGCAAGTGATAAACATTCAAAACAACCATCAATCGACATGTGGTTTTGGACTATATTTGGCGCGATTGGTGTCGTCGCTCTATTTGGCAACTCGGTGGTGATTTTCTTGATCACAACACGTCGACGGCTTCAAACAGCTTGTAACAGCTTCATTTTATCCCTTTCATTCTCTGACCTGTTCGCGGCCGTCACAACGATCCCGGGGTCTTTCATTTGCGAGTTTGGTCTTCAGTGCAACTCTCCCGTTTTTGGGATTTTCTGTAATTTCATAATCTGTGCTTCCGTTGGGAATGTGTGTACCATGGCTGCTGATCGGTACGGTCGGGTGGTGTACCCTTTGCGATATCCTGTCGTGATGACTTCAAAACGAATTGCTTTGCTTATTATGTTCGGATGGATGTTGCCGATTTTTCTGCAATTCATTCCTTCGTTTTTTATTCGGTTGAACCCGACAATTGATCAGAGCATCTTCAACGTGATTCAGATGTTTACCTTTGCCATTTTACCTTCCGTGGGCCTGTTGATTGCTTTTTCGAAGATCGCACGTATTACCTACAAGCATTCGCATCATCAACACGTTCAGGTAGCTCAAGTTCAAAGAAACTCTATAACAAAACAACTAGACGCCAAACTAAGACCCCGAAAGTCATATTCTGTTCTTGTCCTCGGAGTGGTAATTTTTGTCTTTGTTGTCTGCTGGGGTTTCACGATTTATAGGGGTCTCTGCGATAGCTTCCACCTGTGCAAAGTACAGACACCCGTCATTTCGGCTTCGAGAATTTTTTTAGTTGGCAACACTGCAGTTGACCCAGTTGTGTACGCCATTCTCAAACAAGACATCAGAAGGGAGCTTGTCCGCACCTTTCGATCATTAACAAGAGGACAGTTTCGTTTGCAAGATAAACGCTTAAATGAAACTTGTACGGCGATTGGCCAGTCTAATTGATTGTTCGTTCTTAAGTTTTGAAAACTAGTAATATGGCTTTACCTTACTCAAGATATTTTCCTTTAACGGGTGACATCTTTGCTTTATTACCCTTAAGAAGACATAACTGAAAACCTTTCAAAAACTTTGTTAGCCCGTAATGTATTGAATAAATATAATTCTATTTTGCTTAAAAATTAATACCAGGTGGACAGAACGGAAAGGTCTTGATTTCATAGTTATAGCGAAACACACGCGTAACAATAGATTTGGGTTCATGTGGAAATTAGAAATATTAATATTTAACCCATTTATTATAGCATCAGAAAAAGATAAAGAACAAGTAAATAAATCCTATTCTCTAATTGTGTTTTTTTTCCAGTGGAAGATTCCATGGAGGGATTTTAATTTTCCGTTCAGGTTTAAATATTGACATACGCAACTTATGCTTAAAGAAGCCGCTTTAGTCAAACAGCAACTTCCTGATGAATACTTGCATTGCGCAATTACTGCCGTTTTTTCATTATACAGAAAAAATGTAATTATTTTTTCCTTATTGACCGAAGGGCAGCAATGACAACAATTCTTTAGTTGGGCGTATATTTTTAGATTCCATGTCTCAATATGCATTTGAACAAATCTAGCTGTTGACCCTTAGCCGGATTCACAGTAAATTGTACAAAGGTGGCTAAATCACGAAATACGTTTTTCTTATGTATGTTAGCTCTGAAATCTTCGAGCTACTAAAAGTTATTTACATTATTATACATTTCTTGAATAAAAGGAAACGCACCTTGCGGATATTTATTGTGTTGTATGATATATTTTTACTTTCTTATTTTAATTACAGTATTGTCTCTTTTTCCTTTTTTTGATTATACTGCAGACGATAACGATTATATCCTTGCACCTTTCTTTAGGACCTTTTTAAAATAAGTGCTGAATTTGCTTTATATTAATGACGTCGGCGAGTAAGGACGGAATAAAAACTCAAATTAGCCAGCGTCGAAATGATAAATGAGGACGAATTCACCGGACACAACCGCTCAAAAGGATGGGAAAATTTCTTAGAGATTATAGGTAATTTGGTGTGAGCCACGCGTAGTGAGTTCTAGCGGTGAAATTGAGTGAGAGATTTCATGAATATGAATGAAAAAAGCCAATTAACACTTAAAGGGTGACAAAAAGGTTAAATAAAGTTGCAATGGGAAACCGTAGGTAGAGTAGCTATAATATCATTCTTTTTTCATTTATTTAAAATGTATGAAAATGTATCTCTATGGAATTTTTCATCCTTTTTAAGGGATTGTGACCGGTGAATTCGTCCTCAGTCGACGCTGGCTCATTTTTCGGACCCTGGATCATTTTAGCATCGCGGGGTTGTTTTATTTGCCACCCTCCTGCCCTACAGCGACATCGGCTACCACCACAACTTTACTTCTACTCTACCAGGCATGTCATGAGCACATGAATGTGTATTTACTCACATTTCGGCCAGAAACCTTTTTTAAAAGGGTGCACCATTGTCTGAAATGGCATATTAAACAACTTTTCGTTTTCCATACTTATAGCAACAGAATTTAAAACATGATAGATGCCACAATTAAAATGCTGTTGACTACTGAGTTAATGACTTGTGAATTAATGGAAGAACAAAATTGCGAATGCCAGACAAATAAAACACGAATCAAAAAATAAATGAACGATGAATGAATGAGCGAATGAATGAATGAATCGGATTGAATGAAGGAAGGAATATTAAATGTGTGGCGGATTCTTTTTTTTTTTCTTTTTGCATCGACTTTTTCAGTCAGTGAGATTTTCTTTTATCGAGTACACTTGCTAAAACTAAACGTTGATCGGAAGGTTTTTCTATCAATATTTTGACTCACTACTCCAAAAGTGCAAGCTTGATTATTGCTAATGTTGCCATGGTTGCTTAAGGCCCTGTCACACTATTGCGTATGAGAGAAACGTATGAGTTGCGTATGAAAATTCATAAAATAATTTTCATAAAAAAAATGCCCTTGAAAATACAGCGTTTGACCAGCGTACTTGACCTATGAGTAACGTACCTCTAGCGTAACTCTCGCGTATTCAGCGTATGCCTAGGGTATGCTTAGCGTATAAACCATACGTCCGAATACGCACAAAATTTTTAAGCATGCTTAAAAAAAAATTTCTGCCTCGCCGTATGCCAGCGTATGCCACCGTATGCGACCGTGCTTGAAACGTATACAACCTATGCCTAACGTAGCCCTAGCGTATGTCAGCGTATACGAACGTATAAGTGATATTTTTCATACGCTGGAATACGCTTGTACGATACGCAATAATGTGACAGGGCCATTACATGAAGTCACAGTACATGAATAAAGAAAAGTGAAAGAATCTGAAACAAAGTCAAAGGAAAAAGAAGATAGTACATGGGTGTGCGGAGATATTCGATATTTCACGAATGAGCAAGTGAACGAGTGAGATATCAAGCCTCGATATCTCACTTGTTTACTTGCTCAATTTATCGGATACATTTCATTTCTCCAAGAAGCCATGTACTATTTTGTTTATTATATCAAAGACAATAATTACGAAGTTTTAAGCAATTTTCCGAACATTTTCGAAGATTTTGGAAAATGATCCGAATATCTACATGTACAGTGTGGAGCTGGCGCTTGAATGTGTGCATGCACACGCCTCGGCAGTAAAGGGCACCTAAAAACGACTTTCGGGTCGTGTAGGGGTCCGGCGGCTAAGCCATGCTTATGAGTCCTAACAAGGACGAAACAGCTGTCCATGGCTGCCACAGCCGGGGTGATATGGCTGTGCGCATGCGTAAGGTATTGGCCATACCGCGGAGATGTGTCGTGTGATCCATTGCTTTCAGATGCTTTATTTTACTCTCCGAAGGTTGCATGTACAAACAATTACGATCACTTTTGGAAATTTTTCTAAGGTTACCGAAGATGGTCGTTATTAATATCTTCACTCTTAGCGAGGAAGCAAACCATACGAAACTTATGCTTAAAGCCGCTTTAGTCAAACAGCAACTTCCTGATGAATACTCGCATTGCGCAATTAGAAGATGGTCGTTATTAATATCTTCACTCTTAGCGATGAAGCAAACCATTAATTTAACTGAACCATATATCGTGCTCAGTCCATTTGAATAGTTTTACGTTTGGCGTTTTATAGCCAATTTATCCTTTTCTTATTTTGATCGAGATATAAGCCTCATAGTTAGTTTAAATTATTTTATTGGATTAAAATTATTTTATTCATATAACTTGTTACAGGCTTTTGACTTTCGTCAATTGCTGCGGAACACTTTCGTTGCTTACGAATTGATCGGTCTGGTAGACCAGTCATGAAAAAATAATGGCATGCTATTTATGAGTTAACCAGTCCAGCCGGTCAGTTTTGAGAAATAGTGAGCAACCGGCTGAGACTTTTATGAAGACTAAAACAAGCTTTCGATACTTTCTTTCAAAATATCTCGAAATATTGATAGTATTAATTTCAATCTACCTTATATACAAAGGCATTATTAATACAATGACCTAAATGAAACTGATCTTTCTTTTAATTAATTTTGTGTGAAATGTTTACTAATAGCAGACATCTGTAAAGGCGAGAAAGACGCACACAATTTCTGAGGAAAAAAAAAAACATTTTACCTAAAATACTGTAGACGGGAAATAAAATCAAGGAATAACCGAAAGGTACAAAGCACATTAAAGTAACAATAGAATAATATTTATGTAAATTCAACTTAAAGAAAATAAATGTCTTATAACGTTGTCGAGGTCCTACTTATTTTATAATTAAACTCAAATATTGTTTTACCCGGAACCGATCGAGCCTATTGTTGTATTATAAATAGCGCCACATATGCAATTCAATGATATTTTTTAGTTATTTTTTTCTTATGACATTTAACTCTGTGATTTGGTTATACTCCAATGTTTCTACTTTATGATTATTATTTTTTGGACAGAAGAATAATATTGTGCATGATCTGTCTGAGTTTAAAATTTGTGGTTGAAATTCTCGACATTCAGAATGAGATCATCCAGCAATTTGTTCGCTGAGAGCCGTAACTAATGCTTGAATAGCTCTCTATCTACTTCTACTAACTTCAGTCTTTTATTATCGAAATTTGTAAAGACAAACAAGAGAATTAAAGTATTCCTTGGTCGAAAAAAATCGTATCATTTCCATGCCCCTTTTATTAAAATACAGATATTATTGGTGTATTTTTTTCAATTTCGAACACTGATCCCCTTATGGTTTTATTAGTTTGCAAAATTTAATTTACAAGACAACAAATATCAAAATATTAAAGCAAATAACCTGATCCTTATTGCGAAATTATTATTATTTCGTTTTGGCAGGCAGAGCAATGTAAACGTGGAAATGAAGAGACCATTTTTCGGCAATATCTTGGCTTATTTGTCTAACTTATTTGGTTAAGATGCGACTGTTTACTGAGTGAGAATCTATTCCTTGGCGGCAAGACAGTGCAATCTTCTCGTCTGTCGAATCCCAAAAACATTATTTATTTTTATGACAAGAAGGCGCCACGAAGGAAACTATTCTGAAACCATTAATGAAAAGCAAGAATATCATCGCAAACACCTAAAAAAGGAAACGTCGATCAGAATTGATACTCTCAATTGGGGCTTTACTATTGCGAAAATCACTATCGCCCATGAATGTATGCTATACAGGGAAAACCTACAATACATTTGTTACTCGCGCAATTAACTTGTTTTACCTAATAGACAAAAAAGAATATGTAGTATGCGGCAGTATTAAACAAAAATGAACTTTAGATCATCTCTAACGATGGTTTGTTATTCCAGTTACAGACAGCCAGCGGTTTTGTTGGCGCGAATTTCAGCATCGCGCGCGCCAACAAAACCGCCAGCAACTCAGGCTGAGAAAAAATCGCTCAAATTCGTCCTTTATGTATGTTTACGCTCATGCTGGA
This sequence comes from Dendrophyllia cribrosa, assembly GCA_024195265.1. Lineage (NCBI taxonomy): Eukaryota > Metazoa > Cnidaria > Anthozoa > Scleractinia > Dendrophylliidae > Dendrophyllia > Dendrophyllia cribrosa. The sequence goes on from JAJLRJ010000001.1 coordinate 55,848,968, forward strand.
TAACAATTGTTAGATAAATAATAATTTTGATTGCAGCTTGGTTTATAAATATACTAGACAAAGTCATGTGAAAAATGTATTTGGTGACCTAGCCCCACTCTCGTGTTCTACTTAAGAAGACAAGAGAGGATCAATGTCAGAGGGTCTAGCTAATGCAGAAGACCTCTTTCAATGGCTTTTATATCAACCACAGAAAGCGGGTAACCATTAAATTAAATTGAGAGGATGACAACAAGGCAACCTACAACTCAATCTCATTTTTTTTTTGATGAAGGAAATCTATAGTGTGCACATGCACAAGGATATCCTACACAGGATATTGAAAGTATGCATCGATCATAATAGCGATGGCAATTCGTATAAAATGACTACAGAATTGAAATGAAGTAATAGAAAAAATATGTACGGCAGAACATTCAGAACATACATTAGTTAGCAGGACCCCGTTGTTACGATAACAGTAATATGATACTGAAGGGTTATCCTGCATAAATATTCGATTATTATTATTATTATTATTATTATTTATATTATTCTGCAGCGAATATTTTGTCTTATATATAAAAGCAAAATAGCGATGAAGCTTATTAGCATTCCCATTTGTAGTGGTTCAACTGTTCTCTATCGTTTTTTCAACCTTTATTAAATATATCATTTCTTTTGTATTTTCCTTGTGAATCATTAACTGAATTTTATAATGTCATTTATCTGTTAACTTTTTAATGAAACATATAAACCGCTAGAAGAAGAGCTAATAAACTAAAGACAAAGCGAACATGATGCAACAAATTGCATACACTTGGAAATAATATATTTTATTCCAGTTACCAAACAATTTCAAGTTTCGGCTTTTACTTGTCCAAACCTTCGCTTTAAAACAATTCTACATTACAGAGATCACTGTCGCAACACTTGTATACACAATTCTTCTTTTCCCGGCAGAATTCACTGCATATAGACTTTTCGCTACAGGTTCTTCGAAAGTAGTACTTTCCTTCAGACTTCTCTTTCATCTGCACACATTGCCATCCAGGCCCACAGTCACCCCTTACATACCAGTGTTCTCTGCAATGTCTCCAACTGGTAGTAGATTTACATTCATAGCATGACAAGGATTCGCCTGAAAAATCGAGCGGCGTCATGTTTATTGCTGTCGTAAAACTAAAAATTAACCAAATAATAAAATAACCGTTCAATTGCCAGATCAGAACACAACATTAAAAAAATAGTTGACCCCGGTAAATTTAATTTGAAGCAAAGAAGTCACTTTTGTTTTTAACAAAAACACAAGCAACGAAGCGAAACAATCCGAAATCAGTTAAACGCTAAGCTAGTTGACCCGAATCTTTTCCTTTTTTGCGACATGTATTGTGTCTATTGTGCGAGATCAGTATATCGAATATCTTCTTTCCATTCAGCACCAACTCTCTCCAACACATTGGTAACCACAAAAGTTTGTCTTCAATTGCGGCCCCGCGCATACTTTTCCTAATAAATTGTCATTGCTTAGTTCAGTTTATGGAAATTATAATGACCTGTTATCCAAACTTCTTCATTTGCCAATGATGTGACTTATTCCTTAAGCTACTTAACTCAAAATTGATTGGTTAACCTGATCATCAACAATGGACCGTATTTGTTTAACGCAGATTGACATAAAGATTCTAATTTGTTTCAGTTAGTTCTAATCTTTATTGAGCAATCACAAACTTAAACAGTCCTTATACTTGTCAGTTCAACTGTGAAAATACAATGGAAACCATAACGTGTTCGTTCTCAACTTATATTTTAATTAGTCAAATTCCCCCTAAAAAGTCACAGGCAAAATATTTTAACCTGTCCGTGTTTTTATAATTGAAATGTTTAATATTCAAGATGGCTAGTTTCTAAAGAAGTCCTTTCGTGTCACTGAAATGACAAAAACAAAGTTAATTGATTGCAAAGTATAACGAAACCACCAATTCAGAATTTGTCAAGTTTTCATTTCAGAATTCTTCACCGTTTGGTAGAGAAGGAAATAGCTGCCATGATGGTTAAACACGGTCAACGACGACTGTCCTTAAAATATATTTTTTCAACTAAAAATTATCGGTTAAATGTGTTTTTGAAAATGTTTACTGCCAGTTTCAATGTTTTCAACTTGCCTTTAGCACAAATACCAGTAATTGTGAGGAACGATAATTAGGTTTATGTGAGACAAGAAAGAGTCATTGTCAGTGGTGTCCGGGCTTGTATGGGTATCCGAATTCCCACGAAAAGGTTGGTTTTCAATAAGAGGTCCTCTCTTGGCTCTTAGCCGGATGTCGCAGCTCTTAGAAGGTCTCACTCCATTGGCTTGCCACCCTTAGAGAGAACAATAGGACAAACAACACAACAATGGACCCTAACCCTAAAAACAATAGCAGCTGTGTTTTACAAGGCCAATGAAAATAGAGGCTTCTAAGAGGTGCGACCCTACCGTCTTAGCCACCTTGGGGTAAACTTCCAATTTGCCTATCTTCCTAAAAGCACAAACCAGGCAAGTTGCTCTCATTATCCAAACAGGGTTGTTGCGTCCATTTCATCAAACCGAGCTCGCCCCGGCACGAAAAACACTTTCCTAACTCATTGTAAGCGCATTAATTTTGAGTTCCCTTTCGAGTCATAATATAAATATAATTATTAACCGTTACAATCATTTCATATCGCAAGGAAAAATTGTGTAATATTTTCCACATTTTTAAGCCATGATAGTAGGATTGTGAACGGTTACTTTTCTTCCATTTTGTAAATTCGTATTTCCTTATTTTTTTTGTAATCTATGTAAAAAAGAAGTGGATTGAAGCCATACATAAAAAGGCATAAGGTACATTACTTACCGTAAGGCGGCAGCAGCAATGCAAGGGAGATGACAACAAAGACGAACTTCATTGTTAAAATTTGTCTTCACCGATCGCCCTTTCTGTGTTCCAAGTAAATCAGAGTGATGGTTTTTATTGTCACACCGCACGCCTTATTATTGCCTATTAGCAACACAGTTTGTTTAAATCCATTTTAATTTTCACTTCATTGATTTAGACAAGTTGCTAATATATCCTGATTGCCGTAGTGTCCAATTGACTCATTTTTTTGAGCACCTACTGTCAATAGAAGACAGTCAACTTAATTGAGTAAAATGCCCACGTTTACAAACGCCTAATTAAATCTGATCAGCTGCATAAATAGATATAGCCCGGGGGGGGGGGGGGGGGGGGGGGGGTACTTGACCAATTTTTGGGTATAAGGGTGCCGCTGAGGGCCTGAGACCCTGATCCTGTTTAGGACAAAAATAAACGAAAAAACCTACCCTGTGTAGGACAACACCCTCTATTTTAGGACCCTGTCTAGGACACGGCTCGAGCGTGGTTATTGATCTGAGCTTTAAAAAATGGTAGACGGATCCTTTGAAAAGAAAACGACTTCGCCTTCGCATGAATATACCAATCACAACAAGGTAAGTCGCCCCAAGCGCGAAAGTAACTGGAATCATACCTTGTTTAGGACAGACTCAGACCCTGTTTAGGACAGACTCGCTTTAAATTATATACCCTGTTCAGGACAAAAATGCCAAAAACCATACCCTTTCCAGCGGCACGTCCCCGTATAGGTCATATAAGGGAGTACCCCCCCCACCGGGAGATATAGCTGCTCTGATATCTCTGTAAAATGATAAGCTGATCAATAGGATGAACAGCTATAACCGAATTATCACACTGTCTGTTTAGAGTAGAGCTGCAAGAGTTGTTTACATCAGTGTTTCGACTATTAAATTATAACTTATCAGCTGATCAAATTATTGAAAAACTGGGATCAGGGAACCTATCCATAACAGGAGATGTATATTCTAAGACTGTTAAACTAGTATATTATTAATAGAGCCCGTAGTTACCTTTCAAATTATTTGGATATTAGAAGAACTGATATCCATGAATATAATACTAGAAATAAGAACAAATTAATCAATCAAGCGCGCGTTTTATTACAAGGGAGGCATTGTTTATAACAATTTGCATGGACTAAGGGTAATGTTTTTAATTTTTGATCATTGTTAAATTTTCGTCATATCGATTATATATTGCTGTTTTAAATATTTTTTTATTTCACACAGGACCTACATTGAAAGCATGCAGTGTTTTTAATTGATGTGATAATCCTGTTCAAATATGTTAAAATTATTATCATTATTTAACTATTATATTATTACTGATTATTATTACTGACCTGGTTTTAGTCGTTTACTTATTTTTTGTTATTGCAAGGGGCCATGTCACCAATCATATTAAAGTGTTATAGTTTGAAAAGCCAAAAGACTTTAAACACCTAAAAATGATGGTCTGGTTTCGCTAAAAATTACTCTTCACCCTAAACTACTAAAAACTACTAATACGTGATGGTCGCTGCAGATAGTAATAGATTATACAACTTGAGTATGATGCTAACATACGTTCCTCACCTGCATCTTTAAAAAATCGATCAAAATGGCTGTGCTTTGTTGTCATTTCGAGAACCCAGTTCAATATTTTTTTAATGTTCAAAGCGATAATTTTGTATATAATGAGTAAATTTAGGTACTTATAATTAGATTAAGCAAAGTTTTGATCGAAAAAGAAAAACAGCCAAATCCTTGTAACATAGTCCATTTAATCATTACTGCTGTAATGCTACTATTCTAATAGCAAACGAAGTTTCTTAGGAAACTAATCCTCTTTATGTAGACTGGGTAGTAATATAAATTACAAGTACAGTACTGTATTTTAGCTTCAATATTCATTATTCTGCTTTTTGGTCTAATTTAACTATTCCGACATCTTAAAACGGCTTAAAAACACTTTGCAATACTAATATAAAGGTTGTTATTGGGCGCGAGTTTAAAACACCTCGACGCACTAACAGGTTTAAAATCGATAATAATTAGTTGATGTTTTAATTTTTTTGTTATACTAAAATAGCTTCATTTTCTGATTGTTTTTTAGGAAATTAAAGTAACTCAACATATACACTCAAGGCAGTGAGCAAAACCGTTTATCAGTGGCATATTTGCAATCAGAATTTCATGTAAAAACATATTAAAATCATCCTATTTAGGTGTGAATGTATCTAGCACGAAAGTAATAATTGAGGACATTTTTTTCCGTCCCTTTAACTGAAGACAGGACCGCCATTTTTACGTGGTCATCCGAGCTTGTAGGCTAGCCAAGAAGTCAAAATCATAGCTAATAAATCTGTCTCGCACCATATATTTTCATATAAATACAAACTTTGTATGATAATATTACAAAAATAACAACCGTAAGCAAAAAAGAAAAGAAAAAAAAAAACAGAAAAAAAAAAAACTGTGGGCAGAACTCGGTTTCCTCTCATAGCTAATTGAACAGTCTGGTTGCAACTCCCCATTCAACATAATGGTTCACCGAAAGCCTCATTATGACAAAAATAGCTAAAAAATTGTCAATTCTATGAAAGCAAATTAAGCTAGAGCGTCGTGGATAAAATCAATTATGCACAGGTTCTTTTAAATTAAAGCTCTGTTTCCGAACAAAAGTAAACAGAATGATGCAATATTTTGGAACACAGAGAAAGGCTGATGTAGCGCACGTTGTAATGTATCTTTTATCTTTCATACCCATCTTTTTTTTAATCGTGGACAAAGACTTATGATAAAATTCAGACTAATGCTTATCTCTTGTATTCAAATATAATGGGGTATCCTTAGGCAATGGTCTTTATCATTACTTTCTCTAGAGACGGACCTCTTGAAGAGTGTTCTGTCCGCATTCGAAAGTTGTCCCTTGACATATCATCGCCAGCTTTTCGAAGTGTTCTGTAAAGTTCTTTGCGAATGTCCTTTTTCAAGAATGCATAAACGATAAAATTCAATCCCGAGTTCAATAAGATTAGAAGCCTGGAGACTTGTATGACAGATCTGGAGATACTACAACGAAGGAACATTTCACAGATCACCCGGTGCATGGAGGGAATCCAACACAACACAAAAAATGCTATAACAATACCAAGTACTTTAACGGTGGAGGAGTGCTCGCGAGATCGTTGAGATCGAATTTGCTTTGTTGTTCTCTTTTCTTGGTTATTAAATCGCAACTGAGAAATGTGCTCTGAAGAGAGTCGCCTATGCTTCATGGCTGTGACAAAGATCCTAATGTATGCATAAACCAAAAATATCGAAGGCAAAAATGTCACTAGGACAATCAGAATCATAATGTGAACTTTATCAGCGGTTTCTTGAGTATCAGTCGTAGCATTCATCCACAAGAGGGAGACAAATGTTAAAAGCCCTGGTAAGATCCACGAAAGAGTGACAAGAACTATCACCCTTTTTATTGTCATGTGACTAGTGTATTTTAATGGCGACAACACACACAGATATCGATCAAATGTCAGTACGCAAAGACAATATATTGATACGTTGATTGGGTAGTTGTAAAACGAACTGCGCACGTTCATTGGCCAAATGCACGCAGCTGGTTTTAAGAGACAAATAAGTTCCGACGGTGTAACGAGCAAGCCGATACAAAAGTCAGCTGAGGCCAAGGACAGGACAAACCAGTTTGCGGTGCAATGTAACCGCCTCCGGGTGCAGATTAACCACATGACCACACCATTTCCAAATACTGCAACAAAGGATACGATGGACTTGAGTGTCCAGTAAGCCACTCCAGGCAAATGATCTTCGTAGGATGGAAAGCTTGAATTCGTGTGGTTCATCTAGCTGCTAAATACAGAAATCAATTTAACTTTTGAAATTGATTTATAAAATTAAATATAGCGTAAAGGCCCTCTATGATACATGTATTTAAAGAGTAATAAATTACTAACAATACCAACCATACTGAGTTCACGTTACTGGGACCCACAAGGGATACCATTGATCGAAATAATCAGGACTTAACCGACCTCCATTGCTTCTCGCTTGCCACATGCATGTTTCTGGCCATGGGCATGCAGTGAACCAAGGAAGAGACTACCTTAAACGATTGTCCGTGCTAGCCCAACTTGGATTATGCTGAGTACGCGGCACGCTTTCGTAAGAAGTCGCGATTGGCCGAAGACAAAATATATGACATAAGAGGCATGTAGTATGAGAGAGATGAGAGCGCGAGAAAAGCCCCTGGCACCCAGGCTAAGCTAGCAGGGCCGTAGCTACAACCAGTTGCAAAATGACCCACCCCTCTTCCCCCTTTCAAAGTTGTTTCGCTTACGGATTGAATGTAATGCCGACATTTAGACAACATTTACAAGGGGGGGAGAGCATTCAATGTTTAAATTGCAAAATTTGTAGAATTACCTTTTCTATGCAGAGTGTCCCAATTCTTTTCGCAAGTGGTTGTACTATGAGGCGAACCGAGACAAAAACAAAATTTTGAATACTACAGTACAAGTATTCAGGGGATCTCTTTTTTTTCTTATATTGCCTCGCTAAGAATTTTCGTCTGGCTATGGCCAGGACTAGAATTACAGTACTATACAGTACATTCCGTTACGTTGCTGTCCCTACTGCTGCTGTCCGTCGTCTATCAGTCGAGAACTTCAAGTGTCACGACTTGACATCTTTTTCGTTTCTGTAATAGCAAATCCAAGTGCACATGAAAATGCGGGCGATCAATAGATTTTACTGGCGAACATGGCAAATTGTGAATGGGGTTAGTTTCTAGAGAAACTGTGGTGCTGCGTCGGTGGGGGGATGAAACACGAGAATTTAGTTTTATCGACTGAGTCGATAAGGTAAATTGACCACCGTAAAAAGATTCAAATAGCTGACGTTTCGAGCGCTAGCCCTTCGTCGGAGCGATTCGCTCCGACGAAGGGCTAGCGCTCGAAACGTCAGCTATTTGAATCTTTTTACGGTGGTCAATTTACCTTATCGACTCAGTCGATAAAACTAAATTCTCATGGCAAATTGTGTAATACTATGTCACTTAATTACGGTCAGTATTGTTCGAAAGGCAAGGCACATAAAAATGCGGGTGATCAATAGACTTCATGATTCATCGCCTAGTTTCTTATCGTTGCTTTCCTAAAGAGAACTGTCTCATAATAATAGCAGCAAACATTAGTGGCGAACATTGCAAACTGCGTATGTCGCTTAATTACGGTCCGTTTCATTCAAAACGCACTGAGATACTTTGCATTTCGTTCACCTTGTTGAGCCATTTTAAGAAATCATAAACTAAATATTATGTATTATTTAAATTAGGTCTTTTCAGAAAAAAAAAAAAAACTGGTCAACATATTCACATAATTATAATCATTATAATATATGTTATATCATAATATTGTAGTTGAAAATTGCGTTGAAAATTGCCTACCTTAAATTCAATATACTTTGAAACGGGGTTTTCTGTCTCCTGATATGATATAGACGCTAAAATGGTGACTGCATACGATTCGCAGTAAAATGACAATCTTAGGCGAGTGCATACAATATATGACAGTTTTGTGGCCTGTGTTTACACAGATCTGTTTTTCAATTAAGAGTTCGTACTAAATTTTATTTTGAATGAATAATTTTAACAATAGGAAAATCTATTATATTTATCATTGAATATTTGACTTCGATGAATGTACGCCTCAGTTAAATGAACATACAAAAGGCTTTACAATTTTATGTCACCACATGGTGTAACTAATGAAATTATTTCAGCATGCCAAGTTGCGGTTCGGCTTAAATTATCTTTCAAACTTTCCATTTTAGAATTGAGTGTGCTTATTGCGTTGACCGCTATTTGAACAGGTGCAATGCAGGCAGAAACTTCATGCTACTGTGTCCTTTTTAAGATTAAAACCGACATCAATGTACTCCGGCTCAAGTTAAAACTCTATTAATTGGAGGGAATAATACAACCTAAGGAAGTAGATATTTGAATCACTATAGATAAGATTTTTAGATTGACATGCATCAGAAATTGCTTATGAAGAATTTTATTAAAGGCAAGTTGCTTTTTAAATTAAACCTTACTGTAATATTTGCGTATATTGTTCAGTGTATTTCTGGTGGCTGCACTATCATGCAAATAAATCACAAGTTCCATGAACAAAATTAGAATAACAAAATGCAAAGGCAGAAACCTATGGTTAAGCCGAATACAAGTAAACGTATGATCTTTCCAAATGGCATTCAATTTTATACAAATTGTGTTTAAATTTATATCGGATAAATTAACTAACGGAATACATGTACATGAAAAAGTAAAATAAAGAAAAGATGAATATTTCCAACAAATCACCTGTGGATAAAATAATAAAAATGAGCCAAATGGATGTTTGGTATGAAAGACTTTTCAGGCCAGAAATTAATTTTTGAGTCATCGGCTTGTTTTTGGCTCACGGGACTCTCGAATTACATAAACATAACGCCTTTAAAGAAATTTCCTTCTTATTAGTCCGCTTTAAACATTTCCAACAAATGGCCTGGGAGATAAAATAATAAAAAGTAACTTATGGATGCTTGATATGAATTAAAATGAGTGAATTGCTACAAGGATGAAAACTGTTCATAGACGTCTCTACTTCTTATGATCGTGTCTGTATCAGTCCATGTTCTTCAAATTATTGTTATTTTTTAGCTGATAAATAACGAGGACAGCAACGTAATTATTCCCTAGTAAAGTTCAAAACAAATCTTACCTACGCTGTATATGACTTAAGTTTATGTTTCCTGATATGATTGTATCAAAGAAGAAATTCTAATCTGTGATACAAAGCCCTTTTTGCATACATAGTAATATGATATAGAAAACAAAAGTGAAATCTGCAAAGGACCGCAAACAATAATGCTGCTAACGGTAGAAATAAATAAATATTTTAAATAAATAAATGTTCAGATCGGCTTTGTCCATCTTTATTTCTCTTTGCGAGACATCTTTGCGACACTATGGGTTCTTTGTTCCTCGGAACACTTGATGTGGCAGCGCGTGATTCGAGTGACAAATGGGTACATAGTACGGAACTTGATATGGTGAACGGGTCATGTGAAATCTATTTGCGCTGGCTTTTGCTGGCGACATTAAGTTCGTTACACCGTGCTGATGAGTTGCAATAACAACGAAACGGCTGTCCACGGTTGCGATCCTACTTTATCGGTTTCTGTTGTGATGGTGTCTCGCAAAGTCTATTTTTTGACTTTTTTAGCCCTGCAGTTTGCCATTACGATATAGAAAACCCCTGCGTTTTCATGTATTCAATAAAAGCGTACATTTGTTTAGCTTTCCATTCCCAGTCAAAATATACAAGTCATCCGAATAACAATAGGCGAGCAAATATTAATGTCTGGGAAATGATTGTAAAATAAAGTTCAGCTTCGGCTTGCCGCCATTACTCGATTTTAAAATAGCCGAGAACCACATACAGGGCTGGATCTAGTTGGGTCGAGAGGAAGATGACGTCATATTCGCAACACAACATACAATGGCCGCTTGGTTGTGTGGAGAGGCTGATCTCGCATAAACAAGACCTTTATTTTAATTTTGGTGGTTCTGTCTAAGGCCTGGCCTGCTTTACGCCGAAGATGTTTTTGTTAACGTTCATGAAGATGCCTCCTAGAAATTTTTTTGTACAGCACGCGAAACATTCTCAAAAAGCATAATTACTCATGCGCAGAAAGCGCATGAGATATAAAATGGGCTCCGTTTCTTCGTGTTTTCGTCACATTGTGCATGTAAATTTATGAACGCATATTTTAGTGTACGCGAACTCGCCCCTGCCTCCCGTGGAAAGTTATTTTCGTCCCCCATTGTTATAAAAGGCTTCAGGAAGGCTAAACCAACCAGAATCCGTCTACTGCACACATGTCTGGGTTTTGAGGGGGACTAGAGGGAACCGGTTTGCCACTCGGAGAAGACTATCAGATTTCAAACAAATATGGCCTCTTCTCTACTCTACACTTCAATTTTTAATTCAGACGATCTTCTGTTTTTTTTTTATTGAGTTCCTGGCTCTGCACATAAAGGGATTATAGAGTATTGACATTTTTCACTCACAAAGTACTTATTTTTAGCCAAAAAAGTACTCTCTTGTTGGCATTTTTCACTTACAGAGTACTTTTTTAGCCAAGAAAGTACTCTCTTGCTAAATAACAGGTTCATGTAAGATAAAAGTAAATGGAGCCAATCAGGCCGAAAGATCCTGGATTTTCACAGAAGAAAAGGACTAAATACATTTCAGGTCAAAATATAATTTCAAAGGTGTGGGCTGTTTTTGTCTAAATGAAACTTTTTTAAATTTTGTTTTGGATAATAAAACAATTTTTATTATTGCAAGTGAAAAATGTCAAAATTCAAATTGGCCCTTTATGCACCTAGCATCTCAATATATCCCAGGTATATTGCAAGTTAGGTAGCATTAGATAAATGATCAAGGTGTTTATTTACAAATTAATGTGCTTCGAGGAGGCATTCTGGTATGTACTGGAAATATTCTGCTTGCGATGTTCTCAAGGAAGGGCCTTCATCTGCATAGTTCAACTAGTAGTAGTAGGTGATTAGATTTAAGCCCCGCTACGACCTTCCCCTGCCTTCCCCTGCCTTTCCCTCATTAGCTATGCTTAATCATGACGTTACAATATGCCTTCCTGCATACTAATAAACGGAATGCCTTTTCATGACGTCAACTACCTATTCCTTTTGTCTTGTTGTATACTAATTTGGATTTCCTGCATGCTAATAAGTGCCTAGTCAATTACCTATACCTTTTGTGTTAATAAATGACTAGGGATAGTGCCTAGGTAAATCATTGATATGCCTTCCCGCATACTAATAAACGGATTCCCTTTTCATGACAATAGGAACAATAGACCGGCCCAAACTTGCCCGCTCTATTCCGACTCACTTTAAAACAAAACACAACTGACACAGATTTACTTTACAGACGTAGAGCAAAACAACATGCCTTGGCCAGGACTCGAACCTGGGTTACTGCGGCCACAACGCAGTGTCTTAACCACTTGACCATCAAAGCTGTGGATATTATAACCGGATAAAACTACAGTATAAGAGGGTTCCGAGACATTCAAGTTTGGAAGCAATAAAATTGCACAGTATCAAAAGCGCTTTTTACTTTACTAAAACCTGCAACATTCTCATTGCCGCTTCATCGCTAGCCTCTATATCGATTTTCAGTTTCCCAGCCATCACCCACTTTAAGTTTTAATTTCTTTTCCGGTAGCTTCAATGTTCAAACTTTTAATTATGCGAACTTACACTGAACTAAATTTGCATGAAAAATTAGCACCTCGGGAAAATAAACAAAGCAACCAATTACATGCGTTACTCAAACAATAAACCCACACTCTGTTTAAGTAAAAATATATTTAATAACTAGTAGTTTCTTATAGAAAGTGAATTGCTGCGAAGATGTGATTTATGACTTTTATTTATGGAGCTGTTTTCACATTAGTGTCGTAGTCCCAAAGCAAAGTAATTACTTTGTTTAGACCCGGATTAGAGCAGCACGTCCGTCATGTTTGTCAGCAGTTTAAAAGTCACAATTTACTCACAATGCATGGATATTCCAAAATCTATTAAAATGGTGCTATATCCTTAAAGCTTTCTTAAATTATATTTTATAGCAGTAGCACAGAAATTTTCGAATTTGGCCATCGCGAATTATTTTCATTTAAAATTTGTAAACAAACCAAACGGACGGTCGTGTCACGAAACAACGGGGACGTGACTGAAAATTAAAAACAAAAATGTCACAATTGATACGCAGAGTGCAGAGCCCTCTCAGTTGCTGGCCAAAAAGGCCGATATTAAAGTTAGATTGTTGTGATTAGTGTCATTACTCGTAGTTTCTGTGTTCAGCTTCACTACACGATCGGAAGATGCAGTTTTACTGGCTTACTCGCATCATGTTCCTTATTTTTCGACGACTGGAAGTACAGAGTTTCCCGACGATTTGTATAAAAGTTCTGATAAACATTTTTGGCAACATCTTTATAAGCGGTTGCGATATATTTTCACTTACCAAATCGGTTTGTATTGCGGAATCCATCATGGCGGCAAGCCCGTTCTCTCCAACCCCGTTCCAGGCCGTTCTGAATGCACGAAATCGAGGCATTTTGCACGACAAAGTTCGCGACAAACATATTTTTTTGCCTCAGGACTTTGGTATCTAGCAATCGTGTGTTCGTGACGTCATCATGTCCTTTCGAAATAGTCTGCTGCGAAGCTGGTGCTTCGCAGCAATAACAAAACGCATCAAGGTTTCATCAAATCATTATGTCAACAAAAGCTGTTTTATTTAGAACAACTTAAATCCATATACTACACAAATGATAAGGAAATCAAGAACAAAATGTTAGAATGAAATAACTTTACGGACATAGCGCGAATTCACTATAAAGGCCATAGCATAGGCCTAAAGTTTTGTTGTTGTTTTTTTTTTTCGGAAACAAAGGTTTCCTCTGAAAACGATTTTACGCTTGGTTCATCTCTGTGTAAGTAAATCCACTTTGTTTTATCGTTTGAATAATGTCTTAATTTAACTGGAGAACTCGGACGGGGGTTGTAAGGATTTTGGGAACTGGTATATTTCTATAACGCCACGTTTATCATCCAAGAAATGTATTATTCGAGGCTGTTTTCGCAAATCCTTGATCATATATATAAAATGTAACTAGATATCCGCGTTTACTGTTGTGATCAAATGATAGGGGTACAGGAGGGGTACAGGAGGGGTACAGAAAGGGTACAGGAGGGGTACAGAAAGGGTACAGGAGGGGTACAGAAAGGGTACAGGAATGGTACAGGAAGGGTACAGGAGGGGTACAGAAAGGGTACAGGAGGGGTACAGGAGAGGTACAGAAAGGGTACAGGAGGGGTACAGGAGGGGTACAGAAAGGGCACAGGAGTGGTACAGGAGTTTTCTGGTCGAGATCTCCAAACATACCTAGACTTATCCAAGTGACTACAACCAAAATCATTTTAGGAAAGTTTAATTTTGCGTGTGAACGATTTGTTTGAAATCTTTTTAATCTTTGTAATCTTTTTAAGGAGAAAACGTTTGCGCGAATATTTTGTGGTTGTCGTCTCTTGGACAAGTCTAGGTATGTTTGGAGATCTCGACCAGAGAGGCGCATTAAGACTTGATATGTCCCGTTTGTCCCTTTTGTCCTGATAGTCCCCGTCTTGTCCTTTTTGTCTTTAAATTGTCCCTAGTGGCCTTATTTTGTCCTTTTTGTCCTTGTGTTTTTAAGCTAAACCTTTCGTTAAAGGTCTTATTGGTGGTGAAAACAAGAGAATTGTGGTAGTGGTGGTGGTGAAAATAATAGAATTGTGGTAGTGGTGGTGGTGAAAATAATAGAATTGTGGTGGTGGTGGTGGTGGTAGTGGTGAAAATAATAGAATTGTGGTGGTGGTGAAAATAATAGAATTGTGGTAGTGGTGGTGGTGAAAATAATAGAATTGTGGTGGTGGTGGTGAAAATAATAGAATTGTGGTGGTGTTGGTGAAAATAATAGAATTGTGGTAGTGGTGGTGGTGAAAATAATAGAATTGTGGTAGTGGTGGTGGTGAAAATAATAGAATTGTGGTGGTGGTGGTGGTGGTAGTGGTGAAAATAATAGAATTGTGGTAGTGGTGGTGGTGAAAATAATAGAATTGTGGTGGTGGTGGTGGTGGGTGGTGGTGAAAATAATAGAATTGTGGTAGTGGTGGTGGTGAAAATAATAGAATTGTGGTGGTGGTGGTGGTGGTAGTGGTGAAAATAATAGAATTGTGGTGGTGGTGAAAATAATAGAATTGTGGTGGCGGTGGTGGTGAAAATAATAGAATTGTGGTGGTGGTGGTGAAAATAATAGAATTGTGGTGGTGTTGGTGAAAATAATAGAATTATGGTGGTAATGAAAACTCCTGTACCACTCCTGTGCCCTTTCTGTACCCCTCCTTAACCTTTTCTGTACCCCTCCTGTACCCTTTCTGTACCCCTCCTGTACCCTTCCTGTACCCTTCCTGTATCCCTCCTGTACCCCTCCTGTACCCTTTCTGTACCCCTCCTGTACCCTTTCTGTACCCCTCCTGTACCCTTTCCGTATCCCTCCTGTACCCTTCCTGTACCCTTTCTGTACCCCTCCTGTACCCTTTCCTATTGTCATGAAAAGGCATATCAATGATTTACCTAGACACTATCCCTAGTCATTTATTAACACAAAAGGTATAGGTAATTGACTAGGCACTTATTAGTTTGCAGGAAATCCAAATTAGTATACAACAAGACAAAAGGAATAGGTAGTTGACGTCATGAAAAGTCATTCCGTTTATTAGTATGCAGGAAGGCATATTGTGACGTCATGATTAAGCATAGCTAATGAGGGAAAGGCAGGGGAAGGCAGGGGAAGGCCGTAGCGGGGCTTAAATCTAATCACCTACTACTACTTCAACTGAACTCAGTTTGCAGGCAATTTCTTTCTCCAAAAGGGGTGGTTTAATTGAGGAATTTTAGTTTGCCAAATGTCCAAGATATTTGGAGTTTTTGACGGTCACATGATCTGCTATTTTGCAGGGCCTTCTCTGTGGTCATTAGATCCTGGCTTTAATAAAGCATTAAAGTGCAGAATAAGACTGAAACCACAGTATTGCCTTGTGATCTCTTGTGCTCTACTACAATGTATTCCTTTCACCCACACACTGTTGAAACAGTAATCAGTTTTAAGGCAACAAAATGAAAGACGGATATAACAAAGAACAAGAACAACAACCCTTCGAGTAGTAAAGTCGTGCTTTAAGAAGCTTTAAGGGTCTGTAAGTTAAGTGCCCCTAAGGTACGAGAATTAATTCAATATATTGTTATGATTTGTTTTACATGAACAGTCGCTTTTCCGGTCACACTAGGTGATCCGTCACGAACGTTATACTACACTGGTAGGTCATTTGAAACCTTCAATCAGTCTTTCGCAATCACTCGTGCATGAAAGGTCAACTTTAACTTTTATATTTAATACGTCCATTTATCTGTTGCTCGAAAAGAAAGAAAACGAAATCGTTATCGAATGGTACTCTCGCCAAACCCGGCAATAATGTAAGTTCCTTTTACTTGATATGTTTCGTTTCGTCATTTTCCTTTTTCTTATGTTGTAAATAAATCATCCATGAGCTTGAAGTTGCTATATCAACTGATATGACGTCACTGACACTTCGCCTCAGGCTATAAACCATTTGAAAAAAGTGAACTTTTTACCTTTTGGAGCCCATTTTATAAGTCGTGCGGCTTGGCTCGATCGGATCGTAGCCAAGGCACGACTAATAAATTTCATTCTGCAAATTCCTTTCTTAAAAAATCAAATTATGTTTATATATATGTTCAACCTTTCAAAACTAGCGCAGTAAACTTTCAAATGTCTAACCTTGTGTGAGTTTGGGAGAATTAAAAATACGCAAACACATGCACTGTAGAAACTCAAGGAACTGAATCCAGTGAGAAATAGTAATCGAGTAGTTGACTTTATTTCTTAATTCTTTTATGCCTTTACTTCAGTGTGGAATGATAATACAAGTATATGTTATGGTGCAATTTTGTCCTTGGTGCAAATTTTATTTTCCTTTGTTTAAAAATCATTATCATACATTACCATACTCAAAAAAACAAAGGAAAATAAAATTTGCACCAAGGACAAAATTGCACCACAACATATACATGTAAGCTTATATTTGTAAACAAAAGTCAAGATTTGATGCTTCTGCAAACAGCACCAAACGCAAACAGGGAAAATTTACCCTAAGTATTTCATAAAATTTTCCTTATCGTATCATGTAATATATACAGATAGGCTGAGCCTAACAGCGTCGCTCTCTGAACAGAAAGCCGATAATAAGCTTAACTAAAGTGAAAGGTAGGAAGTACAAGAATTGACGACCCTGCTATTTTTCAATTTTAGCAATTCTCAAAAACAGTATTACGCGACCGTCTGCACAGTACATTTAGACCGTACAAAAGTTCACAAAAACAACTTTTTCTCGGTCTAGAATAACTAGTAAGACTTATTCCCGAATAAAATACACCTGTTGCGTATCAAAAATTGCCAGAGAAACTGATTTAGAAATCCAAATTGCAAAAAAAAACACATATTTGCATCGAGGAGACGCGAGTGAAAGTTAGAAGTATAAAATCCAAGTCTTGTTTTGTTTACATAAAATCGCTCTTCAACCTATGTAATGAATAAACAAACACATAAAAATGGACAACACAATCCTCTTTCGAAAAATTTTATTCAAATCTCCATAAGTTTATGTTTAAAAGCAAAACGCGAACCATTAATAGCGCATTGAGGCCGCTGTAGTCTTCAATGAAAGAAATCATGAAACGACTGAATTTGACAGGTTTTATAAACAACTCTCCAAAACTAACAACAACACAAAGAAAAAGTCAATCAGAGATTGATATCAACATAAATTCCCATCGAAAAATGTAATTTGTTTTACCTTTAAGAAATTCTTTACATCTCCCCTTCTTCAGTTCTGAAATCCAAACTGACAAACATCTCCCCGCCTTGATTAAAACGTATGAAGTTCCTCGAAGCAAGATTTTATCCCTGAAAGCTCTTCTTTTTTCCATTATAGCGGCTTCTGAGTATCCCTTAATTAATATCCCGGTCTTGAGTAGCAAACCGCGAAAAAATGCAGGGAAATAATTAACGACTGTAATTTGAACTGGTTTTCTCCGCTAAACACAGTACAATACAATACAATACTTTATTTTCACATTTCCATGACATTTTTTGTTACAAGAAAATAAATATCTAGCTAAACTAAAATTACTAAAACAATACGACAAATAACTAAATATAAATACAGTACCGTTTAAGGAAATGCCTAGCGTCTAAGTAAACCATGCAGTTTTCTAGTTAGACACTAGTCTTGTGTAGTATCAATTCACATGTAGACATCTATTACAAACACATAAACACACACACTGCACACAAATAGCAAAAATAACAAAAAAAAAATAGCGAAACTTAGAAGATGACTGGGGTTGGACAGTATATCTGTTTCGAAAATAAATACCGTTTAACTTTTTTTTTGAAATCAAAATGACTAAGATCTTTGATTTCTTTTGGTAATTTTTCCCAAGAATCAACTGCTAAAGCTGATGATGTTTTTTTTCCGATATTAGTCCTGTAGCGTGCTTTATAGAAGTTACCTCTTGCAGCATATCTAGTGTTATACGTGTGGACGTCACTGGCGTAGCGAAGGTGGTTGTCGAAGATATTGGGAAGTTGCTTTTTATGCCACATGATTTTGTTTGACTTGAATTTTCCTCAGGTGAGATGCATAGGCACTCCCCCAAGCAATAATCGCATATGATAGATATGGATATATCAAGTTGTAATAAAGCTGTTTGAGTTGTTTTAGTGGAAGATAGTGCCTTAATTTGAGGAAAATCCCTGTATTTCTTGAAATTCTTGAGCTTATATGAGATATGTGGTATATCCATGAAATTGTGTCATCTGTTAATACACCAAGGTATTTTATGTAGTTTTTCTTTTCTAATGTATATTCAGAGCGTTAGGGAGTTTTATGTTGAATATATCATTCACTTTCTTTTTTGATGATTTAATAATCATATAATTAGTTTTCTTTAAATTTATTGACAGTCTATTTATATCACACCATTCCTTTACTTTTAAAAGCTCTTGGTTAATTAGGGATTTAAGCAGCTCGGTAGCATTGGAAGAAGAGGCGAATATATTGATGTTGTGTGGCGTCACACGCACATGTTTTGCGACGTCATACGCGCCCGCGAGCTAGGCTTGCCAAACGGCACACGGACCGAGGCCGCCCGCAAAACATTCCGCTGGCCATGACCATGAAAAATGGCGGGCATAGGTTCTATGAGTATGGGGCTCCGCAGCGGGCCTTCGGCCCTCGAGAGCTCCGCTAAAAACGTTCATTTCCTGAGTGAATATCGCGTTCGAAGAACGCAATCCTAATTTCGTGTCGGTTTCCCTGTGCCTTGCATGCAGTAAAATTTGAGATTTTTTGGTGTCCGGTCTTCCAAATGGCCGCCCCTATTGCTTTTTTCAGGGGCTCATTTCCGCCGGAAACCTACGAAATTCGGCAGCTTATTCTCTGAAGCCATTCAGCATCAAACACTCATGAAACGAAATAGATCCTGAGAATTCATCGAGTTCTTCTCCAAAATTGTCCTTCGCAACGCTTTCCGACGAACTGCAAAGTAAATTTTACGGCGAAGACGTCTCCAAATCTTTTTCATTTAGTTACTTCTTTCGCTGTTATCCAAGAAATGACCACGATCTTTGTTGTGAATATGACGTCACGAGACAACTCGGCATGTCTCACACGTGAGACCGCTTCCTAGAATAATCACGGGCTTGACTTTTTAAACTGAGTAGTAATGGCGGCCGTATTTTCGGGGTTTTTCGGCGGTTTCTAGATTCAGTGAGCTTATATCGTTCTAAACTATAGCGATTTATATAATTATGAACTCATTGGATAAACTGAAGTAAAAAAATAAGTCGAAAAGAAAGACGAAAATTTTTGTCGTTGTACCACTTTAAATTTAGTCTTATCTATAATATATCATATATAAAGGTAAATGATTCCATATCCCAAGTTGTCTTCAACCAAAAGCCAAAAAAGTAGATCTGAATGATCCCCACCCATCGCTGTCATGGTAACCACTGATGACGATATAATAGTTACTTTTGGTCAACTACCAACTGTACATTGTAATTTTACCAAAATTTAATTTTGATCTTGGCCTTATGTTTTATTTGAATTTTTTAAATATATAACTGATCCCAGCCACCTAAAGGCTTAAAGAAAAATAATACCTGTTTTATAAGAATTTTAATTCTAACTTGGTATAAACACTTACGTATACCAAGACCATATGTACACCCGGCCTAACTGGGCAGAAAGTGGAAATGTATAACTTGCAAATGGTCGAGATCTGGGGTGGGATTCACGAAATCCTACCTAAGAAATATCTTAAGACATAACTTAGGAGAAACATTACGACCTTCCTGAGATATGTCGTAAGTGCATGCAAAATCGTGACACAAAAAAATAAAAACAATAGAAACGGAGCCGAAACCTTACCTCATGCCGCTTCGCGCATGAGTTATGAGTCGAATTTAGTCTATTCGCTGCTTAAAGCCAAGGCGATTCTTCTGTGACCACAGAGATCCCATCGCTTTAAGACTTGATTTGGATATACGCCAAAGCGATATCGTTAAGCCTTGCATCAGCCATGCTTGTTCGGGACCAGGCCTAGGTTTTCAGCCTTCTCAGCGCGCTGAAGGAAGCACTTGAGCAGGAACCAACTGGCAGGGTCAAAAGAAGCGTGATACGGTGGAAATGTTTGGATAAAACTGTTCATCGCAATGCCCCACTGCTTCCTACAAGCTTCAGATTTGTTTAGCAGCCAAGTTGTTCTTTTTCATCTTTTAACGCAATAGCTGTTAAAAAAGGTTTAGATGAAAGGTACTGATACTCTGTAATATTCACATAAAACAATGTAATTATTCACAAAACATAAAAAGAAGTCAGGGTTCATTCGGCATTGTGCCTCTTGTTCGAAGTCATCTACTCTTGGGATTTCCTCTGCGAAACGTTGCTTTAATTTGCCCACAACAGTCTCATCCAGCAGGTGCAATTTAGCGGGAATCAGGTAACTAGCCAGCAACGCCTCTTGGATCTCCTCTGGAAATCTGTCATTGAGATACTGAATCACATGATCAATAAATGGATAGTAAAAATTCACTTTATAGTGTGCTTCTATGTCACCACCAACATTGGCATAAGCCCTATTGACTTGTCTATTACAAGTTCTTGGTTTGGCAGGAGCAACATGGACCTTAGCAGCAACTGCAACTGCCCTTGAATACAAACTATGGAATCGTTGTTCCGTTCGTTGAGACCGAATAGTAGCCACCAAATTGCGTGCATGTTCATGAGCTAAGACTAGGTCGCATTCTGTACTCTGCAATGCCACAGACAAAGGCCGATACTACAGCTTTTTCCTTTATTCGCTCACCTTACCTGCATAAGTCGATGGCAAATGTTTTATTCTATTTTTTTGGATAAAATTTAGACGAGGCAATTGCCGTGCAATACTGGTTCCGGGAAGTTATCGATTAACAAGAATAAACCAATCAAATTCTGTTTTGAAAACGTGTTAATAAATAATAATGACTGGAGATATGAATAACAACTCAGTACGTAAAATATTCCACAATGTCCGAAGCTAAGAGGAGAGGGCCGAATTTTACGGGCCAAGAGGTTTCAGCTATAGTAGAAGGAAGTACAAGGTCAAAAAAAAGTCTTATTTAGCAGTCTTTACAACGTCGACACAAACACAAAGAAAAAGCGTGCGTGGACCAAAATTGTAATCAGTGCTGTATCGGGAAACTTGACAAGAATTGTGAAAGAAATTCGAAAGAAGTGGATGGCTCTCAAGAGTGACACTACATGTATAAGAAGAAAGCGGCGTCCAACAAAAAGGAAGCCAAGAGAACCGGTGGAGGGAGTCCGCCGCCGCCGTTAAAGGATGTTGTTATTGATGGCCGTTAAGGGATCAATCGACACCGCGGAGCTTAAACCATTGTTCAAAACACATTTTTAACGTACATGTATCTTTAGGTCGTGGAGACGACAAAACGTTTTTTTTTTTTTCGTTAACATTTTTACTCATAATGTTTCTTGGTCAAGCAAATGTGAGAAACATTTCTGTGCAGACCAAAAAAACAAATTGGGAAACTTTTTTTTGGCGTCTGAAACAAATGTTGCGCGCCTGCGCGGGCAAACTAACAGGGAAATCTTGAAATTCACACTGAATGTTTCTGCAACAACGTTTCCTCGTTTGCTATGGCAAATCGATTTAAACAACAACAAGAACAATACATTCGGATTTTTTTGTTTGGCACTGATACTGGCAAACCTTCAAGACAGAAATCTTGGAGGCAGTGGCTGCCACGAGAAATCGGAAATTGAAGAAATGGAGCTAAAGCGTAAAAAAAGAGCCCCAAAAAAGATGTGCTAAAACAGCTCCTCGAAATAGAAAAGTAGAGGTTAACGATTGAGAAGAAAAACCCTACATAGCATAATTAAGGTTGGATGTCGAGAGGGAACGACTAACAGTAGAGAAGAGAAGGTTGCAGATACAGACGGCTAAAATGACACATAAACTGGCAGTAAAAAGGCTGCAATTTTTCAATGAACTGTGTACGACAATAAAATGCTGTGCACAAATATCCATTTAATGTATTGAAGCAAACAATCATGAAAAATGAAACTGACTTGACGTATAAATTAAATAGTAAAGTATTGCATTATGGGTTCTTGTCTAACTCTAATTCCATGTCGGGGTGTTGTTGATAGTTTTTACCGTTTTAACAAATTATGTTAAGCGCTGAGAACGGATATAAGTGTTATTTTTATTATTATTATTATTATTTTAATTTTTTTTTATCGAAGAGCTAGCTACGTTCCGTACGTTGATGTAGATGTCGCTTAGTGAAACAACATATTCCGTATCCTATCAATGATAGGCACTTTGGGCTCAGAGCAAAGGAAAAAAATGAGGCTCCATCCCTTCCCTAATTTTAGGCGCGATATTTCGGAACCTCTTTTCTCAGTATCTCGTATCGCTCTTTATTGGACCGTTTCAGTTCCAGGATATTGTGTCTCCGAGTTTTTTGTCCTCACTGAAAGAAGGCGCAATTGAACTGGGCCGATAATTTCAATTTCTGTAGTTTTCGGTTGTTTTCATATTTCTTTATTGTCTCGCATTAAATAATATAAATTACTAGAATTTAACTGCATTGACGCAGCTACTTTCCATGTCATAAACATACTTTGTAAATGGGAGATGCACATTGAATTATTTATTTTATGAAAGAAGCTTTAAATATAACATGTGAAATATTTTTCCAGTTCCGTGGTCAAACATTTGGAAGGAGGAACTATATATTTTATGATGTTCATACACAGAGATAAATATTTCCTTTCGGCCAAACAGCTGATGAAGGGTCTTAAAAGTTTGTGAAAGGAATGTGACTGTGTAGTTTTCCTTTGCGGTAATATTGGACTTTCAACACTTAATCATTTTGAAAATATAAATTCTTTATATTTGCCTGGCAGTATTCAAATGTTTTCTACTATACCTCACACGATACGCCATATTTATAGATGGCTGCTGTTGATCGCTAAATAACTTCTTCTTCTTCTTCTTCTTCTTCTTCTTCTTCTTCTTCTTCTTCTCTTCTTCTTCTCTTCTTCTTCTTCTTCTTTCTTCTTCAATCTTCTCGTTTTGAGCAAAGGTATTTAGTCATAGTTTTTCCCTACAAGCAGGGTAAAATTTGATAACTAGACTTATTTATGTCTGAAGAATTTTGATATTTTAATGAATTGTACCATATTGGCGTCATAAGTAAATTGAGCATTTTGTTTGATTTCCACTTAAGTAAGTTTATATCAGTATTGTAAGCATTCCGATAATTGTTGGCTTCAACCACTGAAAACATTACATCAAAGATGTGTACAGTCTTAAGCTAATGCACTTTTGTTTTTTGTGTTGTAAGGTTAATTTGTTTTTGTTTTATCCCTAAAAATTTTCAAACCAGTTTAATATGCAGTTTCCTTTGTCTCAGATCAATAAATATTGCTCAGATACATTAACGTAATCTGACACAAAAGATAATAAAAATCAAACTGGTTGGAAGAGTTAAGTTACTACTTCAACATCAAGTCTTCAGTTTAACATTATCTAGTCTTGGAATATTTCCTGAAGTAGCCAATCAACAAATATCAGCATCGCCATTCGATCAAGTGAAAGGAAAGTGTACATCTTAATAAATCTACGTAATACAAAGCAACAACCAGTAAACCGTAAACTAGTAGTAATCGCATATTAAAAGGGTGCATTCGACATGTTTGTTAGCAGCTGAAGGAAGTACGGATGTCGCTTTACACCTTACCGTAAATGAATATGAAGTAGAACAACATACATGTAGCCGTAAAGTTAAAAGATGAACAATCAGTAGCTTCATAATCGATAAAAAATATACCGATTTCCGCCGATCAGTCGATAAATCAATCAATAAAATCGATATTAATCAATTTGTTGTCGATTTACAGGTGATAAATCTGCACCAGTTGCAATCGATTTGCTTCGTCGGGAAGAGTTCAACCACTTTGCTGGCTCTGCCTTCCCAAGAGAAAATCTTACCAGATGTCGCTATTCGTGCCGGACACGGCGACAAGGTCGGGTTTGCCTTCCGTTTTTCTTTTTATTCTTTCTGTTTTTGTTTCTCATTTGTGAATCGCATTAGATCTGGGTACGGGAATACGCAAGCATGCACTGCGAGAAATTTTTGAGCCCATGATACTTGAGATTCGGTGTGATCGGGGTCGTTTTGCAAGCAGAAGCGAAACTAATCAGGGTTTTAATTATTTGCCAGTTGCTGTTTTACGGACGTTTTTGCCTGCGAGTAACGTACATTACGCATCCAAATTGTTGCTGTCAAAGCAACTTCATCGACAAACAGGGTCCACACTAACAATTTTCACTAAAATATTGAGGGTATATTTCGGAACGGACCTTGTTTGACCGGCACAAGTAAAGGCTACGCGTAGCCTCCTGTTTAAAAGTATTTCACACCCACGAATTCGCACAGGCGTCTTTCCTTCAAGCAAATGATATAGCAGACCTCTGTGTGCAGGTTATGGGTACAGAAGTCATTCATTTTTACTGAGAGGAAGCACTTATCTCACGGTGTGTATGATATTAGCATGGTGGTCATCAGCTTTGCCGGGATAACAATACAAAATATTTAAAGAGCTAGGGAATAAAAATAAACGTATAATCCAAGGTCCATTCCACGACACACTTGCATCCGCCTGTTAGTTCTGTTTTATTATTCAGTCCTGTTCGCCACGTTACGTAGAGCAGTTAACAAGGTCAATGTACTTTATTTCTGAGTTTTATTTAATAAATCCATGCTCGATGTCGTAGTAATTTGAGGAAGAGATGTTTTTCTTTTTTTGTTGTTGGTTACAGCAAACTTTCAGCGACCACATTTATAATATAACTATTCCCACATAAAATTAAATAGTAATTTGAAATTCTGATGTTTATAGAGGTCATGACGTTACCACAAACTTCATCAGAGTCTGAAATTAAGTTTAAGAACTCTTGAGCGCCATTGAACTGAAAAAAATTGAAAGCACTAGAAATTTCTGTGACTTCAAAAGCCACAACTTAGATTGTACAGAAGACCCAAGTTAGAATAGTAGCGACAAATGCTACCATCGAATGTTGAAACAAATGCTACCATCGAATGTTAAAACATTATAAAAATTGACAAATGATGTAAATGTTATTTACCCGTCCAATCGTTGCAGTGAGGCATTCAAGAAGCTAGTCAGGAATATTGTTATGTTGGAACTTTCAACATCCTGTTGTGTCAAACGGATGTGACTTTATATCATTTGTCTTTATCTTTTCAGTTGCATTTCTTTTACGTTAAATTGCTTTAAGAGATGCTTTGTATTCTCCTTCTAACAATAGAACTTGATTCCTTAAATTAATCGAAACTGTATTTCCATTCTCGTTAATACATTGCTTATTACAAATGTGCCGGTATTAATTTTTATCATTCGTGCAGCTGACGGCTAAACGGCATACCTTCGATTAAATATATTGCTTTTGTGTTTGTTTGTTTCTTTAGTTTACCGTGTAGCAAGAATTTTTTTGCGGGAGTTTTATTTTGGGAATTGGCGATTTTTTGTGTTTTACGGGAATTTTTTGCGGTTCGAGATGACTGAAATTTCTGCTGGGAACTAATTTTTTGAAATTTGCTGTTCAAGCAGCAGAAAATTATCAAGGAAGGAAACTTGATATTTTCAACTTTTATTACTTGTTGAGTTACGGTACGCTCTACTTTAGTACACTGAATTATATTAAATCCTAGAAGATGATACAGCACTGTCCTAAAGAATTGATGCACGTAACAACAAAATCAAACAAAACGCCCATCCCTGCCCTCTGCCATGCTCAAGAAAAAAAACTGTTGTTTTTATTTAAAAAAAAAACTTGGTTACTATTAAAAATCAATGTTAAAAGTTGTTACTTACGTTTGATAGCGTCCCAGTAACGCAAATTTACATTAAGAAGGAGACTTTCTTTATTTGACCAAAGGGAGTAAATTTTTGTGGAGTATTGTATTGCGAGATTTTTTTTCTGCGGGACTAACCAATTTTTGCGGATCGAGGGCAATCCGCAAAATCCGCAAAAATAAATACCAGCAAAAATTTCATGCTACACGGTATCTGGTTTGTTAAACAAGTTCCTGGCCATTAGGGGTTTACGAAAAAAAAACCCCGATATATCAGCTGGAACACTGTTCCTTTAAGGAAGCATTAAATGGTTAGTAAACATGAAGGCAAGGCCATAAAAAAATCATGTTTTGGTTTCATAGAAATATACATAAATAACGTAAATGAACGTATATGTTGTTAAAGTAATATTTCGACTTTATTGCAATAGCCATCATCTGCGCAATAGGCGGATACAACACAGCAAAAGTTTCTATAAAACGTCAATTAGTAACGCAATCAGTTTTAAAAAAAATAGTAGGAGGTCTTGGCAATGGCGGTAATGGCAATATCAGTTTGAAATGTACGTGGAGCATCTAACCGATGAACACTATCAACATACTTCAATAACTGGGTAATGCAATATTTATCTCAAAAGTCAGATTTAGAAACGATCACAAGGCCGATATACCACAGAATAATATAATGTTTTTCAAAAGTGCCGATAGATGAAGTTGAGCGACATCTACATCCGTATTTTCTGCATAAAAAGGCTTGAAGTAGCGCAGTTGAGTAGTCACTTACAATAATCTATTCAGTCTGTACAGTGTCACCAAAGCATATTCCCTAAAGATGAGAAGCCCTGTGGCGTTTGCTCTGCTAGGCTTGTTTCTTGGCTGTTCTTTTTTGCAGGCTGTCAAGTCTGAAGAACAAATCCACGATGAGCAAGGCGCAATCGACTTTCGTGAGACTTCTCCGAATGAAGACTTTAAAGACCAAAACGATGACATAAACTACAACGAAGAAAATGATAATGACATTCAGGAGACAACGTCTCCAGATGAAGACACTGAAGACCAAAGCGATGACATGAACTACAACGAAGACGATGACAATGAAGATGGTGATGATGACGATAGCAATTACGAAGAAGACTATGTAGATGAAAACGAGTTAGAAGATCCTCGGTAAGTGAGACAGTGTTATCTGAAAAAATATCCATATAAAAGTGGGGCCAGTCGCGTCTCAGACTATCTTTTTTCTAAAGTAAAAAAAAATATATAATTCAAAGTTACCTTTAGAATTTAGTATTTAAGAACTTAGTGAAACAAGAATCAACAGGCTGAAATTTAGCAATTTCGGAACACGGCTGCAGGCAATAAAATGTAACAGAATTTTAATTAGAAACACAAGATCTGTCTATTGTACTCTAGTCGTAAGTCACTAATTAACATGAAACGATGGAACGAGTCCTCTGGATGGTAAAGATAACAAACTGTCATACTCGAGAAAGAAAGTCCGCTTGAAAAAACATCCAGCAAAATGGCTAACGTTTTGTTTTTGTGGTACTTGGAAGGTGGAATGGCCGCTGGCAGTTGACTCTTATCACCATAAAGTACATTCTTCAATAACCTAAACATCGTTACCACAAATGGCGTTGACCCGGCGTTTATTGGAAACCGGCAGTAACACTCCTGATGTGCCTGTGTTGCTCGATATTGTGAGACCGTTAATGAAATCCTCATGAGTATCTATTCAAATAAAAAATGAAGGCGGCCAGTAGTCTACTTTAGGGCGCATTCGTAAGAGTGAAAAGATTTAGAAACTAATTATAATTGCCTCCTGTTTCTTTTTATTTCCAAGTGATATGCAGTCGGATGTCATGGATGACCAAGAAGACCCAGCACCCAGACCCGGCTGGCGGCGGTTCCGTCGTAGGCTTCGTCGTCTTGTTCGTCGTCGTCGTCTTCGTAAACTTGGTCGTATTGCTCGACGTGTTGGTAAAATTGCACGCAAAGTTGGACCCTTTATACGCAAACTTCCGTTTCGTGTACCAAAAATACCTTTTCCTTTTCCAGGTTTTCCAGGCCGTTAAGGACGCCAGAAACCATAATAGTCCTGCTTAACTTGTTAAGAGGTGTATTTCATTTGCATTTATATCGTGTACAATTCAAACGTATTTTACGATAGATGGATTGAAACGTAAAAAAATGTCTGCAACTATAATTAAATCAAGCATCGATGTCAGTGCGTTTGCATTGTTATTGTCGTTTAATTGATGGAAAAAATAAAAGAAACAGTAGCAATGAGTCATGAGTCTGTTTTAGCGGTTAAAGGGGCATTGTCACGCAGATTTTGCTGTGTTTTGGTTAAATACGCTAAATATATGACAAAGTACCAAATTACATATAATTGCTTTTAGAACACCAAGAAGATAATATCAAGTGATTTCTTCTAGGAAGAACAAACCATAATAAGTTTTTCTGCGATTTTTCCACTTCCACTTCCATCCTGGCCATCCGCAGCCAAAGATAACGAATTCTAGCTTCTGTGCACTGTTAGAGTATTTGTTAACAAAACTGGAACATTATTTGTAGGTTTCCATTGAAACAAATATGTTTTTTGGCTTTTCAAAGTGATACTAAAAATAGGTGACATAGCCCCTGTGAGCCTTGTTCACATTAGCGACATAACGACATAACGGCAAATGCAAAACACAGCTTATATCGATGTTTTTTGTAACCAGAGTAAACAACACAACAAGCAAAATAACAGGAACATAATATAAGGACTGCAAGCCTATCCTTCGCTTCCCACTATCTGAAGGCCTGGAACAGACTGGATGGCCCGAGTACCTTAAATTCTTTATAAATTCGATTTTACTGGGAAAAAAATCGCACCCTGTGAAACATTTTGCTGTTATATTTGTTTTAAATTTCTGGAATCAGCTTACATTGACTTAAGGACGTTCGCGCGAAAATCTTCTAACATTGATTTTTTTGGCAATGAATTCAGAAACGCAAAAAAAAAACCGACTTTGTTTCCGAGATAACTAGATATCTGAAAGGCGATCCTTATATTGAAAAAAATTGTCTTCCTTACTGAATATGGCCCCAATGTCTGACGTTAGTGTAAAAATATAATAATTGTAAATAACTCTCTTAAATGCCAATTTTATACGAGTGGGTCTTTTAAGCACATTCATTCAACTAGTGATGACCCTTCAAGTAAATCTAATCTTTAAACGACAGAATTTGTATACTCTGACAGCGGCAAGTTGGCAATGTCGAGCGGGTAGAAAATGGAAAAAATTCCTGCACTTATTTTTTGTTAATTTCTACAATCTATCGAGAATTAGAAAGAAAATTATCTATCAGAAACAAAAATGAGGGTCACCGACCATCAAAGCGAGTTTAATCTAAGCAAAGTTAACACAACAGCTACCAGCCCTTTATGTGCTTAGATTTCTTCTCTTGCGCGTTCTCGTGCATGACGTAGCATGGAGTTGGGACATGAATTGCGTGTGCTATAAGGTGCGCATTAACAATAAGCGCGAAAGTCCTTAACAAGTTTCAGCAAAAATGTATTAAGGTCATCAAAATAAAGCGCTAAAATTCTCTTAAAATTTTAAATACTTGCGCTAGTTACCCCAGGAGGGGAAGGAGCATGTACGCTCCATCATGGGCTAAAGGAAAAGTGCATTTCGACTAAATATATAGTTTTATTTATCTCAAAAATCTTACACTGCTCACACTAAGTAGTCCTGTGTCTTTTAGTGTCCTTTCTCTCCATATATTTTGTAGACAAAGCTTTCAAAACACTGCTTCGATTTAGAATTAGTGCTAGCATTCGTAAAGTCTTGGTAACCAAGCATTTTTATCGAATCCGGGGCGCGGGCGCTGAGCTACGGTGGCCCATTAGTGCCACTGCTACACACTGTAAAACAAAGCCGTCTCTGTATAAAAACTCGCCTCCTTCCATACAAGTATAAGCCTGTTGCATAGAAATGAGCGTCCTCGGTAGAAATTAGCCTCCTCCGTAGAAATGAGCCTCCTCCGTAGAAATGAGCCTCCTCCGTAGAAATGTGCCTCCTCCGTAGAAATGGGCCTCCTCCGTAGAAATGTGCCTCCTCCGTAGAAATGAGCCTGCTCCGTAGAAATAAGCCTCCTCCGTAGAAATAAGCCTTCTCCGTAGAAATCATCCTCCTCCGTAGAAATGAGCCTCCTCCGTAGAAATGCGCCTCCTCCGTAGAAATGCGCCTCCTCCGTAGAAATCCGCCTCCTCCGTAGAAATGAGCCTCCTCTGTAAAAATGTGCCTCCTCTATAAAAATGAGCGTTAATAATAATGACAGGCCAAACGCGCCTCCTATTGGTCGATATGTTGTATCTATAACCTTCACATCATAGTTTAGCTCTTACGACCCGGGGGGGGGGGGGGGGGGGGGGGGGGGGGGGGGGGGGGGGGGGGGGGGGGGGGGGGGGGGGGGGGGGGGGGGTACACAGAGTATGGTTTTTGGCATTTTTGTCCTGAACAGGGTATATAATTTAACGTGAGTCTGTCCTAACAGGGTCTGAGTGTCCTAAACAGGGTATGGTTCCAGTTACTTTCGCACTTGTGGCGACTTACCTTGTCGTGATTAGTATATTCATGCGAAGGCGAAGTCGTTTTCTTACAAAGGATCAGTCTAACCATTTTTTTAAAGCTCAGATCAAAAACCACGCTTGAGCCGTGTCTTAGACAGGGTCCTAAAATAGAGGATGTTGTCCTACACAGGGTAGGTATTTTCGTTTACTTTTGTCCTAAACAGGATCAGGGTCTCAGACCCTCAGCGGCACCCCAATATATACCCAAATATTGGTTAAGTACCGCCCCCCCTCACCCCCGGGTCTTACGAGTATGTCTAATTTAAAGACTTTCCCTTTCTGTAAGAGATTATGTGAGGCTCCTTGAATATTTCTTTCAATAATGGTTGCCTTTCTATAATATACCATTTGTTCATTAAAATGGTTTTTAAATTAGGCACAGAAGGGCGGTATTCTGTTACAAACGGTAATATTCTTTTGTTTGTTTTCGATTTTGTTTTCAAAGTCGACATTCTTTCGCGATGATTAACTTCTGAGAGCGTTTTATCTATGAGGTTATCTGGGTAACCTCTTGTATGAAGTCTTTGTTTGAAGAGGCTTATATTTTCCTCAAAAGTTGTCTTTGAGGAATTAGTCTAAGTAACCTCAGAGCTTCGCCCTTGATAAATCCTTTCTTGACCCCTGGAGGGTGCAAGAGGAAAAATGGGTATATTGGAAAGTTTTTGTCGGTTTGAAGTGTGTTCTAACATCAAGAATAGATTATTTCTTAAATCTGTCGCCCTTGTATATGCATGTATCCAGAAAAGTAATTTCTGTTTCTGAGATATCAGCCGTGAATTTTATGGTCGGGTGATGGTTGTTTGCTAGTTCAATGAATACAGTGTAAGCCTTTTTCTTCTTTGCTTATGTCCCATAAAGAGATCACATCGTCAATAATCTTTTCCACACCAGTGGTTTGGTGGGGCTATGACTTACAAGGCGTGTCTCGACCTCTACTAACTATGACCGCAGACAAGATATTTGCTGATCATGTTTAGGACAAAAGTAAACGAAAATACCTACCCTGTGTAGGACAACATCCTCTATTTTAGGACCCTGTCTAGGACACGGCTCAAGCGTGGTTATTGATCTGAGCTTTAAAAAAATGAGGCACATTTCTACGGAGGAGGCTCATTTCTACGGAGGAGGCCCATTTCTACGGAGGAGGCACATTTCTACGGAGGAGGCTCATTTCTACGGAGGAGGCTCATTTCTACCGAGGAGGCTCATTTCTATGCAACAGGCTTATACTTGTATGGAAAACAAGTATCATTGCACAGAGGAGGCGAGTTTTTATACAGAGACGGCTTTGTTTTACAGTGTGTAGCAGTGGCACTAATGGGCCACCGTACTAAGCCCTCGGTGTTTAATCATAAAAATCACTGGATGGGAAAAGGTTCGGCCGTTGCTAAGAGGTTGGACTATTGGCCAATCGTTGGCTAGAAGACAATGGCAATTGATTCGTCCTCAGATTCGTCCTCAGCTGGTAAGAGCAAAGAGTCATGTCCAGTCCCTTGATAGTACTTCTAGTTATAAAACAAAAAGACGACTCTCCCCACTGGGATGATTGTGACAAAAATGTCACCGGAATATGTTTCTTCCCTATTTTTAAAGCCGGTACAGAATTTAACGTCCGCCGGGCTTCTTCTGCATCTAGGCCTATTGCCTCGTTTTCTTTGCCTCTTTGTTGCTTTTCGGCTCTTTAATCAACGCTGAAACATTTGTTTTTTTTATTAGGGAACTTTTTGCAAGAACTATAAGCTACCACTATTGCGACGACGGCTAGTCTCCCACGCAGCGGTTATTTGTCTCGTCACACAACCCTCCTCCCCACTAACCGCTTCTGAAACCTGGACCACATTCCTTGCCTATTGTGTTTGCGATAAATTCAGCGAACCAATCATGTATCAGCAAAATGAAAATGACGTCAGTTTTCGCGCGAAAAAAGGCCGGTGGTTTCCGGTTTTCGTGTGCCAGACATCCTAGCCCCCCCCCGGGGGGGGGGGGGGGGGGGGGGGGAGGGGGGTTACTCTACAAATTTTTGGGTGGGGGTGTGCCGCTGGGACTCTGAGACCCTTAGCCTATACTAGACCATTTTAGCTGCATTTTCCAACCCTATCCTAGACTAAACACCGAAAAACCCTACCCTATCCTAGACATATTCCAGACTCGCTATTTTTCCAGAAACTCGTTCACTATCACAGTCTAAGATGCCAGGGGTCAGTAGAAATGCCGTACTGCCCACCGTACCGATTTTTAAATGCCATTTGCCAGTTAACTTCGTCCAGACTAAATTCTTCACTCAACTGATCAGTTTCGCGGAATATGATACCCTACTCTAGACCAAAAATCTCTGAATACTATACCCTATCCCAGACTAAACTGCCTGAAAACCATACCCTTCACAGCGGCACATACCTCTATAGCTCATATATGGGAGTACCCCCCACCCCCCGGGATCCTAGCTCAGTACTGAATTTTCCTTGGTGTTATGGCAGATGAAACTCCAATAAAAGTCGTCGAAGATAGCTCTAGGTGCTTTACGTGTCCATCGCTTTCAGTGTACAAAAGAAACCACTTGCATCCATAAGAATTACAAAACAGCTGCCATGCTGGAGATTCAAGTATTTCAAACCGGATGCTGAATGACGCCATACGTCTGACAATGGAGGTACTGCGTAGCTCCGAGAAACACGTCAAATTAAACGCAGAATAAACTATGAGGAGATAAAAAAAGTTGCACAAGATGCCACTATTCCAATATAGACCGTGACTATCGCATAAGAATTGGATCTTAGACTCTTTTAGCCGTGATGAAGAAACACTATCTCGCAAGTTATGCTAACCGCAGACTTGCGCTCACATTAAATCACGGTTTTAATGTCACCTTTTATAACAACTTCGCGAAAACATCCAACTGAGTCAACGATAAAACGCATGCTATGATTGGACAAGTCACGCTTGGAGAATTTGGCGCAAGCAAGTTCCGAAAATGGCACTGCAACTGTGATTGGCTTAAATCGGGCAAGGAATGTGGTCCATGTTTCAGCAGCCGTTAGTGGGGAGGAGCATTGCGTGACGAGACAAATAACGGCTGCGTGGGAGACAAGACGACGGCGAGAATAGCCCATCGGAAACAATGCCTCTTCTGCACGTGCGTTTTACATGCATTTGGTACATTTTGTTTGCCAAATGATATTAAAATTATTGGTTTTGTGGAGAAAGTGAACATACGACGGTTAATTTTCCTTCCTTTATTTGAAGTTAAAGCCATCCGTGCAAATTCACTCCCTGCATGGACAATCCAGTCGCATAAAATTAGACAAACTAAACAAATTGGAACAATTAATTGGAACGCAGCGAATTTATTTTTGAAGTGACTTTTTCCTTGACGCCGCCGTCGTCGTGCTCATTTCGTATTCATAAACAAAACTCTGAAAACTACTTGTCAGCTACGCCGCCTGAGCTCAGATGCGGAGCAGCTTATGATTCCAACAATTATTTCTCCAATTGAAAGCCCTTCTACGCAGAAAACTATTGATACAAAAGTATTGCAGTATCTTGAAATTCATGCGGAAGGAGTTTGACACCAAACTGCTGGATATATTTCGAAAAATGATGGAAAACGCAGCATTGGAGATTTGAGCAGGTTTGGGAGCATTTTATAATATTTACAGAACTAATGAATACTTTTTAACGGTTCGCACGATTTGCAATCGGCTTAGAATTCAGATTTAGCAAGCATTGGGAAGGTTTCTCCCATAAATGTGGGTTCGTGGATTGTTTTGTCAAAGAGCCTCAAGTATTTGAAATTTCAAGAGAATTAAGGGGATAAATTTTGATGGCCTTAATACTTCCGCACTTCTGATCCAACGATTTGCTGAAACTTGGTAAGGGTATGTCAGTTTAGTCAATGTAAGCTGATTCCAGAAAATTAACACAAATATAACAGCAAAATTATTCATAGGGGGCGATTTTGTTCATATTTTTGCTAAATAATAGCTGTAAGTTTTCGCAAAGTTTTATAAGCATCGCTTTAGAGCCGGAAAAGTTATGACCCAAAGTTTGTCATAGATGGGTGTCCCGAAATAGCAATGGAGTTACCAGCTTAACTAATCATTTTTGAAATTCTCCTAGGGAACATGTCTTCCGTTCAGCGACTTGTGCTTTGGCTGTTGAATAAGGTTCCCCCCCTTCTTCTCCCCACGAAAAAAATGTATATATAACGTACGTATTACCTAGAAAAAGCAAAAACTATTAACTGAAGGATTCAAGATTTCTAAAAATTCTCTACAGATCACAACTGATATATTGTATTTCGATCCATTCATAGCAATGAAAATCCACATATGAAAATCCATAATTAAAATGACTAAAATCCATTAAACGCGCAGTTCTTTAATTCTGTTGATCCGATAAACAGAAAAAGGTAAAACGAAAGTTTACCATTTTGATTGAAGGCCACGGGGTTATTAGGGCTATGCACTATTTGGTGTCAAGTTAGATTAATTGATTGGTAAAAGCATCGATGTGACGTGTTAGTTTTCTTTGTTAAAATCTTTAAATTATTTAATTGAAAAATATGCGTATATTTTTTCGAACCTTAACTAAGGCGAGAAAAAAATAGAACTCACTCGTAAAAATACGCAGCCGTATTACACAGCTTTTCATTGAATAACATCTATATTTGTTCCATTTTACTTTTTGTATATTCACATTAAGTATATTTACATTTGGAACTGAGTTCCAAAACGAGACTAAAATGTTAGTCCTGGGGCTGTCGGCGTTTATTTAAGTTTATTAACAGTTCCCGTCGTTGTCGCTGCTCTCTTTTCCTCCACTTTTTGCAGCAAAACATCTGATACAATTCCCTTTTTACATCTCTCTTCAATAATGCGTATACAAATGGGTTTGCCCCAGAATTCGCTATCAGAAGCAACATTAAGGTAGGCCCAACTACTTTTGTAGGTTGAGCCTTTTCACAAGAAGAAAAACAGGAACACAATGAAGATAAAGACTGACTCACGTAACACATTAAGAATATCCCCACCATTACGCTAATCACGCGAGCTGAAGAAGTTTCTGCTTTTACTCGGTTTGTCGGCTGGTTGAACCTCAATTGCTTCACTAGTACTGATGTACGTCTGGAATGCTTGCTTGCTATTGTAATTATTTTTATTGTAGCTATCGTGAGGAAAAAACATGGCGAAATCTGAAAGATTACCATGGTTGTAAGCTGTGCGATTTCTACTCCGTTGGATAAAACTTCTGGCAACAACACAGTAGGTACAGTGTCGAGAATTAAGGGTGCCAACCAGCTGGTTATAAGTATAACAACGATTTTTTTCTTTGTCATAATTTGTGTGTACCTGAGTGGCAACACTATAGCACAGTAGCGGTCCATAGTCAGGGCGACTATGTTGGTGACGGACGTGTACCCAAAGTATGAGGTGAAATGGAGGATCGCCTCGCTGCAGTTACTTATCAGTGTTCCGCAAAAGTATATCGGCAATGTTAAAAAAACAGCTAGGATTAGATCTGCTACAGCGAGTGATAAAACATACCAGTTTGTTTTAGTGTGAAGTCTGCGACGAGTTATGATGAGATATGTAACTAGAGCGTTCCCAAGAATTGCGATGACAATCAGAAACCACGAGACAATCCAGAACCACGACATAACTGTTAGTAAATCGACACTTGAGAAGGTTATTAGAAAGTAAGAAAGAGTTGCTCAACATCTACACACGGCCGTTTGTGCTGAGAACGTGAATTGAACGGAAACTGGTGCCAATTTGTTAAAAGGCGACAGATGTCCTTGAACACAGTTATTGGTCTTTATGTCACAATATTCATACTAATTTACCTAAATTGGTATAATTACTTCCCTAAAAGGTTTCAAGTCTAAGTTTGTTGTGATCAGAATTATTATGCCATGCACACCAGCCAGAAAGTGTTTTTTTAAGCTTTACTTAAGTTTTTGCGGATATTTCAAATAGACTTGTCACAGTAAATTGCATGCATATATTCAATTCCCAACATAATGTAATGCTTTGTAGGCGCAATTATGATCTCAGACGCTGGTCGAGAAATAAATCAACAACACATTTAAAATTTGAATTTCTCTTTTAATTTTTGACCAAAATAATAAAAATATTTCTTGAGATGTAGAACGATCACAGCATGAAGCACAATGGTCCTGACAAAGTGCATGCACAAGATTAAAAGAATACTTATCAAAGTCAAGAAATCAGTCGCCAAAAATTCATATCTGTCTATTTAATTCAAAGGTTCTTATAACGAGGTTCTTACATCTTTTCTTAAAATCAAGACCTAAACATGTTAGAAATAACCGAGAACGATGTTAGTATAAACAAGCCATATTCTTTTTTCCTTACTTCCAGTAAAGTGAAATTGTAAATTACGTGTATGCATGTATGTATGCCTAATAAATGAGTGAAGCTACTGTATTTCTTGATATAAACCTGAAAGCGACATAAACCCAGAGAGCTGCGAGAAAGTATTCCAGACCAGAAGCACTGCAGTTGTTATTAATTGAGGATGAACCAGTCGAACAAACACTCAAAAGCAAAATGTCCCGGTTAGCATATTTAGGCATTCAAATCTTTGCTGGAGGAGTTAGTGAATTGAGACAAAACACATTTGGAAAATTTCCATAATGCCTGTTAAAACTACGCTATGTTTGGCTCCGTGTAATAGATGAGACTTTTGACAATTACGCTTTCAATGGGGAAAATAATTTATAATAAATGGCGATTTTCATCTTGTATCAGAGAGGGAACTCATATCCGAAGTGGTCTACAGTCGACATTTTCACGTCTCATGAAATATGGTTCGGTGGGATTAATGCGACGGAAAGTGCAAAACCAGACTACAGAAGTTGCTTTAATAATTGCTGTCGGTACATGGCGAACAGATAATTATAAGATACATTACCTACGTGTGTCTACGAAATTTGCAGTATATTAAAAGTTCAAGTTCCACGCACAACGGGAGGCCAGCTGAAGAAGCTTTATCCATAATTCAAATTATATTGACTGCATTTTACAGATTTTAGCTTTTCGACTGATTAAAACCGAGTGAAAATTCATCCAATTCCAGAGATGTTCTTGACGTTTTTGAATGAATCGTGGAATGGAACAAGAAAAGTATATAACTGAAGACTGATACAAATTAAAACGCACCGAGTGCATTAGACTGCTAGCTGTCCCTTTTCAGTCAATCGAGCGGGCGCGCCTGTCACGAAAACAACTCAGAGCCCCCTCGGTTCGCATTACTTTCGCTCGCCGCTCGCGCTCGTATTTGCTCGCCCGCTCGACTATCCAGAGAGGGACTGCTCGGAGTCTACGAGTACATTGTTTAGTTATTGTTTTGGGCTTATTTTTAACCAGAGAAGTGCTCTTATACCGTTGAGTGCTTCTTGCACACTACGAGTCTTTTTATGTGAAATAATTTATTTAGATACTTTTTAGGCTAGCCTTACAGCGGAGGTCCCATGCAAGTAATACCCAGTTTGGGTTTATCCAAAAACCTGAGCCAATTCGCAATTTTTACCTATCGGAGACTCATGGAAACAAAGAACCAAGCGCGCAGTGAATAAACACAAGACAACTAATTGAAAACAATATTTATTCCTCATTGCGACTAGTAGTAATCATAGATTAACTGAAGTGCGTTCGACACAGAAGTAGTGCACCCTCTGGCTTCAATAAATCCAACTAAAATCATACGCAAATTACAACGAATTTTTACTCCCACATTCGTACTAACAACAACAGTGCTTAATATACACAAACACAGAAACACTAAACAGTAGCCAGAGAAAATTGTGGCGCCACCACTGTGGCCCCTGCGAAACTGTCCGTTTCGCAGGGGCCCCAGTGGTGGCGCCGCGAAACGACGTCTGTTTTCTCAGGCTAACTATACAGCAATTGTTTAATGGCAGAATCAGCAACAACAGCGAACAAAAACACGAGAGCTGCCAGATCTAGAGCACCACTGATGGCTTCTTAGAACCGAT
The DNA here is from genome assembly GCA_024195265.1 of Dendrophyllia cribrosa. Classification (NCBI taxonomy): domain Eukaryota; kingdom Metazoa; phylum Cnidaria; class Anthozoa; order Scleractinia; family Dendrophylliidae; genus Dendrophyllia; species Dendrophyllia cribrosa. Next base: position 55,887,713 of record JAJLRJ010000001.1, read on the forward strand.
CAGCAGTGAAATAAAACGGTCGATTTTCTTGTCTGGCCTCTGTCAGTCTTCATTTTACTTCCACATGACAAAAGCGGCCAACTTGTAATATGAACCGCTATAATGTTCCAGATCAATCACGTTTCTCACATGCACGGCACCATCTGTATCCAGCAAGTTGTCAAAAGACATTCAAATAGGAACAAAACAAACTCATCAAAATGGCCAAATAAAAGTAAAACTAGTAGTAATCATAGATTATATAGTGCGTCTCTTAGTTCCTTATCCCGTGGCACCTCGTCTTGACCTGGTACCTTTTAGCCGCTATTTAAAGGGGCTATGTCGCGAGGTATGTCATGCAGGCAAAAACGACGGTCCGACATCAAACAAATTCACGCTATCGCCATGGAATCGGGCAAAATCCTTCAATTCTGCCGTGCTGTGTACTCCGAAAGGTTTCAGATTTTTCCGACATATAAATAGTATATTTGTCTTGATTTCCTTTCGGTTATTTCCCCGATTCTGAAATCATTACGCCTCAGTACATGTACTAATACCGGAACCGGAAATAAGAAATTTCTGAGAAAGTCAGAAAAAGTGCTCCCGTGATAAACTTCTTGGAAACCGCGTTAATGGAGCATGAAATCGACGATTAAGTCACGCAACATTCAACATGAATTTCGCAGGATTTTTCGGATAAAAATGCAACTACCAGTTACAAGTAAGACACAAGACTGTTGAATATAATTCCTTTATTAGCTAGACAAATTTTAGTCACAAAATCGAAATCTTTAGCTGCAAATGCGCCAGATACAGGCGCAATTTCGAGCCCTGTATAAATTAAAATTAATCTGCGTTCGCCTGGCGCGGCCAGTGGTGAATTATTGCTACAAGACATACAGCGCATCGCACCGTAGAACATCGCGAAGAACGACGTCGGTATTTAGGTAAAAGCTTCCCAAATCAGGCAGAGAACCACAGCAAAATTAAGATAGAACATTCAAAACATACCAGAACGTACGGTGCTAGAAGCAAGGAAAACCGATAACTTCTTGCTTGATTCCAAAGAGACCCAACAACTTACTTGGTCCGGAGAAGAACCTTCGACCAATTTTTCCACTGCGTACTTTTAGGCATTGAGATATTGAGCCGTACGATTCCAAAACCGGTAAAATATCCGAAACCAAATCAAGACAAATAGATTATTCACAATAACATGTGACATTTCGGACAATCAGCTCCCCAGGATGATGCCTGATCTCCACGCGCTGGGAATGCTGGATACTATTGTGACGTTTCAACATGGCGCAGAAATGGTACATACAAATTTTCTCGATTCTTTCCGCTCCTAGACGACGCGCTAAGCATGCTGGATACTGTTGTGACGTTTCAAGATGGCGCAGATTTGGTACCGACACTTTTCTCGATTCGTTCCGCCTAGACGACGTGCTAAGCATGCTGGATACTATTGTGACGTTTCAAGATGGCGCAGATTTGGTACCGACACTTTTCTCGATTCGTTCCGCATAGCCGACAAGATTAGGAAGCGTCTCCTTCGTCGACGCAAAAAATATATTTTGTTGCGTAAAAGCATTGAAACATTCATGTTTAACCTGTGCTTAAAATTACTACATAAAACTAGTAGTAATCATAGATTATAGTGCGTCTCCATATCCCGTGGCACCTCGTCTTGACCTAGTACCTCAGTTTCATGAATTAATTTAGCCACTGTTTAAAAGGGCTATGTCGCGAGATATGTCACGCAGGCAAAAACGTGGGGCCGACATCAAACAAATCATTCACGCTATCGCCGTGGGATCGGGCAAAATCCTGCCGTGCTGTGTACTCCGAAAGGTCTCAGATTTTTCCGACGTATAAATAGTATATTTGTCTTGATTTCATTTCGGTTATTTCTCCGATTCTGAAATCATACTCCTCAGTACATGTACTAATACCGGAACCGGAAATGAGAAATTTCCGAGAAAGCCTGAAAAAGTGCTCCCGTGATAAACTTCTTGGACACCGCGCATGAAATCGACGTTTAAGTCACGCAACATTCAACGTCAATTTCGCAGGATTTTTCGGATAAAATTACAACTACCAGTTGCAAGTAAGACACAAGACTATTGAATATAATTCCCTTATTAGCTAGAAAAATTTTAGTCACAAAACTGCGAAATCTTTAGTCGCAAATGCGCCCGATACAGGCGCAATTTCGAGCACTGCAAAGTTATTAAATCTGCGTTCGCCCTGGCGCGGACGGTCAGTGAATTATTGCTACAAGACATACAGCGAATTGCACCGTACCGAAGAACATCGCGAAGAACGACGTCGGTATTTAGGTGAAAGCTTCCCCAATCAGGTAGAGAACCACAGCAAAATCAAGATATAACATTCAAAACATAACTTCTTGCATGATTCCAAAGAGACCCAACAACTTACTTGGTCCGGAGAAGAACCTTCGTCCAATTTTTCCAGTGCGTACTTTTAGTAGGCATTGAAATATTGAGCCGTATGATTCCAAAATCGGGAAAATATCCGAAACTAAGTCAAGACAAATAGATTATTCACATGTGACATTTCGGAACCCCAGCTCCCCAGGATGATGCCTGATTTCCACGCGCTGGGAATGCTGGATACTATTGTGACGTTTCAACATGGCGCAGATTTTGTACCGACACTTTTCTCGATTCGTTCCGCTTAGACGACGCGCTAAGCATGCTGGATACTATTGTGACGTTTCAACATGGCGCAGATTTGGTACCGACACTTTTCTCGATTCGTTCCGCCTAGCCGACAAGATTAGGAAGCGTCTCCTTCGTCGACGCAACGACGCAAATACTAGATCGAAAGTCAACGTTTTATATCTATACCCATAGGATATCATACTTAAAAGGGAAGAAATATTAAGTCTAGTAGTAATCATAGATTATAGTGCATCTCCTTATCCACCTTGTCTTGACCTAGTACCACAGTTTTAACCACTGTTTAATATCAATCAGAACTGTTTATTGTAAATGATAAAAATGATCAAGAACTGCTAGTTTAAATAAACTGTCATGATTAAGTCAAATGTATAATTTATTTGCTCAGGGATTTTAAAAGCATCGTGTCACTGTAGTATAATGTGTACTACTTAGCAATAAGTCTTTCGGCTCACGAATGTAACTGTGTTTTCTGGTACAACAGCTAAATTTATTTGGCACAATGGCCACAAGACTATCCGGTCACCGTGCCACCAGGGAGTCTCCGGCGCCACCTAAAGAGTTATCGGGAATTGGGAACAAATAACCGGAAGTTAAGCAATTATACTAGTATAAATGGTGTTTGTTTTAATGCGCAATGAATTATGAAATTTTAAAAATTCATAAATTATCCTTTAATCAGGTTTACTGACCAAGAAAGGATTTTTTTAACAAAACATAGCACAACTGCTGAGGTGATGATCAGGAGAAGTAGATTTTCGCCCAAACAGACACCATTGGATTTATATTTTAAAGTAATCTTACCTTCAGTAATTTACGCGTTACCTGTCTGGGGCGGTTTTAATTGAAAGGATAATTTTAATTCTTTAGAGTCTTTGCACTACAGAGCAGCCAGACTTATTCTTAACCTTCCATGGGACATGCCAACTGTGGATGTTCTGAGAACGGCTAAATGGGACAACCTTTTCTTTATGTATAAAGTTAGCTTAGCAAAATTAATATATAAGTTATGCTTAGACCTAGTACCGAGCACCATGTTTCACATTATTGAAAGAGCCAATAATAATAATTACAACTTTAAAAAAAACTCTATCGCCCACAGAGGCTCTATATTGTCTGGAACGCACTTTCACCGCGCTGCACGAAGAAATACTATCCGCTTAAAGCGTTTAGTAAAATGGCTAAAAGAGCTAAATCAGTATGTGACAAAGGAATAAAGGACCTTCCTTGACATTTGTTTTCCGGAATAGTCCAAACGAATACACCCTGGTTGTCTCTTTTATTTTACTTGTGACAAACACTGTAACAAATGCTGCTCAAACTTAAGCTATTGTCCCCGATCACCTTTTTACCCGTGACGCTATTTTCACACGCTGCGCGTGCTCAAGACGGGCGAAGCGCTGACCAAACTACGGAGATCTTCAACGGTCAAAAGTTCATATTCAGAATTGAAAATTTCTCTCACAACCGGTCGCATTTTTCATAAGCTTCCTGAGACACGTAAAGTTCCCTCTCTAATTTTCCGCCTCCTTCTGCCACGCAGTTTGCTCAGGTTTGCGTTTTTCTCCTCCGTAATTTTCTGATGGTACTCATTGTCTGCTTTGAGTTTGCGCATTTCTTTCTCGAGTTCGTAGATAGACCCCTGCTAGCTCCAGACCTCTGTTTTAATTTTTAGTGCCATTTCTAACTTCATCGCGTGTCATTTTCTTGCTTCACTACTTTATAATCGTTTTCCAGTTTGGTGAATTTACTTTGAACAAGGGACAGTTCTTGCTCCGCTTTCTTCGAATTTCCTGTCATGATGGCTTCAGACATTTTTCTCTGCGAGACTGACAAGTCGTACTGTAACGAACATTTGTTTTTAAAGAGAAAATCTCTCTCCTTGCACATATCGTCCAGTTTTAACGTCAAAGTTCCATTCTCTCTGACGCTGTTAGCAAGAGTATTCCGTAACAAATTTGTTTCCTTTCTCAAGCGCTCAGCTTCGATGTTGTTCCGCTCTGAGAGAAGCGTTTTCTCCAAAAGCTTTTTTCTCGTAGAATCAATTTCAGCTTGCAGTTTAAATGTTGTGTGCGGAGGTCGCCAATGGAAACATTCTCACTTATAATTAGCTCTTGCCAGTAGCCATCAATGTGAATAATCAAACAATGTATTATTTCCACTCTTCAACCAAAATTCGATACACTGCTTTTGTAGATTATCCCGCTCGCTCAATATCTCCATATATTTCATTATCAAATTTCCATTTTCAGTCTGGCTTTGGCTTTGTTCTTGACGCAGTCTGTTAACCTCAAAATTGCAAGCTGCAGTGTTGTACATGTTGTAGTGCCCTTTCTAAGCTCGTCGATGACGCTGTCCTTTTCCGCCACTTTCTGACCGTGGGCTCTCTCTAGCTGCATGCACTTAAAGCCAAACCCGCGATATAAGAGGCGGCTGGACTGTCCAACTCATGCAAATCAGCAAAATCTATTGTTCTTGCGCATTTGCATTAGATTCAGAAACAGCGCGCGATCGAAACACATTTCACACGCGATCGAATTACATTTCACATGCACACAAAATTTGCATGAAACGAAGCCTGGAAAATCGAAGCAGTTATTTAAAGTGTATATTACAGATATTTTTTTATTTGCTTGATGGAATCTACATGGCGTTCTGATAAGAAAGTCGAAAAACGTTTTTCGATATCGATTTTTCTTGTCCGTGATTTACATGATGTACATTAACGATCTCCCTAACTGCCTGCGGGTTGCTGCGCAGAGAATGTTTGCCGATGACACCAGTATAACTTTATCTGCAAAAACGCTAGCTGATCTGAAACTAGCAGTGACTTCTGAACTTAACAATCTTACCTGTGGCCAAAACTGAGCTAATGATAATCGGATCTAGGCAGAGATTGAATGCCCAATGTGAGGAGATTAATATAAGTATCGATGACAGGACGATCAAGAGAGTTGACCATACTAAATCTCTGGGTCTTACCATTGATGCACAACTCTCTTGGTCTAAACACGTTGACGAGATAAGCAAGAAAGTCTCTTCAGCCATTGGTGCATTGAAACGTCTACGACCTTTTATTCCGACGGATCATAGTTAATAGAATAAACTATGGACGGATGTTGCAGTTCAAATTTACAATGCTTTAATATTACCACATTTTGATTACTGCAGCCCGGTTTGGGATAGTATGAGTGGCTGTTTGAGTGATAAATTACAAAAATTACAAAATCGCGCTGCCAGAGTAATTACTCAATCACCTTTTGATACGAGCTCCAACCTCCTTCTCGCGATGCCTAAGTGGGAGAAGCTGTCTTTTCGTCGTAAAAAGCAGAAAGCTTTAATTATGTATAAAACATTGAATGAACTTGCCCCAGACTATCCTCAATGTCTCTTCACTCAACGCCACGTTAATGATTATAACCTAAGAAATCTTGAAGGAAAGCTTTCGCTGCCCAAGCCAAATACTAATTACCTAAAACGAAGTTTTTGCTACAGCGGGGCCTGTTTGTGGAACAACTTGCCCCAAGATTTAAAAAGCGTTTGTTCTATTGGGCAGTTTAAACGGGGCATTAAGAAAGTATCTGAGATGTCGGATTCCCACACGGCAATCATGTAAAGCAGTTGTACAAGTTTTAATTTTTAATTATTAACTTAACTGATGATTCTCCGTGTTTAAATAAAGATTTACATTACATTACATTAGCCGTATAAAAACGTGAAATTTCACTTCCGGTGGGTTACAAAACCGCGCAAGAAGAAAGACTGGAAATAGTCCGCCGTGACGTAAATACATGAATGCCAGTGTCGCGGTTTCTCAGTTCCTCCGTTTTTTGGTGCGTGTTACTACAACCATAGACAACACACCTTAATAGAACCATGTTTCTACCTCAGGGCGCACCAAAAAATGCGAGGAACCGAGAAACCGCGACACTGGCATTCTTGTATTGACGTCACAGTGGACAATTTCCAATCTTTCTTCTTGCGCGGTTTTGTAACCCACCGGAAGTGAAATTTCACTTTTTTTAGACGGCTAAAACCCGATTTTCTTATCAGAACGCAATGAAGATTCCATCAAGCAAATAAAAAAATATCTGTCATATACACTTTAAGGAGCTAGCTTTATAGAAAAATTTAATTTCGATTTGGTCTTGAAATCACAGGGGGTTTTTTTCCATGGTGCGTCACGCAAAATTTATTTTTAAAATGTTTCACCAATTTATTGCACTCATCACCACAGTTTTGACATTATAAAAGCAGAAGCTCCTGAATGCGATTGTTTTTTCATTACCTGTATATTTTGGGCTTCCAAAAATTAATTGGAAATCCGGTCAGTAGGAGGGGTCTCTGGTCTTGGGAATCCAGGCGGGAGGGGGACCTAGCGAGCCACGAAATCCAGGTGGATCGGGGGGGGGGGGGGAGGGGAGATTCTTTTTGGAATAACCCAATGTAATACAAATAATTCACAGTTTGGGAAGTATTAGACTAGTGTGGGTTTGATCAGGAATCAATAAATTAAATATTCAACGCGAGTACAGAAACATTGGTAGCTTCAATCAACATGTCTTAAGTGTCACACAAAATTCGTTGAGGGGGGAGGAGTGCGTGACCCATTTAAAATAAACGGCAAAACGTTCTTACGCAAGCGCATGAGTATAGGCTACTGGTAGCCTCTTGTTTCCGATTCGCTCCGCTTGGTAAAAATGTCACAGGACACCCAATACCGGATTCGGAAGCGTCTCCTTCGTCGACGCAACAACGTGAAACCACAAAGGCAATTTTTTTTTATTTCCGGTCAGAAGTCGTGCTTCTTGTGTTTTCGGTCTATACGTCTATTCAACAACAAATTATTGGTTTCTCAACCAACGCGACGAACGGCTCGATCTTTGGAAAATGTTTTATTACTCGTGGCAGAATGCCAACGAGGTATAAAATGAGAAGTGATTCTCGGTCCCTTTTTGTTTTTGAGTTTCACATTAGAAAAGTATACCTATTATGTGAATATCCGGTTCATTCTTCGCTTCTTCTGTCGGTCCAAAGTTTTCTAGGTGATAACAAAAACATTACTAAAGAATGAGTGGGGGGGGGGGGGGGGGGGGGTGGGTTTGGACAATTTCTTCTGAGTATGAATTTTTTTTTAGCATTAATATTTGCAAGAATTTTTTTTTACTACAATGTACAGATGAATTTGAGTGGTTCGACTGTGCTTTGACCTGGCCATGGTAAATTATTCTTTATCTACTGTATGCGGATTTATATAACATCATATGTGACCTTTCTGCTTTCTGCTGGAGCTTGTGCTAGTTTCGATAAGAGAATGGAACCACCGACAGAGAGTCCTACGCGACAAAAGCTTGCTATAGAAATGGCAAAACGTGCAGTGTGTTCGATTGAACGTATCATCGGAATAAGAATATACAGAATGATCACAAAAATCTCCTATTGCTGTATTATAAGCATGTTTTGGCAGATTTATACTGCAAGTGTTCAAGAACAAACAATTGTCAGTGACTATTGTGTTTATTCTTATTCCGGTATACGGCCAATCGAACCCGCCTCAATTTCCTTTTAATAAATTCGTGGGTTCACAGTCTTATAAATCAAATTTGCGTAACAGACAAGATTGTAAAAAAATAGTTTTGGAGTTCAAACTAATTCTCCAAAGCATTTTTGGGCGAAATAACGGAATCCTCAAATTGGCATATTTTTGGATTTTTTTTTGCAATTTGCCTCAGATGATGTGTCCAACGCCCAATATTTACAAAGTTCAATAACCTTTTAAGCTCTGCTGCTGGCTTCTCAGAATATAGTTTTTTTGGAGAAACTACGAAAATGGCTGGGCCTGTTTTTGCTGCTGATCAAAACTGCTGACAGGCAAAATGGTAGAATGGCCATTTCCTCCTTGTTCATAGTATGAAACAAAATATTTTTACAGCAATCTTTATAAATTAGGAGAATTGGTCTACTATCTCGTGGAATTTCATTTGAATTAGTTTCCACGCATTGCCGAGAACCAGACTCCTATAAGTTTACTACTTGAGAATGAAAGTGTTCATCAAAACATGGGCTAAGGCTGGCATGATCAATCGTGGTTACGTTATGGGAACGATACGTCTTTTGACCCTAATATGCTTGTTTTTGTTTATCCCCTACACACAGAAAGAACTACAGTAAACGTTTGCACAGTGCCGAGATAGCGCAAGGCCGAAATTGACAAATTTAAGGAATCCGGACGGTTAAATCTGCAGCATTTCAGGTTTTCAGGTTTGCGCGGAGGATCACAAAGTTTTACATGTACATGGGAGGCCCGTCTCAAGCAACATGGTGATCTCACTAGCTATGTATACTAATCTTTTACACGTACATTAACTCGCTTTCAGATTCAAAATGGAAGATAAAAAGCAGGAACAAATTTGGGTTTTATAGGATTTCTACCCACCGCGGCAACAAATTCCGCTCAAATTGTAGCTGTACAGGGTTTGCAAATGCCTTTTCACTAACTCATTAATAATTATTCATTTTGAACAAAGAAAATAATAAGCGTGACGGTGGTTTGCAAACCCGATCTTAATTAGCATAGATTTTGGCGATTTTATTCCTTCTTTTTCTCTGTATTTAATGATCAGTTTGAGAAGCTATATCAAACACTCGAAAGAGTGTTTCATCAGGTCTCCAAACCGTGACCTCGAAGTCGGTTAAAAAAAAACTCGGCTGCGCCTCGTTTTTCAACAAACTCCTCGGTGTTTAGAAATCGTGATGAAAGACTCTTTAGCTTCCTTGTGTTTGATATATTAGGTGTGGTTACACACACCACGGTAAATGGCATTTCCTATGGTAGATCATCCCGCGGTGCATCACACTTGGGTTTAGTATACTCTAACTGTGTTAACCAGCGGTTACACGCGATTTGTAATTTGCAAAGGTAAAAAATGTCACGCAATTCAGTAATTCACTTTTCCTTTGCGGTTACGTGTTGATGTCAAACGGAGCATCGTGATTGGCTCTTGTGCAACTTACCACGTTAAATGTCATGGGCGCTTCGTGTGTCTTTTTTATGTATCCATAGATATTTACCTCGGGGAATGTCGATCACACTCATAAATGCAGTTTCCCGTGGTGAAAGGGTCATTTACCACGGTAAAAGTGCTCCGTGTAACCGCACCTATTACTTTTTAAAGGTTAAGTTAACTTGAAAGGGTGACGCTGTACTAGTTAGGTTTATTTACTCACTTCTATAAAATGTGACTTGAAGTTTGTATTTAGCGTTTCATCTTTATAATTTTTACGGAACTCAGCTTACTGCATTGACGCCTTGTCAAGTATAACGAGTGCCTATTTTTCAAAAGGTGTGTACTTTTCCATACGCAAAAAATAATTGGTGACCTCAAATTGTTATTATTAAATATTTCTGACATTTCCGCTGAAATTGTGGCTGTACGGGGTTCGCAGATGAAACTTTCCTCCATTAACGCTTAATGTCACGATAACAAAGTGCCGATTTTTTAAAATCTGGTTACTTTTTCACTAATGTCTTTACGGTGACCTCCAATGTTTATTTTTAATTACAAGGGTGATTCGCTATCTAGCTGAGGCAAATACTTGAAAAATATCTGTATTGTAAAAGAGTTTTGAAACGAACTTCCTTAAGAATGAGTTTGGAATGATCGAAAATAGATTCATGTATTTCTTGGTGTTGCGGAAACTTAATTGTTGGTTTGTTTTTTTGTTGTAGTGGTGATTACTGAGACAAACATTTGAAAAAAATATGTATTGTAAAAGAGTTTTAACACAAACTTCCTTAAGAATGAAAACAGGTTCGGGTATTTATTTTGGTGTTGCGGAAGCTTAATTGTTGGTTTGCTATTGTGCTATGGTGTAGATATATTGTTTACTGCCTTTGGATTCTTTTGTGATCACAACATCCGCATCAACCAAGAAAAGAGAGAGGCTCGAAACCAAGTTAAAAAGGAACCCAACTTGTCTTCAATTTCCCTTAACCCTTATAAGGAATTTCCAATGGCACAAACCGCGTGCACCCGCACGTATGCATTGCTTTTGTTTTCGCATGTACGTCAACGATTTAAGATGAACGATTTAATTAATAATGTTCCCATGTTGCTTAATTTTTTTTTAAGAAAAACTGTGTTTTGAATTCATCGTTATTGACCCTTTCTGTAAAGAATGAAGTCCAAAATCGTAGTGGGGGGGGGGGGGGGGGGGGGGGGGGGGGGGGGGGGGGGGGGGGGGGGGGGGGGGGAGGGAGAGGGGAACCTGTTAGGGTACCGAGCCGGATAAATATGACAGAAAATGACGTGTTGGTTTATAATTAGTGCCTCTTAGGGGTGAAAAACTCATTTGAGCCGCGCCCATGAAACGAGATTCTAGTAACTCTTAGGGCGTTTTTCGAAAATTTCCGACGACCACCCCCGTCATTTATAAAGTCACCCCCCCCCCCCCCCACCGTGTTTGTAGTGCATTTGAATCAATTACGTTTGGACGGAAGTTCGTATCGTGCGATAAAAATCAATTTTCAAACAAAAATTATCGAAAACTTATTCCGTGTGGGCGCAGAACAGATAACAGCTGTATATATTAAGAACTTTCACTTGTATATACCTAATTCAATAAAGGTTGCTTTGGCAGTTGGTCATTGGCATTTGGCATACGGAAAACAATGCAATGCTTTGCTTGAGTGACCGCCAAACAATAGCTTTCCAATGCCCAATTACCAATGACCAATGGAAAGCAACCTTTATTGAATTAGGTATATGAAATATGCCAGTTTCGAAGGTGTTTTACACTAAAACTTCAACTTCCTTCTTATCCCCTTGACTTGCAAATTTTCACCAAAATTAAAGAGAATGTGACCGTCGAGCCTGAAACAATTTTGAGTCGAGCCTGAAACAATTTCACAGGCGTCGACAAGAATCGAACCCATGACATGTGCGATTCATGTTCTCTTTAATCGTCTCTACCACAGTTCATTTAAATTTATTATCACATACATGGTCATTTTCACCAAAATGCCGCAACTATAGTCATAAATGTTTTTGACAGACCCACCTTATACATACGATGCCCGATTTAAGGTGTCAGCTCCATTGAACATTGTACACCTTCATTGTATTAGGTAAAATTGTGTATTCTAATATATTCTATGGTATTGTTTTCTATTGTATTGTCGTTCTTTTGTGTTATAATATTCTATTGTCTTAACAAAAGAATAAGGGCCTGTTTACATGAGGTAGGGTGACCCTAGGGTGTAGGGCCAACTCTCTTTGTTTTCTTTTCCCTGGAGGTTTTCAAACAAAGAGAGTTGGCCCTACACCCTAGGGGCACCCTACCTCATGTAAACAGGGCCTAAGTGTTACCCCTAAATCGCGCATGGTATGGACCGACCCGTCAAAATGACTTCAAAGTCTTCCTTAACGGTGGCATTCTTTTTGTTTATCAATCGTTGTTGAATAATTTTGTTGTGATTTTATTCTTCTTTCATTCTTCAACTTAGCTTCGAGGAAAGCAGATATTTTTCTAAAAAGTAACAATTGGTGGATAAACCAAATTCTTCTGAATTTTTGCGAGGAAATAATATAGTTTTCTCGCTGCGTCAGACGCCTGTCAAAAAGATAACGTCTGAGTAAAAGGGTTAGAGACTCACACAAGTAACTTCTTCACATAACTGGTTTCTAGCTATCAAATGGTAAATAATGTTACTTTAACTCTTTAAACTATTTCGAACTTTCGAAACTGAGTGTTAATTGATATTGAATTTGTGAGAGGAATTCGTGCAAATTCATTTCGAACCTTTCAGAGCAATAGATATCAATGTCACATGTTGTTTATTAGAAAAGGCGCGTGTTACCGTATATGCATGGTTCGAACCATCAATGTCACTTTCGTTTATTTCGGAATAAAAGAACCGCCGATGAAATAAAATCAATTCATGTTTGCAAACTCGCGAGTGACAGTAATCATGAGCAAAGTGTTTCATTTTGCCTTGTTCTGTCTCATGCTTTGCTTTTCTGTTTACATTGTGAAATCAGAAGAATATGATCTGAGTGACAAGCGTGACATGTCTGACGATAAGGAAGTTTGGATGTTGAAGATATTAACCACGATGATAACAAACGTGGAGACTATTATGACAATGATAGTTGCAACCCCGGTCCTCCCTTGGGTTTTTGCGGTGATACAATATATCGAAAATATTTTTCACCTAATAGATAGCCTATGATGTGCTCTACAAGATGAGGTTTCGACAAAGTTGGTTAGTCATGTCAGTCGACACAAAGAACATTAACCTCTCGGGCACACTCTTAGCTTATTTCCACGTTATATCGCCAAATGCCACCAAATATACAATTTAGCAGGATAAAAAGATGCTATAGAGCAAAACAAAGGTAGTAGTTTGGAGATTAAGTGCAGGATTGCAAGGATTGAAGTTTATTACAGTTCGTAAAATTTGATTTATTGACTGCCTGTCAATAAATCAAACTTGCCATTCTTGTGAAATTTTGACTTTTCTAGCCTTTATTTTGTTTGTTTAGTTCATATTCCTTTCCTTCTATCGCTTTCAGCGATGGTTTCTTCCAATTTCAAGATAATAAAGTAAGCTGAAACCAATCTCCTGGCCATAATCATGAAATCACGCTACTTCAGCCGGTACAGTGTCCGTTTAAGAACGTCTTTAAATATACAATAAGCTGACTGAGAAAATAAAAGTGTTAGACTTTTTGGTCAGATGATTATCTAGTCCAACTGAGCCCAAAATGCAAGAATTACTGCAGCGAATTCTTGAAACGGAACTTGGCCCATTTTTCTTTCTTTTCATCCAGAACTATTATTTACTAAAAAAAACTATACAATTCATCTCGAGAACATTGTTAAAAACGTTTTCAGGCTCAAATCGAAAAAAAAAGAGCATTCAGTCCGGATCACTTAGCCTGAGCTCAAAAATTAAATGTTTGATAAAAACTGCAAATGTTTGAGGTAAACAGGTACGTAACGCTGTCGAGACGTCCTTCTTCACTTTGTTTGTTTTTATACCCCAATTTCAGACCATGTGATATCACACTAAAGAAATGCTTCTTTCAAATGCCATCATATCGACGTGCATATGAATGCATACATTTCAGAAAGATAAAGGAACAATTCTATGTCGCATGATCGATCCAAGCCAAATAGGTTTATTGCAAGAAAATCACTTTGAATAGCCCAATTTACAGTTGTCTATTAAGTAAAACTATAACTGCAAGAAAGTACAGTTCACCATCCCCTCGGTATGGCCAGTTATAGTTGTAGTTATTGGTATAGTTTGTCTACTTAGTGACCTGGCCTTTGAGTGAATTGAAAGTAAGGCTGGAGTTTACCTTGTCTTGATACAAACCTTCCTGCTTTTCATATGTAAATCATGTTAGTTGGCATAAGAACAACATGATTTACATATGAAAAGAAAAAAGGGTTTCTATCAAAACAAACTCAACTCCAGCGTCATTTCAACACAAAGGCCAGGTTACTACGTATACAACTGTAAATTGGTCTATTTACTGTTATCTGTCTTTCCTAATGTCGAACTTTTGTTTTCCTTGTTTTGTTTTTCTCTAAAAGCGATAATGACGCACATATGAAAGATGCTAATCCAGGTCCAGGTTACTACTGGAGTCGTCGTCGCCGCCGTCGTTATCGTCGCTCTCGTTGGGGAAACTAACCATGGTAACCACAAGGGAAACAACTAATGACTGGATAGACAACAGTAGTATTGTGAATGCAGCTTAAAGTGACAGTGCATCTGTAAAACGGCTATAAACTAAACTATGTAGTTAACAATGGAAGTGATAATTCAGAGCAAAAGTTATATCAATAAAACATCTGTCATATTATTGCAATGTTTTGTTGTGACATGACACTGGAGAAGATGCCCGCCTTGACTTTTATAAACGTAACTTTATTGTTACTTGTGTTCTTGTCAGAGTTACACAGCAACACCTTTCGAACCAGAAACAAATGCCAACTGCACCAGGGCTAGAATTAAATTTCGCACCGCGACACAAGCAGTGGCGTACAAAATTTCGATGATTAGGCGGGAACTGTAGAAAAACAATCATGATAATTTGTTCGTATTCCTCGAGAGCATTTTTTTCTGCGAGCAGTGGATTACCCTACGCCGAGATACGCCGAACGAGAGAGAAACCACTGCGAGCATCCGTTTGCTTTTCCATCGAGCATGCGCTGCTACGTCACGCCCCACGTGATGTATTTGAGGTCGTTTTGCGGGAAAATTGTAGCACGTGCCGTTGTTTGTGGCAAAAAAGTCTTCGTCACCTTGGACGCCATTTTGATTTTTACAAAGCCGGCTCGCTTAAACGCAGCAGTTACGTGGATGAGTGCATGCGCGAGAGGCTAAACAAAAGTGTAAACTTGTTTTACCGGTTCAATGTTAATTTATTCGTTCATGGCGCTGGACGGCAGCTCGATCAAAAGAACTAATGGATGCTCACAGTGGTTTCTGTCTCGCTCGGCGTAGCTCAGCGTAGGAGAATCCACTGCACGCAGGGTAGAGCATTCAGAAGCACTGGATCAATTTACGTACTTGTGATCAATGAAATCGAACGTTCGATTCTGTTCAGTCCATTCGCGTGTTTCGTTTGTGAGTTCTACTTCGTTCGATGACCGAACTTAATCGAACTCTTTCGTTCGATTGAGTTCGAAATTCGAAACGTTCGATTTTGTTCGATTCGAATTATTTTTTGTGAGTTCGATTTCGTCCGATGGCCGAACTCCATCGAACTCAATCGAACGAAAGACTGGAAAGAGTTCGAATGAGTGCGAAAACCGAACGTTCGATGTGATGGGGGGGGAGGGCAAAAATTGTTATCACGAACCAAGTAAATCCCACAAATTTGCCTTTGTTTATAAAAATTTACCGCGTGGAACGAGTGCAATAAACGTTTTAGCTACCGTAAAAACTTCTACTTTGTCACGTTTGCCTCGCATCGACAAACAACAGGTTAAAATGGACAAGCCCATTCCCGTCCCCAGAGTTGCGAAATTTTGCAAATTTGTGCGCTACGAAACTGTATTTTTATACTTGGCCGCTACGCCCAGGTAATGACTTTTTTTCGATTTTGTTATTTGAGTTTGATAACATCAAAACCCTAGACTAAAATTAAAAGAATTAAAAATGCCTTTGAGATATTTCATTGGAAACATATTTTCACAACGCTTACCAATGTGGGAGAAGCCTTAGAAGGATTTTCAGCGTTTATGACATTGTAATACTACATATGGCCTAACTTCGATTCCATTACTTATGTTAACTTTCCACCTATAGAATTTAGTATAATTTAATATGTTTCTTTTTGGCGTGCACACATTTTGGCATCACCTAAACTACAATAGCCTTAGAATTGCTACCACTGGAGTATATAGCTCACCATATAAGTATGATCTACACTACACTTGAAAACGCATTTGACAAATAAGGAAACAATAGCCATCTGAACTCGACACGTGAACCGGCGCAAAAATTGACACTTATTGACAACTGTTGTTTCAAGTAATGCGTTTTGTCATTAGGTGTGAATCCCGATTTTCAAGACTGAGTCAAGTGCTTACCGTCTTGTGAAGGTGGAACCCCGGAATGAACGAACGATTTTTTTCAGCCCAGTAATAGTAAAATGTATGGAAAAAACGATAAAACGAACTCGATCCCGTTATAACGAACACATTTTCCCAGTTCCCTGGCATTTCGTTATATTAGGGTTCCACTGTAGTATGATTAAACCTAGTAATAAGGCATCCGCTCCGCGAGAAAATTGCGAGGGCGATTTCCCATTAAGTTTTATGGCTTGACTGAATAATGTCGTGATAATATCAATTCTACGATAACTTCAGGACGGAAACCCGCTAAAACATGTTTAAACGAACATGAAGATTTAGACGAATACATCGCGCTTATTTAATAAAAAGTGAACACTGGACAGCGAAGGAAGAAATATAAGCGTAGTAGGAATCCCAATTAATTTCACTTCTTTCGGTTGTTTGCCTTTTATGAATTTTTATTTCGTGAAGTTGAAGGAACATAACAGCCAACTGAAACTTCGGGTGTAAAAATTCACCGCCGATAGAAGATGTAAGCCGAATGCACGTGTCTTGCGATACGACTTTCTTACGAGTTTCGCTGGCGCTAGTGAATGTTTCTCGGGCGAAAATAACCTTAAAGCGATCACTTTTTTATTTAATTTTCTCTATGTTTCGGATACAGAGGAATAAAAATTGGATATATTTCCGTGTGTCTGATTGCGAGATGTTTTATGAAATAGCTGCGTTATGCGTTTTATTAATACTGGAAAGGTTTCAAAGAACTTTTTACATTATGCATATTGCAACATTTTTACCACATATGAAAAAATTTATTTCAAAGGGCTAAATTTGTTTCTCTCCTCTTAAATCATCACATCTGTTATTGTTAACTTTGATTAAATTTATAAGTTTCATTCACAATTTATTATTATAACGGCGGGAATACTTCCAGCAAAAGTTTCAATTCGTAAAGTTTTTTGACCCCGGGTCCGGACGAGGCAAAATAAACTGAAATATTTATGGCTTCGAAAGGCCATTTTGCGGCTACATTAATTTGCATTCACTTCAAAAGTGTCGGAAACACAGACCAGCTGCTTACAAGATTTAGCTAAAACCAATAACAACCATCGAGAAACTCTGATATAGGGCCTTTTTTAACGTTAAGTACAAAGAAGGCATCGAATTGTATTTTTTAGTTCTCTTTTCTTTTGACACAGTGCAAACGCTATTTTAATAATTTGCTTGCGATCTCGCAAGCTAAGTGTGCTGTGTCTTCTTGTTTTCGAAGGTTAACGCTCTTCTTTCTTAGACTGCTCACACTATCCCAATACTCCCTATCATCAAACCGTGAACTAACGTGCATGCAGATTCCCAAAACGAAGCCCAAGTATACGCTCCCACAGCGTCTTGTTCTTAAGAGCGCCTGTCTGTAAAAACCAAACATATCGCGGCAAGTGATAAAATTGGATTCTTTTGATATTTTAACGTTAGATAGATTAAGGCATAACAAAAATCACTGGATACCTTTTTCGGCCAAATATCTTTTTATTTTAAAGAAAAATGCAGAAAACGAAATTCCGTTAAAATCGCCATTTCAGGCGGAAAATTATTGCACAACTTTGACAGTCTCGCTTACAAAAACAAGTAGCGCTACGGCATTTAAAACATGAAAATCGTATTTTGCAATCTTTAGATATCTAGAAGAGTGATTTATGGAATTATTATGTTGTTCTTTGCGTGCAAAATAATTTTATTTCGAAGACATATATTTTACTTCTTTAAAAGTACCTCGTAAACAAAACAATTTTTCACCATGTGCTAAACCTTCAAACGGATTAAGTTTTTGTTGGTTAATTTTTATAAAGATGATCTCAAGATTGCCGTAAAAATTTCTTTGGGCAAATGATTCAGAGCGACGCGAGAGCATTTCAAAGTTCGTTAAAATTAAGAGTTATTTGACCTTACGAGGTCAACAATCAATTTGCGGGTCACACAAATATTCTAACTTCTGCTTCTGTGTTAACCCATTATGAAATTGAAATAGCCACATTGAAAAACATTGAAATTTCCTTACCTCATTTGCGGTAGAAGACAGATTCAGAGACCATTTTTGTGTATAAGTCCCTTCTTTGTTCATCGTATTTTTAATTTATAACGTCCGATGCACGCCGGCCGCGGACTGCCATGCAAGGTCGCACGCAAACCTCTGTTAAACTTTCGACACATTTCAGCATTATGGCATCTTATTTAAAGGCTATAGCATTTGTCGAATGTTCTTCGGTTTGAAGTTAACGGATAGATAAATCTAATCACTGCTTGAGAAGTACTGAATGAACAAACATGTCGGGCCGTTTAAGCCGTGATCGTGACGGCAGTTATTTGTGTCGTCACGCAATGCAGCTGTTCTTCGGCATTTTAGCGGGGTAGGGGTAGGGCTAAAGAGTTTGAAAACACCGAATCTTTGTCTGAAACTCTTGCAGCGGAGAAAAAAAAAATACGAAGTCTTTTCAGTTACGTTAGCACATTTAAGCGTCTTCACTCCGGAAAGATTATTCATTCGCCGTTGCACAGAAAAAGTAAAAACGAAATGTGTGAAATGCAAATGGTATCACTAGCTTTTTACCTGATTAAGATCACTGTGGTATTTAGCTATTTCTGTCCTTTTTTCGTATTGATTTTTCTTTTTTTTTTCTTTTTATCAGAAAGATACTGTCTTCATGAAACATTATGCGAAAAAGGGAAAATCAGTCTAATATTCGCCACATGCACGGCCCCCAAAATATATCAATTTGTACAGTGCAACTAGTGATGTAAACGTTTGTCAAACGGTACACACCGCAACTGATGTTTTCCTTGTCTCTCAATTGACCGAGAGAGAGCCTCAAAAGAACACTTATTTGGATGTTTTCTACTTGCCAATAATCTTACTGTGAGTTTGGGTTACCTGTGGTTCGTGGGACCATTTACCTCGCTCGTGAATTTTCCGTCAATGATATGTACCATAGATGTTGGGGGGGGGGGGGGGGGGGGGAGAGGGAGTGGGGGGGGGGGGGGGCTTCTTCCAGCCTTACTTCCAATTCATGTCATGCCTTAATTCAGAACCATTTGTTGCATTTCCTTCAATTTAAAATTTGACTCAATGGGACTAATGTTTGGCTAATCCATTGTCGGTGTTACAAACTAAGTAAATTTAAGTATTTTTTTGGCAGTAGCAAAATAATTAGAAACCCGCTCAGATTTTAAAGCTGATAACGAGAGAATATCTAAAAATTGAAGAACTTACTAAGTTTAATACAGTAATCGCCAATTGTCGAGAATAAAAATAAATGCTGTTTAAATAATGCAGTTGACAAAACAGTAAACACTACCTGGTTTTGCTAATTACCTAGAGCCTTTGTTTACTTGAAGGCGGCGCTAAAGTGCATGTTTTCGTACATCAAAGATTCGAGTTCAGTTCCAGGTATTACACAAAAATGGAAGGCACTTGTTCGTTTAAGTCCTTTGTTGGTGGAGTTTGTGGTTATGACATTCGCGATCGAAAGCGTGGAACGGAAATTGTCACTTTACTTTCGCACACAAAGGACATCTCTAATCACAAGACCTCACAAGTCTGTCTTGAAATTTACCGGACCTGACTGGGATGAGATCGAACTTATTTTATGTCGAGCAGCGTTGTTTACTAGAAATGTAAAGGAAGTAGTTGTAAACTAAAGTTGTCGAATTTAGTTCAGTGGCGGATCTAGGGAAGCGGCCCCTTTCCATCCCTTTTTTGGCGAAGAAAAAGACTCGAGGGACCGACCTTTTTTTCAGAACCATTTTCACTCCATCTCCCACCCCCTCTCCTTATGAGCAAGCTGGATCCGCAACTGGAAATTTATAGTGAAAAAGAGATCACATGCATGATGTTATCCACAGGAAGCCCTGGTATACCCATCTTTCAGGGGCAGCTCCATCAAGTAGAGCACCTCGACTCGTATGGTAAGAAGGTAAATTTAGGAAACGAGAAAAAAGCATCCAATATGGAAAGCAAGACTGGGGAGAGGAGTTAAAAATCGATGCTCGCAAAAGGCTATTGCTACCAAATAATATATTTTAGAACATGTTGACTAACGACGAAAATTAAATGGTGCTGAAATATATTTGTAAACAGTTATGGTTTTTTTACTCTTGCAAAAGTGTTTCAATTTAATTGCCTTATCCGCACCCCTACCCCCTTAAATGCAAACAAAACTGCATTGCGTGACATAACTGTAAAAAGACTGAAAGCAAACGTCCGACATGTTTTGGTTTGTACTTCAAAGTAACATTGCAAATCTTTTAGCGCACTACAAAACCGAGAAACGCTCCAAAAGGTACTTAGCCCTTTGAATAGATGCCGTGGTACTGAAAAGTGTCGAAAGTTTAACAAAGATTGGCTGACCCGACCGTTTAATATTACGTTGTTGTCGTCCGACGTTTATCGGACGTCGTAAACAAGAGTAAAGGACATATCATGAACGGTGAAAAAATGCAAGAAAATGATCTCTGGATAAGTCTTCTACAACAAATAAGGTAAGAAAATTTAAAAACATTTTTTCTATGTGGCTACTTTAACCTTATTTATGTTAAGACATGTGGTGAAAAGTGAAATGTTTGTGTGACCCGCAAATTGATTGTTGACCTCGTAAGGTCAAATAACTCTAATTTTAACGAACTTTGAAATGCTCTCGCGTCGCTCTGAATCATTTGCCCAAAGAAATTTTTACGGCAATCTTGAGATCATCTTTACAAAAATTAACCAACAGAAACTTAATCCGTTTGAAGGTTTAGCACATGGTGAAAAGTTGTTTTGTTTACGAGGTACTTTTAAAGAAGTAAAATATATGTCTTCGAAATAAAATTATTTTGCAAGCAAATAACAACAAAATAATTCCCTAAATCACTCTACTAGATAATTAAAGATTGCAAAATATGATTTTCATGTTTTAAATGCTGTAGCGTTACTTGTTTTTGCAAGCGAGACTGTCAAAATTGTGCAATAATTTTCCACCTCAAATGGCGATTTTAACGGACTTTCGTTTTTTGAATTTTTCTTTTAAATAAAAAGATATTTGGCCGAAAAAAGTATCAAGTGATTTTTGTTATACCTTAATCTATCGAACTTTAAAATATGAAAGAAATCGAATTTTTATTACTTGCCAAAAAAATTCAAATTTGTCTGATTTTTACGGACAGGCGCTCTTAATTATTTACCTTCATGATAATATTATATTTTGACTAATCCCGGATTTATTTAAGAATGCAACCACCGTAAATTTATCCAGTCACATGGAAACTTAGACCGTGGTTTAAGACAATTGATGAACATTCATATATGTTTATAAGTGGGCCATTTTAAATAGATGCTATTTCTAGTCAGTGCTCATGTATTTGCGTTTAAATTTAAGGGGTTGGTCTGATTGAAATTGGCTCAGACCGTAGTTTTGTTAAACAACGCGGTCTGAAATTCGTTTAAATAACCGGCCCTTGATATTTTGCAGTTCATGTCGTTATAGTGCATGCATGATGAGAGGATGAATAATTTGACTGACATTGTCAAAATGTTTGTTCAACGAAATGGGGAACTTTCAATAATAAAACGTCTGTTTTAATAATGGTCATGTAGAGTGCCATGTGTAGAGCAAAAGCAAAATTATTCCACCGGTTAAAAAGTCTCATAATGAAATAGCGAGGCTTTTTTGAGAAAATTCGAAATCGGATTCAATTGTGCAGTCTCTGATCTTCATGACCAAAATAACGAAAAATGCGAAAACTATCATTTTACATGAAAAACGAGCACGAAAACTGGATTTGATCTGATGAATCTCACCGGGGTATGGATTAAACGGATTCATTATAAGTTTTTGGATTTCAATGAAAAACGCAAAATCCTTATTTTGGACTGATTCGAATTTCCCCCAGAAAACGCAGTTTCAGTTTTATTCATATAATCAAGCAGGTGCTTTTATCTTGTTATGATTAACACCAGGAGTTCAAAATATTCATGAATGCGAGATCTCATCGCCGCTTTCCTTGTATGATACACATTTCCTTGTATGATACACATTTAATTACTTATTCGAGGAGGGCGGAAAACAAACTAAGGAAACGTACGTGAAAATGCTTGTTTCCACAGATATCAAACGGCGAGATCCGTTTCCATAACAATGCGCCCAGCAGCTGTCGAATGCTTATTTTAATTCAGGTGATTATTTAAATATTTTTCTGTTTATGCTAAGGAACTGGGAACATAACATATTAGAAAGCATCCTAAGATATCACAATGAAAGGCGAGGCAAATTGTAACGAACTTCCAACAGCAGAATGGAACATTATATTAACAGCTATTCTAGGTCTGCTCATTTCTGTTATCGCTTGCACAACAAATGTGTTGATTCTGATAGCAATTTACAAGAAGCCATCCCTACACACTATGACAAACTATTTCCTTGCTGCCTTAGCATTTGGTGATTTGTTTGTTGGCCTAGTTGCCCTACCGCTCTGGGTCACTCGATCACTGCTACAAGTGGCAGACGAAGAACATCCACTCAGTATGTGTGTCGACTGCGTATACGTTTTGTCTGTGGCTATATCAACATATAGCTTGTGTGCAGTCAGCTTGGAAAGGTATATTGGAGTGGTTTTACCCTTACGATATACCAGCATCGTTACTGTTCCCCGTTTTAAAGGCGTTGTTGCTTTCGTTTGGGTTATTTCAAGCTTCCTCGCCAGTCTGCGTTTCGTTATCATCGAAGATGCTTACTGGATTACAGCTGTCTCCACAGTATTCTTTATCCCAGGAATTCTCATTTCGTACTTCTATTTTTGCATTTTCAAAGAAGTGGTTCGTCAGTTTCGAAGTATAGGCGAACAAAGTCGTCCAGTATTTGCAATTCACTTACAAAACAAAAAGGCGTCGATAACGGTAGCTATTGTCATTGGCTTGTTTTATTTAACTACGCTGCCAGCTTCAGCTTTCTCCATATTTGAGGTTAGTTCAAACAATAATACTCCGTGTCAAGAGAAACGATCATTTGAGTCGTGGGGTACATGGGCACTGTTCGTTGCTTACTCTAACGCTGCGCTTAATCCGTGGATTTACGCGGCCAGGAAAAAGGAATTTAGAGACTCGTTAAAAACGTTAATGTTTTGGAAGCATCATGAGTAAACCCACGCTGGTCTTTGTCGGCATAAAAGAGGTAATTACTGCATTAAAAACTCTTATTGGTGAACCCCAAAATACAGAAGTCGATCGCCTAGGGGAGTTAAATATATTTACTTGTCAGAATTGAAAAGACGCGTTAAAAACGTTGATGTTTTGGAAGAATGATGAAGTCATATTAGTGAACTCCAAAATACAAAAGTCGATCGCCTAGGGGAGTTAAATATATTTACTTGTCAGAATTGAAAAGACGCGTTAAAAACGTTGATGTTTTGGAAGCACAATGAAGTCATATTAGTGAACTCCAAAATACAAAAGTCGATCGCCTAGGGGAGTTAAATATATTTACTTCGATTCCAGGATTGTTTTGGGTAAGAACATTTTGGCAAGTATTTTCGGGAGGGCTTAATTGAGAGAAGTAGGGATTTTTTGGGGTATTCAAAATAATATGAAAATCATGGCAAATAAATGTTGCCGTGCGTAGTGCCCGCGTAGTACTACGAATGTAGTACAACCACACTTGTTATAACATTCAATCCCTTCTGAGTATTTTTAAAGTTCGAAAATTCAGTATGGGATTTTTTTGGGTTCAATTTTGGTTCGGGGGAATTTTATTGGGTTATGCTGGAAGCTCCAGGGATTTTTTTTTTTGTTTTGGGGGGGGGGGGGGGGGGGGGTGGAGGTATTGATTTTTCCCCATTCAGTCGCATTTCCCAGTCACTTTAGTACCACCCACTCCCCCCCCCCCCCCCCCGGGGGGGGGGCTTATTAGTAACCAAAACAAAATACAAAAGTCGATCGCCTAGGGGAGTTAACTATACAAAGATGCGGTATCAGGGACAAATAGTCGCTTACGAAAGGATTGTTACAGGATTGTTAGACCTCAATCCTGTAAAAGCCATCGAAATTTATTTGAGTTTGCATGTGGCGAAAACAGTACTGTGGTCATTAATGTACACAATTATATATCAATTATACATGTAAATATTGCAAAAACTGTAGTCCAATTTTTATTCACAAGCATTTATATTACCCTTATTTTGTGGTTCGTGGTTGCCATAATTCGGCTTACTCGCAGAAAATTAACATTTTGAATCCACCACTCAACAGGCGATTTTCTTCATGGCTCATTTTAAAGCAACTGCAAAACAATAGCCCTGATTAACATCAGAAAATAAAAAACTGCAGGATTATTCTGGTTTAGGGTTAGGCCATAATGAAAATGGCCTATTAAAGTTGACTTTTGAGACTGAGAAATTGCAGTTCCTGCTATCAATGGACTGCCATCAGTTAATGAATTTTATATCAAGCATACTTATGATGGAGGAGTAGAAACAATAGGCACGATTACAGAAAAAGAAATTTGCATTTTTGAAAACTTCAGCTAGCAGATGAAAGTACATCTGTTACGTTTACAAAAAAAATACTATTTGTTCGATATAGAAAGGAAAACTTGTGACAAGTAGAGGACACTGAAATCGCTTATTACAAAGTGTAGCGGAAATAATCTTTAAGGGCTAAATTATTGTTTTCTTGCGATTTGACTTTCCTTTTGTTCGAGATAGGTTTAGCGTAATAGAAACGATAGATTTTACCGTGTAATAGACAACTCCGCGCTTATTAATTCATGGATAATCAGGGCAAACATGCTGCCAAATACAGTGTTTGTATGGGGCGTCAAATAATTTTGGAAAAATTTGAATTCTGCAACGTTAATGGCTTTAAAACTTGCAATACTAAGAATACGATTTTACACATCAAATATTAGGGATGCAGCAATGTTAGAGCTTGCAGTCACGTTTATACGTTGTCCATATATTTGTCGATAAAACAAAGTC
Source organism: Dendrophyllia cribrosa (assembly GCA_024195265.1). NCBI lineage: Eukaryota > Metazoa > Cnidaria > Anthozoa > Scleractinia > Dendrophylliidae > Dendrophyllia > Dendrophyllia cribrosa. Next base: position 55,912,993 of record JAJLRJ010000001.1, read on the forward strand.
GAAGTCTACGGATAAATTTACAGACAAATATATGGAAAACAAAGAAAATATCTAAATCCTGGTTTCCACATAATTGCGCGGGTCAACTCGGTCGTCCCAGTCGTTTCAATAAATATTGAGACGACTGGGACGACTGGGTCGATCCGGACGACTATAGGGTTTCGATTCAATCGCCTCGGTCATCTGAAAGAATGAGATCGAGATTGTGCGGTCGCCAGACGGCACTTTGCTCCTCAAAAAACGCCCGTAGGCGCTCCTTTTGTTTTTGTATTTTTCTGCTTTTTCTCCGTCCATTTGGAATTTTTGGTTTATCTTCTTATAACAGTTAAATCGTGTGTATTTAACAAATAAATTTTAGTTCACCATTATATGTCGTCTGATAAATAATGGTTTGACATGATAGCATGGTCAAAACAGAGTGAACGCAACTGTTTTGACCATACTATGGCAACTGTTAAGGGCTCATGGACGTATTTCTCGCGCATTGCTAAGGAAGTGAAAAATCATTTCCAGTGAATGACGCAGGCATTTAGGCAGCCAATCAGAAAAACCCCGCGAGAACCCACTAAAGCACAGATCTCTGGTCAGACGAATAGCGCATGCGTTGATAAAATGATTTTCGGTTCAACCTTGTTCCCAGTACCCTCGTTTCAGATTGCTTCCGGTTTGCAGAAAAATCCTAAATTCTTGGCGGTCTCTAACTTGATTCATTATATTTCAATGTTACATTTATCTAACCTGGATATGGAATATAACTAAGTATGCGTCTATTGAAATCATTTTCAATACAATTTTTATGGACAAATCAATATTTTAAATCTCTCAAAAAAAAATCTATTTTTCAAATTAAAAGTATGCGTCTATTGAAATCATTTTCAATACAATTTTTATGGACAAATCAATATTTTAAATCTCTCAAAAAAAAATCTATTTTTCAAATTAAAACGAAATCCATACTTACGATGATGGGAAAATGAATAAATACCAAAATGCGACACATCAAAAATTTTAGACTTTTTCGTTACTGGTCACGTGATCATGGGCGTGGCTCGATGACGTCATTTTTGGTTTTAGGACTGAGTTAGTGCAAACCTGGACTTAGGTAAACCGTGGCATTTTGGAGAAGAGTCCTGTTTTCAATTGGATCCAACTAACTAAAATCCATCATTGTGACGTCATTTTGAAAAATAAATTGAACGCACCATTGGCCGAGTGGTTGTCACGCGGATTGTGTTACAACCCCTGGGGTATTCTCGGAACCAACCCCTGGTCCAAACGGAGCCCTATGTATGATATGCTTTGATATTTTTATCAAAGCATCCCTTCTTATATATAAGTGCGTTTCAATGTTATTAGAAAATGCCTGTTTCATTGTATGTAACGAAAAGATGCTATTCCACTAGGGATTCAATACCATCATCATAGCATTAAACAAGCCCTGGAAGACAATGCTGGATGCTCGTGGGTAGACCCCTTGGAGCTAGTGAATTTTCATATGATTCAATATATGTTAAAACTAAGGTCTGGCCATATACCAAGGTCTAACATATAGAATCAAGGATGATATACAAAATGGTTGGCCATACCAAAATGCTATCATCCTTATAAAAAATGGAATATAAGGTGATAAAGTACCTATCTTTTAGCAACGTTACATGATACACAGGTTAGTTTACAGTTTGAAATTATGTGTGCTTTTTTATTGTCGATCCTATCGGCTGTAATATTACTCGTTACCTTGTTGTCTTCAATTATAGAAACCTCAAATAACACATTACATAATGGGCACTTTTTATTAGTCCTATATTGTATTTTGAACCATTCAGGGTCAATATAGTTTTCACTATTGTATTGTCTACCTGCTTTTTTATCTTGTTGTTTATATCCCTGTACTTTTTGATTAAAATATAGTCTTACCCAAGATTTTTTCAGGGACATAACTTCTTCATTTGAATGCTCGTATATTTGTACATTGTTGAGATCGGATGCTCTTGTTATAGCAGTCCAAATAAAATATCTATTAACATATGGCGTGTTACTATCGAATACAGTTATCTTATCTTTGATGCTCAACCCTTGAACAGAATCACATGTATTTGCATATGGCATTTTGAAATGTTTTTTGAATAATTTATATGGAATGACCATATCGATATGGTCTATGGGTTCATTAATAATAACATCGTTGTCATTGATTGTTTTGATTAAATACCTGTAGTTTACATATAGTCTTATTTTTGATGATTTGTAATGTGATTTGCATACCATATCCATCCCCTCATAGAATCCGTCTCTCTTAATAACGTTTTTAGAAATATGGTTATTGACCTGGTCACATCTGAAGTTGAATAGACATATATTATTAGTTGTTTTTACTTGTTTCATACTGTTAATGACGGTTATGCCGTGTTTTTTGAATGTGTCTATGGGTCTTTTACTTAGATCAAATAGATCCTTTTTTATTTTTATTAGTCTCTCTTTATCTTCATTGCTGTGTAATCTTTTATTGATCCTTAATGTCATTTGGTTTGGGAACATTTGATTAAGGCAGAATAACTGATAATCGTTTTGGTTTTCGATATTATTGCAACCAAAGTTGAATGGTTTTCTTTGATCGATATCACCAGTACAGTGGAATAACTTGTCATTGTTTTGTTCTATGTATGATTTTATAGAGTATAATTGTCTTGGGTTGTACAATAATATTTCATCAAATACTATACAGTTATATATAGATGTATTATATTGATTGGTCTTTATATTGTCATCGATACCTAGTCCTAGTAATTTATTTAGTGTTATTGCATTATGCCCATTTTTTCTCAGATCCTGGCATAATTTGTTATACGGTGATACAAATAAACAGTTATTTTTATGCTTACAAGCTGTTGTTTTACCAACTCCTGGTAAAACGCCCTTGATAAATGTATTGGTATCATTCATAATGTTTAACAACTCTTGATTATTATATTCGTCTTTTATATTATGTTCAATTGTTTCAATATCTTGAATTATTGGTAGTTCATTTTCATTACACTTAATTTCTGAATTGATTAGGAATTTTCCTTTTTCTAGCTTGTAATTACCAATTTTGTCAGATAAGTCAAATAACTTTCTCACCATTTGGATATTTTTGTTATTATCAGTGATCATTAATGAATCGGTCTTTATACCATGTACTGAAATATTATTGCTTATAAGCTTTTGATATGTATTATAGTTTTTCAAATCACGGATCTCATAAATGAGTTCTTTGATAGGAATGAATCCGTTTGTTAATTCTTTCTCTTTAGAAACTGATAGTATATGTAATGTATCTTTTATCATGGTTTTATACTCAATACCCTCTAATGGTAGCATATTGGCTTCAATCCCATAGTCTAAACGGTTTATATTGTTATTATCAGTCATTATCTCAATTGTCTCTTCTTCATTGATAGCATATATTTGACCCATATTTAATTTTGTTTGATAATATAATGCTTCGTTGCAATTTTTAAATGCTTTACATATTGATTTTTTATTTTTCTTCTTTTCGATTAGTCCTAGATTTTTATTCACAATAAATTTTTTCAAGTCTGTTGGTAATTTGCTATTAAATACATTTTTCACAAGATCTTTACTATTTGATTTGATCAGGTTTGATGGTTTCTTGTAATATAACACTTGGAATTTCTCATTGATTCTGTTTAACTTGTATCCATACACTCGTGAGTAAATATTATTGAACAATATTGGATTAGCAACTTTTTCTACCTTAACGATGTATTGTGTATAATCTTCTAATTTGTGATTATCATATTTCTGCCATATATCAAAATGATTAAAAACTGGATAATATTGGATGTCAATGAAATCACTCGTATATGCTTTTCTTGAATCTACACCAAGAAGTGGTTTATTAACATATTCGGTGAAGAATCCTGATTTTGGCCCAATTTGTAAATAAGATTCTATATTTATTGTTTGTTTATTATATGTAGACATGTGTTCATTGCATAATAAACCACTATAGAATATATTGTCAATTGTATTATATAACTCAAAATTGTCTTTATCAATCCATACATCACTATCATTTGCTTTTGTATCAGATAATGATATCGTGAATAATATGTTGTTATATTTCACTAAGAGAGATATGATTTTTCCACTCATCATTCGTATTTCTGGGGTATATTCTAGATTATTTATAATAGCAAATAACAATGTATCTAGATAATCATTATATATAATTGATACAATATGAAGATCATCATCATTGGCCTCTGTTTTGTTATATGATTTTATGTATTTAGTGACCTCTTCAGTGTTATTTAGAAATATTGGATGTTCTTTATTGGATGATTCTTGTCTTATATTATATGTATTAGATACTATTAAAGAATTGATCTCAATGTTAATATCATCATCTGTGGTTGCCCAATGCAATTGCTCGAATTCTTTTATATTTTGATTAATTTCGTAACAATGGTTATTCAATATATATATGTACAAATTAGAAGGATTTAGATTTTTATTTCTTTTTTCTGTTTTGTATTTAAAAATAGATCCAAATGGACCATAGACATGTAAGCCTAGATTAAATTTTTTGAAGAAGGTTAATGATTTATTAATAGATAGGCCAATATTTTCATTCTTATATTCGATTTCACACAAGTCACAAAGGGTCTCTGTTGTTAAATCAAAATTGTAACTCTTGTATTTTTGATTTGCTTTTTTAATAAATGCTTTTTGAAATCGTTTGACAATCAAGTTAATATAACACGAATTGTCTTTAATATTAACTGGTTTCTTATTTTGATCAATGTTAATGTATCGACTATAAACACCATTTTCTGTTTTTGACATAAATAGATCCTCGTCGAGTATATCAATTACTTTGGTATTATTATTGTTCGTATTTGTGATCGATTTTATATGATACAATTGAAATAATCTCTTTGATCATTAAACAATTGTGTAAAATCTTCTGACGATGATAATGATCGTATCACTGTGTCAAATTCGTCTTTATTATAATCATATATACGTTTTCCAATATATCCATCATTGTTACCTTTATTTATAATAAAATATCGACGGATTCTTAAAATATATGGTTCCCCAAACTGATCCTTAAATGCTATTTTGTTTTTTATAATGTCATCCTTATTTTTCCTCTCGAATAAAAGGACATCAGCCGTTTGTTTAGTTCTTATTGCTGGAATTGGTTGTTTCTTAGTCCTTGGTGTTGGTATTGGCTTTTTCCTTTGATATCCATCTCTGAATTGCACCGGTGGTAATATTATATTGTCTTCATATGCTTGAACCATTTGCCTAATAGATTTTCTTGGTATAGGCAATGGCTTCTTTTTTGATAAGATTATGTCAATTAATTGTTGTTTATTAAGTGATTGTAAATATTCTTGATTCATTTTTTCTATATTATTATTATATGTTTTTTTATTTTTAAGTGCGTTTGGATATACCATGTTTTTCAAGGTCTTACTAATAGCAGGATGTCGGCCTTGTTTTGATGTGTGGATTGTAAGCAGATTCGGATTCCATCCCGGTTCGTTACTTATCGTGTAGCCCATAGGCAAACATGAATAATCATCTTTGCCTATATAATAGACGATAAATAGAAAGCAAATCCCAAAATGTATGGATATAGGATTTCTATTCTATGGTTTTTCATATATCACTAATAATATATCTCAATAATTCTTAAAGTGTTTTTCATATTTTTATATATTAATAATTCTTAAAGTGTTTTTTTATATATCATTTTCACTATTCTCCCATAATAATTCATTAATCGTTGTGTTATAATAAACAATAGCATTTCGAACCCTTAAAAGAACCATATTAATTGCTTTCTTATGATTTCTTAAAATATCTTTTTCGATATCATCATCATCAACAATCATTGTTTTTCTATATTAATACTATATATAATATTTTTACAGTGCGTTTAAATCCTTCATTGGTATCCAGCTGTCAAAATCATCACTATATCCCTTCCACTTAACCAAAGCTTGTTTCTTTTTATAATCTCGTTTGATTACTTTATCAATACGGAATACATCTTGCTTGGCTTTTAATAATTCAGGTCCATAAAAACTTCCTTGTATGTCTTCATCATTGAGATCTTTTAATTTGTAAGTTATAGGGTTTGTGTATTGGATCTTATCAACTGTGAATACCTCTTCAGTCCAATTTGATGTGTAACCCTTGTCGAACACATTTCGTTTATACTTAGATATTCGAACCTTATCACCTATTTTAAATTTTGGTTTAGCTGATAATTGCTCCATATCACCATACAAATTGAAATAAACTATACCTTCATTCTTCTTTTTACTAGCTTCTGTAGGTGTCATCTTTATGCTTGAATGTTCAGTATTATTATACTGTTTTACTAGTTTGGGAAGCATATCGAGATACATTGTATTACCTTGAACTGTGAACTGTTTCCACATTTTGGATTTTAATGTTCTGTTAAATCTCTCAATAATAACAGCTTTACCTTCATTGAAAGTAGAATACATCTCAATATTACTTTTCTTTAACCAGTCTTTGAAAGTTTTATTATAGAATTCAGATCCTTGGTCTACCCAAATAAATTTCGGTTTCCGTTTTGATTTTTTAATAACATCATTAAATGATTCAGTGATTGTATCACCTGTTTTGTTTTTAATAGGAATGCTCCAAGCAAATTTTGAAAACACATCAATGATGTTTAACAAATATCTATAACCTTTATTCCATTTTGAAAACTTCTGCATTTCTACAAGATCAGCGCTCCAAATATCATCTATTCCATTGACAATAACTCTTCTAGTTCTGAATTTTCGTTTGATTGGCTTATGTAATTCATCGGCTAATTGTTGAGCCCAATCATTACTCAACGCCGCTTTCCGTTTTTTGGCTTCCCTTTTTGTTTAACACCAAGACCTAGTGTCTGCTTTGTGTTAATAAGATTCCGAGCTACAGTATGTCCCCATTGTCTTTCATTGTATGGAATAGCATCAAGAGCCTTAACCATCTTACGATCTGCATCATTCTTGCATTTCACTTGGTCACTTTTTGGTTTATTACCACAAACACTATATGCAATATCATGCCTCATACTGACATTATCTGTTTTACCTGTCGGCTGTTGGTATATTTCCAGTATCTGGCCTGTGTTGGGATCATACCTCAACTGCTGTTCAAGAGGATTGCCAGGTCCTGTGTACCGATGCCCAGGCAAAACAAAACCCTTCTTGGGTGCTACTTTTAAAATAGCCTTATGAATATCAATCCCATTACCTTTATGTAATGGATCTAGTTTCTTACTAATATCTGAAGTTAAACTATCTAAGGCTTGATCCAAATATTTGTTAGCTATGTCTTTCACTTTTTGTTTAGCAAAACCAGATTTGATTGCTTTTGATGCTCCGATTCTGCCTAGGTTATACAAACCTTTTAAAGCACTTTTAGCCGCAATTTCACCAAGAGAGTGTGAACCAGCAATATCTAAAAAGCCCCCAGCTTGTGAGGGCTCATCTAGTTTAAATGTTTATTGGATACAAATCGGCTTTTTATTATCCCACAAGAAGAACATTGTGATTTCAACATCAATCGATTGTTTTTAGTTCTTAGTTCTTACATATCGTTCATAACCATGTACTGATTCTGTCTGTCGTTTTTCCTTCACACAATATGATTTTACCATTTATATATATATGTTAGATATTTCTGAAATAATGTTCAATGAATCTCTCATTCTTCATTGTGTCATATATATCAAACACTTGCAATAAATCATAATATGAATTCCCATTATTCATTTCATTCAGAAAGTATAAACAGAAGTAGCCACATGTAGACGTTTTTATGTTTTGAATTTGATTGCTTTGGTGAAGTAGCGTCATATTCTTTCTTTTACTATGATCAACAATCTCCTGAAACGGTGGCATACCAAATGAATCGAAATAATTGATGACATTGTCTTGTACAAAAGTCGTAACCCAATGGCTTCCGTTCATATAACTAGGTTCTAGATTGTAGATGAACAATGCTTGGGTATGATTATGTGGAACTCTTTCATCCCTTGACAGAACATCACTAATCGGGATGTTTAGATATCGGCACCATTGTATTAGATCATGATTGCTTAACGGGATTTCTTTGTGGAATTTCGGTTTTACAATATTGCTCCGATTAACGGAATATTTTTGAATGGGCTGTTTGCTCCGAGTAGCAAGCCTTTTCCCTTTTTTACTTTTGGCTTTTTTTTCTTTGGTTGTTTTTTTTTAATCCCACTACCAATTATATTATCCCATGAACCTATAAATGGCGGGGAACGCCTATATGCACCGATTCTAGGAGCCCCATGACCGCCTTTTTTATTAATAGCACCCATTCTAGGCGCTCCTTTACCAGTCAAAGCATTTAGAAGGAGTGGAACACCGATGCTTGCCAACAAAGTACCAAGGAAGCCGCCTGATTGACTTTTTGTTGGTTTAATTTTGATTTTACCACCATTTTGAAGAGCATCTAATATATCCTTTTTTTGTTTCGTCGATAAAAGATGCTTATATTCTATTAGCTTATTAATTTTGTCTTGTGGTATGAGAAATCCACCTGTCTGTACGCCTTTGCCAGAGATTGATTTTACAATCTGAGAAGCACCTTCTGAAGCCAATCCAGCAAGAGCTGATAGCCCAAGGGTTTTACCTATAGTTGGTGCTAAAGTTTTACCAAGTGTTAGAATGGTAGACAACAAATTTCCACCGACTTGTTTTCTAATATTGGTCTTAGCCAGTTTAATGTCCATGCCTTTGCTCAATCCTCGGTTTTTTTCTAGCCTTTTGACAATCGTTTGTGGGACGTTTAGGGTATCATTACCATATAGATTGTCTTTTGTTAGTCTTAAAACAATTGTTTCCCTCTTATGGTATGCATTAGCAAGATTCTTTTTTTGATTATCTGATAATTTAATATTTATCTTATAAAGTTGAGTCATTTGTTGTATATATTATATGTTATATAATTATTATTACAAAACATATATAAAATAAGGATATTTATTAGCAATTTATCACTTTTTACACTATAACCAATTCATTACCAACCTTGTCAATGACAACTGTTTCCTCATATAGGACGATAGCATGTACGTTGAATGGACTGTCTCCAGCACTATTAGCATTGAGTTTATACCTGGGTCTCTAGTTACTTTCTCTGCTTGATATGATAGATCGAAATAGATTATTGGATAGAGACTATTATAATTAGCTAGATTCAACTGGGTTCCGGTGTTGTAATCAGTCCTTCTCATTGCATAAGACATTAAATTGTTGAAGATTCTTACTTTTGATTCTGAATCGTATTCAGTCTCTGGGTAGAAAACTCCATTTCCATATTCTAGACGACATGTTGTCAAATAACTACCATTTCCACGATCGGCATTTAGGTTGAAAGTATCAAATTCATATGGATTGGTCTCTGAATTGTTTGATTTAGCTCGTTGTAGGTACACAAAAATCGCTTTAACATTGTCAATACTAGAAGAAATCTGGAAAAATCCACTACTATGTATTGGTGCAGACACTTCATACATTTCTCTGAGATACGTCCACTCGCTTGGTTTTAAATAAGAGCTGATGAATTCATTATACAAACTGTCCTTTATACTCAATTTTGGGATCCATAGTAGGAATCTATCAATAACAACCCTCCCATCATCAACTGCTGCAGTTTTTTGAAGGAGTTCATCATCATTCTGGAGTTGTATAGTGAACTGTAGCTGCATTGGTAATAACATCCTATCTTCAAGCTCTTCGAAGAAACTGTACCTATTCAGAGGTATGACTATATTGACATCATTATTACCTGTTGTAAGAAGCCGTCTAGCCTCAAATCCTGTATTTTGATTAGCATTAGCTATCTGATAACTGGTGTCTAAATACCATAAACTGTTTTTTGCAACAGATCTGCTATAATCATCAGAATATTCCAACAAATTCTTCACAAAAGTGACTTTATGGAGATTATCAGTATCATATACAATCTTACCAGCGCTTTTTATCATTAAATGGGCAATCATACTATGGGATCCATTGATTACAGTTATACGATCACCTCCAAAAGCTGTACCATCATCCAATTTTTGTACCTGAAACTGGACCTCAAAATATGCATTGTACCAATCATAGAAACTCGATCGATCGTTTATTGTGAACTTGTAACCATTTTTCGCTTGGTGTTGACCGTTAGCTGGGGACCTGATTACATCATCGAGTTGGAATCGAACCAACTCATTCCTTTGTAAAAATTCACTTGTTCTGAAAGACATTATATATTATTATGTTAGATAATTTTATAATACTGTACGACGTCTTTTTATCCCTGATCCAGAAATTAATCTATTCAGTATCATATCAGTACTTTCTTGATCTAGTTTTGGCTGATAATGTTGCTGCATCTGTTTAATAGGTGAGGATGGAACAATTGCTGTTTGTCTTATAGCTCCTTTTCTCAAATTTGCCAATCTTTTCATTATTAGGTCTCCGGATTTTTGGGATACGGCCTTACCTAGTCGCTCGCCTGCATGAGAAATACCCGATTGTAATGCCTTCTTTGCTGTTGGCTTAACAAATTTCTTAAAAACAGCTGATGCCACACTCTTTAATAGTTTGAAAATATTATCAACGATAAGCCCAGACCCTTTGTGTCTGTATACAAATTTACCAAGTTTTGGATGGTAAAATCTTTTAAATTCATACGGTTTCATTATACTATTATGTTATATTATTCTATACTTTTCAGAATTAGTGAGAAAGATGTATCTGCTCCATTCAGGTCAACTAATCTTCTTTTTCCATCGGTTATGTATATACGAATGCTACTAATGATCGTTTTATTAACCGGATTATATGTAACTCGTAGTGGTTCTAGGGTAAATGAGTAACTAGGATTCAACACAGAGGTGCTAAACGAATAAATAATATCTGTATCTTGACCGTCGACTAATGAATCATTAATTAGGTCACAATTGATATTCAAAATATCAGTGTCTTGACTTAGATTTGGTACTCTAGGACCAATATTTGTTCCACTTGTCAATACTGTTTTATCAAACCCGATTAGATCATTGAAATTACTTGCTGTTAAATCAAGTTTGTAATTCTGAGCTAATATGATTGTGACTCTGAATGTTGTATCATCAAATTCAAGAGTGATAGGATACGTATCACTAGTCTTCGTTATATCCTTGATATATGTATTGAAGTCTGTATAATTCCATACTCCTGATGTAAATTGTATATTGTTAAATGTTGTACCATTATTAGAGCTATATTTTATTAATTGATTGTTGTATCCTGCGTTAACATTGAACCAAGTGAATGACATATTGATAATTCTGTTAAGACCAATAACATATTGCTTATTACTATCTAATGTTATGGCTCTATTGAATTTGGTTATGAAATTCTCTGGTTTATTATTTCCTTGATTTTTTACATTATAAGAAGATAATAATCTCTCGTTCCATTATATATAATAAAGTTATATTATATTTTAAAATATTGACGATATAATTTGGTATATTGTGATTTATTAATAGTAGCCATCTCCAATAATTTGTCCAATATATTGACTCCCGTATTCCTCATCTCAATACTATTATTACCTGCCAATCTTTCACCTATAATCAATTCCAACTTTTTCAAAAGCTGGTTTACATTATTGAAAAATATCATATTACCACCTCTCTGTTTTCTTCCTCTTTGCAATCCGGAACCTTTCATTGTTTGTAGTTTAGTCTCATAATGTTTTATGTATTCCTTTAAAATAGCTCTTGCGTTAAATATTCTTTTGTTTCGTATTTGCCTTTCACCTGATGATATCTCCCCCTTATTATATTGTTTTGTAACATTTGATTGATAGCCTTTTAATTGATTCTTTTTAAATTTCGCATCCTTTATAATCTTATTAAGATAGGCCTTAGTCTTTTTATGTGTCATTTCTGGTTGATTTATCCTCATTTCCACATTTTCATAATCCGGAATATCAATCTCATTCAAAATCTCATTACTTATATCTTCATCATCTAATCCATAGTCCATCTCTTCTTCTTCATCATATTCTGGCGGTAAATCATCTGGTTGATTAACAAAGTATTCAGGATCAACATAAATATTCTTATTTCCTTCCATAAGATCTTGTAAAGATTCTTCATAAGTAGGTGGTTTAGGTACAATTTGTTTATTTTGATTTGGTGGGACATAATCACCAAATAAATCATCAACTTGCATGTCTTCGAAAGGGTCAACTTCAGGCATATAATCAATACCTTGATCAGCTTTTTTAGGTGCTCGTTTCTTTCTTATAGGTACCCTTAAATCTAAATTACTGTCGATAACATCATCTAATTTACTAGTTACTGGTTTGAATACCTTCGCTAATGACTGTTGGCTTGTCTGCTCACCGATATTATGTTTTGTGATTACATCATGGACATAATTAATTTTATTTCCTAATTCAGATTTTCTTTTTGCAAGTTCTTTCCATTTAAGTAAACTCATTTTTATTATATTATTAGGTTACATAAAATTTGGAAATCATATATAAAAAAGAGCATTTTACACCATGTTGTACACTGTGTTGTACACCGTGTTATACACCATGTTATATTGAAATAATATACCCATATAATATAAATGATAATACCAAATTACGATGCCGATGATGATGTAACCTCAAATTATAAACAGTTATATCCTTTCATGCCTGACCGATGCTTTCGGATGCTAATTTGTGGCCCAAGTGGTTCAGGTAAAACAAACACATTGATGCATATGATTTACAATTTATTGTACTATGATAAAATATATCTATATGCGAAAAATTTAGACCAGTCCAAGTATCAGAATCTTATGGATATGTTCCAGCCAATAAGTGATGAAGCTGGTTATAATGTCATTGAAGTTAGTAATGACAAGATTATTCCTGTTAATGATCTCGACAATGAAAGCCAAAAGGTGGTCATATTTGATGATTACATATGTGATAAGAACCAAAAACCATTAATTGAATATTTCATACAAGGGAGACATAAAAATTGTTCAGTAATATATCTGTCTCAGAGCTATTATAAGACCTCAAAAGACATCAGATTAAACTGTTCACATTTCTGTATTTATGAATTCCCAAGTGCTAATGAAAGGAGTATGATTTGTCGCGAAAATAATATTTCAAAAGAATTATATGATAAAGCAACTAAAGAACCATATAGCTTCGTATATATCGATAAGCCACGGAAATTCACAACCAAGAATTTTAATGAAAAGATTTAATGTATCCTTATTATATATGAGCTACTCGAATGGAAAATTGCCTTCTGATAACAAAGATGCTATTATACCCAAAAAAATTAAGATGCGTCATATTGAACGTTGGGAGGGTGGTAGTACAACAATACAAAGACCGTATCGTATCATCATTGTCCTTCCATTTAATTTCAAGATAGTATCAGTAATGGCCTTCCCGATATACCACCGTGATACTGTGTATTTAAAATTGAATTTAACACCAGCATCAACATTTCATACACTACCAGCCAACCAATTAGTTCAAATTAATACACCTGTTGTAAAAATGAACGATGGTTGTTATTATTCGGCTTTTGAATTGAATAATCAAGATCTAGGGGTTGGTATGCCAATACCTTATGATGTTGTCCTCAGCATTGCCATCGAAGAAATATAATCTATTTATATAGTATAAAATGTCATATTCTAACGGAAGATTGCCAGAATCAAACTCTGATTCGAATACGAATTACCAAATGGGATTACCTGGAATCGGCTACAAATTAACTGACGATGGGAATTATGATATTCAGAATAAAAGACTAACCAATGTTGGAGAAGGTGTTGACAATCATGACGCCATTACCAAACACCAATTAGATACAGGATTATTAACTAAGCCGGATAAATATAAGGTACTATTGCTAGACGGCTCAACTCATATGGTTGGGGATCTTGATATGGACCGAAAATTGATCACAAATCTGGACACGGATGAAGACAATGATCTCAGTGCAACTAATATGATAACTCTTAAAAATTATAATAATAAAAAAGCTAATATTACAGATGCATATATGAAAAATGAAAGAATAGTATTGAATGATCACATGGATGCTAATTATCATACTATATTAAATATACAAGCAGCTGGTGATAACGATGCTTTTCCTTTTTATCATGGAAAAATACATTTTTTAAATTTAGAAGGTGAAAATTATGATGCAAAAAATAAAAAAATATTAAACGTCGTCACTGATGAAAATAATGATTTATCAACTGTGAATATGAGAACATTAAAAAATTATCATCCTTCAACCCCCTCACATACACACGAAGTCACTAAGGATATTGATTTGAAAGAACAGTACAATATTGTCAAGTCAAAACCACAAACATACTTGGATTTAGCTGCAAGTTACAACAATCTTGTTTCATATAATGATGTTAAAAACATTTTTGTCAGTCGTAAAGAGATGTTATCAATGGAGACTGGTTTGGATATGAATAATAATACAATTTTCAATATAAAAGATCCAACAGCTATAGATCATGGGGCTAATAAAGGGTATGTAGATGATGAAGCAGATAAAAGGCTTTCTTTATCAGGTGGAACAATGACTGGTACTCTTGATATGGGATCGGAGAAAATCATCGGTCTTCCCAATCCAAAAACATCCAATGAAGCAACATCAAAACAATATGTTGATACACAGCTAAATGATAAGACAGTAGCTCTGGCAGAGGAACTGATCAAAACAGAAGCCGAACTCAAAAAATATGTCAATGAATCGCATATATCGTCAACCTCCCACTTGAAGGATGAATTCCGGTATTTGATGGAAGATGTGGATAAATCCAGCTCTGAACATAATATGACAGTGACTGGAATAACTGATTATGCAAATTCTCCGCATTATTTCAATAAGAAGACGTATGATTTGAAAATAACAAAAGATGTTTTCAATGAATACGATGGGAGACTTGGTTTCAACATGTTAAAACTTCCAGAAGGAGAATATACGATTTGTATTGAATTCTTTCCCGCTTCTATGACGAGTGTGAGCGTTGACGTTGTGAGCACAAGCCTGAATATCAATCAACAATCAACAAAAAAATTATCGGGGTATTCAAGGTCAATTATTCATATGCATAAATGGAGGATCACATCACCAGAGTTCATTTATCTGGATCTGAAATGGAAAGGGACAGCTGACGATGTCGTTCAAGGCCTAGCAAAGCTGATTATTTATGGCGTTAAAGGTTCTCAATCAGATGTACCAAGTTCTATTTATGATGCTCCTTTCGTTTTTGAGAGTGGGAAGATGGTGATGGAGACCGATATTGATATGAATTCACACAAAATCATGAATGCAACCCATCACTTATTTGGGCAATTAAAAACAAGATCAAGTAATCCTCTAATTGGTATACCGTTTCCATTAAATGGTTGCGATAAAATAATACTTCCAAATGGTTGTAAATTAAAAAAAATAATAACCCACTATAATCTCATCGATATATCCTACAGAGTAATAACCTTAAAAATAAAACATCATTTCAATTTAACTCAATCAACAACTTATAATTTATCTGGAGGTCAAAGACAAATGAAAGATATAAACTTAGATCTACCATACGGTTTTATGGCTGTGGAGTTAGTTCAAGCCTCTAGGAATCAAGACATTTCAATATGCATTGAATACACATCACCATGAGAAATTTTATAATATAACTAAGATATATTATTGATGATATCTAACGGAAAAATTCTTCATCATTTTATGTAATATATAATATGATGAAACGACGAGAGAGTATTTTCCAATTTAATCACATCGATGAAAGAATATCATATGATAAATTAGCTGAAATCAAAGCCTTGTATAGCTATTATCATAAAAAATTTTGGTGTTTTAGACAAGCATATAAATATTTTAAAAGATTGAATCTAGTCATTAATATATCATCAACCGGTCTGGTTATCATAGGAACAATAGCCGGTTCGATTACATTGAATCCAATCGTTCTCGGTTCGATTTCAGGATTTGGTGTGCTTTTAAAATCATATTCTGAGATTAAAAATTACCGCAAAAAAATTACTATGGTTGAATTCGCTTACAAAGAATATGATAAAACATTACTTGAATTACGGGCTATTTTACGAGGATCAGATTTTGATCGTGATAGTTTCATTCAAAAAATGGAACTCATCGATGGGATCGTTGTGGATCTTTGCCCTTTAGTAGATAAATTTGTTAAACAATATGATAAAAAATTCACCGCTTGAGTATAGCATTGATCTTATCACCAATTAGATCCATTATTTGATCCCAAAATGAGACATAGTATTTCATGGTCTTTTTAGATGATGTTATATGGATATTTTGACATGGAATTTCAAGCATTATTAATATTTTTTTAATAATGAATTTGATAGAAATCAATCGTTTTCTATTTTTATGTAAAGATGGAAGAATCCTTTCTATTTCATTGAATATTCTATATATCTTATCCCGTTGCTGGTATGATAAATATATACTATTCTTATGACTAAGGTTAAATAATATATTCTCGATATGATATTTGCGGTGATATACAGACTTCTTCCTAATTTTATACAAATTATCATAAAAATCGATGAATTCAGGTAAATAATAATCACCATAAATAACACCACATGTCATACAAATTTGTCGTCCATGGATAGATTCAATATCTTGATTATCACAGCAGTTGTATTCTTGATTAGTATTAGTTCTTGATATTAATATTTGGTCGCAAAATTGACAAACAGGCTCTTTATTTTCTTCTAAATAATCATGTAATTCCTTATTACAAAAAATCATTCTTATATATTATTATATGAGATATTTTTTTATATCATTTAAAGAAATGTAACTATATATTATTATAAAAAAATGTTGAAGAAAATATTTACATATAATGACACTAATATTAGTATTATCAAAAAGGACGATCAGATATGGTTTTCAGGTAATACTATAGCTAACTTGTTAGGATACACAAATAATAGGAAAGCAATCATTGATCATGTTGATGAAGAGGATAAAATTACATTAGCTAATCTTCAAAAAAGTAATACTGAAGATGAAAACCCTATGTGTAACGATTCGTTACATGAAGATAAACCATATCGTCCCGAGAGAGTATATATTAATGAAAGTGGTCTGTATAGCCTCATTTTACAATCGAAAATGCCTCAAGCAAGGACTTTTAAACGATGGATAACATCTGAGGTATTACCAACAATCAGAAAGACTGGAAGATATGAATTGAATCATAAACCAGTTAAAATGCTGAATTTCAAAATAGAATCAGAATTTGATTTACATAAAAAAGTGATCAACTTCATCAAAAACAATTACCCAAAAGCTCTTCTAGTTCCAACTTTAGGTGAAAACCAAACGACTCCTCATTTAAGACGAAAAAGCTATGATATGGGTTACCAAAGAGGATCGCCAGACTTAATCATATCAAATTTGCATAAATTTTACTCCGGATTAATCATTGAAATGAAAAATCCATTTAATGGTGGTAAATTATCTGATGAACAAAAAACATTATTAGAAGAATATAAAATGAATAATTATCAAATATTAGTAAGTAATAATTATGATGGGATTATATTAACAATTATAAGGTATTTTGATGAAATGAGAATCGCATGTCAAAATTGTACTAAAAAATTCAAGTCAGAACAAACTCTTGAAAATCATATGAAAATTCACTAGCTCCAAGGGGTCTACCCACGAGCATCCAGCATTGTCTTCCAGGGCTTGTTTAATGCTATGATGATGGTATTGAATCCCTAGTGGAATAGCATCTTTTCGTTACATACAATGAAACAGGCATTTTCTAATAACATTGAAACGCACTTATATATAAGAAGGGATGCTTTGATAAAAATATCAAAGCATATCATACATAGGGCTCCGTTTGGACCAGGGGTTGGTTCCGAGAATACCCCAGGGGTTGTAACACAATCCGCGTGACAACCACTCGGCCAATGGTGCGTTCAATTTATTTTTCAAAATGACGTCACAATGATGGATTTTAGTTAGTTGGATCCAATTGAAAACAGGACTCTTCTCCAAAATGCCACGGTTTACCTAAGTCCAGGTTTGCACTAACTGGACTGAGTTGAAGATTTGACCGTATGTAAACGATTAAAATTAATAAAAATAAATAGCCATTACTGTCCTAGCAACGGGTCCGAAAATATACGTCAGTGAGCCCTTAACGTTGTCGGATGAAAGTAAAGCTAAAAGCCTACAAGTCAAGACCGCAAGGTAGTATGTAGTTTGTCTAACGTGACTGGATTGTTCAGGAGCTTAATTTGTAGGAACGGGTTTCAAGTTCAAATAGAGACAGGAAAATTAACCGTGGTGTGTTCATGTTCTCCAGAAAACCGAAAATTCGATCATTTAACGTTGTTGTTTTGTAGGGAACGGCAAAGAAATGTACCAAAATGTAAAACGCACGTGCAAAGGCATGTTTTCACTCGTTAAACCTATTGTTTTGTGCCGTCATCGCTGTTATCGCTGTCGTGGCTGCTTGAGCCCCCCAATGCTTTAAGCTTCCCACACTGGCAAATAAAAGAACGCTTCGAAGGCAGTAAGATTCGTATTTGTTTTTCTTTACCTCCTTTAGAAAACGGAGGCAAACGTCTGTAAATCTGTCTCCAATTTTTCCGTCGCGCCCGCACTGACAACCTGAAACTAGGATGGATATTAACAAATACCCATACTACCTTGCGGTCTTGGCTTGTAGGCTCTGAGCTTTAGGATCCGACAACGTTAAGGTCGTTAATTGAAATAGCTGTATATGGCAACCAGGCTTTACACAGCCGGCCACATCCCTCAAATTTGAAGAGTAATATCTTCTTCCTGGTATCGTATGTTTTCAATTGGTAAATATTGGAGAATTCATATTTTACCGAAATTATCGGGCACTGGATTGCCTGTAAAATCAGGACACCCAACATTGCGCTTGGGTACCCTGTGTACAAACACTGTATTAAGCGGCATGTTTGCCTTGATTTACCCATGATCCCCTAAGCACGAAGTCCTCTATAAAATCGAGAAAATCAAGTAGTCAAAAGTTTGTATCAAACACAAGCGTAAATATATTTCAAAGTTTTGTATCATAGAAACACTTTTTACCTTCACAGACCTTTCGTATTTCCTAAAAGCGAAACGAAACGACAATTTTAAATGTTTCAGGTTTTTGGAAACTTTAAAACATTGCCACGATTGGGCAAAAATGGAAACAGTTGTATTTCCATTCGAAATTTGCCTATCAAAAATAAAATAGCAATTTCTACTAGCTTACTGCTAAGGAAACGTTTAATTATCTAAACTCAATGTAAAAATGTTATATTCTCGACTGAAGATGTTCTTCGCTGACAGGTACCTTTAACTTAAAGCATTATATAATAAGTTTAGGAGTAAGATTGAAGCATTTACATTTACTTATATCGACTTTTAAATTTTTACATACTTCATATTCTTAGCATACGATTTTTAATTTGTTTTAATTTATTATATACAGGGCCTCCATTAATATAAGTCACCCTGTATAAATATCGGCTATTATTATTACTTTTATTATTTTAGCTTAACTTAGCTTATCTTATCTTAGCTTAGCTTCTTAGTATTTTTAATTTTTAATTTTTAATTTTAATTGTATTATAAAAAACCACACTATGTGACATAGGCTATTTGTTTAGAGAATTTGTTAGCATATATCCCAAGATTTTAAGCAATTATCGGACAACTTCAGACACCATAGAAATGCTCGGGAAAAGGATGTGCAATATGATCGTAATCATTAATTTTGGACGATCTTAAAACAATTAGTTGGGATCTTCGAGAAGAGAGCCGGATCATCACGCCCATTCCGATCCACCAAGTCGTTAGCGAACTGTTTCACTTGCCTAAAGCTGCACCATCCAATTGAGCTCAGGAGGTAAAACTACATGATGAAACCAATTGTCTTCTCCCTATAACTTGTTCTTATTAAGATACGGTGGGAAGCAGGCCAATCATCAGAATTCGATAACTTTCTTGCCACCGTAATGTTAAAATCCTTTGAGGTACCGGATCTGATATGGGGAAGAGACGTTCACAAATTTCGTTTACCCTCGTTTAGTCTATAGACATTATCGAGAGATCTTCCGAACCCCGTCCCTGAGTCGATAAATCATGACAGATGTTGATTGATACAAGATAGATACCTTTAGTATATACTGAAACAGTGGATAGCATTGTTGGCGCGCTCTGATTGGCTACTGAAACTCGGAATAGCAAGCAAGTGCTATTCACCTCCCAGCAATTTGCGCGCGAAAATTGTAATCGTTGACAGGAATAAATGAGTTAAAAAGCATCATTTTCGTTATATTATCTCACTGTTTCATTATATACTAAATTAACAACTATTCACCTCAGTGTAGGTGGGTAGTGGTTAATTATTTCAATAGGGAATTGCTCATTCAGCAATTAGTATTACAAATTATAAAAACATCGCTGTTACATAATATGTAAAGGTAGTACTAATAGAAATGCGAAGAAGGCTTAAAATATACTGTAAAAAAGGAATATGAAATAAGACAATAAACAAATACAGAAATATAAATAATGTTGGTCTCTCTGTATCATGTCTCACAATCAGAACAAATTTAGATTTCGTTATGAAGTCGGTTTCAACACCAAGTAATGGCCCCCAAAAGCCGGGAAACTCAATAATACGGCCGCGCTTCAGTGCAAGAAAAGTCTTAACTAATTTCGACAAAAACAACATGATGGGTTGATGGAGTCGTTTGAAAGCGAAGATAATTATCGTTTAATATGACGCATAAAAGAGAGTTTATGAATCAATCAATCAATCAATCAATCAATCAATTAAAACAATTGATCAATCTTTTTTCGCCTGTGACTTTCATTTCTCTATTATATTACGTAATTTCATACTATTTTTATATTTCTCTACTAAGGCAGGGAATTTCCGAAACCCTTACACGCTTTTCTTGGAATTCTCCCTGAAACAACTAAATCGATAGAATTTAACTACACTATTTGCTTTCTGATCGGTATAAAAAAAGTAGACAACTGGTTGCTTTAGTTGTCATATGGAAAGCGACATGAGGACTGTCAAGTCAGTTGCTCAGTCAGGATATCAAGACTATCAATGTTGAGTCATATTTTTCACTGAAGTCCATACGCCTATTCTAACCCGCTGCGTCATGGTCTTCCCGAGTGTGCTTATTGTGTTTAGTCGATGCTGGGGTCTTACGCCATGCATGACTGTGTTTTACAAGATTTACCAATCAAAGTTCCGTGTAATTCGCTTATGATTGTATTCAGATTTATTGAAGCCAGAGAGTGTACTGCATTATGTCGGTGCTACGAATATACTGTATACTGCATGTCGAACGCACTTACCAATCTGTGAAAACCGTCTATTGTTTTAATTAAAGATAATCTTATCGCCATTTCTGAACGGCCTTTACCTGATGCGGAACACTTTAATAAGAAAATGAGCTTTCAGCAACATTCAAAGTCCTCTTACCATGCGTTATAGAGGCTTAAGTGTCATTGTTATTTGCCAAGAAAAGACTTTTGTCCTGGGGCGCGTTTCTCGAAAGTCCCAAAAACCTTTCGGGCCCGAAATAGGCACTTCCCGATTGTGCTGGCATTTTATGCTCCTAGCAGTGCATGTATTTGTAAAAAAAAATGCTGAAATTAGTGTCCGCTTAATACAGGGTGTCCGCTTGATACAGGTTCTGATACATTACACAAAAATAGTTAATTATTGACCCTCTTACATCTCCACGTTTATTATTCCCACATGTACTCAGGGGGTTTCATTACATTTTAATTCATAAACCTAATTCGCAACTGTCTGTATCGCGTTACCTTTTTACCAGAAAACACGCTTTTAGAAGTAGACGGTAATCCCACAATTAAATAAAAATGCATTCTAAAATCACTTGAAATGTCCCCTTAATACAGGTTTCGTGTAACAAAATGCCCTAATTTTGGTGTCCGCGCGTTCGCCTAAAAGAGAGGTCCGCTGAATACAGGTTCGATTTACAGTAAATATAGGAAGAAAATTTCGGGACCCAAGCTGGTGCCCACTTAATAGAGGGTGCCCGCTTGATATGTAGTCCGCTTAATACAGGTTTCACTGTATTTGTTTCTAGCCATCGCTCTTAAGATATCAGCGCAGCAGTTGGTCGACTGACTACCTCGCTTAATTCCTTCTACGATCGTGGCCGACAACATCTTGTCTTGATTTTGAGAGATCTAGAGGACTGCTCCGAACAGTGGCTTTAAAAGTCCCGAAACCTTTTTCGGTCCCGAAAAGCTGTGTTTACCAATAGATCAGAGATTCGTTTTTTGTTGATTATGAAAGCTTAAAGCAATAAAATATGACGTTTACCTCCGAGTTGAGCTGGTCTTTAGGATAAAACTTCAACACCATTTGTTAAAACCTGAATTTAAAAAATGGCTTTCGGGCCCGAAATGTCCTTGGCCGGTTTTGAAAAACTGACGCCTGGACACAACTAAGGACTTTAATAGAGCGTTTTCACTTGACGTCATAGCCGCCATATTGGTGTTCCCGTACAAAAGAATTTTAATTAACTTCTTTTGTTAAAGGAACACCAACATGGCTGCCATGGCCTTTGTCATTTGAGTCCCACGGGACTGAAGGTCACGTGAGTGAAAACGCTCTATATGTCTAACGACTTCCAGTCAGTCCCATCAGTTGTCGAAATGAGCAATCTGGATTTTTACAAACGGATTTTTGCAAACCCCCCAATATAAAAACTAAAGACTGCTGCTGGTCTTTTTTTCTCTCGCTCTCGTTCCCTTTCCGTCTTCTCTCTCTTCTCTGTGATTTTCGGGCTGACCGGGCTCATAAAAACCCTTGTTTGGGCCAGTTGTAGTGAAATTGCTGTAATTTTCGTTGATCACGTATTCAAAAATCCAGGTATATATATATATATATATATATATATATATATATATGTATTATATGTGTATGCACAGGGCGCCCACACAAACTGTTTGACCGTTGTTCGTATTTTTAAATTTAGAGGAAATGTATGGGAATATCGAAAAGGTTCGCTTATCGTAATATACTGCGATGAATATTTACATACAAGATCAAAATAAACGTATTTTTACCTGAAATGTTGTGTGGTGTCATTCTTGTAGCTGAAAACGGTGAATTTTAGTGATTTGAAGGGTATTGCATCGGACGTTTACCTGAGCGTATAGTAGAGAGAGAAGGGAGGAAAGCTGGATTTTGGACCGGTCCAGCGCCGAGACGATTTTCACCAAGAAATTCCCATCGCACGGTTTCCAAATCCCGCACCAGCAAGCTGAAACCCAGAGGTTTCTTCTCGTACCATTACATTTAAAATCAGTCCAAAACTCGAAGCGCTAGACCCCAAATAATATCGAGAAATCCAGCATTCGAAGCTCGAAAACACCGCGGCTGGTAAAATGTGAGCGGGCCTCCAACAGTCACGCCGTTTGCTCCTTTCTGATTGAATGATGACAAACAATGCCCTTTTATAAAGTCGTCCCGCGGGAGGGGAAGCAGGGGCAAATAAACAGCAACGAACTTTCTACTAACCAGCCTGGGGTGAACCGAATGGCGTCTTGCTGGGCTCATTCCATCACGCGCCATTCGCTTCACCCTGGGATGGTAAGTGTAAAGTTCGTTGCTGATTATTTGCTCCTGCTTCCCCTCCCGCGGGACGACTTTATGAAAGGGCATTGTTTGTTATCATCCAATCAGAAAGGAGCAAACGGCGTGACTGTTGGAGGTCCGCACACATTTTACCAGCCGCGGTGTTTTCGAGCTTCGAATGCTGGATTTCTCGATATTATTTGGGGTCTAGCGCTTCGAGTTTTGGACGGATTTTAAATGTAATGGTACGAGAAGAAACCTCTGGGTTTCAGCTTGCCTGGTGCGGGATTTGGAAGCCGTGCGATGGGAATTTCTTGGTGAAAATCGTCTCGGCGCTGGACCGGTCCAAAATCCAGCTTTCCTCCCTTGTCTCTCTACTATACGCTCAGGTAAACGTCTGATGCAATACCCTTCAAATCACTAAAATTCGCCGTTTTCAGCTACAAGAATGACACCACACAACATTTCAGGTAAAAATACGTTTATTTTGATCATGTATGTAAATATTCATCGCAGTATATTACGATAAGTGAACCTTTTCGATATTCCCATACATTTCCTCTAAATTTAAAAATACGAACAACGGTCAAACAGTTTGTGTGGGTCCCTGTGGTGTATGTAGCATATAAACAAGTATGCTTTTGCAAAAAGGGCTTTTAAACTCAATTTAAAAATTGAGTTTAAAGCCGGCCGAAAAGGTTGAGTTCTGCTAGCAGGACTAGCAGCAGTGTTATTTTGAGGAAAAGAGCTAAAAAATGCTCGTTTAGTCAAATTATACAAAATAATTTATAGCATAATCGGGTAATAAGCCAACTCGAAATGCTCAGTATTTTGTCTGCGCAATGTTACATTAAATATTCAAATTATGCAAAATAATTAATAGCACAATCGAGTAATCAGCTAACCCGAAAAGCTCAGTATTTTATCTTCGCAATGTAACATTAAATATTCAAATTATGAAAAATAATTAATAGCACAATCGGGTAATCAGCTAACTCGAAAGGCTCAGTATTTTGTCTGCGCAATGTTACATTAAATATTTAAATTATGCAAAATAATTAATAGCACAATCGGGTAATCAGCTAACTCGAAAAGCTCAGTATTGTTTCTGAGCAATGTTACATTAAATATTCAAATTATGCAAAATAATTAGCACAATCGGGTAATCGGCTAACTCGAAATGCTCAGTATTTTGTCTGCGCAATGTTACATTAAATATTCAAATTATGCAAAATAATTAATAGCACAATCGAGTAATCAGCTAACCCGAAAAGCTCAGTATTTTATCTTCGCAATGTAACATTAAATATTCAAATTATGAAAAATAATTAATAGCACAATCGGGTAATCAGCTAACTCGAAAGGCTCAGTATTTTGTCTGCGCAATGTTACATTAAATATTTAAATTATGCAAAATAATTAATAGCACAATCGGGTAATCAGCTAACTCGAAAAGCTCAGTATTGTTTCTGAGCAATGTTACATTAAATATTCAAATTATGCAAAATAATTAGCACAATCGGGTAATCGGCTGACTCGAAAAGCTCAGTATTTTATCTGCGCAATGTTACATTAAATATTCAAATTTTGTTGATTTTAAAAGCTTACAGCAATAAAATCCTATTTTGACGAAATATAGATTATGTTTTTATAAATATTGCTCCGGGCCCGAAAAGTTATCGGCACTTTCGAGAAACAGGCTTCTGGTCCGATTGAACGGGAAGGATACAAGAACATAGCATTTTCAAGTGTGAATACGAACCAAAACGAGTACAAATATGACACGTTATTACAATCTTCTTCTGGGAAAACAGTTTGGAAGAAGATGACAGTACATGTATAATTAACAATTTATTTTCAGTAAAACGTTTAATACGGCTGGTCATTCTCCTAAAGGCTAGAAAAAGTAAAACTCTGACTCGTAAAAATACCCAGCCATATTACACAACTTTATATATCAAAGCCCATTCCCAAGAAAAAAGAAGGGAGAGCTTGGGAATTATATTGTTAAAGAAAACAACACGCATCCAAAATGAGTGCACTTCAATTCTTTAAAACAATAAATTTTGACAAGAGCGATTCTTTAAAAGACACGTTTGAAAAAAAATATTTGCCTTGAGTTTGCTATTTTGAAAAAAAAATATCAGGTGAGTTGTTATTATATATACATGTAAAATTGAAACTATCGAAACTTTTAAAAATCGAACATTTTGACAAATTTAAAAAATACACTTGTAACAGTGCACGTATAACAAATGTTATACTTCAGTGATTAAACAACGTGGCGTATTTGTTGGTCATTGCAGCCAATATATTATCTTAAGTGAGGTTGAATTGTTGGCTTTCAAATTAACGTGCACTACAAGGCTTTCAAACCTCAGTGTAAACATTTAGAAAATGAATATTTTAAAGTTGCTGTATTAATGCCTTAAAGATAAAAATCAAATTTAAACGCCTTTTGCTATACTGTATATTATAATGCCGTAGGCTTGCGTGCAGAGACTATCCATGCATCCAATAAACATATGAATAACTGCCGCAGCTATTTGTTAACAATGGAAAGGGTTTGTGAGAGACTTCAGACCAATGCTCTTTTGATAACATGCTTTTGTTTTATCAGTTAACAAATATTTGGCTGATAGAGTATTTGAACAACGTTTGCCAGCTATTATGTAATATTTTAAGAAACTAAATATATACTTTAGTAAAGTCAATATTTTTGCCCGTGTTGTATGTCGCCACTCATTATCAGTTCGGTCATGTGAACCAGTACCCGAGGTTCAGTAAAAACCTGTAGCCAATAAATCACAACAGGCTTTTTGGTTTACTGTGTATTGACGGTAAAGGCAGTACTCATCAATCTGCAGCAATGAATGAAAATGAGCAGAGGTAACAAAAAATCTTATATGAAAGAGGTTCATATCCATGCAATTAAGTCAACGGAAAGGAATTGGCATTTATTATTCGTGGCGCATCGATAAGGTCCGTTGTATCACGCTATAGTAGGCACATCGTTGAACCCAGCGTCGTGATCAATAGTTTAAAAATGAACTGGTACTGG
The DNA here is from genome assembly GCA_024195265.1 of Dendrophyllia cribrosa. Taxonomy (NCBI): domain Eukaryota; kingdom Metazoa; phylum Cnidaria; class Anthozoa; order Scleractinia; family Dendrophylliidae; genus Dendrophyllia; species Dendrophyllia cribrosa. Next base: position 55,939,843 of record JAJLRJ010000001.1, read on the forward strand.
ATTATTGGATGGATCCCATCAATTTTCGCCATCTTTGGAAACAGCTTCATTATTTACCTCATTTATACTAGTCGCAAACTCAGAACCGTTCCGAACTGCTTCATCCTGTCGCTTGCATTGGCCGACCTTGGAGTTGGAGCTTGCTATTTTCCGACTCATTTCATTTGCAATTTTAGTCCATCAACGTGCCTTCAAAGCGTGACAGATGACATTGCTGTGTTAATGATATATTCGTCGACTACCAACCTATGTACAATGGCTCTCGACCGCTATATGGCTATTGTTAAGCCACTCACTTACACAACTTTCATTACAAGAAGACGTGCTTTGTACTTAGTAGCATTTTCGTGGCTTGTTCCGCTAATGGCTTACTTTGTTCCCGCTCTTTGCACAAGTCTTCACGGATGCAGCATCAACCCAAAAGTCACTGTCGTCATCTGGACGACCATGTTTGAATTTATTCCTTGTGTCGTACTCCTACTTGTTACAGTGAAAATAGCAACAACAGCAAGAAAACATCATCAACAACTCAGGAGGTTAGATTCTCAACTACGGTACAATCAACCGAGTCACAAAGCTCACAGGATACCCACAATGTCGACAGCCCGCGTTATCGTAACAGTAGTGACTATTTTTCTCGTGTGCTATTCAGTTGAAGTATACAGCTCGCTTTGCTACTTCACTGATTTATGTAAAATCACTGATGATCTTTACCATGTAGTGTTTTTTCTTGTAGTGACGAACTCAGCCGGAAACCCAATTGCTTATGCCTTGTTTAAACGTGATATTCAAAGGGAGCTTAAAAGCGTATTTTGGAAGACGAATTTGAATGTTGCCACTACAAAGGTATAATTCCATATAGTATGAACCTTGGTGACAATGAAATACTCCATTTCTCGTCATCAGTTTATTCATTTTATTCAGTTTTTTTATCTTTCCAAAAATATACCATGCGCGATTTAGGGGTAACACTTATTCTTTTGTTAAAACAATAGAATATTAGAGCACAAAAGAACGACAATACAATAGAATACAATACCATAGAATATATTAGAATACATAATTTTACCTAATACAATGAATGTGTACAATGTACAATAGAGCTAACACCCTAAATCGGGCATCATATGTCCAAAAAACTAATTATATGATGCGCGCAGTAAATTAACGACCTTGACCTTATGCTCCTTATCGCCGATATTGGTCAAGAAGGTGGCAAAAAATACAAACAAACACGGCTTTTGCAACACCTTTTAAATTATTTTGCACCTTGCACTTGAACGATACTTTCGGCTGAAAAGCAAATGTTGATTTTAAAAAGATTTCCTTGATCAGTTAAGAAGCATTAAACCGCCATTTTCTAGTTACTTTCGTTAAATTTCTTTATTTTTGTATACGTTCTATAAAATGAAATATATATTTTAATTTGTACATCATACATTTACCATAGATTTCATTGATACGTGACCCTTTAAATCAAAACTCCTCTGGGCAGTTGGCAATACTCTGCCGTCAATCATACCGAGAAACCAACTTTGAAATGCATGGCTTCGTCCGCTTCGAAGCGCCGATTGATCGTCTCATCGAGCTTATTTTCGAGAACTGTGTCAGAGGGCTAATACACAAAAATTGACTTAAAATGATGAACATTTAGTAGGAACATATGAAATGATTTCAATGATTGTTAACTAGCGAATAATATAGAGATCTTTTAACATTCTAGAATTAAACTTCTAGTTATTTTTTTTTCTGAAACTAATTATATATAATTGATGATATGAGACTTCCTTCAGTTAATGGGGTTGAGATTTATTTGGGACATCTCGTCTCCAAAGTTGACACAAGTTAGTTTACACTAGTTTTCCTTTCTCTGAGAAATCAGCTGTTAAAAAGTGCTTTTGGAGACTTTATTAATTAAGCATAGGAAACTTTACCTTCCCTAGTTAACATGGCTTTTGCAGCATCTGCATCGCGCAGAATGGCCCGACATCATTACTTATTCATGACCACCACACATAATGCCGGCTCGGGAGATCGCAGGAGTTTCAAGGCTCTTATAATAGCCCGGAGGCGGACGACAACGTTTCTCCATGTTTTCACAAATCGAATTGTTGGGAACTGAAAGAAAACTGAGTTATTTATACTATTTAACGCGCCGGCAAAGGCTTGCCGACGGATCGAAATGCACCAATGGCTATCACGTTTAAGACAAAAGATTTTGTAGGGCAAAAATTCGAAAAGCGCCAATGGTGTCTTAAACAAAAGGTTTAAAGCTATTGTAGTTTTCGAGTTATACAAATTTAACTTACTTGTTGTTATTGATGAAAATCATGAAAGTTAAAAGAAACAGCGATATATTATAAATCATTATTATATCGGGGCTGGGGAAGGGGAAATGGTAAATTAACTTCCATTGGGTTCGATCATAATCACTTCGCTCGCGCTCGCGCTCGCGCTCGCGCACTTGAAGATAGTGATACTTTATCATTTATAAGATTGCAGACATAGAGCACTCGCTGCTTACTTTTGTTCAAAAAGAGCGGAGAGCATGGCGATCGATTTAAAATGACGCGTGCGTGAGCCACGAGGAACGAACAAAAGTATCGAGCCGGAGAACTGAAAAAAATTCTCATGTTGGTCAGTTCCCGCGCGGCGATTATTGATCAATCGTTGCTCGCTCTATTTTCTTTGCAAAAAAAATACTAGCAATCTATAAACTTGATCGAAGATTCATTTGCTGACACCAATCTAAATTTTGTATGTGCATCGAGCAGCCTCAAACCCGTTCATTTTGTCTTTTCTGATGCTGAAAAATACACGTAAGATGCGGGTAATCGTATGATTTTAAGAAACAAAAGCTGACAACAATGGCACGAATCGTTCATTGTTTGCTTTGCCCGCCCACTTCAAGTTAATGAGTATTGCGGTGCGTGCCTGGCAACCAATCAATTAAGCCGCTTTTTGAGCGTCAATGAATAATAATGAGCGATATGGCAGATCTTGAAACTTTCGGCGCTGTAAGTAAATGTCGCGAGAACAATAGGCATTCTGCGCGATGAAATATTTTACATAGTTTTTATATTTTACGTTCTTGTCTATGAGCAATAAAAGTAAATAAAAGATATCAATTTTCATCCAAGTGAAGCTGTATGAATTGGTTGAGGTCAGTGACGTAACCAAATTCTGCCTCCCTGATCTCAGTGTCACACCCTGGCTTTTTAAATTCAAATGGCAACATTTCACAAACTAAGTTGGCTGGATAGCCACTCAGCGCAATTAGCTTTTGCTATTTCTGAGTGGCTGTGCTCTTTTTCTTTCACAGTTATTTCCCTTTAATGATTCTGCACTTTTGTATTAAGAGCACAATAAAGATTGTTGTTGTTGATTGTTGATCAGTGATGGACTCAACTTGCTTCCGTTGAGTTTTCGCTCTCTAGTGACAGTCCCCATTGGTCAAATCGTGCAGATATAAGGCAGTACCTGAGTCTAGGACTCTCCTTTTCAGTAAATGACGCATGTCCTTATTATTTACATCAATGCATATACTTATCTCTTACCTTCTTAGCTTCCTAACTTTGTACCATGTTTCACCAAGGTCTGCTTTCATTGCCAGGATGTCACCCGGTGGGATTGTGATTTTGAATACCTTCCCCAAGGCCTCCTTCAGAATACCTTCTCTTTCTAATTTATCCATGATGGCTCTTATTTCATGCTTTAGCTTGCATTGGTCCCTGCAGCACCGCGACTTTCAGCTGTTCTGGTCTCTGGTACTGCTTTGCTTTGAACGCCATTTTCTTCGGGGTGTTTGAATGAATAAAACATCGGACAGCGCGGGATTAATATTTGTAATAACCGATTAATTTCCTCGCCTTTAATTAAGAAATAGCACATTTCGTACTTCAGACAATAGGCGACAATATACGGCTGACATATCGTCATTTTGAACCTCATTTACATTCATGATAAGGTAAGGGCGCCGTTCTTTACTTAAATTATTATTTTGTGGATTATCTGCTATATCATACAACAGAGTTTCAAAAATGACCAAATTTTAAAACTATTTGTACAAATGACAACTGAAATGAAATCCGCTTTGCTACCAGGAGAACACGCAAATGCGTCAAGTGCCCCACTGATGCCACAGCGGGAAACAGATACGTATACAGACTGTTTGCGCTGCAGATGTGTTGTTCAGTTGCCAGTTGCTACGTAAAGCACGTAACAGACGAGCAAGCTTTCTATATGACAAGTGTCCGTGGCAAGTTTTACAAGTTTTACTTACTCGTGTGTATGAATAACAAGTTTTCTTTGACAAGTTTTGCCTTGACAAGTTTTAATTGCCCGTGTGAACGAATAAACAAGTTATCTTTGACAAGTTTTCTTTGTAGCCAGCAATACAATTGTACAGCGGACGAAGAAAACACAACGCCGTTTTATTCGTTGACCGTGGCTTACATCGGCTTACATGTATTTAAGGGAGAAATGGCATGGTAAGATCAATATCAGGAACTTCAGCTCTCATGAGCTCAAGAACCTCTTCGTAGTCAGTCTTTTTTTTTTTTTTTTGTTTCTATTTCTATAGGATTCTGCCTTTGTGTTCCACAAAGTTTCTCTTGTTGGAAGGTATTCTAGTTGACGTGATGTGGCAGAATCGGTCGAACGAACAGATTTAGCTGCAATGTTATCATCCGCCGTGAATGCTACTCCAAACAACAAGACCGCTGAGCGCCCGCGATTTCGCAACGATTCTTGTCAAGTTTTCCTTGTTGAGCATACAGACAAGCAAGTTTTGCAATGTGATCAAGTTTTTCTATTACAAGTTGCCTTGTTCAAAAGCTAGCATGCCAGCTTTTGAACAAGTGCACTTGACAAGGAAAATCTTGACAAGTTTCTATTTACACACGATCGAGCAAGTAAAACTTGTCAAGGCAAAACTTGTTATAGAAAACTTGCTCGTCTGTAACGTGCTTAACTCAGGATTTATCAGCATTTTTCAAAAAAATAGAAAGGATAACATGGACTTACTTTAAGCCTATGAGTCTATTTCCTTCTCTTTTGCAAGTAAAAAGAACCCCATTGTTTTTATTACGGAACGTCTTGCTTAACGAGGAAACTGAAATGGTCTGACATGATTACAGTTTTCTTAAAGATCTCTCGGTTTCATTCTCAAATTTCGCAATAACAGCAGAAAGATATTGCTGCTTGTGGAAAATTGTCTTGGACAAGAAAACAGAAAAGAAGATGTCTCGATTAACCACGATTAACCATGTTGAATTTAAAAACGGCTTTAGGAATATTCTTTGATAGCTTACGGTTAATCGTGGTTTGGTTAAGCGTGGAATTTCAAAAGATCGTCACATATTTATCTTTTTACAGCCATGCTACGTCCGCGTGACCAGTATTTTTGAAAATTTGAATGGAGTTTACAAGTTCACGCGTCGGTTTTGTAATCCTTCCCGCTGTAAAGGCTCCGTCAATTCCAAGCCCGCCCATCCCCCCCCTCCCCCCCGGGCATTTGTCGGGCATTTCATACCTTTTCCTTCCCAAGGGTGGGGCATTTGCTAAAACAGGTCAGCCCGGGGATGGGGCATTGTCAGAACAACGTTATCTTTTGGATTTAAAATTTCGCACATGCTTCCTTGTTTATTTTAAATTTCCTGATTGCCCCCAATATAAAAACATAAAAACTGAGTTGATAAACGTCGTTTGGGTCTCGCACTTTTCAAGTGAACCGGAGCAACAGACCGAACGCAATGATACTCCATTTTATTTTTAAAATAAGTTTCACACAATTTTCAAAACTGGCCAGCCTTGCCTTTCATTGCTACAGAAGATAATATCACGGTAAATTTTCAATTTTCGTTAACGTCTTGGATTCTTTCTGGACTAACCCAATGTAATAGAAATAATTCACGGTTTGGGAATCAATAAATTAAATATTCAAAGCGAGTACAGAAAAATTGGTAGCTTCAATCAACATGTCTTGAGTGATGGTGCAATGTGTGTCACGCAAATTTCGTTGAGGGGGAAGGGGTGTTTGACCCGTTTAAAATAAACCATAAATTTTGTTACGCAAGCGCACGAGTATAGGCTACTGGTAGCCTCTTGTTCACTCATAAACTTCGACCAGTTGTAAAAAAAAAAGCTTGCAGGTTTGTTGCCTGCGCTAATCGGATTGGCCGAAAAGATTTTTCGGCGCTAAGCTTTACGATCATGCAACACCTGACAGACAGCAAAAATATTAATGGCAGTCACCCTGCTAATATTTATAGCTTTTGTTAACCGCAGTTGAACACTCGAAGGCCTTAACTATTTTTAACGAAAACGACATTTGCCAATTCATTATAAGACGGTACGATCAAAAAGTATTTTCGTTAAAAAAAATCATGACAGGCAATTATTCTCTTTATGCTGCTACTGACTAAATTTTCTCATGCTTGCAGAAAAAATTCAATGGAATTTGAGATAAATACCGCGAGTTATATTGCAAAATGGTACCAAATATTACGAGAAAACAATAGCTACCATTACATTACCTATACTAATTAAATCCCCTCGGTTCCAAAATTATTTTAAAATAAAAATTCACTTTACTCATTGATCCTTCAAAAAAGGCAAGTGAACAAAACTCTGATGCAATTGTCCTTAATTTAAAAAAAAAAAATAGTTTCATGTAAACGACGAGGGAGGGCGACTCAGCATTGTTTGCAATCACTTGCTATTGACCGAATCGTTACTGCGAGTGTGACGTCACAAAGCAACCGACCCGCGACCGTCGCCATTGAAGAGAAGAAAGAAAAGACAAAAAACCCACGGCCAATATTGCTGTTATTCACTAATTGATCGTAAGCGTGCAAGCTTTGTTGCCAACAATGTCTGTGTACATGTATTAGCTTTATACATTGACATGTTAGTTCTTGTAAATTTATTATAACGGGGTGATAAGGCGATACAATCGAACATGTTTTCGTTTATACAAATTCACGACAGGCCATTATTCCCTTTATACTACTGACTGAAATTTATTAGTCTTGTAGTTAGCCAAAAATAATTAAATGAAATTTGGGATAAATACCTCGAGTTACATTGCAAAATTGTCCCCAATCTGATTACGAGCAGCGACGACTAGATACCATAAGAAATTATATTACCAAAACTAATTAAACCCCGGCTACTTTCCAAATTTATTTCCCAATAAAAAATTACTAGGCAAACAAATGTCCCACACTTTGTTGCAATTATCCTAAATTTGAAAAAGTCAATTGAAAGGAATTAGCATTTATTATTCGTGGCCTATAATGTGTATTGTATTGAACACGCCACAGTAGACACATCGCTTAAAGTTGACGTGATTTATAGTAAGAAAATTAAACTGGTACTGGATTCTTGGATGGATTTCATCATTTTTCGCCATCGTTGGAAACAGCTTCATTATTTATCTCATCTGTACTAATCGCAAACTCAAAACCGTTCCGAACTGCTTCATCCTGTCGCTTGCATTGGTCGACCTTGGACTGGGTTGGAGCTTGTTATTTCCCGACTCATTTACTTTGCAATTTTAGTCCATCAACCTGCTTTCGCAGCGTGGCAGATGACAATGCTGTGTTAATGATTTATTCCTCGACTACCAACCTATGTACAATGGCTCTCGACCGCTATATGGCTATTGTTAAGCCACTCACTTACACAACTTTCATTACAAGAAGACGTGCTTTGTATTTAATAGCATTTTCGTGGCTCGTTCCGCTAATGGCTTACTTTGTTCCCACTATTTGCACAAGTCTTCACGGATGCAGCATTAACCCAAAAGTCACTGTCGTCATCTGGACGACCATGTTTGAATTTATTCCTTGTGTCGTACTCCTACTTGTTACAGTGAAAATAGCAACAACAGCAAGAAAACATCATCAACAACTCAGGAGGTTAGATTCTCAACTGCGGTATAATGAACCGAGTCACAAAGATCACAGGATACCCACAATGTCGACAGCCCGCGTTATCGTAACAGTAGTGACTATTTTTCTCGTGTGCTATTCAGTTGAAGTTTACAGCGGCTCGCTTTGCTACTTTACTGATTTGTATCAAATCACGGATGATCTTTTCCATGTAGTGTTTTTTCTTGTAGTGACGAATTCAGCCGGAAACCCAATTGCTTATGTCTTGTTTAAACATTCAAAAGGAGCTTAAGGTAATTCCACTGAAATAGAACTTACAATAGATTCTTGTTTAAACTTTTCCTAAGAGATATTCATTATATGAGAACTTCAATTATAAAATAAAAAAGGGGGTGCCCGTATTGGTTAAGGAGCTGTGAGGCATTGAATATGCCCTATTTTGGCATTTTACTAGTGTTGTTATCGAAGTGCATTGCCATTATTTGAAAACTCCTCAAAACTCAAAAACTCATGAGAACATGCTAAAGAAGACTTCGCATACATTGTGTTGGACATAGGTAAACTTTTTGCAGTCGTTTCAGACAGAGAAGGCTTAGCGCTAAGCAAATATCAGACAAAATCCGTTTTCCTGATTACTAATTTCAAAATTGTTCCAAATATTACGAGTCCCTTCGGCTAGTAACCCATTGCATTACCTATACTAATTTTCCCCCTCAGGTTCCAAAAACACCTTCTTCCATAATTGAAGTTTAATAAAAGTACCACACTTTGTTGCAATTATCATAAATTAAAAAAAATATATACATATGCTCCTTGGCTCATGCCTTGTTGAGCATTCTATCTGGAGTGCACCAATGTGTGGGATCATCTGAGGTGGCTATATAGCCTAACCTGAACTCCAGCAAACGCGTTCCAAAATAAAATGGGTTTTTCCAAACTTGCTATTTTCCGTGGACTACATGGATATTTCTCGGAGCCTGTTCTGTGTTCATTGTGGATCTTATATTCCCAACAACAACCAAACTGATTCAGCAAAGAATGTCTTTATTTAACCAACTAAATTTTACAGTCCGTGTGAAACGTGAATAACAGTTATGTATGTGCTGAACCTAAGCTGCAGAAATTCTGCACTTGGCAAATTAGTGAATGCAATTAGGATGCAAAAATTCTGCATCTTGATCAATAGTTAAATATACTCAAATTCACTGCACTGAGCTAAGATGCAGAAATTCTGCGTTTGGTAAAATGAAGAAAATCAACCAATATCCACTGCACTGAGCTAAGATGCAGAAATTCTGCATTTGGTAAAATGACTAAAAATCAGCCAATATCCACTGCACTGAGCTAAGTTGCAGAAATTCTGCGTTTGGTAAAATGAATAAAAATCAGCCAAAATCCACTGCACTGAGCTAGGATGCAGAAATTCTGCATTTGGTAAAATGAATAAAAATCAGCCAAAATCCACTGCACTGAGCTGAGATGCAGAAATTCTGCGTTTGGTAAAATGAATAAAAATCAGCCAAAATCCACTGCACTGAGCTAAGATGCAGAAATTCTGCATTTGGTAAAATGAATAAAAATCAGCCAAAATCCACTGCACTGAGCTAGGATGCAGAAATTCTGCATTTGGTAAAATGAATAAAAATCAGCCAAAATCCACTGCACTGAGCTGAGATGCAGAAATTCTGCGTTTGGTAAAATTAATAAAAAGCAGCCAAAATCCACTGCACTGAGCTAAGATGCAGAAATTCTGCATTTGGTAAAATGAATAAAAAATCAGCCAAAAGCCACTGCACAAAACCAGCTACAGTAATTCACTTCTAATTCTAAAGGATTCAGAAATTCAGATGCCCAGTCAATGAACTGAACAAAACTGGCTATTCACATCTTATTCTAAAAGGATTCAGAATTTCTAATCCCCATGTCACTTACATGGAACTGAACAAAAAAGGCTATTCTTAAAAACTTAAAGGATTCAGAATTTCTGACTTCATCACTTAACCCTTTCACTCCCAGAGTCAATTATGGAGACTGTAGTGCAGTCCTAACTATTGAGTCTTTACTTTTGCATGTACTTTTGTATCAGTACTTTTGCATGGTACAGTTATTATTTGTTTTTCAATATTTTACAACACAAAATTTGGGATTTTTATTGAATTTTGATATTTGACACTTTTGGGAGTTAAAGAGTTGACTGAACAAAACCATGAGTGAAATTTGTGATCCCCCTTGCAGTTTGATATCAACTTAAGCAGTTGAAAAACAACCCGATAAAATTCAGGCTTGAATTCAGGCTTCTAATTAATTCTGAAAAGGGATTCAGAATTTTAATTTTTGTTGCCCCCATCACTTAAACGAACAAGACTAATAGGAAGGTCCAGCCTGTTTCTGGATGTTTTCTTTGTATTGTGTTTTTCCTCTGATGTTCACAAGGAGATGCCACTGGTCATCCTTCTTTTGGCTAAATGAATGATCTCATTTGTAGTTCTGCTAGTGATTCCATTTCCTGAAAATCAGATATAGTATTGACCTTTAAATTACTCAAATTTAGCACTTATTAATCAATAAAATTAATATTATATGTATAATATTTCATGACATTAAGTAGTGCAAAAACCCAAGGCTTCCCTAGCTCAACTGCCTTTTACAGAAACTGTCTATTTAACAAGCTTGTTCCACCTACATGTACATGTAGGTCAACATACACAACTGTGACTTGAATTTTGTTTAATTTCTAAATGGTGCTCACCTTTACAATGTGCATTTGTGGGGGTACAGGTGTAGCTAAATCTGTAAACATTCAAAAAGAACTTTGGCTGTGTTCCAGAATAGAGCCAAAAATCTGCAAAACAATAACATCATATACAACTTAGCCCAATGAAAATTCCTCTGCAAGCCCAAGTGCATGTAAATTCTGGCTTCTTTCAGACAACAAGACAGGTCTAATAGCCCTTACTAATAACACTAATACATAAGGGCAGGGCTGTCATTAAGGGCCGGGGGCTGGGGATTTCCCCCGGCTTCTATGAGCATGAACCCCGGCTACTTTCATAGGAAACAAAAGAAAAATAAAACCCAAAGAACTTCCCTGCTGTTGAATTCCCAGCCTACTAATTATTGCATATACCTGGCAACTTGAAATCTTAGTGACAGCCCTGCATAACAGTAAATAAAAGAAAGCAAACAAGCTATTGACATTGATTTTATTGATACACAACATTTAGACAAAAATCTCAGAGCAGTTGGCAATAGACATCTGTCACTCTTATCTTACATGGGAGGAGAAAGGAAACCAATTTCATTTTTCACTGCTTGTTGATTTCTTTTTGGGCCTGAAAACTATATTACAGATATTGCCCTCATCACTTTGCGGTTTGGTTTTTCAATTGAAATTTAACATGGAATTCACTCGTCAGGCAGTGAATTTTTCTTTGATACAAGAAAGGTGTTGGGTTACAAGTTTCGGTTTTGAAAATAATAGGAAAGCTCTGCTTTGGACAGCATCTTTGTTTCTAAAGCAACCGAGGGACCGTTTCATTTCAGTGTATCATCAAAATTTCTTTCAATTAGGTCAGTACAGTATGCTTGTTCTCATTAACTTATTTGTTTGATTTAGACAATTGCTTTTTCTTAGCATGAAATATTGTTTTCTTTCTTTGACATTCATTCACAAGGCCAAAAAAGCTTTAGCTTTTAACACAAACTAGGCATAACATTTGATTAATCTATTTAGGAGAATATCTCAGTTATATAGTAGGGGATTAAATGTCTTAATATTGGAGAGGAGTCTACACACCACTGTACGTGTAAATTTCGAGTTCCATTTAAGGCTTTTTGTACCAATAATGCATAATGGAGCGATTTTAGAATACCCGTCCACTTATGCGCCGATCAATTCGAAACATCAACATCCACCCCCCCCCCCCCGGGCATTTGAACATTTCCTATGCCCGGGGAGTCGGGCATTTGATTTGAAAGGCCATCCCGGGGTGGGGAATTTGACTTTGCCCAGGTGGGGTGGGGAATTTGAACCGGAAATGTCCCAAATATCGTTTTTGTTTTAGTAGAGGCCTATTAAAGGAAAAAATATCGTTTTTGTTAGTGGCAAGTGAAAAAGGGGCTAACAAAGCTTTACAATGTTTTTGAAGGTTTGTAAATTGTAGATTTTTAAAATATAGCTTCAACTGCCATTCAACGCGTACTAGAGATTTCGAAGTCAAGGTGGCTGACTGTATTGCCAGTCCGCAGATCCGCAGATCTTAAACGGCCATTAATTGAAAAGAAAAAACACTGTAAAATCAGAATGAACAACGACCTCTCTCTCAGGAAACATTTGTCAGTTGCTATAAAATGCGTTTAGATTAATAAATTTTCACTTGGTGGAATAACGCTTGCAAACGATTTGTTCAAAACCCAACTTTACAACCGCTTTGCTAAATATTTTTTGCAACATTTGTTGATCACACGAGGAATTACTCAATTCTGAAAAAAATTATCGAAAAGTAAATCCCCAAACAATAACAAATTCATTTCGACGTGGTGTCCACAGCGGAAGTACCGTGCAGTGAAATATCAGTTGCAAAGTATACGCGGTTCAGTTGAGTATATTCTCGAGGAAAACACTCGGTAGAATAAATCAGAAAAACTGAATGCAAAGTGTGTTTTTTATTCTCACTAAAAACTTTTGATCTTTAGGAGGGGCATTTGACCATCAAATCCTGTGCTATGGTGGGGTATTTGAATGCAAGTTTAGCCCAAGGGGGCGGGAATTTGAACAAGTCGATCTTCAAAAGTTCAAATGCCCGGGGGGGGATGTTGATGTTTCGAATTGATCGGCGCATTATTTACATATTCCCAAACGTTTTAAAGAACGAAGCATATGAAAACAAAAGAACCATTCTTATTCAAAGAGATGCAAATAAGTGGACGGGTATTCTACAGTTTAGCCCATTTGACTGAACCTTCTTTTGCTGTGAGTGACAACACGTGTTTGAATGTTTGCTGTGTGGTCTTCGCTTTTCTTTAAAACTCTTGAAAATTAATCACTTTACTTACATGAAACAACACTGCAAAGTTTCTTCTGGCTTCTAACGCTCCAAGAATGTAAAATACATTGCATTTATTTCCCGAAGCGACCATAAGTTCTTCGAGTTGACCGTTAAACGTTTCAACAACCCGCCATGTTGGTTGTTGAGCAAGCTAGTTCCCAGGGAAGCCGTGAGTTCGGCACATGCGTATTGCGAGTTCTAACGTCACGTGGGGCTTTTGAGCCAATGGGAAAGTGTGAGAATTTCAGTTTGACTTTCACGCGGGCAGAGTTCGGTTTCCTGGAAAACCAGGATCGGGGATCGAGGATCGAGGATCGAGGATCGGGGATCGGGGATCGGGGATAAAAATTTTTTAAAAAAATTAAAAATATAAATAAAGAAATATATAAATAAATATAAATAAAAAATAAAAAGTGATACATATTGTGACTCGCATACAGGACAATTTCACACGCCTGACTCACAATTCCGGACTACTTGTTCATTAACCATTAATGTTAAAAACTGAATTCAATTTCCACCCAAAATAGTCCAGTGTGCGGCGCTAAATGTTGCGTTTGAGTTCTAATAACAAGCTAAAAGGTCTTGTTTCGAGTTATGCGTGATCTTGGGAAGATCGCGCTGAGATTTCGAGCTTTGCACCGCGACAGGTATACTACTGGTATACGTTGGATCACGTGGATGATCTTATCAGCTTAAACAAGTGAAGACACATTACGTAGATCACAACGAAAAACTATGTGGAGCATATTGTGGATGAATTCAGGAAAATATCTCCGTTTGCTGTAGCACATACGTGTAAATAAACCACACAAAAACTGCGGGTGTCTCAATTCTTTAATTGTGGTTTCAAGTTGCAACCGTGACAGCGAGGAAATAAAATACGTAAGTTGCTTTCTTTTATATACGCATCGTTTGGACAATATAAAGATTGTTGTTTTAAAGTTTGTGTTCTGTTGAACTTAAAATGAATAAACGTGAACTGCGCGTGAAAATAATTTCTCTGTCACGGTTGCAAAACCGCAATTAACTGAGACACCCGCAGTTTTTGCTGAACAGCTTTATATAGTCACGTCCGATCCGCTCGCTATTGTGATCAGTATCACTGGGATAAAGTGCTTCATTTTCCAACATAAAACACAACTGAAAATAATATGAATAGTCGAAATAAAAAAATATAAAATAAAACTCAGAAGTCAACTTGACATGGAAAAAACCTAGTCAGAGTATCTAATGCAAACACAATTTGAACAATGAGACTCTAGTGTGGTTTATTTACACGTATGTGCTACAGCAAACGGAGATATTTTCCTGAAATTCATCCACAGTATGCTCCACATAGTTTTTCACTGTGATCTACGCTGTATCTTCACTTGTTTAAGCCGATAAGATCATTAACGTGATCTAACGTGAGAAGTATGCCTGTCGCGGTGCGAAGCTCGAAATCTCAGCGCGATCTTGCCAAGATCACGCGTATCTCGACTCGAAACAAGACCTTTTAGCTTGTTATTAGAACTCAAACGCAACATATAAATAGTGCCGCACACTGGACTATTTTGGGTGGAAACCAAATTCAGTTTTTAACGTTAATGGTTAATGACAGGAGCTTTAATGAACAAGTAGTCCGGAATTGTGAGTCAGGCGTGTGAAATTGTCCTGTATGCGAGTCACAATATTTATCACTTTTTTTATTTTTAGTTTTTATTTATATTTTTTATTTATTTTTTAATTTTTTTATCCCCGATCCCCGATCCCCGATCCCCGATCCCCGATCCCCGATCCCCGATCCCCGATCCTCGATCCCCGATCCTGGTTTTCCAGGAAACCGCAGAGTTCAATAATTTTACGTTCTAACGTTTATGGCAAGAGGAGTTATACATGTAAAGAAGATGAATTATCTTGTGGCTACCTTTTCTCCATGTGAAGTACTATTCCAGTCAAGTTCAAGGACGTTGTATGAGGAAAAGGTAAGCATTTATAGGGAAGCTTTGTAGACGGTTTATAGCAGTGTTTGTACGAAGCACAGCCATGAGGTTTCTTTGCTTGTAAGCTTATACATGTATTTTCATTTTCGCAAGTTAGTCTTGAGAAAACTTTGTCTTTTTACAAACATAGAGCTTAAAAGTTAAATATCTGAAGTTAGAAGTTGCGTGGGATTCTGGCAGGATTCCTGAGAGGAATAGGGCACCACAGATCAAGTAGCACGATGACATCTGTTTGCTTTCATGTTAGTTAAAACTTATGTCAGGGCGTAAGGGACCGATCGTTTATTACGTCCCAGGGGGGGGCGGTGGTTTTGAGGGGGGGGGGGGGGGGTATAATTTTAAAACAAGCCCGTTTTAGGGGGGTAAATTTTTCCATTAGGTGCTCTAGAACTGCTCTCAGACCTCTGGCTGTAGAATTCGTCTGTGTCCCGTCTTTTGACCGTAGAAGAACGGACTCCAACAGTAACAAAACTTCGTCATCACTGAGACACTGGAGTGACGATCGCAAGTATTTCCCTTTGGTTGACTTTGCTCTAACCTCCGACCTTTTCTCCTGCCAACTCAGCGAAACCTTCACTTGAGATACATCTTTGCATGATTTGTAAGTCGCCATATTGAATGCCATGTAACCAAGCCTCGTACCCAGGGCCTTATCAACAATACCTACAAGTACTAAATTTATAAAAAAAACGACTGACAATAATTTCATACACACTGACGGTCGAGGCCGTCTTGTAAATGGGAGAAAAGATAAAACGAGATGTTCAATATATAAAAGATAAAAAATCTAAAGGAAGGAGAGAATTTTGGCCTCCTCGCGAATTTGGAGGGGGGGGGGGGGTAAATTTTTTACACAAGAATTGGGAAGGGGGGGGGTATAAATTTTACTTCAACATATTTTGGGGGGTTCAGTTTTGAAACACTGCACTTTTTTAAAAACCACCGCCCCCCCCCCCCCCCCCCCCCTGGGACGTAATAAACGATCGGTCCCTAACATGTCGATAATTTCGAAAGTCGATAAAAATCGATCGTTGTCGATTTAATTCGATACTAATTAATCGACAGGTATCGGACATCGATGAAAATCGATCATAAGATTTCTTGTGATTTTAATTTTGATCGATTTTCTATGTTACAATTCGATTTTGATCGATTTTAATCGACAAGTATCAAAATGTGAAGATGTATGGCAGGAGGCAAGACTGTACTGCAGTCGAACGCGGGCTAATGAAGCAACAACAAACCACTTGGTTGCTCATTTTTTTTTTAACTTATTGTCATACAGATTTACTTTAGAGCTGTTTACACTTATATAAAATGCTCTTCAAGCTACATGTATTGATTATTGGTCTGATTAATTTCGCAGCTTATTAAAAATATTGTTAAAATCTTGTGATTATCGACTTTTATCGACAAATTAAACTTGTGGATTGAAAATTATCGACAAATATCAAGTACTAACAACTTATCGACTACATGTACGTTTTCAATGATCCATTTTGATCGACATGTTACACCCTGGTTATGTTGACCACTTTTTAACACCCTTCTTCAGCAGGGTTGATATATACATGTAAGAATGACCCACTCAATATTTTTTTTTGTATTTTAATACAAAATTGCAATTTAAGAGCTTGGAGAGATTTCAGAATACCCAGCAACTTATTTACATGTTGCTAAACAGTAAATGTTTAAAAGGAGCCATTGTTATTCAAAATAGGTGGCAGGGTATTCTTTAGTTTAGCCTTATTTACCAGTTAATTGTATCAAAAACAAAATTCTCAATTGTGATTGGTCATCCGTCTGCCTATTTCTTACGTATTTACAACTTTTTGTAATTGGATAGCTGTAATTGGACACCTATGTTGCATGCGCGTCAATCAGTTGCATTTAAATGAGTTCCTTTTTCTGTTTTCCTCTTACTTTCCAACTGATAAAAAATATCCTGCATGTTTTGAGTGCAAAAAAGTCAACAGGGTTTTAATTTCAAATTTTGTTATTGATGCGATTAATTAATAATTGAACTTAGTGTGGTTCAATTCAGGGGTAATCGTGCCTGTAATTTCAAATCGTCCTTGTGCTACCTGCTTGTCCGATTTGAAATTACTTGCCCGGTTACTTCCTGAATTGTACTCCACTCAGTCCAATTACTAGTTGCTCACATGCAACAATTTGTTGCAGTTTTTGGTTTGTATTTTTAACCAAAAGAACATTGTTTTAAAACAGATTTGTTGTAATTAAATTTCACAGTGAGCCAACCCGAGCTGAGATGCAGAACAGCTGCACCATTCAGTTTTTGTACACAGATCGTGAAATTTTTTAGTTATTGTTCTTAGAGAATAGCACTGCATACTATTACTAAAAATAGATCGACCCCCACATGTATGCGACTCGGACAAAGTTTGCCGTCAGCTAAAAGGCTTCGTATGAGCGGGATGTGTTTTGGATCTGAAAAATCAGTGAAATCAGCAGTAAACATGATTTGAACATTTTTAGGGCTTCAAATATAATAAATACAAGGAAATGTTACATCAGGAAGCGAAAAACTGATTCTGTAATGTAGATTTTGGCTTCAAATTTAATAAATTATGTGACGAGGCTGCACAGTGAAATCCGATCATCGGACTTCCAATCTATAAGCTCTCATGCGATAAGGCTGAAAATATTTCACGACTTGTACCCAAGATGTGTGCATGAAAAAAGATGAGTGGATAGGTTCCAAATGATCCAGAGTATACATGTAGTGTATGTATTTGATACAAATACTGTTTATCGACCCCCATTCATACAAGCAAAGCAGAACAAAAGGTCTTAAAGATGACAACACAAATTTGTTTTTGAACAAAAATACTGTCTTTGAGTGCATGTATATTTAGCAAATTTCCACCGGTTTTCCGTGGTGTGGACTCTTATTTACCACGATTTACATCGTCGCATGGTCAAAATTTGCTGCCGACTCACTCGTGGGTCCACACCACGGAAAACTGGTGGAAATCTGTTTTTTTTACCACAATATTTAGGAAAAAAGACAAGGAAAAATCGAAGTTTCGTTACAAAATGTGATGCATTGCGTGATGTTAGTGTCAGCACTGTTGTCTGCACTCTCATTTACCACTCGCATCGACCAATCAGATTGCGATTGTCTGAGTCACAATGGGGGGTCAAAAGTATTTCATCTCATGTCATTAGTGTGCAGTGCTACATGTATTACTCTAGATAGGCTTTTGTTTAAATGAATTTTAAAATAAGTGTAAGGTGCAGTGGATTTTAGACAATGTGCCCTATAAAAATGTAATTAATATTATCATTATTACTAATACATGAATTAATTTAGCAGCAAATAATTGTTAAGGTGGCTGAACACAGTTTGTACACTCTTCAATTTCAGCTGCTTACAGTATGTGAGTCAGTGCATGCAAAGTTTTGAGAAAAAGAAACGTGGTGCCTATTCAGCGATCATTTTATTTTGCTCAGCGTGGATCGCGAAAATGTTGTTTGTCGTCTTAAAATCAAACAATTTGTTGTTTGTAAAAATGTTTGTTGAATCAATAGATAATCTACGTATAGAACCATTGAAGAAATACTGTACACTCCCTTTTTGGTCATTTTTGTCTTTGGATCGAGAACCCAGTCAAATGCAACGCATGCGCAGTTGAGCACAAAATTGTGACTGGATGTTTTAGTGACTTTCATTGACACAACCTGCCACCAAAGGAGATTTTTACAAAATGCAAACATATTAAACAACAAATTACAGAATATCCCTCTGTCAAAATTACATGAGACCAGTGTTAACATGTGAATATTTTTACGCGTTTACTGGAGACAAATGATGGACAAAATCTAATGATTAGATTTCCTGAAAATAAACGAAACCAAATATTGCAGGCTGATTTATTATCCACCATGTTGCCATGGTAACACCCTAAGAGCTCAACAAAAATTTAAAAATATAAAGCTTGTTGCTTAATCTTATGCCTCGCCAATTTTGGGTACCCAGACATTAGTGGTTTTAAAATGATAATAGATGATGCATACATGTACGGCTGTAGGTACAGTAAAACTGTGTTCAGCCACCTTACATGTAAGTACACTGCATGTCATTGACTACAGTGCAAAATTTATGTATCCTTTCAATTATGGGCATGTGCCCTAGTGACATAATTTATGCATCATTCATTCGTTGTAGATACAGTAGTAAATTAAGTGGAAAATAAGGTCGTGCAGAATTTTTGCATCCACCTTTTTCAAGCCACTTGGTTGAGATGCAGAATTTCTGCATCATTTATGTGTTATAGATAAAGTAGTGAATTAAGCGGAATATAAGGTCGTGCAGAATTTTTGCATCCACCTTTTTCAAGCCTCTTGGTTGAGATGCAGAATTTCTGCATCATTCTTGTGTTGTAGATGCAGTAGTGAATTAAGCGGAAAATAAGGTCGTGCAGAATTTTTGCATCCACCTTTTTCAAGTCACTTGGTTGAGATGCAGAATTTCTGCATGTTGAGATGCAGAATTTCTGCATAATTTATTTGTTGTTGATACAGTAGTGAATTAAGCGGAAAATAAGGTCGTGCAGAATTTTTGCATCCGCCTTTTCAAGGCCACTTGGTTGAGATGCAGAATTCTGCATCATTCGTTTGTTGTAGATACAGTAGTGAATTAAGCGGAAAATAAGGTCTTGCAGAATTTTTGCATCCACCTTTTTCAAGCCACTTGGTTGAGATGCAGAATTTCTGCATCATTCATTTGTTGTAGATGCAGTAGTGAATTAAGCGGAAAATAAGGTCGTGCAGAATTTTTGCATCCACCTTCTTCAAGTCACTTGGTTGAGATGCAGAATTTCTGCATCATGTATTTGTTGTAGATACAGTAGTGAATTAAGCGGAAAATTAGGTCGTGCAGAATTTTTGCATCCACCTTTATCAAGTCACTTGGTTGAGATGCAGAATTTCTGCATCATTCATTTGTTGTAGATACAGTAGTGAGTTAAGCGGAAAATAAGGTTGTGCAGAATTTTTGCATCCACCTTTTTCAAGCCACTTCGTTGAGATGCAGAATTTCTGCATCATCCATTTCTGTTGGAGTTACTCTGCTGTAGTTTATCTGCAGTAGTTAGGCCTTTGGATAAGAATACCTTTTCCATACTGCAATTTTACAGGCCATTTTCTGTCTCCGACTGTTACCCGTAATTTTTAACTGTAGATTTTAAGTGTGAAATTCTCTTCCGAATAAATATGGTTTATTACAACAACTGTTTAAAATTGTGATTTCGTCGTGTTTACAGGGTATGGCTCCAACTTATGGTATTCCTGCAGTGAAGTATTTTAATTTTCGGCGGAAATCGCGTTTTATGCCGTGCTAAATTGGGCTTTATGACTGAATTTTGGATTTTGGAAAAACCCATTTTATTTTGGAACGCGTTAGCATCAGCACTGCACTGATGAGGCTCAAAAGGCTGAAACAGTACTGTCTGCAGTAAGCGTGTAAGCTTTGTTGCCAACACTGGCTGCGGCCGCACGTGGTGAGTTGGGTTATTTTGGTACTGGGTTATTGTTTTAGAAACCCGGTTAAAATTCCAAAATAAAATAACTCCTAGTATTTTTTCCTCTTAGTTTCGTTTCTGACTTATCCATGTTCGCGTGCTAGAATTAACTGATGCATCAGTTCTTTCTGGGTTGATTTTCATGACAGGGCCTGGTCATTCTTCTGTTGCTCTTTAACAATACAAAATGAGGTACTTGTCTAGCTGTAAATTACGTACGTTGTCCAGTGTGAAAATATATGTTAAGAAGGCTGGCATATTTATATTCCTCCTGTCATCGACACAGACGACATTTCTGAGCCACCCTTAATTAACCGTCCTCGCTATAGAAATTGCTTCAGATTAAACCAAAACACTCCTTAGATGAAAGCCTGGATGCGCTCTCGCGGGTAAATGAAAACTTGTCTGCAAGTGGCCAAAATGTAGCCCCCGCCTAGAAAAAAACAATACCCATCGGCTAAACTAAAGTCAACACATCATTTCCCCTTCATTCGAAATTGTATACGGCATTAAATTGTATTCAAAATTGTATACGGCATTAACTTTGAACAGAAGCTTATCACGTAGAAGCGTGCAACTTTTCCTTATATGTTCAGAACTATGCTGGGGATTATTAGAAGTCCCAACCGACCAATCAGAATCACGGATTGATTTTTTTTGCCCTTATATGGAAGGAGGTTTTCAGCTCCACGCGCGTACGCGCGGCCGCTCAAATCGGCAAGAAAACTTCGAGGAAACTACAAGCGCTTCGCGAAATATGGACAGCTTACTTTCACGGCTATTTTCGTTGCTACCAAATTAAATTTTGTAGTTCAAAACTGAAGAGGAGAAGAATTATCGAATATTCTAGTGGTTCTAAGAAGATGACGACGGAGTAAGGAACGACGAAAAGCTCAACACCGCGAAATATGGACAATTGTGCTCAGGTTTTTTCTAGCCTAGTTTCATCTCTACCAAATCACCACTAAAATGGTTCTTTAAAGAATTTCATGCGCAATATGGTAATGTATTTCCTTTAGTTATTCAAATGTAGTTTCAAATTAGGAAGATCGTTTAAGTCAGGTTTTGATGGTAGTAACGAAATATGAATTGTTTTTAATATCACAAAGACATTGAAGCGTACGGAAGAAGCGAAGCAAATTCTCATGATTCAGTTCGCAATGCCATGTGTTTTTCTGTTTTATTTTGAAAACAAAAGTGTTTTTACTCTCCTTTTCGCTTATAATTTATCGCTCAAACATACAATATTTCGTGTCTGACTTGAGCTTAGGGTTTATCTTCCCAAATCGGTTGGTAAAACTTGTTGTAAGCATATAGATTTTGAAATATGAACGGCGGCGCGGTTTTTATAAATATTCAGTTCGCTGTATTTTAAACAGCCAACAACACTTTTTAAAACTTTCACCGACTTTGTCAACCCTTCCTTACCGTGGTTTTTCTTTGTATATAATATAATTATTCTTCAAAGCGATTTTATAGAGGAAATGAGCATACCAAATCAGTTAGTTTCAAACAGTGTTTCAGTTAGCTCTCGAGCCTACTTGTTTTCCGAATTTATGGTTTCGTAAGAGAAAGTTCGATTCTGATGATTTGTATCTTGAGAAATAATTTAACGTACTGTTTTTAAAACTGAGTTGCGTTAATTTTTTTGTTTGTAAATGTGGCATCGCTTAGGTTCTGAACTCACGGAGTGCGTTTTCATCATCTCGACAAAACTAAATTGCGGTTGTCTCGAGGAATTTCAAAGTTTTCTTATCATTAATTTGCTTTCGAGCAGAAGCTATCATGAGCTTCTGTTTCGAGTTACGATTTGTTACGAGTAATTTTAACTGTGATAAACTGGCTGTTGAAGATCTGAAATGACCTTCAGTTTGAAATACGTACAAGTTATTTATTTTATCCGAGTACATTGTATTTGTGTTTGTTTTTAAATAAAAGTGTTTTTGGGATAACTCTACATGTTGTTTGCATTTTTATTTCATTTTCATCTTTCTTTGATGCAGGTGTCCTAAAGTTTTGAACTCTGTGTTTTTATCATTTCACCGTATTTCATTCATTAACTAATTTTGATTGCTGGTATGTTGCTGTACGAGACACAAATCGCTGTGGAGTATTGAGTTAAACCTGAGACGGTAAACAATGGGAATGTTTTCGCTCTACACTGGTCAAGTTTTTCACGGTGCATACAATTTCTCCTTTTCTCCGCTTCCTCCAGTTCGGCATAATATCGGCCTTCTTTTCTCCAAAGGGAGTCAATGGCCGTTTGAATAGTATAAAGTTGACATTTTGGTCGAGTCTCAGAACTGCAAAGTGGAACTATTGACCTTTGTAGCAGCTTGTTTGAAACAAGATACAACATGCGCGAGTGTTGTGGGAGCGTGGAAGGAGGTTTCTTTTACAACTTCACGTTAGAAAGTAAATTCTGATTGGCTCCCCGCGTTTTCTAAACATAGGCACGCATTGCGTGCATGAGCTATTTTGGAAAATTATCTAAATGATATGAAATGGTGAAAGCAACAAAACAGCGGAAGTAAACTCGCACAAATAACCGCTTGCAGATGTACGTTTTTTAAATCCTCCGGCCCTCCCACTACCAAAAAAAAAATACCGAGATAACCAACAGGGTCCCGTTTCTCGAAAGTCCCGATAACTTTTCGGGCCGGGAAACCCATCTTATGTGCGCAATGTATTTATTAAAGATAAAAATTTTGTTGGTTTTTAAAGCTAAGCAATAAAATTCTAAATTGACAAAACAAGTCGGGCTGGTTTGAGGGCTAAAAAATGCATCACCATTTTATAGATTCTGATTTTAATATAGCTCCGGGCCCGAAAAAAGGGACTTTCGAGAAACGGGCCCTCTGGGACCAAAAACTCTATTAAGGTGGAAAAATGCAAAGTTTGCTTTTGTATTCTAGCCTAAAGGGTTAGGTATGAAAATATGTGGGAACGAAACCACAAGTTTTCGCTATCTTTTTTTCACGGGATTTCCGGAGTTATTTTTTGACGAAACTACGGCTCCAGTGAAATGAGCAACTTGTTTCAGTAATCAGTGTATTAAATGTCAACCAAAAAAGTCCTGCACAGAAATTTGATGCATCCAAATTGAAGGCTTATTATTTCCTGGAAATTTGTATCTTAAGTCTATTTTTAAAGGTTTCTTTTATTATTTACAAAAAAAAACGTGGAAAAGGTTCCCTTTGGCTTAGAAGACGCAAACTAATTAAATTAAATTGTTTTCAACTCCAAACTACAAGCTAATTAAATTAGTGTCACGAAAATTCTTCGAACCACCTGTTTCTGTAATGTCAACCAGAAAAGTCTTTCACAGAAACTAAACGCATGAAAAATGAATATTAGTAGTCTCCTAGTAAATTGGAACTAATATTATTTAGGCCCCGTTTACACGGGTCCGGACACATTTTTGCACGGACGAATTTTGATCCTAGACCACGTGTTTACATGGATCCGTGCAAATTCTGTTACAGATTGCAGTGGTGTTTACACGGAACTTGCACACTTAGCCGTTCAAAAATTCGTCCAGTTCCGCCGGTCCCGTGTAAACGCAAGGTGGAACCGTGCAAGTTTTTGTCCGTGCAAAAATTTGTCCGGACCCGTGTAAACGGGGCCTTAAACAACTGTTTTTATTCTCCACAAAAAAGTCGTGCAAATAGAAACAGAAACTAATTAGATTAAGTTGTTTTCGACTCAAAACCACAAGCTAATTGAATTACTTACACGAACATTGTTGAGGTTTAATAACATTTGGAACCAAACACCTTTTCCTGTAATGTCGACCAGCAGAAACTTAGCGCATCCAAAATGAATTTTGCTTTTGTCCTAGTAAGTTGCAACTAATATTTTTTAAACAGGCGTTTTTTAACGCACTATATAAATTAATTACATTACGTTTTCTCGAAAACATGTTGAATTCCATCACGTACCAGTTTCTATAAGGTCAAAGTTCAATATTTGCACGTCCACACAACGTGACTGCTCATACAAAATACAGTCGCTTCTCGCTTATAGTAATCGCTTGAGGCATACAATTAATAACCTACACATCAGCTCACATTAATTCAAAGAAAGATAAACGTTTTACATACTGTAAATTGTAGATTAATTGCATTACATTTTCTCTGTTGAACTCCATGCATCACGGACAAGTTTCTATAAGGACAAAGTTCAACATTTTCACTTGCAGACAGCGTGTCTGACAAAAAAAATCCAATTTTAAATAGTAATCGCTTGAAACCCAGGCTTGAAACATACAATTCATGTTCCGCATCATATTATTTGAAATCGGCTTGCCGTTTTTGCAATAAAACTATACTCATACTTCAGTATAAGCTCACCTATGAACGTAACCGCAGTCCACATTTTTTGGACGTCTCATCCCCCGCAGACCATTCTACCATTCATGCATAGGGCACATTATAGGCGGTATTTCCGAATAAATGTCCTTGATATTGCCAGGTTAGCAAGCCAGTCGGGATTAGAGAACAGTTCCCAAGCAACAAATTTTCAAAACTTTACACTTTTAGTGTTTGCGGCAACAATCGCGGAGATTCAAGATGGCTGATTTTCAATTCATGTCAAGTGCCCTTCTTTGTCCTTCAGTAATACCATTTTAGAAGCGAAAATTTGATTGGATGACATAGTACACGGTGTACATACTAGAGGCAATCTGATTGGTGTGACATAACCCAAGACATACATACAAACAAACAAACATACAAACATCACAAACCAACCTTTGCGCCTGCTAATGAGCTATTTTTTTCAAAATAGCTCAAAAAATCACCAGCATTGGACGCGAGTTATGCCCAGTCCACACGTATCCGTTTTCGTTTGAAAACGCAAAAGTTTTTTCCAGTTTTTCAAAATCTCTCCGTCCACGCGTAGCGTTTTCGAATCGTTTTTGCTTGTCCACACGTATACGCAAAAACGACTGAAAACGCTTCAAATGCCTCTAAAGCGCATGCGCACCACTGAGTTTAGCCGAGCCTGCGAGTTGTTTGTGGCTTTTCATCGCTTTGGATAGTGAAAGCACTCTCGAGATATTTAGTCGTCTTCTCCTGAAGTGTATTTGCAAATTCAGGAGAGCAACATTAATCTGCAGACACGCAATTAAGCTCGAAATCAAACCAAGTAAGAGAGATGCTAGCCTGCGAATGTCCACCATGTTGACAATCTTGTTCCCAGAGTCCTCGTTACCCTTGTCCACTGAGCGGTGGAGCGGCTGACTGGAGCAAACGCGTGTGCAGTGTACTGAATTCGACCTCTTGACGTCATCGTTTTCGAAAAGTTCCGTTTTCAGGTGTCCACACGAGAACGCGAAAACACCGTTTTCAAAAGTTTCCACTTTGGAAAGCGTTTTCTAAACTTTCCTTTTTCGGTGACCGTTTTCATCGGATACGTGTGGACGAGAAGCGAAAACGGAAAAAAAACTTTTGCGTTTTTAAACGAAAACGGATACGTGTGGACGGGGACTAATCGCTTCTATGTTATGAGCTTCTGCATTGAATTAACCTAAATAAGGCCTGCCATAATCTCAGCACCTAAAACAAATTATCGCGGAACATTTAAAACCACAGATTGAACTGAATCCTGCAAATTTAAACGCTTTGGAATAATCCCTAGGGAAACATGCCTTGTCAAAATAAACCAAAAGAGGGCAGTTAATAAAAGGAAACTGACTTTACTATGTCGTTATTTTTTTTGGAAATATTTATAATAGATCTTTCATTTGGCAGTATAACTCACCTTAAGGTGATTCCTCAGTATTGCACTGCGCATCTTGTACTGCGCATAACACACGTAATTCGCAACATCGGCAGCATTAAAACATGGCTGCTTTTTTGGCCGGAAACCTCACCAGGCATAAAAATGGGCGCTTCATAAAATCATCAGTGAAAAAAAGAACTGAAATTTTGTTTCAAGATCTAGAGAGAAAAAGAAAATCAAACGACAGTGTAAGCGCCTGAAAGGCCTGCAAGCTCGTTAGAAAATACGACTGTCTTTTTCTCTCTAACGAGCATGGTGACCTATATTTTTTATTGCATCATTTTGATGTTAAATTAATGCTTTTTAAGTTAAAAAAGTTAAACAAAAATTCCTCGACAGGAAAAAAAGATATCGCTAAAAACGTTCTCAAATCAGTTACTCGTGAGAGCAAATTGATGACCTTGAAAACATGGACGCGAGGAATATTTTGAGTCCGTGTCATTTGAAGATGTGTGACTTTTTTATAACTTTTATTTCAAAGTGTTCCCATATGGTGGAGACTTAAACCTATCAAGTTTTTTTGAAGAATTGTAAACTTTGTTTTCACGGGTTACCGGGAAAAGAAACATGAACCGATCAAATAATGACGTGCGTGATCGGTATTGCTATAGGCATAAATGGGGCAACATTGGTCCATCATATACCTTTACCGAGCATGGTGACCTATCTTTCTTATTGAATTTTTCGAAACAACTTATGGTAGGGAGCTGTTAGGGAAAATTTTAAAAAAATCGTTCGACAACTTTTATTTCTGAGGAATCACCTTAAAATCTGTTTGACTGTGCAATAAAATGTATTTTTTATGCAGTAAATGATTATGTGAAACTAAGCATTTATAGTAATTTTCGCTTGCTTTTTATGGTTCTAGCTAAAATGCTAATGTTTTTGAACTAGTATATGATGAACGGTTGATGTTGATTATTCTTCCAAATGTACGAATTGTGCAAAACATTTTGCCTGATTACTTTTTATTTAGTTTTTCGGCGTAGTTGATGCCATAAATTAATCATACCATTCAGGCAGTGGATTTATTATACGAAAGGTTATTTTGAAGCATGTTATAATTTTAATGTATTCGTTCCTCGTTCCTCGACTAACTAAAAGAAAAATAAAAGACGACTGCTTGCATTCTATAGCCTTACTCTTTACTTTAAAATCTTTTTATGCCAAGCTTTTGTACCACATTTCTAAATTTAATTTAAGCCTGTTAAGCAATACTTTATGTTTAATATTTTATAAAACAGAATACTTGAGTAATTTGAAATTTTAATTTTCTTTTTTTGTGAACGTACGCGTGGCGACTCTCACACAACAAGGCGTAGTCGCGTGTTTTTTATTTTACATTTCTGCACGCCAAAAAAAAAAAAACTCTCGTTCTTCAATAAAGCGAATTTTGCAGAGTTTTACCACTTTCAGGCACGCTATTGACCGCCTTTTGCGAAATTAAGCGTACAACAAACCATTTTCAATAATTAACGAGCTACAGGTTATGGAAGCAAAGAGGCATTCACCAATCGAGCCTTCAATTTCCATTTGAAACCCTTGAAATTATCAGTCGGTTTTATGCGCGAGTTTCCTTTGGTTTGAACAGCCTTAAGCTCATGGAACAATTGATTTGTCAGAATACAGAACACATTTTATTTAAAACTTTCTTTGTTGGCCGCTCAACTTAACTTTAAATTTGAAAGTTTGTTGTGGGGTTATATACTTGTGTAACTTCACTCAAGCAGGATTATTTTTGCATGCGTTTCTGACTAGAGGTCGCTTTGTCGGTATATACCAAAACAATTCAGTATTCGCCTCAGGCTCAGTAAATATTGGTGAATATTTAGGTCAACGTCACTCCTCTCAGTAAATATTCACCAGTATTTAATTTGCTTTCGGTGAATAAATGCTTAAAACTGTCACATTTTGTCTCAAAGTTTTGAAAATCGACAGCAAGCTGTCAATTCATCATGCAGATTACCTTCTGTGACATTGTGGCTTTCACATATCTTTCAAGGGCTTAAATAACATCCAGTACGCAGTATATTGTTTCATCTACTGATTCATGCTTTAAATTATCAGGCTGTGGGTTCAACGTTTCGACAAAAATGACAATGTATTAACGGAGTGGTCGGGTTATAACGAGATTTTTCAGGTAAGAAAATGACTAAATGGGCACTTGTTTCGTGCATCCAAAGAGTAGTCGAGATACTTTCAATTATGCTCAGAATAGTGAGACCAACATTGGAATATACTTGACAGCACGGTATGGGATCCTTAATAATAGAGCATATCAAAAGAACTGGCTTGAATAGGTTCAACGAAGAGCAGCACGCTTTGTAACAGGAACGTATACGAGAGAAGAGGGCTGCGTGACTAATGTCCTGAAGCACCTAAACTGGCCAACACTGGAGAAAAGGAGACAAGTAGCTAGACTTGCACTTATGTATAAAGGCCTTAATAACCAGGCCGCCATAAATATCCCAAGCTATGTACAACATCAGTCTTCTCTGAAAACTAGATCATCTCATCCGTTAAAATTTATTCCTCTCCAGACATCCTGTGACACTTATAAATATAGTTTCTGGCCGAGAGCTATCACTGACTGTAACAGTCTTCCATCTGATTATTTATCGATAGACTCCGTCACAAAATTCAAGACCACCCAGGGGCGTAGCCAGGATTTTTTCAGAGGTACGCACAATCACTGTTTTAAAACACTTCCCCTACCTCCTTCCCCTACCCTCAAGTCCAAATCTTTCTTTTTTTTCGACTTTTTCAGGTACGCACGTGCGTACGTGCGTACGTGCGTACGTGCGTACGTGCGTACGTGCGTACAGGTAGCTACGCCCCTGCACCATCTCCTGACCACATTTATTTGCTGTAATGTTATTCCATGTTATTTAAGCTTTTTCCTATTTATTTCTGTATTTAATTTTTAGTTAAATTCTTTCTTTTTTTTTGGACGCTTGCACTTATGTCACTATGATGTTGCAAGGTAATAAATGTAAATGTAATGTAAAATAAACATGTTTCGATCATGTTTCGATCATGATTCGCGCAATGCGCCGCCCGATGTGAACACTTTTGACAGTGAAACATGTTTCAGTCGTGATCAGACTCAACATGTTTCGCCCTATTATATAGTGTGAACACAGAATAAGTCTTTCTGTTTTGCATACAAAATGAGATGTAAAAGCGTTCCCGGTTCCTCTCTTTTACAAACCGGCTACTGGATCAATAAAATATTGGTACTGACTAAAATCCTGCATTTGGGCGATTAAATTGTGCGATTTCAAAATGGATGTAATAAAGTGGTAATTGAACTTCGTGTCGTGCAATTTTGGTCTGAAATCGTACTTATGATTTCAAATCGAACGAGCGCGCAGCGTATGATTTCAGACCAAATTGTACTCCACTCAGTTCAATTATACCATTATTAATTATCATACATATCACATCATGATTTGTATTAAAAAAAAATATCAATTCATATACTCGCGTTTTTTGGCCGAATTCGATACACTTTTGATTCCAGAGCCGTAAGTTTACAAATTGCTTTTAATCTTAAATGATGGTCACAAAGTTTAATTTTTAATATTGCATGGTCTGATTCGAGCGATTTATTTGTAGCAAAAAATATGGTTCCGGCAAAGTGAGTTTTAGAAGACTTTTTTTACCGTCGGAGCGGTGACTCGAGTTACTTTATGCAAATATTCGCTGAAGTATGAAATTGAATTTGAACTTGGTTAACCCAAAATATTTTAATATTCCTTTACAGATTATTTTTTGTGCACAACATAAATACCTCAGTAATGCCTTCGGGCCGTACTTAAATAACATATTAAGCATGTATGTAACAACGTCTTGCCACTAAGAATTTTTCGGTGAAGAATCTTTATTTAAAGCATTTCGTATACACGACTTGGCTCATGCATACTAGGAGCCTTATGCGCCGATCAATTCGAAACTTCAACATCCCCCCTCCGGGCAAGCCCCGGGTATTTGAACATTTTCTGTGCCCGGGGAGTCGGGAATTTGATATGAAAGGCCATCCCAGGGGTGGGGAATTTGACTTTGCCTGGGTGGGGTGGGGAATTTGAACCGGAAGTGTTCAAAATATATTTTCTTGGCCGGCGCCTATCAAACACATGCGGTAGCAGTTCAGATTCAACATGGAGCAATTTAAAGGGGAAAATATCGTTTTTGTTAGTGAATGGCTAGTAAAATGGGCTGACAAAGCTTTGCAGTGTTTTTGAAGGTTTGTATGAAAAGTTAAATTCAACTGCCATTCAACGCGTTTTAGATTTCGAAGTCAAAATGGCTGACTGCATTGTCAGTCCTGTGCCAGTCTATTAAATGTAGGTAGATTTTAAACGGCCATTGATTGAAAGAAAAAAACACTGCAAAATGAACTCTCTCAAACAGAAAATTCTTTAAGGAAACATTTGTCAGTTGATATAAAACGCGTTTAGAATAATAAATTTTCACCTCGTGGAAATTAACGCTTCCAAAAATGAATCAACCGCGTTGCTAAATATTTTTGCAATATTTGTTGATCACACGAGAAATTACTCAAATAAAAAAATATCGAAAAGTAAATCCCCAAGACAACCACAGGAGTGCCACAGGAGTGCCGTGAAATATCAGTTGCAAAGTATACGCGGAACAGTTGAGTATATTCTCGAGGAAAACAATAGCTAGAATAAATCAGAAAAAGTGAATGCAAAGTGTATTTTTTAATCTCACTAAAAACATTTTATCGTTAGGAGGGGCATTTGACAGTCAAATCCAGTGCTAGGGTGGGGTATTTGAATGCAATTTTGGCCCAACGGGGTGGGAATTTGAACAAGTCGATCTTCAAAAGTTCAAATGCCCTGGGCATTGCCCGGGGGGGGGGGGGGGGGGGGGGGATGTTGATGTTTCGAATTGATCGGCGCATTAAATTTTGATCTTTCTTACTTTTAATAAGTATATTGTTTCGTCTGATGTTTTAGCTACGAATAGAATTCATATGTGATATGAGGCTAGATTGGTTATTAGAAATCGAGTGCAAGAAAAATGTCTCGTATTCATCAACAAATAAACCCTCACCTTGTTGAGAAATACTAAAAAAGCGGTAGTGAAAAACAACAGAAAGCGAATATTCAGTGCTCTGGACGCTTCACTTGCTTAAGAACACCTAAGGCGTTTTATTTGATTTACTATATCGTCTCACTTAGCTTATAGGTGAATTTTGTTTCATTTTGCAGGCTTTCAGTTATATACAATTGTACGTCACTTTTAAGAGCGCTTAGCCATTTCAAATCACCTGGTGATAATACAGCAGGTGAATGCACTTTAATTTATACTGGTAAAACTCCCTTTTTACTGATTATTATTTTTTTTTATCAAGGGGTATAAATAAGTGACATTCCTAGTGAACATTTAGAAGCTAGTGTCGTTAACCAATCACAGTAATGGTTACCTTTGATATTTGTTTTCAATAGATGATGAAGGACATATTTCCCAATTTTAACCAAACGTTTAGCAAATACTGTATGCTGTCATATAAATAGCATCAGCGTACAAATGCAAACTTGTCACAACCTTGTAATAAAACCAAATTGGGAAAATTTTTGGCGCCAGCAGTCTACGCCCACGCGCTGATTCTTTTTCTTCGTTTCTTTCTTTTTCTATGTTTGCGACTATGGGAAAATCAATTAAATCTTTCTTTCGGTGAATGGCCATAACCTAACTTAAAATAGTTTTAACTGAATTGAATTTTACTTGCCTAGTAATGATAAAAATATAACAAAAATATAACTCAATCACATTTGTAAAACATAATTTCGTTTGTTGTTATAGCGACGGAAAAGGCCACCGGAACTCATTAAAGTCGGTGCGTAAATTGCCAGGAAAGGGCGAACAATTATTTCCACAAATTACTTGACTGCTTTCAACGTATAAGTTGGCATCATGAAAGTTTTGCACTTGTCATTTCATAAATTATATCTTCTTGTAAAGTGCATAGGTGCCAAAATAACGAGCCTCTAAAGTGTATATAGTACCAAAATAAAGAGCCTGCTTGTTAATGAATTACAAGCGTGTAAGCTTTTAGGATGAAATGTACCTCTTAGAACACATCCATTAAAATCGACCGTCTGGTTTATCATGACGTCTGCGAGTCTAGTCGAAAATAGTTGCAAGTTCAACTGACAATATTACCAGTGTAGCATTTTTCAGAGTACTGAACACTGAACGTGCGTTATTAATGCAAATGTTTGCTCAAATGGGCCTGACAGGTGCATTTACAGCTATTTATTTGCTAGCTTATTTAATGTGCCAAAAAGGCAATATTTTTTAAAGCAAGGATGGAGATCTCTTGGTTTAACTACGAAAAACTGTAAGAAACAGGATGAACCCATTAGGTCATGTCAACGTAAGCCAATGAAAAAAGTCCATAAAAGTACATGGTGATCCATATGTAAATTTCAATTAACAAAACAACTCGTCGGCAAGACAGGTTTGGCAGTCGTTTTGTCGAGCAACTAAGAGTGTAGCCAAATCGTGATTTATCAAGTATTCTATTTTCTTGGCATTCGTGAATGTTTGACTACAATGAAGAAAAAATGGGATGGCAGTTAATTTTCATACCAAACACTGAGCAGTAAACCAGCTCGGACCGTCACGTCGATTACAAACACTGGCCACTGAATTTACATAGAAGAACATGAATTTGGCGGTAACAATTCTCAGTTGGTTACTTTCTGTAGTCAGCGTGCTCGGAAACGGAGCTGTGATTTCCCTTATCATCAGAAGACCAAGCCTTAGAGCCACAGCCGCGGGCATTTTCCTCTTATCGCTCGCTGTGGCCGACTTTGGGATCGGTCTATTTTATTTTCCCTTGGCATCTGTTTGTGAGGAACATCTCTGCAACCGTTACGCTAAGATCATATTGATAGCCGTATTTCTTTACGCTTCTCGTACTACCCTCTTGGCCTTCACATTGGACAGATACGTTTCAATTACGTTCCCTCTAAAATACACGGTCTTTATCACACAAAAACGCATCTACTACATTTTGGTTGCTTCCTGGGTTATTCCTATGGTAGCTACGGCAATAGATTTTATTCCCTTTGTTACAAATATCCCTATTGATGGCAAAGGGTTTACCATCTGGGCAATCGTTCACGCGGTGTTTTTGAGCTTAACGCCAGCTTCAATTCTTTTTCTCACGACCATCCGCTTAATGGTTGTCTTACGAAGGCTCAGGCGACAAACCTCCGCGATAATCGCCCAGCTTTCGTTTAACAAAATGTCTTGTAATGTGACAGTGAATCGACGCAATCGCGAATTTGACTACGCCAAAGTTGTTGGAGTATTGGTGACTCTTTTCGGTCTAGTATTTTTAATGGACACCTTAGTCAACGTATGTACACTTGCTCATATATCACAGTGCAATGTTCCCGCGATGGATGAGGCAGTCATGATTTTGCAGTTAATAAACTCTTCGGCAAATCCTTTCGTCTATGTGCTTCTAAAGAAAAATATTAGGAACGAATTAAAAAGGTTCCTCACAAATCGATCCACTGTGGCTGCTCAAGTTTCATCGTGATATTTTTTGGTCAAATATATGACATTTACATGTGAAAACAGAAGAGAATAACACATGTCAGCCGGAGATGCTGCAAGGACACGCGACAACAACAGGAAACTCAATCTGTGGCGGACTAAAACCGTGCGAGATGAATTTTTACAAAGTTCATGAAGAACTGAAGGAATTGCTATTGCCCTTCGCTCTCAGATGCTCATGAGGTTACTTAATGAATAAACAGCAAGGAACGCAACTGCTGGAGAAAAATCGCTAGGGTTAAGTAAAATGGTCACCAAAACAGTATAAAAGAAGTAAAGCACAGCATGATAACTACTAAGTTGCGGCTCAGGCCAAAACTGCTATGTTACCAAAACTATGAACGTTTTTCTTCAATAGACGGCTTAAAATAGTAATTATGGATGACACTATTACAGTTATTACACTAAAACCACCTGCCTCGACGAGCTCGTTACTGTTTGTGGGTGGAAGAATAGTTCATATTGTGCAATCGTCATACGATAAAAAGGCTGGATCGAGTAAGTTTCAGGAAAGTACAGTTTCAGACTGAGAGCCAATAGTCTATCTGAAACTGATTTTCGGCCATTTTCCCCACAAAACGATGAACTGCGGCCGGACAAACATTATTCGTTAAGTGTGAGCTTTATTTTATTAAACCCTAGATAATTTACATGTCACCTATTCCATAGCGTACCCGCGGTTTTTCTGTGCAAAACAGAAACCTCGCAAACTCGGCACGGTATAATGATTTGTTTTAACCTGGACTTTCTTCTGAACACAAACACATCGATTATTCTATATTTCATCTTCTCTCGCTATACTTGAAGTCCCACTTATCAACCTTCTCTGTTACAAAAAGCACAATGCAAAAGACATTTAAAACCCGGAAAGGATAAGACAGTGTTAAAAACTATATTCGTTGGAGAAATACATTTTTCAATATTGGCTACCCAACTGAATGGAAAAACGTCCAAAAAATATATATACATAAATATTTTCCCACCAATATACATAATAATATAAATACTTATATAATATAATATAATACAATACAATACAATACAATACAATACAATACAATATAATATAATATAATATAATATAATATAATATAATATAATATAATATAATATAATATAATATAATATAATATAATATAATATAATATTCATTCATCACGGCCAGAGAATGCCACTTAGAAGCCAAAGCTTATCCTGCGTCGGCTGGCGGTTTTGTGGGCGCGAGATGTTGAATTAGCGAGAGGCAAAGCCGCGAGAGGAATCAGCATCTCTCGCGCCAACAAAACCGCCAGCTACGCAGGCTGTCCAAAGCTACAAACTCGACACTTAAACCTAAGACAATTTTATAATGTTCAGATAGAAACACAACATTGACTCGTAAAAATACCCAGCCATTGTACACGGCTGAGGGTATTTTTATTTATTTTTTTTATTTTAATTTGCCTCTATTTATTTATTATATGGCTGACGGAGACGGTTAAGATGTACCGCTTTTATATTGTTTTCTCGCATTGTCTGCTTTCGCTTTTCCGTGTCTCGACATCAATGTTGGCGGGACTTGGGCGATAGTGCAAATGAAAAACATATTATTTTCGTCGCGTGCATTTTCCGGTTAAATTATACATTAAAAAGTTATTCTGTATTGAACGGCAGCCCGGGCTCCGTTGGAAAATATTGATCTTGTTCTTTCTTTGTTTTATTTTTCTTTGCAAGTTTAATACGATCCTCGCTTCCAGATAGACCAATAAACATGCAAAAAGAAACTCCACCAGCCTTTACCCAATAAACTCACGCTAACTACAAATGCAAGTAGCTAATTAACATCTTAATACTACATTACATCCTTTTTCGTCTTCTACGGTACTGGATATCAAAAGTGGTCATTTAACACATTTACGTGCATTTTCAAAATGTAATGTAATATGTAATTGTGTTCTTTTATTCTAACCATTAGTATAATTATGACAAAAGTACGGAGTAAAGTGTCGCCCACCTTTCAAGTACAGACATGCTTTTAAAAACCTGGCTCACTGTGGCGCACCTTAAGTAATTTGTTTATAATATTAATATTGATTTCTGTGCTTAACTTCTTCTTAATTCAAATTTCAATGTAAACTCTGCTTGGGAAAGTTTTTTCACGCAATTTATATTTCCTTTGCTCGCCACTTGCTTGGAAATTCTTTAAATCTCCTCGCGTACGGCGATGACCATGCTAGCCATGACCATGAAAAATGACGGGCATAGGTAACGCGTTCCAAACTAATTTGTGGCATTACATTTTTGGAAAATTCAGAGCAAATACTAAGAATCGTGAGGAAAATGGCTTATTTTTACGTGTAAAATTGCAACCTCTGTCGGACTAATTGAGTTGTACAAGGCAGTTTCATAAGTTTCTTCGGAAAAAGGTTAAAAATGGGCAAAAAAGTAAATCTAAATTTCGCGCGGAATTACAAAATCGCCCCTTTATACAAGAGAGAATTTTCTTTATTTTCTCGGAATCTTAAAATCGTGCTAAAATTGAGAAGAAGGAATTCTCAATTTACTCGAAAGCACAAATTTGCTAAGGACATATCAATGGTTTCACACGAAATTTAGATCTTTCCGAATTTCGGATACCCTCAAAAGTGAAAAGATGTTTCCGAATTTCGGATACCTCCAAAGAACGCAAAGATGTTTCCGAATTTCGGAAACCCCCCTTACTTATCCGAGGAAAAATGATTATTAACATCTAACTTAAGAGGTTTTCCGAAATTCGGAATCCAAGTTACTTATCCTAGGAAAAATGATTATTAACATCTAACTTAAGAGGTTTTCCGAATTTCGGAATCCCAAGTTACTTATCCGAGGAAAAATGATTATTAACATCTAACTTAAGAGGTTTTCCGAATTTCAGATACCCCCGTTACTTGTCCGACTCCGAGGAAAAACGGTTATTAACATCTAACTTACAGGTTTTCCGAATTTCGGAATCCCAAGTTACTTATCCGACGAAAAATGATTATTAACATCTAACTTAAGAGGTTTTCCGAATTTCGGATACCCCCGTTACTTATCCGAGGAAAAACGGTTATTAACATCTAACTTAAAGGTTTTCCGAATTTCGGAATTCCAAGTTACTTATCCGAGGAAAAATGATTATTAACATCTAATTTAAGAGATTTTCCGAATTTCGGAAACCCCAACACTTACACGAGGAAAAATGATTATCAACATGTAACTGAAGGGGTTTTCCGAATTTCGGAGATCCCCGTCACTTATCCGAGGAAAAATGATTGTTATTTAACATCCAGCTTGACAGGTTTTCCGAACTTACTTATCAGAGAGTCTATCAGATAATTAAATCAGATCATTAAAAACTAACTTGAGCAAATACGATTCACTGCGGTGAGCGGTAAGACGCGACTGTATTCGCAGGCATGGTTATAATTATGCATGACTACCTCTGTAGGGATTCACAATTTCTGATCCCATTGTAATGTCATCAGCAGAGTTCCACAATCATTCTTTTTCTTACTCCTCTATACCACTTCTTACTGGACAATTTTAATTATAAAGGATTCAGAAATTCTGATGCCCGGTCAATGAACTGAACAAAACTGGCTATTCACATCTAATTCTAAAAGGACTCAGAATTTCTGATTCCCATGTCACTTACATGTAACTGAACAAAAAGGGCTATTCTTAAAACTGAAAGGAATCAGAATTTCTGACCTCCTCATTACTTTACCCTTTCACTCCCAGAGTTAATTATGGAGAAATGTACTGCAGTCCTAACTTTTGAGTCTGTGGACGAAATCCTACATTGTATTTACAGCAGTACAGTACATCACTACATGTACTTTCACATGATACAGTTACCATTTGGTTTCAATATTTTACAACATGAAATTTGGAATTTTTCTTGAATTTTGATATTTGGCACTTTTGGGAGTTAAAGACTGAGTTAACTGAACAAAAACATGAGTGGAATTTGTGATCCTCTCAGTTTGCTTTCAACTTAAGCAGTTTAAAAAACAACCTGACAAAATTCAGGCTTCTAATTAATTCTGAAAGGGATTCAGAATTTTTGTTGCCTCCATCACTTAAACAAACAAATCTAATAAGAAGATCTACATTTGCAGCCTGTTTTTGGATGTTTTCTTTGTATTTTGTTTTTCCTCTGATGGTCACAAGGAGATGCCACTGATCATCCTTCTTTGGGCATGATCAACATACTGTTATACATGTTCATAAATGCATGACCTCATTTGTAGTTCTGCTAGTAAGTGATTCCATTTCCTGAAAATTAGATATGGTATTGACCTTAAAATTACTCAAATTTAACACTTATTAATCAATAAAATTAATATTATTGTACATGTATTTCATGGAATTGAGTAGTGCAAAAAGCCAAGAATTCTCTAGTTCAACTGCCTTTTAAAGAAACTGTCTATTAAACAAGCTTATCCCACGTACATATATAATAATATATACATGTAGGTCAACATACACAAATGTACATGTAATGAATAGAGCCAAAAATCTGCAAAACAATATCATATACAACTTAACTCAATTAAGTTTACAGCCACAACACACATGACATTTCACCTGCAAGCCCAAGTGCATATAAATTCTGGGAATTTAGTTTTATCGACTGAGTCGATAAGGTAAATTGACCACCGTAAAAAGATTCAAATAGCTGACGTTTCGAGCGCTAGCCCTTCGTCGGAGCGAATCAAGGAATTGTGGGTAGTGTGTGGTTTTATATAGTAAGCGGTGGAGCTACGCTATTGGTGGAAATTTGGTGACGTGAAAAACAAATGTAGATTAGTTGAATGAAAAGCGTTCGTTGATTCCGTGGGGTTTGAGAGTGCCGATTTGAAAGATGATTTTTTGTTCTAGGTTTTTACGGCTTTCTGTGTTACCCTGGTGTAGGGAAAGGCCGCAGATTGTCATGTGTTGTTTAGAATGGTTAGTAAGATTAAAATGGCGCGCGACTGGTTTGGATGCGTCTTTGTCATTTTTTTCAACGTCTCGGAGATGTTCACGAAAACGGTCGCCCAGTCTTCTCCCTGTTTCGCCAATGTATATCTTTTTGCAAAAAGTACATGTTATGCAGTAGATAACATTTACGGAGGTGCATGTAAAACGATCAGTGATTTTAATAGATCGTTTGGGTCCTGTTATTTTGTCCGCGTTGTGAATGAAAGGACAAGTGTTACATCGTGTGCGTGTGCATTTGAAAGTTCCCGGTACATCGTCAGATTTCAGTGCGCTCGTAACTAGAAAGTTGCCAATGTTTTTGTCACGTTTGAATGAAAATAGTGGGGGTTGTGAAAAAATTCTGCCTGTTTCGGGGTCGTTTTGGAGTAATTTGAAATTTTTTAAAATGATGCTTTTGACTGTGTTGTTGTGTGGGTGGAAAGTGAGGGTGAATGGAATTCTCTCGTTCTCTTCCTTCTGTGGCGTTTGTAGTGCTGATTGTCTGTCGATCTGTTGTGCACGTTGTTGGCCCGTATTAACAACAGAGTCAGGGTACCCACGTTTCTTGAAAAACTGGCACATTTCTTCTGATTTGTTGGAAAAATCAGAGTCATCACTACATAGACGTCGAAGTCTGAGAAATTGAGAATACGGAATGGCGTTTTTAACGTGCGATGGATGTGAGGATGAATGTAACAGATAACTGTGGGAATCTGTAGGTTTGTAGTGCACACTTGTGGATAAACTGTTACCGTTGATTGAAATATTAATGTCAAGAAAAGCGACTGAGGTTTCGGAAATTTCCCAGGTATATTTTAGAGCGGGATGAAAAGTATTGACAGAAGTTATGAATTGATTAAGTTCCTCTTTACTGGAAGAGGTAGCGCCAATGCAATCATCGATGTAGCGGCCGTAGAGTTCGGGTTTGGTTCCGTGGTACTGATTAAAAAATTTGTCTTCGATGTGGCCTACAAAAAGGTTAGCGTAGCTTGGTCCCATTTAAAATCACTGATCGTTTTACATGCACCTCCGTAAATGTTATCTACTGCATAACATGTACTTTTTGCAAAAAGATATACATTGGCGAAACAGGGAGAAGACTGGGCGACCGTTTTCGTGAACATCTCCGAGACGTTGAAAAAAATGACAAAGACGCATCCAAACCAGTCGCGCGCCATTTTAATCTTACTAACCATTCTAAACAACACATGACAATCTGCGGCCTTTCCCTACACCAGGGTAACACAGAAAGCCGTAAAAACCTAGAACAAAAAATCATCTTT
Organism: Dendrophyllia cribrosa; assembly: GCA_024195265.1. Taxonomy (NCBI): domain Eukaryota; kingdom Metazoa; phylum Cnidaria; class Anthozoa; order Scleractinia; family Dendrophylliidae; genus Dendrophyllia; species Dendrophyllia cribrosa. The sequence continues at coordinate 55,979,945 of JAJLRJ010000001.1, forward strand.
CAAATCGGCACTCTCAAACCCCACGGAATCAACGAACGCTTTTCATTCAACTAATCTACATTTGTTTTTCACGTCACCAAATTTCCACCAATAGCGTAGCTCCACCGCTTACTATATAAAACCACACACTACCCACAATTCCTTGATTCGCTCCGACGAAGGGCTAGCGCTCGAAACGTCAGCTATTTGAATCTTTTTACGGTGGTCAATTTACCTTATCGACTCAGTCGATAAAACTAAATTCTCGTGTTTCATCCCCCCACCGACGCAGCACCACAGTTTCTCTAGAAACTAACCCCATTCATATAAATTCTGGCTTCTTTTAGACAACAAGACAGGTCTAATAGCCCTTGTGTGCTTTATTAATCAATGGTAAAACATGTATATCTTAGAATCTTAGATAATTACTATTCTGTAGGTTCATAAGGGTAAATAAAAGAAAGCAAACAAGCTACAACAATGTATTGTCATTGAGCAGTTGGCAATAGACATCTGTCACTCTTATCTTATATGAGAGGAGAAAGGAAACCAACTTCATTTTTCACTGCTCATTGATTTCTTTTTGGGCCCAAAAAACTATATTCACAGTCAGTCCATTTTGGTTTTTGGACATAAAATTCAAGGAGTATTTAAGGAGTATTCAAGCACTAAAAACTGAGTTTTCAAGGAGTATTCAAAGCAAGTATACTTTGTCTTGCACTATGTTTCGAAATGTTTTCATTGGTCAATAGCAACTTTCAAAAAGCTCCCCCGGATATAAAATGCATTTTAAGAGACAACCACAAATAGAACATAATGTGCCAGTTATTTAAACGAAGTTTAGATGGTGTTTAACAAAACCGCGGTCTAACTCAATTTCAATCTGGCCAACCCTAATATTTAAACTCTATTTACTGTAAACAATGTCAAGTAGGCATATAGCACAGACTAGAAAAACATTAATCTCCTTAAAAGAACCAACTTATAAACAGATGTAGAGGTCCATTAATTTCCTAAAACCGCAGTCTAAGTTAGACTTCATTTAAATAACCAGCCCATTAAATCTACTGATTTATTATCAAATCTGTAATGATTCACAAACAGGGATGCATAACAATTTCATAGTTCTTATACGCATCGTCTACAAGCCAATAAGAATTGAAAACACGTTTACCTTGGTCAGGCATTTTCATTGATTAATTTTAGATGAGTTTTCTTACAAGACATACATGTACAAGATGGCTTCCATCTGATCACATGGTGGAAAAACTGATCCCAGAATGCAATGTGCGCAACACAGAATTTCACCCAGCATGCAACAGCACAGGTTTGGCAAAATCTGTCCCCGATTTTGAAATCTGCGCTCACTCCCTGAATTACTTTAATACAATCCGTATTATTTTATTTCCCATCCGAACAAAAATTCAAGGAGTTTTCATTATTTTCAAGCACTTTCAGCAAAAATTCTTCTTTTCAAGCGCTTTTCAAGAGCCCTTGAAATCTAAAATTAAATTCCAAGGCTTTTCAAGGACTTCAAGAAATAGCATGAACCCTGTATACATGTATTACAGATATCGCCCTCATCGCTTTGCAATTTGGCGATATTGGTTTTTCGCTTGAAATTAAACATGGAATTCAGGCAGTGAATTTTTCTTTGATACAAGAAAGGTGTTGGGTTACAAGTTTCGGTTTTGAAAATAATAAGAAAGCTCTGCTTTGGACAGCATCTTTGTTTGTTTCTAAAGCAACTGGGGGACTGTTTCAATTTCGGTGTATCATCAAAATTACTTTCAATTAGGTCAGAACAGTATGCTTGTTCTCATTAACTTCTTTGTTTGATTTAGACACTTGCTTTTTCTTAGCATAAAATATTGGTTTTTGCCCGTAGTTTACTGATCAATAAGAATGCAAGTTTTCTTTAGCATTTATTCACAAGGCCAAAAAAGCTTTAACTTTTAACACAAACTAGGCATATGATAACATTTGATTTATCTATTTAAGGGGAATACCGGTATCTCAGTTATAAGGTAGGGAATTAAATGTCTTAATATTGGGGTCTAAACATCGAGTTCCATTACTGACGTGTAATTGACCGGTTGCCTAATATTCAAAAGAGGGCATGGAGTTGTAAAAAGGAAGCTACACTGTGAAGTACATGTACATGTTTCGAGGGGACGGTGCCTTTTCCCTAGTGACATGACAACTTTAGTTTATAAAGGTTTTTTGTACCAATTATGCAAATACAACTTACCACTTATCTTTGGCGAACTGTGTTTTGTTTTGGGGAGCTGTCGCTAAATATTCTTCGACGGCCAACAGCGCTAGCAATTAACAAGCAAGTCCACAACTCATTTGCGCGCTCTTCAATTCCCATCATGTGCCACTGGTGATCCGATTCATCCCGTTACACTTGCAATCCGTTTTGATATTTTAAAACGTTTCTTTGTTTGGAAGCTTTCCATATTCGTGGATGAACATTTGATTGAATCTTCTTTTGCTGTGAGTGACAACACGTGTTTGAATGTTTGCTGTAGTGGTCTTCGCTTTTCTTTAAAACTCTTGAAAATTAATCACTTTCCTTACATAAAACAGCACTGCAAGTTTCTTCCGGCTTCTAACGCTTCAAAAGTGTCAAAATACATTGCATTTATTCCCTGAAGCGACCATAAGTTCTTCGAGTTGACCGTTACACTTTTCAACAGTCCGCCATGTTGGTTGTTGAGCAAGCTAGTTTCCAGGGAAGCCGTGAGTTCGGCGCATGAGCATTGCGAGTTCTAACGTCACGTGGGGCTTTTGAGCCAATGGGAAAGTGTGAGAATTTCGGTTTGACTTTCACGCGGGCGGCCGGAGTGCACTTTCAAACGTTAAAAAGCAAGAAGATGAATTTTCTTGTGGCTACCTTTTTTCCCATCTGATTGAAGTTATTTTCCAGTCAAGTTCAAGGACGTTGTATGAGGAAAAGGTAAGCATTTTAATATATGACCGATTGTTTGGTTCGTTTCATGAGCTTTGAATTGTAGGCGTTTATACATGGAGCAACCTCGTACGAAGTTGGGTTTTTAGCAGTGTTGACACGAAGCACAGCGTCAGCCATGAGGTTTCTTTGCTTGTATTTTTTCATTTTCGTAATGTAGTTTTGTCTATTTGCAGACATGAAGCTTAAAGGTTTAATTTCTGAAATTAGAAATCGCGTGCCATTCCATGGGATTCTGGCAGGCCACCAGTCAAGAAGCACGATAACATCTATGTAAGTTATGCGATGGTTAACAACTATTCACTGAAGTGGAGGTGGGTAGTGGGTAGTATATACTGAAACAGTGAGATAATATAACGAAAATGATGCTTTTTAACTCATTTATTCCTGTCAACGATTACAATTTTCGCGTGCAAATTGCTGGGAGGTGAATAGCACTTGCTATTCCAAGTTTCAGTAGCCAATCAGAGCGCCCCAACAATGCTATCCACTGTTTCAGTAGGTCGCGGTTAAAAGGGATGACTCAAAAGGACCTCATTAAATATTCTTTACACTACAGTCTTCGGATCAGGGTAACATCGTTTGATGTTAGTGTTGAATATTTAATGAGGTCCTTTTGAGTCATCCCTTTTAGCCGCGACCGTTTCAGTATATACTAATTAAGCTTATATGTTGACCACTTTTGAACACCCGGTAAGATTTCCATACAACCCCATACATTAATTATACATGTATGCGCTATTGTTTTCCTTCAGGCGTTTTACTGTTTTGGCTTTTGTTTCAGTTTTGAGAAAAGTATGCATAACTAACATATGGGGTTATACGGAAATCTTTCCCATATCGCTAAACAGTAATGGTGTGTTTCTTTGGGATGATCCGGATCCAGATCACTGATCCAAGATCACTCAGATCATGCTGCATCAAAGGAACCTATGAATCCTTGTCCAGAGTGGATTCATCGGTTCCTTTGATGATTCATCATCCGAGTGATCGTAGATCAGTGATCCGGATCCAGATCATCCAAAAGGAATGCACCCTAAACCATTCTTACTCGAAATAAGTGGCTGGGTATTCTTTATTTTAGCCTTTGTAATTTCACAGTGAGCCAAAACTAAGAGGCTGATTACATATGAGACTGGTATGAACTCAGACCAGTGTGACTCAAAACAGTGCGAGTAAAAATACATGTACATGTGATGGAACTCAAAATTTAGGCTCTATTTATATAGTCTCAGGTACCCGAGACAACCTTCTTTTATTTGTGAATGAGATATCAGAAACAAATACTTTTGAGTTTAGTGTTGTACTAAAAGTTATTAAATTATAATAACAATCACATATGATCAGTAGGCCATCGGCAAAAACCAATATTTCATGCTTAGAAAAAGCAATTGTCTAAATCAGCAATTGTCTAAATCGAACAAAGCAGTTAATGAGAACAAGCATACTGTACATGTATATTGATACACATGATACACTGAAATTGAAATGCTCCTCCGTTTGCTTTAGAAACAAAGATGCTGTCAGAAGCAGAGCTTTCTTATTTCAAAACAGAAACTTGTAACCAACACCTTTCTTGAATCAAAGAAAAATTCACTGCCTGATGAGTGAATCCCACGTTAAATTTCAAGCAAAAAAACGGATATCACGATGAGGGCGATATCTGTAATATAATTTTCATGCCCAAAAAGAAATCAAGAGGGGTGAAAAATGAAGTTGGTTTCCTTTCTCCTCCCATGTAAGATAAGAGTGTAAGAGTGACAGATGTCTATTGTCAACTGCTCAGAGATTTTTATCTAAATGTTGTGTATCAATAAAATCAATGACAATAGCTTGTTTGCTTTCTTTTATTTACCCTTATGAACCTACAGAATAGTAATTATCTAAAGATTCTAAGATATATGATATGTTTTGCCATTGATTAGAAAAGCACACAAGGGCTACAGACCTGTCTTGTTGTCTAAAAGAAGCCAAAATTTACATGCACTTGGGCTTGCAGATGAATTTTCATGTGTGTTGTGGCTGTGAACTTAATTGAGTTAAGTTGTATATGATGTTATTGTTTTGCAGATTTTTGGCTCTATTCTGGGACACAGCCAAAGTTTTTTTTGAATGTTTATGGATTTAGCTACACCTGAACCTCCACAAATGCACATTGTAAAGGTGAGCACCATTTAAAAGTTAAACAAAATTCACTACATTTGTGTATGTTGACCTACATGTACATGTTGGTGGGATAAGCTTGTTAAATAGACAGTTTCTTTAAAAGGCAGTTGAACTAGGGAATTTTTGGGTTTTTGCACTACTCAATGCCATGAATACATGTACATATACAATAATATTAATTTTATTGATTAATAAGTGTTAAATTTGAATAATTTAATAAGTCAATACCATATCTGATTTTCAGTAAGTGGAATCACTAGCAGAACTACAAATGAGGTCATCCATTTATGAACATGTATAACAGTATGTTGATCATGCCCAAAGAAGGATGATCAGTGGCATCTCCTTGTGACCATCAGAGGAAAAACACAAATACAAAGAAAACATCCAGAATCAGGCTAGATGTTCCTATTAGTTTTGTTTGTTTAAGTGATGGAGGCAACAAAAATTCTGAATCCCTTTCAGAATTAATTAGAAGGCTGAATTGAAGCCTGAATTTTGTCAGGTTGTTTTTTTCAACTGAGAAAGGATCACAAATTTCACTCATGTTTTTGTTCAATTTACTCTTTAACTCCCAAGAGTGCCAAATATCAAAATTCAAGAAAAAAATTCCAAATTTCATGTTGTAAAATATTGAAACCAAATGGTAACTGTATCATGTGAAAGTACATGTAGTGATGTACTGTACTGCTGTAAATACAATGTAGGATTTCGTCCACAGACTCAAAAGTTAGGACTGCAGTACATTTCTCCATAATTAACTCTGGGAGTGAAAGGGTAAAGTGATGAGGAGGTCAGAAATTCTGATTCCTTTCAGTTTTAAGTTTCATGTAAGTGACATGCACTAAGGTGCGGGATTGCAGAAAACTAGTTTAATGCGATGGAAATCATATTAATACCTCATTCAATAACAATACATCCCATTGTATCATGCTTTTTTCTAAAAAAAAACTGAATTAATTTTCAGCAATTCTGCACCTCAGTCGTGAAATGGGAATTAGAAATTCTGAATCCTTTTAGAATTAGATGTGAATAGCCAGTTTTGTCACTCATTCAGAATTTCTGAATCCTTTGTAATTAGAATTGTCCAGTAACAAGTGGTATAGAGGAGTAAGAAAAAGAATGATTGTGAAACTCTGTTGATTACATAACAACGGGATCAGAAATTGTGAATCCCTATGGAGGTAGTCGTGAATAATTATACCAGGCATTTGAATACCTCCATCTCTTACCGCTCACCGCAGTGAACGTATTTGCTCAAGTTAGTTTTTAATGATCGTTTACATGTATTCTCTAATAGACTCTCTGATAAGTAAATTCGGAAACCCTTTCAAGTTGAAAGTGTTTAATAATAATCATTTCTCCTCGGATAAGTGACGGGGGTCTCCGAAATTCGGAAAACGTCTTAAGTTAGATGTTAATAATCATTTTTCATCGTATAAGTGATTGGGTATCCGAAATTCGGAAAATCTCTTAAGTTAGATGTTAATAATTGTCTTTTCTCGGATAAGTGACCGGGGTCTCCGAAATTCGGAAAACCTCTTAAGTTAGATGTTAATAAACATTTTTCCTCGGATAAGTAACGCGGGTTTCCGAAATTCGGAAAACCTCTTAAGTTAGATGTTAATAAACATTTTTCCTCGGATAAGTAACGCGGGTTTCCGAAATTCGGAAAACATCTTTAAGTTAGATGTTAATAATCATTTCTTCGGATAAGTAACGGGGGTTTCCGAAATTCGGAAAATCTCTTTTAATCATTTTTCCTCGGTTAAGTAACTGGGGTTTCCGAAATTCGGAAAATTTCTTAAGTTAGACGTTATAATAATTTTCCTCGGATAAGTAACGGAGGTTTCCGAAATTCGGAAAATCACTTAAGTTAGATGGAAGAATCATTTTTCCTCGGATAAGTAACTGGGGTTTCCGAAATTCGGAAAATCTCTTAAGTTAGACGTTATAATAATTTTCCTCGGATAAGTAACGGGGGTTTCCGAAATTCGGAAAATCTCTTAAGTCAGATGTAATAATCATTTTTATCGCATAAGTCACGGGGGTTTCCGAAATTCGGAAAATCCCTTAGGTTAATAAAGATAATAAAAAAATTTGGATTTTGACGAAATTGTGATACTTGAAATCATGCATCTCTTGAACTTGACGGAAACCAAATTTTCCTACTATGAAATGCCCAACTTCACTCGGATTGGAAAAATTCTTCAGTGCGTTGTGGTAATCTTGCACTGAATTTCTTTAAAATGTAATACCACAAATTAGTTTGTAACGCGTTAGGTTCTATGAGAATGGGGCTACGCAGCGGGCCTTCGACCCGCGAAAGCTCCGCTAAAAAATTAGAAACAGGCGCAAGCACACATTATCACTTTACAGCCAGCCTGTGCAATGTAGGAGTCTTAATTTTGCGCCAAATCAGCGCTAAATATTCCACCTCCGCGCGCAAACGTTCAGAGAATAATCCACGTTCGATAATTCAAAATTTTAGCATGACTCCGAGGTGTTCTGCTAAACTTTGCAATTTTCCAATATTCTTTTGCTCTTTAATTCCCAAAGACAACAACAAAACAAAAACATCTGAAATCGTTGTGTTGAGCAACATTACATCATTCTAATTGACGGAACTAGTGAAAGTCTCTTGTAAAACCTGTTTTACTATTTCAAACCATCTAGTATGTTCTCCAATAAACGAGAGAGAATTGAAGCGTGAAAAATTAATTACAAAAAGCTGTTAGGCATCAGGCGCTAAGGTCACGCCCAAGTCTCAGTAAATTCAACCCACCAAAACAAAGAAAACCGGGGCAACTTATTGCCAACTTACCGCAAGAGCTATGTTATCATTGAGAGTACTCTCACGAATCGAACAATACAGTCAAAATACAGTCAAAATACACAGCGCGTTCCGCTTATCATTTGGGAATGACTTTCATTAATCGGGAACAGATTGCATTATTGAAATCAAAATTCAGGTTGAAATTGATTATTGAAATCTTCCAACGTAGCCTCATTCGAAATAACGAATGTTGATTGGTTAATTTACTGACATCAGTCAACACGGTTCACAGGCGGAATACGCGATCATCGGTCGCTGTTGGTTCCAGTGAATTCAGTCGCTTGGACTTCATAGGAAATTTTCTTCACTTTCCGTGAAAATTTCTCTTTTAGAGCCATCACACTAGCATTTTAAGAATTCTTCTTCGGAGTTTTTTAAATGCAGAGTTTATTTACGTCAAAAAAAGTGATGAACAGAAATAGGTCAGATGTGTCAAGCCGCCAACTGTTGCCTGTTTTGCACGTGAACTTCGCCTGATGTCAATAACAAACCAATTAGCATAATATAGCGCATTCGTTATTTCGAATGAAGCTACCGTTGGAAGATTCCAATAATCAATTTTAAACCTGAATTTTGATTTCAATAATGCAATCCGTTACCGATTACAGCCATGCTCCGTCACGCGTGACCAGTAATCTAGAGAATGAAATGAAAATTTGAATATTTCTTTGTAACGTCCGAGATTTGAATGAAACCTTGAAGATCTCTGTGGAAAACACTTTGAAAGTCACAAATTAACGGAAAATAACTTCGCTGCACGCATAAAAAACCTAATATTGTTAGAATATGTAACATTTCAAACAAAATGATATTTTGTTGCTCTTTGTTTCCGAAAATGCGGTAAAATTCTCACGGGAATTCCGAATCTCGGAATGAATTTTCAAAACCGACGCGTAATATTGAAAACTCCATTCAATTTTCAAAAATACTGGTCACGCGTGACGGAGCATGGCTGTAATGAAAGTCTTTCCCAAATGATAAGCGGAACGCGCTGAGTATTTTGACCATAAGATTGAAACAATAGCCCTTTTCAGTTCTAATTAGGCCCGGTTCAAACGTCGAACTTCACATGTGCCGAATCTAATGCAAATGAGCAAGAACAATAGATTTTGCTCATTGGCATTAGATTCGGCACATGTGAAGTTCGACGTTTGAACCGGGCCTAAGTGACTGCCGAGATCACGCCGAAAAGTTCGTGGATAAGCAGAATTTGAGCAAAGTACGGAAAAAAATCAGTTACAGAATAAAACGTTAATAAAAATAAAAAATAAATAAATTCAAAACAAACCCTATAATTACCTAGCATATTCTCGACGATTCTCAGTCGCATGGCATTATAGGTGGTTTCCATGTTACGTCATCGCCGCCATGCTGGTGGACATAAACAATAGTTCTCTCATTAGCTCCTTTTGTTCGTCCACCAGCATTTGTTCGTTTCACTGTTGTTATCTATGTCTCTAGAGATTGATTGCAAACCACCCATAAGCTCACTGCAAACGCGCATATTTCTATAGGTGGTTTCCATGTTACATCATCGCCGCCATGCTAGTGGACATAAACAATAGTTCTCCCATTAGCTCCTTTTGTTCGTCCACCAGCATTTGTTCGTTTCACTATTGTTATCTATGTCTCTAGAGATTGATTGCAAACCACCTATAAGCTCACTGCAAACGCGCATATTTCTATAGGTGGTTTTCATGTTACGTCATCGCCGCCATGCTGGTGGACATAAACAATAGTTCTCTCATTAGCTCCTTTTGTTCGTCCACCAGCATTTGTTCGTTTCACTATTGTTATCTATGTCTCTAGAGATTGGTTGCAAACCACCTATATATATATAACTAGTATAATATATACCTTTATATTCCTTTATAGATTTAATGTTCCTTTTTTTGGTAGTCCTTACATGCAGGTCGCCATATCGTTCAAAGTAAGATATATTAAATTATAATTCAACACATTGATACACTGCCCAAATATGGTCAAAAAGTTATCGATATATGTTATGTCCACATGACGTATAACCAGCGATGGCGGTAAATTTGGCATTTTGAAGGAAAGTGAAAATGACTGCTGCCTGCAATTTCGTGTTTTTGAGCGAAAAAGTGCGTGAACTATTAGTTAAAAAAGGGAAAAGAAAGAAAAAAAGAGAAGAAAAGAAAAGAGAAAAAATATTGTTCACATGATTGGTCAGGACAAAAAAGGCGCGAAATTTTCGCGTTGTCGCGGTCGCAGTGTTTCTTGGCGTAGCTGAATGAAAACTGGTTCAAAGTTTAACCGCTCGACAAGGAGTGAATGAAGGAGCACAATTTTCGTAAAATTCCTTTGGTAATCACCTCTGGAATATGATATAGACTTGATGCTTTCTCAGAAAAGTTTCTGATCTCGTCATTACGGCTGTAGGAGCTAAAAAACGAGCAAGTTTGCAAACAACATTGATCGACTCAGCTTGTACTTCGATGTTTGAAAATTTGGTGCTGATGGAAGGGAATAAAAAGCCAAATCAACTACAGGTACGATGTTTTAACCGTTTCTTGTATCCTTTAGCTGTGAATTTTTTTACGCTGCAGTTCTTTCCGACTTTTCGCCGCTATGTTTAGGTTCGTAGCCGTGTGTTTGTTCAATTTAACATGTTTAATTTGTTTTGATTCTGAATTGAACTTTTTAAGATACGAAACACTTGTAACTAAGACATTCTATGCCATTTTACTGTGTTTTAATTCTTGTAGTCACTACTCTGTCCCGTTCTTTGAGTAGACGAACTCTCAACTGATTGTGTACGCTAAATTAATTTTAGCTTGACAAAAGTTTCGGCATTCGCTGTTTGTCGTTTAAGAAATGGTCTGAGGTAAAATATTGTTGTTAGCCTTTTTACTTAATGAAAGGTTGTATATCTCAATGATTTTTTTCTCGAAACTGTGATTTGTTATCAATGTGTTGAATTATAAAACAGTTATAGTGTTCAAGTTTGCGCAATATTGACAAAGGCGCCACTTTCATTCCTGAACTGTGTGATGTTGCAAGTTTCGCGCGTTAAAACATATGTAAGCTTTTTTTTAAAATAAAAGGCTTGTCGGCGATATTTTCTCTTCAAACTGTGCTTTGTGTTATCAATGTGTTGAATTATAAAACTATTATAGCGCTCAAGCTTGCGTGATATCGCCTAATTTTAGCCGACTCGGCCTACGGCCTCGTCGGCTAAGTATTAGGCGATATCACGCGCGCTTTCGCGCTATAATAGTTAAATAGCTTTCATTACAATTTTGCTGCACACAATATCAAAGTAGTATTGTACCAAGCAGAATTCCGTTGTCAAGGCAGAATTTTGAGCAGGACACGCGATTTTTACGAGCATTGCCGGCAGGCAGAATACGCTAATTTAAGAGCAAAATTAATCCAAGCTTAACTTTTAGGCATGATGTCAACGAATAAAGAAACACATTTACGAAACAATTATTTACGCGGCTACAAGATTTGAATGATTTATAACTCAACGAAGACCGTTTAAAACCTTTAGGTGATGTTAACCGGGACGATTCGCAACGACGATTTTTAGCGCAACAAATTTAACGACAGGTATGTTACACATGATAACTTGAGTAAAATTCGTATTTTTGCGTTGCAAGTTTTTGAAGCTGATTCAAAAACTTCGCAACGCAAAAATTATGAAGAAAATCGTCCGCGCACCCATGTTGCGCTAAAAATCGTCGTTGCGAATCGTCCCGTGTAACATCATCTTTACGAATGTAACCAATTCGTTGTTGTTAAAGGAGCTTTTATGCCTCGCTGTTCTTAGTTTTGTTGTGTCAGTTATAACTCAAAACCTCCCCGGCGGGGAGGGCGGGGAAACTTGCCACTTAGCTCGGTCCCGCCGAAGATTCTCTTGGAAATTTTGAATTTCTCTCGCTTTTGCCATTGTTTCACGGTTGATCGTTTTTGCCCTTTAATACATGGACAAAAACGATCAAGAATATAATACCTCGCTCTATAACTCTGTTATGATCGGGCATCTTAAAGAGTGCGCGGAAATCTGAGAGCCCTGCGGAGTTCTAAAAATAAAATGATACGGGAAAGGGTTGTACTCATAGGGTTGGTATGGGAGAGTAAGGCTCCGGGTAATCGGCTCCCGATTCGGAACATGATTGTGAAGTTCAACTGTCAACAACTGTCAAATGTCGACTGGCTCACTCGGCAGTCCAAGATGCGGCAGAAGTCACATTGTCGAATTAAATTTGAGTTAAACGTCGAACTTCACATGCATATAGTTCCTGAATTAGATTAGGCACATGAAAAATGCAACGTTTAAACCAGCCTAAGACCTAAACGAGATATTAACATCTGTGCTTGCAATCACTCGCACAATTTTTGCGTATTACCTGCAGTAAGTTCTCAATACATCCCACAACTCCGCTGGGGACAAACTGACCAGGCTTTGTTCGGTCTTCTGGGTAGTTACAAAAAACACCAAACACCAGGTGACGTCGTCATTGTCATATACAACCCGATAATCGATATCTTGAATGCTGATGTCACTTTCAAAGAACACTTCACACACCTTATCAATGGTGAATTCTATATCCAGACTTGAATATAAGACTACCACGTCAGTTGATCCGACAATCAAACTGTCGTCCTCCTGGTTCTCGTTAGGTCTGTTCATTTCAGCTATCATGTGTGTGAAGTGTTCTTTGAAAGTGACATCAGTATTCAAGGTATCGATTACGCAGAGTTGGCGGATTGTACCTGGCCTGACGATCTCACCTGAGGTGCTAACAAAGTCAGGCATAGCTTGTCCAACGAGAAAGACAAATAAAGGGCGACCATCCACAATTACTGCAATGGAAGTGAAGAACAGAAGGAGAAGCGCTTTAGGCCATGGAATCGTACAAGTCAGACAACCGGATGAACGTACGAGACGTGTAATGCTGAGAGAGGCACTGAGAGTCGCATTGACAGTGATTATGAAGAATCACGTGTACACTTTTGACAACGAGATCAGGTAGCAAACCAAAGACGGCCCGATTGGCCTGAAGTTGACTGATGCTTATAATTCCAACAACTATTTCTCCAATTGTAAGACCTTCTAAGCAGGAAAAAATAAATACAAAAGTATTGCACTACCTTGAAATTCATGTGGAAGGAGTTTGATACCAAACTGCTGGATAATTTTCGAAAAATGATGGAAAGCGCAGCATTGGAGACCTGAGCAGGTTTTGGAGCATTTTATAATATTTACAGAACTAGTGAATATTTTTTTACGGTTCGCACGATTTGCAATCGGATTGGAATTCATATTTAGGAAGCATTGGGAAGGCTTCTCCCACAAATTTGGGTTCGTGGATTGTTTTGTCAAAGAGAATCAAGTTTTTAAAATTGGAAGAGAACTTAAGGGCCAAATTTTGATGGACTTAATAATTCCGCACTTCTGCAGCAACGATTTTGCTGTTGGTAAGGGCATGTATTAAGTCACTGTAAGCTGATTCCAGAAATTTAACACAAATATAACAGCAAAACTTTTCCAGTTAAATTGAATTCTATTGTATTATTGCTAAATAATAGCTGTAAGTTTTCGCAAAGTTTATAGGCATCGCTTTACAGCCGAAATAGTTATGACTCAAAGTTAGTCATACTGGACGAGTGTGCCCGAAATAACAACGGAGCCACCTTAACATAATTAAACAAGCTCTAAGCAAGCTCCTAGCCTTATAACTGATACAATCATGAAAACACGATATATCAGCCGAGACACTGTCTCTTTAACTATAGTTTTGCATTCTGATTACTTACAATTAAAAAAAAAGAAGTCAATAGCGCTAGCGCTGCGAGCAGGATTTGAACCTGCGCGGGGAATCCCCATTGGATTTCAAGTCCAACGCCTTAACCACTCGGCCATCGCAGCAACCGGTAACCTAACACGTAACAGAAAACTACAGCTTCTGTCGGCAGTAAGTCCACAATATCGCATTTTGTGTTATTATTCCAATATCCCAACAGACGGGGGGATCAGAATTTCTGAATTTTTAAGAATTAGATGTATATAGCTGTTTTTGTTCGGTTAACTGACGGGGAGATCAGAATTTCTGAATTTTTTAGAATAAGATGTACATAGCTGTGTTTGTTCGATTTGTTAATGGTGGGATCAGAATTTCTGAATATTTACCCGATTTGTAACAATATAAGGAGGATAGAGGTACAATGAATAAAATAATAAATTTTAACCGAATCAAAAAAATTGTTGTTTTGTTTGTCATGAATTTGACGGAAGCCCCATTTTTCTTCGTCCAATTAGCCAGTGTCTTTCAGAATGGCAAACTTATTCAGTGAGTAATGGTAATTTTACACCGATTTTATCTAAATCGTAATACTACATTTTAGTTTGTAACGCGTTAGAGAATATTCAATAGCAAGACTTGGTGAGAACATTCTAGTCGCTACATCGTATACCTTGAAAATATCAGAAATTAGAAATCAGAAAAAATTGAATTAGAAGTTTCTAACAGATACTTGGATCATAACAACCGTAACTACTCCATTAAGCATTTATTGTAATAAAAGCAAACTACAACAAAGACGCAAGTAGTCTCCCACGCAGCCGTTATTTGTCTTGTCACGCAATGCTCCTCCCCACTAACGGCTGCTCAAACCGTCTTGTCACGCAATGCTCCTCCCCACTAACGGCTGCTCAAACCTGGACCACATTCCTTGCCCGATTTAAGTCAATCACAGTTGCAGTGCCATTTTCGGAACTTGCTCGCGCCAAATTCTCTAAACGTGACTCGTTCTCACCCGACTATTTGTAAAAGTTTTGTTGTCTGCTAGCACGCGTTCAGACTGTTCCGAATGACCTAGCTTTTGCTTACGATTAACTTGGTAGCTGCGGAAGCGCCTGCGATATTTCGTCAGGCTTTGCTTCGTGGCCGCGAAATTTCATCTGTCTTAAATTTCGCCTGCGCGATATTTCGTTTGACCTTGCGGAGTGTCGCCGCCGTTATGGCGGGTCACATCGTTGTCGTGGTCTCACCTTTGGTTCAAAGATCGAGAAAGGCGAATATTCTGTCGTGTATGGCTCAACAGAAGCGTGGTTGTTATAAAAGGTGACAGGCATAGCACAAATCCTGCTTGTCGCTAAAAGAATTTTATTTAGCCCCGCTTTAGAATAAAGCTGCGTTCACATTAAAGCCGAAACATGTTTAGAGTAAACATGTTTCAACTAAACATGTTTCGCGTAAACGTGTTTGTTCTGGCATTGTTCACATCAGATGTCGGTTTCAAACACGTTTCATGCATGGTTGAATCATTTATGTTGTTTTGCGATGCGGTACGCTTAAAACCATTCTCATTCAGTTTTGCGGCAATGTTCTCCCATATGTTTTGTTTCCTTCCCATTACCGCTAATTGTCGTTGTATTTCCTCGTCTGCCCATACTTCGACTAGACATTTGGCTTCATAAAAGCTCCAATTTTGGTTCTTTTGCACACTCGTGTCTTCTCCACATCCATCCGCCATTTTGAATGTGTTCAGTCTGATCATGATTGAAACTACCTCGTGAGGTAGTTTCAATCATGATCAGACTAATCATGTTTCAATCATGATTCGCGCAATGCACTGCTTGATGTGAACACTTTTTATGATGAAACATGTTTCATTCGTGGTCAGACTAATCATGTTTCGACGTAGTGTGAACACAACTTAAGTCTACCCCAAGTACGTGCCTGAGAGATTTTTCCTTTTAGATCAAAATAAAGATATAACAGACATGTTGTTCTAAATGTTTCGAAAATGTTGTCGTTTCTTTGATCCTAGGAGAAAATCTCTAGCTGTGATACTGACAGGAAGAATTTACGCTTTCCAGAGCCGTTTAGATTATTTAGTTATGCCGTCGTTTATTTGCTAGCTCTTGGCACAACAATGGCGTTTTTTTGGCTCACTTTGAAAAAGTTGCAAGATTAGTAGTACCTGCTTAAGTAGGAATTATTTGCTGCTTAGGATCAGTTCATTACTCATTCCGTGATTTAAGTCTGCGGTTAGTGTAACTTGCGATGTCTGGCACATGTAAACCGGAAACCACCGGCCTTTTTTCGCGCGAAAACTGACGTCATTTTCATTTTGCTGATACATGATTGGCTCGCTGAATTTATCGCAAACACAATAGGCAAGGAATGTGGTCCAGGTTTGAGCAGCCGTTAGTGGGGAGGAGCGTTGCGTGACGAGACAAGTAACGGCTACGTGGGAGACTAAGACGCAAGATACTATTTCTAGTTAGTGCCAATAGGCCATTTGCGCGATGACGTCATATGACTACAACTACCAGAATCCTTCAGTTTTTTTATTTTGTAGTGCAAATTAGGGCTATTATTATTTAAACCGCACTGGGATTACAAAATTTAAATAAGAAAGGAAAAACGAAATGAATTCTGGTAGTTGTAGTCAAATGACGTCATCATGCCAATGGCCTATTGGATTAAAGATTTTGTTTTTCACCCAGTACTTTAATGTAGTATTATTTTTATAAGTGAAGACATAATTAATGCTGCCCCGCGCCCTTAAAGTACAGAGGACCTTGAAATCAACCATTTTCTCGAAATATATTTTGGGGATGAACATGACGGTTTCAGATTGACCTTTCATCCAAAAATAATATTGAAAAAGAGTAAAACTCGACGGTGAAATGACGGTATTGACGTTTACACCGGAATTTGTTTATGATGCGCGACATCTTTTAAGCGCTGTTTTCTCAAGGTTCATTTTTGGCTTGTAGGAGAAACTCTAAGAACTACAACTCGAAGGAAATTTGTTCAATTTCCTCAAATTTGGACAGTAGCTAGGTTAACATATAATAAAAAGAATAATTTCTGAAAACGTTTTCGTTTAGAGCCATTTTCGCGCGATTACTGAGTGACTACAGTTGTTTCCACCCTATTTCGAAATTGTTCTGTAATTTTTCATTGAAATTGAATATAGGAAAACGCAGACAGTTTTACTCAGAGCTTGGTCTGGAAACCCGAGAACAAATCAAATTAGCAAAATATAGCAATCGCTTTGAGTTGTAGCTTTGCCCCAAGGTAATTCAGACGCTCGCATTTAGACTTCGTAAAAAATTCGACAATTCATTGCATTAGAAAATAAAAGGAATATTTAGATAAGTAGCTCTGACTATAAGCTTTAATTTGAAATAGGAGTTAAGGTATCTTAATGGTAATCTGGGGATGCTAGAGCTGTTATACTGGAGATACCCCCGAAGGTATATTGTTCAGTATGTAGTCGTTCAATTGTTCCGATGCAATTTCTTGATTGTTAGTGTCCGCCTTTTGGTTACTTGCAATTACTGACTGGGTCGAGCCAACTGACGCCATTTGTTAACTTAACATGGCATATTAAAAGTACGCAGCTCTTACAAGGTCTTCTCTGATTTGCTGAGAAAACAATAGAACAAACAACACAACAATGGACCCTAGCCCTAAAAACAATAGAGCTGCGTGATACCCAGGTCCAATGAAATTAGAGGTTGTTAAGAGCTGCGTGGTATCTGTATTAAAGGGGCAAAGTCAGGGGGATTTTGTTGTGTTCTCATCAAAACTGAACTAAATATCGACTAAGTAACTTTGCTTGTTCAGAATACGGCGATGACAATAACAAAGTGATCAAAGTAATTACTAGAAGGAAATACAATCAGTGTTTAGCTATTTTTTCAAGACACACGTAGCAAGCGAACGCCCCTAGCGGCCGAGAGCGATGAGAGGCGGCTGAATTCGCAGGCTAAGACACACAGAGAGAACTTGAAAATTAGAAAGTGTAACTAATTTCCATCCTGGCCACCACAACCAAAGACAACCAATATTACTTTTTGTGTACTCGAAGAGTAATTGTTAACAAAACTGGACTATTATCTTTTAGGTTTCTAGAAATGTATTTTTTGGCCTTTCAAAGGGACACTTAACATAAGTGCAATGGCATTTAAGTAAGTAGCTGTTGGAGTATATTTCCAAACTTTAGCACTTCCGGCTTACGAAGGAAATGGCCAATCATATAAACTGTAAATCAAAACGAGTTCATCAAACCTGAGAATAAAACGCTAATTTAATGGAGTCACGAGTTTCCTGTAATACTGACACGCGCATTATATTTTCAACGGAACCACAAAAATTTATTGTCGCTTTAGCCAATAAAATAAGAATCCGCCGAATGTATCCTAATTTTACCACTTTGCTAAGCGTGTGTAAGCCATCAAGCTCAAATTCGAGGGTTTGTTTATGTGCAGGAAATGTCATGCCTACACATTAGTCTGTACTACCCAATCATAAGCTAAAAGTGCGTCGAATATTCACCGAGTAATAGTATTGCTTTGTTGTTGAAAGCTAGCCGTCTTTCAGAAGTGAACAAAATTTGTTTTAACCATATATTTATTATCACGCGCACTTCTAATTGGATATTCAAAGTTATTGTCACACAAATACTTACTGCATAGTTACGGTTGTCAAGTGTGGGTTTGTTTACTTTTTAAAACTGAATCCTCGCAAATAAAGGCTATAAAAATAGAACTCACTACAAGTAAACGAAAGTTTAATTTCGAGGCTACATTTTGAGAATAACCGATGATGGCACAAAATAAATACAGTACAACAACAAATGGAAGTTAGTGTAAAATCAGTTAAGAAACAGCCACTCGTTAATTTCTATGCTACATGTATATAAACGTTTTAAGGCTTTTAATCACGGTTTTTAGTTCTACCTTATAATTTTTAACAAAATGCGTTCTTTTAGTAAAATTGTAAAAAAATTAAAATAAACGTAGCCAGAACAGGATTCTTTATATTCCCATATTTATTCATTCATTCATTCATTCATTCATTCATTCATTTCGTTTTCATTTATATTTTCTTCACAAAAACAAAGTTGTGAATATATTTATGTTGTTAAGGTAGCTACGTTGCCTTAGATTTTTACTATTTGTTTCGAGCATCTCTATAACTGAAGCTGCGATGGCCGAGTGGTTAAGGCGTTGGACTCGAAATCCAATGGGGTTTCCCCGCGCAGGTTCGAATCCTGCTCGCAGCGTCATATTTTGAATTTTTGCACTGCCTTTTTAGTAACATCATTGTATAAAAATGTGTTTGTCTTTCTTTGCAAAACAATTTGCGTTTTAGTCTATTCTAACTGACTGCAGATCGCACACTAATTTAGCAGGAGCACCCAAAGAGGAATGTATAGGAAAACGCTTGGATAGTAGTAGTAGTAGTAGTAGTAGTAGCAGCAGCAGCAGCAGCGGCAGCGGCAGCGGCAGCGGCAGCGGCAGCGGCAGCGGCAGCGGCAGCGGCAGCGGCAGCGGCAGCGGCAGCGGCAGCGGCAGCGGCAGCGGCAGCGGCAGCGGCAGCGGCAGCGGCAGCGGCAGCGGCAGCGGCAGCGGCAGCGGCAGTAGCAGTAGTAGATCCTTTATTTAAACTCGATCAATAATTAAAGCATTTTACTGTTTTCCTATTTTAAGATAATTAAACAAGGTCAAAGCAAGCTCCTAGCCATATAACTGATACAATAATGAAAACACCATACATCAGACGGGACAGTGTCTCTTTAACTATTTTTGCATTCTGATTACTTATAACTAAGAAAAAAGGGAAATAAGTATCGCTGCGAGCAGGATTTGAACCTGCGCGGGGAAACCCCATTGGATTTCAAGTCCAACGCCTTAACCACTCGGCCATCGCAACAACCGGTAACCAAACTAATAACAGAAAACAAATTTCTGCCGGCAGTAAGTCCACACTGACACATTTTGTGTTATTATTACCACATCCCAACAGACCTAATGGGCTCAGTTCTTCGCCAGTTGGGAAATTTAATACAAGACTTGGTGAGAACATTCTAGTCGCTATATCGTATACCTTGAAAATATCCGAGAAACTAAAAATCAGCATAAGGCTTTTCTAAAATCACCCTATTTTTCTAACAGTTTCTTGGATCATAACCGTTACTCCACCGTTAAGCATTTATTGTAATAAAAGCAACTAACAAAAACGTGCGATACCATCTCTGGTTAGTGCCAATTGGATCAAAGATTCTATTTCCCACTCTGCAGAGTACTTTAATGTAGTATTATTTTATAAGTGAAGACGTCGTATTTAATGCTGCCCTTAAAGGACTTAAAGTTACAAATGAACCTTGAAATCGACCATTTTTTCGAAATTCATTGTCGAGTGATAAATATGGTATCAGAGTAATCTTCCATCCAAAAAGAAAGATGGAAAAAAAGTGAAAATGACGGAGAAATGACGGTATGACGTTTTCACTGGAAGTTTGTTTGTTCACACAGCGCGACATCATTTTTAAGCGCTGTTTTCTCAAAAGTTAATTTTTGCTTGTAGAGAGCACTTTAAAGAGCAGCAACTCAAAGGAAATTTGTTCAATTTTCCACAAATTTGAACAGTAGCTAGGTTAACATATAACAAAAATAACGTGTCAGGGAATTTTTAATTTATGAAAACGTTTTCGTTTAGAGCCATTTTCCCACGATTACTACAGTTTATTTTTACTCTATTCCGAAAAATCTTCTGTAATTTTCTTTTTTTGAAATTGAATATGGGAAAACTCAGACACTTTTTCTTAGAACTTCTGATATCAGGAAACCCGAGATCAAATCAAATTAGCAAAATATACAAAAAATGAATATTAATAATAATAATTATAATAATAATAATAATTTTTTTATTTTAACTAATAAAATAATTTTTTTATTCAAACTAATAAAATAATAATAATAATAAAATTAAACTAATAATAATAATCAATCTTTATTGAGGATACCTACTTCACTCTAAAGTGCTTTACAGAAGGGTCCTCCTGCTAAGTTACTATTAAATAATAATTAAATGTAGCTCTATAACGTTAATTTGATATAGGAGTAATGGTAAACCTGGGGACGCTAAAGCTGCTATACTGGAGATACCCCCGAAGATATATTGTATGCAGTCTTTCAATCAATTGTTCAATGCCATTTCTTGATTGTTAGTGTCCACCTTTTTGTTTGCTTGAAATTACTGACTGGGTCGAGTTAACTGACGCCATTTATTAACTTAACATGGCATATTAAAGAGGCAAAGTCAGGGGGATTTTGTTGTGTTCTCATCAAAACTGAACTAAATATGATTGACTAAGGGCCTCTTCATATGAGCCCGGTTGACCGGGCTGGCCCGCGTACCCGGGACGGATTTCGCCTTGGGTTCATATGAGAAAATTCAGCCCGGTTTCCGAGATGAGAAAAGGCCAAAGTATATGTCTCTTTGCTTTAGCTTTCTCTTCTTCTGAAATTGTGTCACAATCATCCGGTAAATGGCAAGCAACCACAGGCCCGAACATGAACTCTTCGTCGATATGAAGCTTCGCCATCTCCACTCACAATTCCTGGTATTGAATTTGCTTGTCCGCGTCGAAATGAAGGTTTCTGTACGCAACCTCGTTCCCAGGGCATTTCCCTTTAGACTTGTAGTTAAGTAAACAGTCGATCAATTGGCTTACCATCTCTGTTTGCCAACGGAACTTCCTAGGATTCGAGAGAGAAGAACATTCCTCACTTCCCGCCATGTTTACCAACCGCGCTGCTACGTCATCGACCATGTAACGCTTGCGCTGTTGCGAAGAATTCGTCCCGGTAACCGGGATGAAGTGTTCATATGGCAAAATTTTCCCGAGATCCCGGTTGGAAAAACCGAGATCTCGGTAACCGAGCCAGCCCGCCCTGACATATGAACACATCAAAAATTTTACAAAGGATTTAAAGGTAAGGCGAGATCTCGGAAACCGGGCCAGCCCGGTCAACCGGGCTCATATGAAGAGGCCCTAAGTAACTTTGCTTGTACAGAACACGGCGATGACAATGTTAAAGTGATCAAAGTAATTACTCGAAGGAAGTACAAACCATAATCAGTGTTGAGCGAATCTTTCAAGACACGCGTAGCAAGCAAACGTCCCTAGCGGCCGGGATGTAAATGTACGCAGATGATACACGTCTTTTCGCCAGTGCACAAGATCCTTCTATATTACAGAGTAACCTAAATGAAGGTCTAAAGAAAGTTTTATCATGGCTACATGCTAACAAACTTACATTAAATATTAAAAAAACTAAGTATCTCATTATAGCTAGTCACTATAACTTAAATCACATGGAATATGATTTTGAGATCAACATTAATGAAATACCACTAAAAAGAGTGAAGTCTTATAGATATCTTGGGGTTGAAATTGATGAGACATTAAGTTGGCATGTACAAGTTGATGCCATTACCAAGAAAGTTTCCGCTGGTCTTGGAGCACTTAAACGAATTCGTGATCTCGTACCGACATCAACATTACAAATGATGTATGAAGCACTTGTACTGCCTTATCTAGATTATTGCAGCGAGGTGTGGGGCTGTATGGGTAAATGCCTGGCTGACAGACTCCAGAAATTGCAAAATAGGGCAGCAAGAATAATTACCTATTCTAATTATGACATTCGGTCTGCTGATATTTTGGAAGACCTTGGCTGGGACACTCTTGAGCGTAGGCGTTTAAAGCAATTAGCGGTTAGTGTCTATAAAGCTAAAAATAATCTTTCTTCTAAGGGCCTATAAAATCTTTTTCGACCAATAACGAATGTTCATTCTTATAAACTGAGAAACAACTTGAACAATTTGTTTGTTCATAGACCCCGAAAGGAAGCGGGAAAGTGTAGCTTTAACTATCGGGGCACTGTTCTTTGGAATGGCCTATCAAATGAAATCAAAGCTGAGCCATCTATCGCATCCTTTAAAGCCGCCTTATAGTAGTTTTAATCTTAGGTAAACATAGAAAAATCCATTAGTATTGTAATTTTAATTAGAAATTTTTAACATGTTTAGGTCTTTATAGAGAATATTTAGTATACACGGCTCTCTGGAAGAGCATTTTGTAACTAATGATGGGATACCGTGTTTTTAAATAAATAAATAATAAAGCTATGATGATGGGAGCGATCGGAGGCGGCTTTATTCGCAGGCTAAGACACACGTGGAGAACTAGAAAATTAAAAAGTGTAGCCCATTTCTATCCTGGCCATCCACAACCAAAGACAACCAATATTACTTTTTGTATACTCGAAGAGTAATTGTTAACAAAACAGGACTGTTATTTTTAGGTTTCTAGAAATGTATTTTTTGGCCTTTCATGACCCTAAACATAAGTGCCATTGCTCATTTAAGTAATTAGCTGTTGGAGTATATTTCCATACTTTAGCACTTCCGGCTTACAAAGGAAATGGCCAATTATATAAACTGTAAATGAAAACGAGTTCAAACCTGAGAACAAAACTCTAATTTAATGGAGTCATGAGTTTCGTGTAGTACTGACACGCGCGTTATATTTTCAACGGACAAAAATTTATTGTCGCTGTAGCCAATAAAATAAGAATCCGCCGAATGTATCCTAATTTTACCAGTCTTCTAAGCGTGTGTAAGCCATCAAGCTCAAATTCGAGAGTTTGTTTTTGTGCAGGAAGTGTCATGCCTACACGTTAGCCTGTACTACCCAACCTGAGACTACATATCAATCAGAAGCTAAAAGTGCGTCGAATATTCACCACGTAATAAAATTGCACTGTAGTTGTTGAAAGCTAGCTGTATTTCAGAAATGAACAAAATTTGTTCAAACCATATATTTATTATCACGCGCACTTCTAATTGGATATTCAAAGTTATTGTCACACAAATACTTACTGCATAGTTACGGTTGTCAAGTGTGGGTTTGTTTACTTTTTAAAACTGAATCCTCGCAAATAAAGGCGATAAAAATAGGTAGAACTCACTACAAGTAAACGAAAGTTTAATTTCGAGGCTACATTTTGAGAGTAACCGATAGTGACTGATGGCACAAAATACATACAGTACAACAACAAATGGAAGTTAGTGTAAAATCAGTTAAGAAACAGCCACTCGTTAATTTCTATGCTACATGTAGGGTCCATGTATATAAACGTTTTAAGGCTTTTAATCACGGTTTTTAGTTCCACCTTATAATTTGAAAGAAAAAAATGCGTTCTTTTAGTAACTGATTGTAAAAAAATTAAAATAAACGTAGCCAGAACAGGATTCTTTATATTCCCATATTTATTCATTCATTTCGTTTTTATTTATATTTTCTTCACAAAGTTGTGAAATATATTTATGTTGTTAAGGTAACTACGTTGCCTTAGATTTTTATTATTTGTTTCAAGCATCTCTATAACTGAAGCTGCGATGGCCGAGTGGTTAAGGCGTTGGACTCGAAATCCAATGGGGTTTCCCCGCGCAGGTTCGAATCCTGCTCGCAGCGTCATATTTTGAATTTTTGCACTGCCTTTGTAGTGACATCAATCGGATTCGGGTAATTTATTTCAGTATAGTTAATGGTCATTTGATTGTATGAGCTGGTATATTAATTGAAATGTATTTGTGGTTTTTGCAAAGTAATTTAGTCTAGCTACCTCATGGACTGAAGATCGAAAACTAATCTAACAGGAGCACACAACGAGGAATTTTAATGCCTATAAAGGAAACTAATATGAAAGCTAAATTAATACATACAGTTTGATATTTACGGTTATTTTAGCTAAAATTTCAGTGGCAGAAAATGTTACCATGCTCCTTGGTATGCAAGGTATGCAGTTTATTGCTCAGAAAAGGGCTCCCTTATCAATCAAAGTAAAGAGCAAGGCTGATACTACGTAGAACATTTAACGCGACAACGACATCATGTCGTTGTCGCGTTAAATGTTCTACGTAGTATCAGCCTTGCTCTATACTTTGATTGTATCTCTATTTTTGGCTGACTAGATCTGTTACAGATCCTACGTACACCGGCAGCATTTTTGTTCGCGGTCCACCTTTGCTTCTTATTTACTTCCCTTTTTAAACCAAGAAAAAAAAAACTACTGCGACAATGAGCATTGCGCATAGCATATCCTTTGCTGAGTGCTACTGTCTTTCTTGGGCCGTGAAGTCGAAATCGTCGAACTATGGGCCAAATTCGAATAATGGCTAACGGAGGAGATTTACACATTACAATTTAGTCAATTTTCCCCTACATTAAAGTATAATTAAAAATACTCTGATAAGAAATAAACATTTAGGGTCAGCAGACGGCGCTTAACAAAACCACGGTCTAATCTTATCCGATTTCAATATCTGGCCAACCCGAACATTCAAACGTCGTAATTCCTCAAAACAGTATCAAGATGGCATATGTAAGGGCCTAGTCGCACTAGGGAAATTTTGATCAAATTTTTCTTTGTTTAGGGCAAAAATCTGTCATCACAACAAGCTTTCTTATGCGACCGATATTTCGCAAATTTGAAAAAAATGGAAATTCCGGCTAAACTTCAAAGACGACGTAGGGTTATGGGGGCCTGGTCGCACTTCAGTCAAAAAGTCAAAAAATTTCCAAAAATTTGAAAACGCAAACGGAAATTCCAAAAATTTGAGAACATTTTAGGGTCGCACTGTCCTTCCATGCTGTCGAAAACATACGCGTGATGACATAAAAACAAATTAAACATTCCACAAAAAGCGTGTCCCCCGGAAGCGGTTTCCTTTTTTTTTTTTTTGAATTTTTAAAATCGGTCTGCTCCACCGATACACTGCGGCGTCTTTGAAGTTTAGCCAGAATTTCCGGTTTTTTTTTTTCAAATTTGCGAAACAACGGTCGCATTAGGAAACTTGATGTGATGACAGATTTTTATCTTAAACAAAGACAAATTTGATCAAAATTTCCCAAGTGCGACCAGGCCCTGGGTGGGGCAGGCCGATTTTGAAAAAAATCGAGGAAAACAAAAGAAACCGCTTCCGGAGGGACACGCTTTCTGTGGAATGTTCTTGTTTTTATGTCATTGCGCGTATGTTTTCGACAGCATGGATGGACAGTACGACACTAAAATGTATAAAGTTGTATAAATACAATTTTGGCGCCGACTCTAGAGTGGTTTTATCAAGTTAAAATTAACTCATATAATAGTGGAGTGGAGTGGAGGTTCACTTTGTAAATAAGCAAACGCACGTATTACATGCCAGTTAGAAATTTATTTGTCACAATGAAAAATGTGGCAAAATTATAAATAAAATTCAGGCATGCTCGTACAAATCGTCTTGAACATATCTCATTTAAAAAAATCTTTATTTCCATTATTTTGAAACCTTTCACTGGCAATGAATGAAATTTCATACAGGAAGATATTCTACAACAAATTATACATTTATAGATAGAGGATAGAGCTTTTTGAGGCCGATTTTGAAGAATTGATAGAGTTAGTTAAGGAATCTCTTCAATTAGCGTTCCTTTATAAAGCCTGAGCTATATCTAGGTGAAAAAATATTAAGCATATATCCATCTTAGCATTCGGTGAACACCTTTGCATACTAATCTTTGATTGTTTTTGTATAGATACAAAAATTTAATATATTGACAGCTTGCATTGGGCAAACTTGCTTCACAACTTGAAAAACGTATTCGTTTAAATGTCATTATTTAAAATTCTGTTGAATAGAGCTAGAATCGACTTCAACTTGACTGTCTGGTTGGATATAACATAACGTAACGTAACGTAACGTAACGTGACGTGACGTGACGTGACGTAACGTAACGTAACGTAACGTAACATAACATAACATAACATAATATAATATAAAGGGTTAATTAGCCGCCGAATTGGTAATCAACATGAGCTTTCTTAAATAATGAAATTCGGCAGTCAGTTCACAGACGTTAAAATAATAACAAATTAACCCAACTACATCTAGACTACGAGCAGTCTCTCTTTCCCAGCTTAGTCCGTCAAGCAAGAAACGAAAAAACATTAGCGAAGGGATAATGGCCGCGCGAAACTGGGGGCGAGGCAGGCGCGCAGGAAAAGAGAAACTACAGACTAAGCCCAGGCATTTGAATTATTAGTTGCTCTCACAACTCAAAAATCTGATTGGCTCTTGATCGAAGATCTTTCAACAAGCGGTAACGCCGCGGTGACGAGTTGTCAACACTCGAGATCAATGTCATGGCTCACAAGCTCCAGGAATGTTTATCTCAATTTCCCAGAGTTCAATCGTTGAAACCAGAGCAGATCGAAGCGCTTGAAGCTCTTATCGACGGATGCAATGTCCTTGCTATTTTGCCAACTGTGTTCGGAAAGAGCTTTATATATCAAGTGTTTTGCCAAACAAAACTATCTTCGAACCCGAAAGCGAGTGTTCTTGTGATTTCACCTCTCAACAGCATCGTGGTCGAACACGGCAAGTCAACGAATTATTAAACTGAACTTGGCCTTCCTGCCATCCATTTTAATGAGAACGACGCAGATTGCATGAAAGCCATCTCTGAAGGGAATTTTAGATTTATATTTTGTTGTGCTGAGGCCTGCATGTTTATCGGAGGAATTTCAAAATTTGTTGAAATCAGAAGACACAGAGCCGGATATCGAAATGGTGGTTGTTGACGAATCTCACACGGTGTAAAATGGTGTTGGCAGGCCTGCACGACTCTTACCTCATGTTTTAAATACCATTTGCTCCTTCTATAGGCTTGAACAGGTATTCTACATTTAGCCGTTTGTTAAGGAGGATTTTAGTTTAGAATGAGTTTTAAAACCTTTCAAAAGCCGCGTGCAACAGACTAGAGGTCAAGTCTGTCGGTTGTGGTTTCCCGTGGTGTTGCGCTTGTAGATTTTGACCTCATTCAAGTTCAGCGACCATTTTTGCCTGGCGGTCGGTGTGTTGTTTTCGCCATTAATATTGGCATATAGATTTTTATGTAGAAAAGGTTTGAATTTCTCTAACTTTTCTCTTTGACATACCGAACATGACAGGATCTGAAATTATCTGTTGGCCGTGAATGTCGTTCCTGCTATTAATGTCACGCTGATTCATTTACGCCACTATTTCATTCAAGTGTAAAATGGGGTTGGCAGGCCTGCACGACTTTTTCCTCATGTTTTAAATGTCATTTGCTCCTTCTATAGGTTTTGAATGGGTATTCTATATTTAGCCGTTTGTTAAGGAGGATTTTAGTTTAGACTGAGTTTTAAAACGTACCTTTCAAAAGCCGCGTGCAACGGACTGGAGGTCAAGTTTCCCGTGGTGTTGCGCTTGTAATAACTTTTCAGTGAAGTTACATCTGCGGACACGGCAAAAATCGTGGCAAGAAGGTTCCTTTGCTGGTCTACCTCTTATGGCTTTTTCGGAGTATCGTTCGAAGAACTCATCTCTTTCGCGGCATTTTACTCTCTTCGCGCTAAAAGAGATTGAGTCTGGGTTTTGGTCGAGGGTGCAAAGTCGAGGGTAACATGTCGAGGGTCGAGGGTGCAAAGTCGAGGGTCCAGGGTAACATGTCGAGGGTCGAGGGTAATATGTCGAGGGTTCTTAGAAAAAAAAAATGTATTTGAAATTTTCGTAATAGTGACCCAGGTCATAGTAAATTACTTTTATATCCTCACGAGAGTATTGACGTACCTTTATTTCCGGTTCACGCGTATGCCAGATGCGTGACGTGACGAGCCAAAAGAAGGTCTGGGTTGGAGGATGACACCCGTGTAGGAGTTTAATTTTGCGGGGGTTAATTTTTGCGGATTTCCTTCGATCCGCAAAAAAACTCGCGCAAAATTTAAATACACTCCCGCAGAAAAATTAGTAAATCTTGTTTTAATGGTGTGATCAGTGTAACAGGAACTTTTTAACAGTGAACATATTTCTCTCATCACTCCGAAGCGACCGGCACAACAGTCATCTGTATTCCCGATTCAACTGCAGACACGTCCTCAAAAGAACCAGAGACTGTTATCATAATCAACTGATACATTTTTAGAAGAACGCACAATAATTCACTCAGGTTTTCTCGTTGTTGATGTTCATGTTGGCGCTAGTAGAGCTCGGGGGGAGGGGGAGGTGGGTACTCAACAAAGTTTTGTACGGGGATGACACTTAAAGACACTTAAAAAAACGAAGGAACTGATAAAGCATGGCTGAGTCGGACTGTACAACTGGGATTATATGTACAGTCAGCCTTCCTTTATTAGTTCCTTCGTATTTATATCAAATTTGCTGACTAGATCCACCAGCATCCGACGCTTTTGCACTGTCTGTTGGCCCTTGCAGATATTTCCAAAGTGTTCACTAAAAAAAAAAACAAGCCGTTGTCATTTGTCCCTTGTTCCATTTGTTCCGGTCAAAAATAAACAGCAGATTTAGATTTTCTGCTTTTCTTTTTTTCAAAAAAAATGTTATAAACTACGACTTGCGTTTAAAACTGTATTTCTCGTGTTGAAATGACTATTCGACGGGCGATAAAACCCACCGGGTACGAATCCCACTCGGCAACGGAAAACTCAACAGATTTGTAAGCTATCTCCGCTTTTTACGCTAATGTTTTACAATCATTATCAAATGTATCCCATTTGGCTATTTGATTTTATTTCGTTGATGTTAGAACTGCTGCGCCCTCCTCCCCCAGAGACCCTTGCAAGGAGGTTGCCGCGAATGCGAACGTCAAGTACAATTATCTGAAGACCCCAATGTCCAAGTGAAGGCACAAAGAGCGATCAAAAAAAAATATTGAAATGTTTGTTTTATGTTTGCTATTTATACGCGCGTATTTGGGTGTCTCATCCTCCAACGAAGACCTTCTTTTGGCTCGTCACGTCACGCATCTGGCTTACACGTGGACGTGTGTGTACAATGAACCTGAAATAAAGGTACGTCAGTACTCTCGGGTCGCTATTACGAAAATTTCTAATACATATATATGTATATATATATTTTTTTTTTCTTTTATGACCCGGGTCACTATTAACAAAATTTCTAATACATACAATTTTTTTTCTAAGAACCCTCGACATGTTACCCTCGACATATTACCCTCGACCCTCGACATGTTACCCTCGACCCTCGACTTTGTACCCTCGACCCTCGACCAAAACCCCGACTCAAAGAGATTTGGTTTCGGGTTAGATCTCCCGCATTGCGATTACATGTAGATTGACAGGATGACAAGAGAAGTAAATCTGATACCGAAAAATCACTCGACCGTGAACGTGCATTCGCCTGGGCTTAGTCTGCAGTCTCTCTTTTCCCGCGCGCCTGCCTCGCCCCCAATTTCGCGCGGCCATTATCCTTTCACTAATGTTTTTTCGTTTCTTGCTCGACGGACTAAGCTGGGAAAGAGAGACTGCTCGTAGGCTAAACTACATTCATCATGTAGAACAAAATAAATAGTCCAAGTACCACTGTGATGACAGAAGCAGAAAACTGCGCTCTGTTTTTTCCGAGGTGGGGTTGGTTATATCGTACTGACTTGTGCATCGACAACCGCTGTTTGCCGGTAGTGCCGTCTCGATGTTACCAAAATTCGTCCTGTTGCACATAGCAGAAACACGCAACGCAATATTTCAAACAGGACACCATGGATGACTTGAAAAAGGAGTTGAGTGCTTTGTCTTGCGCCAGCGAAGTGAATGCATAAGTTAGAAGGTAAATAAAGTAGAAGAGGCAGTCCCCAAGCGCATGCAATAAGAAACAAAAAACGGTTACAAATCATAAGTCTAACATATTTAAATGGCGCCACAATAGCAATATACCGCTGCAGCCATTCCACAAAGATTCGCGATTGAGATAACTGTAAATCGTTGCCATGCCACAATTCAACGAAGCTGATCATCACAGACAAAAACCGTCTCACAGAAGTATGCGACGGGAAAGTAACACTCAGCAAACAAGAAATCGGCCAATGCGAGAGAAAGTACAAAATAATTTGCGGATGTCTGAAGATGGTTTTTAGTCAAAATGAGATGAATGACAAAACCATTTCCTATGGTTGCTGCAGCAGTTAATATCCACCTGATAGTTAAGTAGCTAGGGCTCATCTTAACAAAAACGTTAAAAACTGGCCGAGGAAGTTCGAAGAAAAACTAACCACCACTTCAGTAGTCTGCTGACGGATTATCGGCAAGTGGATCCACAAGCCGGTTTAGCTGAACATGCAACGCTATGTTCATGATCAGAAACAATACGTATTTCAGTTCTCGAGTATTTTAAAACTGAGCTGTCCTTCTTATTTGCTTTGCAAAGTTATTAATATCTAACGAACTTAATTCTGTAGGCGAGAGTCAGTCTCGAGCGGTTTCAAAACAACGAAAGATTCATTTCAATTCTCCTGGAAAACAGCTTATAAACATTGATGCTTTCACTGAGTGTTGGCCAACAGCATGTATTTGATACGGAATTCTTTTTTCTTTCCAGGCAAAATATGAAGGAAGAATCCACATTAAACTGTATAAATTAAAGCACCAACGTCTACAACTGTTTTATTTGTTCAGGTTGAGTTCAGTTTTAAATATATTCAGCAGAAACAAAGAAGAAAATTAAGAAAATCGAGTGTAATACAAATCACTTTATAGACCTTTCACTGCTGGTACAGGCAACATCAATAAAATAAAAGTACATAGAAACCACCTGGATTAAATATTACTAATGATGCCATGAAATCTTTCTAATTTGGTTCCTAAAAAATCGTAATTGCAATCGTATTATTGAAGCCACAAGGCCAAATGGATAGTCGGACTCACTTATTTCCCGTATTTAGTGAAAACGAGATTTACTAATACAGATTTATCGACTGAGCCAATCAGATACTAGTTTAAAAATAAATAACCTGTGAATTGAATTTAAAACTAAGTTACTTCCTTCCTCCTTTTTCTTATTTAGTAATAAGAAGACAAGATTATTTTTCTGTTAATATTTGCAATAATCCATTGTTAATTTACATGCAATTTCAATCAGTTAACTTTTTCACCGTTAATTATAAACGCGTAAAACATAAAAAAAATCCCAAATTTCAGTTTTGTAAATCATCACAAAACTAAGAGACAAATTCGGCTAAAGCATTGGTGTACTCAATTCAAACCTTTTCGGATTAGATCTTTTTGTTCGTCATATTTCCATCAATGAAGCAACGACATGGAATTATATTAAAATGTTGTGGACAAAGGATCTTATTTCAAGAAGGTTTGAATTGGGTACAACAATGCGTTAGCCGAATTTGTCTATAGCACCACAGAAAAATACTGCTAGTTAATTTTCATTTGAATATCGCAACTTAGTTATTAGCCCACAGAGCCATATTGAACCATAGTGAATCGCAGGCAAGAAAAGGGTTGAAAGAAAAAGGTCATCGATAAAGCACGTCAACTGGATTGACAGGTGCTTCTTTCTTGTCTCCTTCTCATTTCCGACATAACAGCACCTCGCACTCTCTTTTAATGTCACTTTTTAAGAAAGCGTAAGCATAAGGGTTGACTAACGAGTTTACGGTTAGTAAAATCCCAAGAAGGTCTTGTACCAGCCTTGGGGGATCACATACTACAAGACCAAAGCAAAATGACAACGAAATATTCACAGCATAGCAAACCGATAAAAACAAAAACGACAGCACATATCATTTGAACAGATGACATTTCTCTCTTTCTTGGCAGTTGAACGTGACAACCTGTTCGGTCTCTCCATTTGTTGTAAAGTAATTGAGAAACTTGAATGGCGGCCTGTCGCTGATGCTTCCGCCTAATCATCAACATGCGAACAGTGGCAATGACTAACAATAGAGCTGGAATTACTTCCATGGCTAAAATTCGTGTTACTGATATCAAAAACTCTTCGCGTGGTTTTGGATGAAGTACTTTCTACAAAGTATTCAATTGCGGCAAGGGTTGCCGAGAATAACCACATCGAGCAAATAGTAGCCAAAGCGCGTCGCGAGGTCACCAATACAACGTATCTCAGCGGAAAAGCAATGGCAATATATCGATCTATAGTCATAGCGATTAAATTTGTTACAGAAGCATACATAAAAATGGATGCCACCATAATCCGTTGCTCTCGATTGCAATGGAAGAATCTGTTACAGAAAAACGATGCTGGAAAGTAGCATAATACGAAAAATAAGTCCGCCACTGCCAGAGAGAGAACAAACCAGTTAGGCAAGG
Source organism: Dendrophyllia cribrosa (assembly GCA_024195265.1). Taxonomy (NCBI): domain Eukaryota; kingdom Metazoa; phylum Cnidaria; class Anthozoa; order Scleractinia; family Dendrophylliidae; genus Dendrophyllia; species Dendrophyllia cribrosa. The sequence continues at coordinate 56,012,897 of JAJLRJ010000001.1, forward strand.
TGAAGAGTCGGCGCCTTGAAATGATCAGGAAGATTGTGAAGCCATTTCCAATCAGAGATAGCGCGCTAAAAACACCCCCAACAATCCAGAACCACAATGCCATGGAAAATACTTTCTATATCTCAGATGTTTTCAGAACACTGCAGTGCTTCAAGGCTTCATCCTGGATTTTATAAGATGTTTTATCTTAGCGCTTTACATCTGTTTGCATTGTTACTCGAAGTTGCGAAATAACATAATTAACTCTTCCTGTGACAGTTGCGTTTTATTAAATATCGATTTTTTTTTATTTAGAGTATTTGATCTGAGGCAATCTGACGTAGCCACGTCAGCTAGGTCAGAGAGTACACTTGTAATTATAATTTTAGGGGATTATCTCTCTAAAAACCGACTAATGATTTAATTTTGGTTCGAAAAATAAATTTCTCTGATATGGGGTTATATACTGCGCTTTTCAATAACATGCGGATTCTGAAATTCAAATCACCACCAACGGTTGCGTTTTTCCCTGCCGTCAATCAAATTTTTTGGCGGTTTCCGATTACTGAGTAGAAAGTAGTATAAAAAAATAGACAGGCTAAAAAAGTATTTAAAAAGCCAGTAAAGCATAAATCTGTTTTGTAAATCCTTAGAACATAAAATTATCTCATTCCTTGCTTAGAAGAACGTAAGAATTTACTACCATCTGTGAGATTTACAAAACAGCAACCATGCTGCAGATTATCTGTTGGATGCCAAATCAAACGCTATTTACAAAACAACGGAGGTTTTTCCTAGCTCCACTGAGACATGCTATTCAACTACAGAACTAACTAAGGCCCAGGACAAACGTCGAACTTTTCATGAGTCGAACTAAATTGCAGTTTGGGTCGACCCAAATTAATTTTTTTCGTCTGTTGGGTCAAACGTCGAACTTAATTCAGACGAACCAAATTCAACACGTTCTATCCGTCTGCTCCAGACGGATAGAACGAATTTAATTGGGACAAACGTCGAACTTCTCATGAACTTAATTCGCTGAATTTAGTTCGACTCATGAAAAGTTCGACGTTTGTCCCGAACAGTAAGGAGCTAAAAATTATTGCAACAATTCATGATTTCACTGCAGTGGAATTGTAGACTACGGCATTTTGAGACTCGAATCTAACACGCCTATATCCGTGATGGGTAACACTTTCTCACAAGTCTGGCACACCGCAGACTTTAGACACTAAACTAGTAGTAATCATAGATTATAGTGCGTCTCCTTATCCCGTGGCACCTCGTCTTGACCTAGTACCTCAGTTTCATGAATTAATTCAGCCACTGTTTAAAAGGGCTATGTCGCGAGATATGTCACGCAGGCAAAAACGTCGGGCCGTCATCAAACAAATTCACGCTATCGCCGTGGAATCGGGCAAAATCCTGCCGTGCTGTGTACTCCGAAAGGTCTCAGATTTTTCCGACATATAAATAGTATATTTGTCTTGATTTCATTTCGGTTATTTCTCCGATTCTGAAATCATACTCCTCAGTACATGTACTAATTTCGCAGGATTTTTCGGATAAAATTACAACTACCAGTTGCAAGTAAGACACAAGACTGTTGAATATAATTCATTTATTAGCTAGACAAATTTTAGTCACAAAACTGCGAAATCTTTAGTCGCAAATGCGCCCGATACAGGCGCAATTTCGAGCACTGTAAAGTTAATCTGCGTTCGCCTGGCGCGGCCGGTCAGTGAATTAATATTCCTACAAGACATAAGCGAATTGCACCGTACCGTAGAACATCGCGAAGAACGACGTCGGTATTTAGGTGAAAGCTTCCCAAATCAGGCTGAGAACCACAGCAAAATCAAGATAGAACATTCAAAACATACCAGAACAGTAACGAGGAAAATCTGTAACGTCTTGCTTGATTCCAAAGAGACCCAACAACTTACTTGGTCCGGAGAAGAACCTTCGTCCAATTTTTCCACTGCGTACTTTTAGTAGGCATTGAAATATTGAGCCGTACGATTCCAAAATCGGGAAAATATCCGAAACTAAATCAAGACAAATAGATTATTCACATGTGACATTTCGGAACCCCAGCTCCCCAGGATGATGCCTGATTTCCACGCGATGCTGGATACTATTGTGACGTTTCAAGATGGCGCAGATTTGGTACCGACACTTTTCTCGATTCTTTCCGCCTAGACTGACGACGCGCTAAGCATGCTGGATACTATTGTGACGTTTCAAGATGGCGCAGATTTGGTACCGACACTTTTCTCGACTCGTTCCGCCTAGCCGACAAGATTAGGAAGCGTCTCCTTCGTCGACGCAATCACGGCCTGAGAAATTTAACGATTCTAGCACTTTCAAAGTGATAACAAACTTTAGCCGATATATAAGTATTTATCTTGCAACAAAAGTGAGCCAAAGAAAACCGCAATGTATGCCCATAGAGCTAGCACCGAACAACGGCATAAAGATATAAAATAATTCTAACGGTATGAAATTCTCCTATCAATTTGAGAGATAATCCGCCGAGATTAATAAATAGATAATTACTGAGGCTCGCAGCATTATTAGGTAATGCAGGAAGCTGAGGGCGCAGCCCGAAGCTGACTGCAATATACCTAAAAATGCTGTGAGCCGAAGTAATTATCTATTTCAATTATTATTTCTCATCAAAACCCATTGTTCTCTTTCTGCTTTGCTGCTTTGTATCTTCGATTTTAGCCACCCCTTTGGCTGTTGTATTCATTTTGAATGGCGAGCTATAACAATGAATTTAGCACTTATGTTGCTACGTACACAGTGCGGTGGCCATAACGTAACCCCCAAATCCTCAGTTGTTGTGAAGATTAATTAACTAATAACAACTGATCCTCATAAAATCCTATTGTTTTCCCTATACATTATATCTTCGATTTAAGCCGCCCCTTTGGCTGTTACATTGATTTTGAATACAGTTATAACAAGGAAATTAGCACTTATTGTGACTACGTACACTATACAGTGCGGTGGCGATGACATTGCCCTCAATTCCTCAGTTGTTGTGAGGATTATGTAACTATGATCATGTGTGAACATTATTATTGAATTTATTTGTTGGTTACGAGAATGTTCACAAAAATTTGCATACTTTATAACCAAGTGTATTCAGTCATTTTATTCAGTGCCTAGCTCACTTGTTGGAAGCATGGAGGATTCAATGGAAGACGAATCAGCGATTTTTCGAACGCATGAGTTCTAAAAATGATGCTTCGGCAGAGCTCAAAGGTAAGGCTGGTAACTTTAATTATTTCGGTCACTTTTTTATCATCCCCTGACAAACTGTTTTTCATTTTTCATTTTAAAATAAGAGCACAGATTTAAAAGACCAATTACATCTTTGGAATTACAATCAGTAAGGAAAATGCGTATAAAAAGGTCGAAAGAATGATCTTATTTTCTAAATATACAGATCATACCAGCCCACGTTTTAAAGAGTGACATAAACAATGAAGCCATTGCTTTGTTTATGTTTCGTTTCTTTAATAATATTTTGCCACTGTTTTTTAATGATTTTTTTTTCAACTAAATAAAGAAGCCCATTATAATAATACAAGATGATCTTCAAATACACACAAAGCCCAATTACGTACCAATTATATGAAATACTCAGTAAAATACAAAGGCAATATTATATGGAATGACTTACCAAACTCTATAAAAGAAATTAAAACTTTTGACTTATTCAAGAAAAAGCTTAAAAAACATTTTCTCCTCCAAAAATAAAAAATAATAATAACGCTATTAAAATTGTTATACATCACATAATAAAATTAAAATAGACACAACATACATAAAAAATAATGATACAAAATCCCTATTACAGTTTTAGATATGCCATGTTCATGTAAAGCATTTGAAAAAAATGCAAATAAACGATTGATTGATTGATAGATTAATTGATTGATTGATTGATTGATTGATTTATTGAATGTCTCAGTTTGATGGCGAATCAAGTATCTGAACAAAACAATCCCCGAACAGTTTGTTAAGGTCAGTCTCAAAAGACAGCGGTGGTGGTGAAGCTTCTCGGTTACATACTAATTTTCTGGTAGTGTTCACTGGTTAGAAGACGAAACCAATTGAGCAAAGATACTATCTTTTTGATTAATCAATATTGTTGGTTTGTCAAACTCTACTAAACGACCCTTGTCTAAAACAAGAATCTTGTCATAGTGCATGACATTGGTCATACGATGGGCAATGGTCAACACGGTGCAGTCCTTTAGTTGGGTCTTGATGGTGTTGTACAGCAATCTCTCAGTTTCATAATCAACGTTTGCAGTTGCCTCGTCAAACACGATCACCTTCTTCTTATGCAGCATGGCTCTAGCCAAGCACAGCAACTGCCTTTCCCCAACGCTAAAGTTGCTCCCTCGCTCGGTCACATGAGAATGTAGCTTGTCAGGAGTCTTCTCTAGCAGCGATTTAATATGAACCTTCTCGAGTGCGACCCAAATGTCTTGGTCGTCATACTCTTGGAACGGATCTAGATTACTGCACAGTGTCCCGGTAAAGAAAATAGGATCTTGTGGGATTGCGGTCAAAGCCGCCCGCGCCTGTTGAATGTTAAGCTCGCTGAGGCAAACTCCCCCTAGAAATATCTTGCCATCGTGTTCAGGCATCCTAAATAATGAAGCGACCAGTGATGATTTGCCTGCTCCAGTTCTTCCTACGATTCCAACTTTTTCACCTGCTTCTATTATACAAGAGACATCTTCAAGCGCTTTAGGACCTCCAGGATAGTAACAGAGAGACACGTTCTGAAACTTCAGTTGTCCCGTTCTGCTCCAGTCTTCAGGTGCATCAGTGGTCAGATCGTAGCCAGGCTCGGGTTCAAGTTCGGTGTAGTTCAGCACACGTTGTGTTGAAGTCATCCAGTTTTCCATACGAGCAAAGATTGTCAGTGCCAGAATAGATTTTGAGACCAGCTGAATGGCGTACGTTATTGATAGACCCGTAGAACCTAACAGATAAAGCGTAAACAATATTAACATTTGCTTATCTTTCCAAGGAAAATGGCTAATCCAAGTTCCCAACTGACAAGATAAGACAAGACAAGTAAACCTCACAAACTGTTGTAGGTACATTAAATTAGGTTAGGAACTTTTCCCTTTTGTCATGCTTGAGTATACACATATAACTAGTAATAATAAAACAGAATCGTCTAGGATCCAAATATTCGACATCAGCCTCCTCCTCCGCTTCGTTTTTAGTCAAAATGTTAGCCTGGTTAATCTCGCAGCTGCATAATTATCACTTCATAACCACAGCAATAAAATTGTTTAAGTGTTATAGACTGACTTTTGGAACAGCTTTCCTGCACTGTGACTTTTACTGATTAATAAAGGGAGTATTAGCCTCAAGACAAATCATCATGGTAATATAGCACGATTATTACAATTATTATAATTTATATGCTTTAGACTTTTCACCGGCATTTACTATGTTTGCCAACCAAGCTTACCAGGATAGCCTGGAAAACGTCAAATCCGAAGTTCCAGGCTTTTTTCTTTGGCTATTCAGGCTTTTCAGGTACACTTTTTAAGCACGGGTTGCCATGATTAACAATCTTGATTTTTCTTTTCTCAGAAGCCTAGGACGCCTGGCTCAACACGGGCTGACCAGGCTTACCGAGATTTTCGACAGTCGTTTCTTGCAAGGGATGTGACTTTAATTTAAACTCACCTGCACTGTCATTTAGTAAAATGGAGGTGAAAATAACAATGCCGGAGAAGAAGCCCACAATAAGATCAACTCGAAGGCCGAACCACAACTCCGTCGTGTTATATATCATCCACTCCCTATTGTTGTGATCTTGATGCCTGAATAACAATAAGATAAAAAATAAAAAGCCCTTAAGCGTGCGGCTTTTCACTTTTAGGTTTACAATGTAGGTTGTTGGGTCGTGGGATAATGAAGAAAAACTGTTGTCGTTTAGACCACGAATAGCATTTTTGCGTTGCATGTAACAACGGTTTTCCAGAAGATATTTTTAAAGTTCGAGTTAATTCAAACGGTTACTATAGACAATTCGCCAAAACTCACTCCCTTATGTTTCCCTTATCAAGATCTTTGAAAACGTTTCAGCGTTTTCTCTTGTCTGAGGCGACAACCAAGATTGTCATGAATTACAAGAACACATGAAGTCGGAATCCTATACCAGATGGTTTAGTACATGATAGCTATCTGTATCAAATACGCTCTGTCGTGATTAATACATTTTATCTTGGCTTTCCATCTTTACTATTCCCCCTCACTCCCACCCTATATTTACAATAACTCGCGCGACATTTTAATAGTCCGTCGATTACTTGCACACCTGCAAAGAAGTGTAAAGAAATCCCTTTCCTTGTTAAAAGCACGAATAGTTTCAATCCCTTGAATGGTCTCTACATAGTGAGAGTACACAGGACTGGCTGTGATAAGAGACAGGCGTTTGGTTTCTCTTGACGTTCGTAGATAATAACGACATAAAAGACAAATCGCCACAACAACTGGCACAGCTGGAATTGTGACCCAAATATTTTCAAACGAGACTAGCAGAATTGCAAAGGAAGTGAAAACTAATTTTTGAAGCACTTCCAAAAGATCCCGTTGTATTTTTTCATCCAGGCAATCGACGTCACTGGAGAAGCGATTCAGGATGCGGCCAGTGGGACTGGTGTCGAAAAATCTCACTGGGGCTTTGAGCACTGCATGGAGCATCCTATGTAATTAATTATAATAAGACAGTTAACGGTTGTCTTCAAGAAGACCAAGAACAAGAACAAGAAGAACAAGAAGGAGAAGGAGAAGGAGGAGAAGAAGAGGAAAAGACGTAAAGAGAAGAAAAGGAGGAGAAAGTAAGCAGCCCAACATAACATAACATAACATAACATATAACATAACATAACACCTTTATCATAACAAATAGGCTGAGGTTCTTCTCAGACCGATCCACAATTTTCACTTTCTTACTTCATTTGCCATTTTTTAACTAGACACGTTCAAGTGGTCTTGTGACAACCACCCATACACACTGCCAAACTCCAAAAACTCAATAATAACAACACCCGGCTTAATATACAATAAACACATATGACGTATTTCTATTCAGAGAAAAGGCAACTTTAAATATACAAGCAATTTTCGAATCTGGCAGCAATATATGTTGGTTATTTTTATGTAACATTAAACAATTACCTGTCGTGTAGGTTCTTTGAAGACTGGAACGCAGCATAGAAGCAAATTAACGCGCGCACAAACTCTAGAATCGCAGACCCGCCAACAATACCAGAATAGATTATCAAATGTTTAGTTTTTTGCTTTTCTTGTTGCGACATCTCAGTCCAGTAGGAAAGCCAGACGTTTGATGATGTATTGAATGCTAAAATGGAAAACAAAAGCTGCTGCAATGTTGACTTAAACTATAAACAGTTTCTCTTGGACACTGATTTGTACTTTTAAATTTTCGCTATTAACTCACCCTACGGTTTATTTTAAATACCAGTAACGAAGACTATTTTCTTATGCATCAGTCGTAACAATGGCGGCAGGGGTAAATTTCCCGAATGCCGAACATTTCTCACCCTAATGGTAAATAGAAGCTAAACTATTTGAATCAGTACTTAACCCTAAATACTGTAAATCAGTATTTGGGGTTAAGCACTGATCATGATTCATATTGGTTAGCTTTTATTTACTGTTGTGGGTGATAACAAAGTTCGGCGTTTGGCGTTCGGCGTTCGGAAAATTATCCCTACCGTAACGATGGTGGGAGCTCGAGAACGCATATTAACTCTGACCAAATCGTCAATAGGCATCATTTTACTACAACTACCAAAATCATTTCATTTTTCCTTTATTATTTAAATTTTGAAATCCAAGTGGAGCTTAAATAATGATAGCCCTACTAAACATGAAAGAATTCTGATAGTCTCAATACTAAATGACACCATCATGAAAATTGCCTATTAACTATCTAAACAGGTAAATGAACGACAGGCACTTGACACGTGACCCCAAACATGCAATTCTGGCTCCCAAAGCAATTGTTATAAGTTTATTTTAATGTCATTTTGTTTCGATAATAACTGAGTAATAAGGTTGCAAAAACAAAATCAGCAGTATTTTTAAGATAGGTTTTAAACTCTGGTACATTTAAACACTTAAGACTTAAAATGTTACAACAACTGCATCACGTATTAAAATTTGATGTTATGAACCGTAATTTTAATCTCTGTATTATTATTTTAAGAAAGGTTACAATAAAACATTGGGTCGGACGTACCTTCAGGCAGAATAACTGCAAAAAACATAAGAATTAGATAGGCAACCGAATTCCCCGCATGTAGGTATCTCCAGTAGGTTCTCCATGACACACCTCCATACTGCCTGTCTTCCTGGGTGCCCTCCATAACTTCTTTCCCATCATTTTCACTTGTTGCTCGAAAATCGGCCACTTTTTCATTGTTAATGGTTCCATCTGACGTTTCTTCTTCGAAGATTTTGTCGTCGAGATGTAGGTTATCCGAGGAAGTTAGCTCGGAGTAACATGTTTCTTTTGCGATACAGCCATCGTTCATGACGATGACACGGTCAGTAGCTTGTAAGTATTGAAGGCGGTGTGTCACCAAAATGACCAGTTTTTCATACAACAATCTTTGTAGACAATTCTCAACAATGTGCGATCCAACTTTTCCATCGACGGCGCTCAAAGGATCGTCTAGAAGATAGATAGCAGCTTCGCTGTAAATGGCTCTTGCAAGACCGACCCGGGCACGCTGTCCGCCACTCAGAGTGATTCCGCGTTCACCGACAGAAGAAAGGTCCCCCGAGGGAAACCTATCCAAGTCTTCTCTTAGAGCGCAAGCATCAACAATCGTAGAAAATTTTTCGTGGTCGTAAGTCTCTCCGAAAACAATGTTTTCTCTTATTGTCCCTGAAAACAACCATGCTATTTGCGGAACATAAGCAATCTTGGCGGAAGTAATAATGCGCCCTTGTCGTGTTTCTAGCTCTCCAATTATAGCCCTCAAAAGAGAGGACTTTCCAGAACCGATCGATCCAACTACTCCAATAAACTCACTACCTTGAAAGGTGACAGAAACCTTATCAAGAAGAACGGTTTCTCTTTGACCAATCATGCTTGTGACTTTAGATAACGAGACATGTGGGCGCGGACCAGCAAAAGACCGTGTCAAATGAGTCTGTCGTGCTTTGGAATTTACTGATGCAGGTTGTCGCTCGTTATCCTGGAAAAGGAACTGTTCAAGTCTTTCCATCGTTGCAGCAAACATCGAGGCGTAATAAATGCCTCGATAACAGTAATCAGCAAACGTTACTTCTACCGTAGCCATCAGTAATATGGTGGTGAAGACAATTTGAGGGGTGATTGAATGCCCTGTCGCCATTAGTGTTACCAAGGAAATAAACGATGGGAGTACTGGGCACAAGGAAGCAATAGCCATTACGATGGCTAACCAAGCACTTCTGTACCAAACAACTTTCAATTCCTCCCTGTGATTAAAACACATGCTTATCAAAGTATTTGTATTTGTATATTTGTATATTAAAGGGACAGTGTAACGGCTAATGTCTTGAAATGGGAAAAAATCAACAAAAGTGACAATCCAAAAATGGCGCAATTTTTTATCTATTGACCGCCTGTTATCCGCTTATGATCCATATCCATCCTTGTAATCCCGCACTTCATCTCCAAAGGACTGCTTCTGTTTTGCTTTATAGAATATTTTTATTACTCGTGGCGGAGCACACGAGTTGTAAATCCGGCTCTGACTTTTCTTTCTTCTTATTTTTCTTGTCACATTAACGCATGAAAATTTATGCACGCATATTTAAGTTTATGTCGACGACTATATGGCTTTCAGCCATGAAATACATACCGCAAAATCTCTCCGTGTGTTGTCTTGAGAAGCAAAATAAAGAACAACATACAGCGTACAATTGCACGTTTTCAAGACAATTCAAGGCGTTCATGGATGGATAGGACCGTTTGATATTGTGTTCGCCGCTTATTCCTGTGGGATTTTTGCTCCGGTAAGTTCTGTGCTTTATATAAGTTGCTATTTGCTTAGCGGTCGAGCTTAAGTGTCGGCTACTGAATGTAGTGAATGCAGTGTTGTCTTACTTTTAAACCCGTGTATCCATGAAAGCGTAATGAACGGGTTATCGGTAACGGTGGCTAAATAAAAATTCACTCACTCGTTCCTTCCATCAGCTGTAAACTTTTAGTGAGTAAATGCTTTGTTACGAATGCGTTTCGTAACAAGAACAACGTGAATCCAGCGATAACGATAATTAATTTGATGTAAACGAACATAGACAACAATAAGCTTACAGATGTTTCGCATTTGGAGTTTTCAGTGCCACATTAAAATCGATCTGAAAGGATTTTGCATCGGAAACACGCGTTTTGATGCGTATCTACCTTAAAATAATCAAATTTAGTACATATTGAGCATGTGTTCCTCGATGGTGTGGTGGTTGTGGTTGTGGCTTAGCCCCGGAGGGCCGGAGTTCGAGTCTCCCTGAAGTCCTTTTTTTTTTCTTTTTTCGAACTGGACATTATGAAAGTGATGTACTGTTTTTTTTTTTCGTTCGTCAAAAATCCTTACGTTTAATTTTTTTAAAAAATACCGAACTGTGTCAGTGTGAAAACGTAAGCTTACGGCAATATTGCGTTACGCGTTAGCCTTTGTTTTTCACGGGTTAGCTCTTTGGAGCCTTTGCGGATTAGACATAATTTTAAGTTTATGTTTCTCCGTAAAAGCACTCAAAACACTCGGGAACTTATATCAATGGAAACCCAAAGATAATGGCCAGTTTTGTTTAATATTACTCCATAACAGTGCTCTAAGGGTAAAAATAAGTACTGATCTTGGGCTGCAGATGGCCAGGATAGAAATGGATTGCAACTTGAAAAAAAAATGGGCCAATTTTTTCAAGGTTATCGCCTTGTGTCTTGAACTGAACTCACTTAACTTGACTCATATTATAGTTTATTCTCTCCTCGAAAATTCACATAGTTCCTTTAACCTCGCTTAATATTTAGACCTTCGATTATATAGCACGTCTTCTTGCATGGGCAATATAATTTCATTGTTGGCCTCTCTTTTAACTACTCAACTTTTTCGATTTGCAGATCACAGTACTGATTAAAAAATAAAACATAAAAAAATCAACTATGTTTAGCGAGGGTGACACTTAACAGTCATGTGACTGACAAATCTGTGGCCCTCGAATTCCAGGTCGAATTGGAATTTAGAAATGTTAGTTTTTGATGAGGGTGGAAAAACCGGAGTACCCGGAGAAAAAACCCTCGGAGCAAGGATGAGAACTAACAACAAACTCAACCCACATATGGCGCAGAGTCTGGGAATAGAACCCGGGCCACATTGGTGGGAGGCGACGCTCTCACTACTGCGCCATCCCTTCTCCTCTAGGAGCAAGCAATGTCAAGCAATCATAATAATCATACCTCCTGACTTTGATGATGGCAGTCAGAAAATGTTTTTCCCACGTGCTCATTTTAACCAATCGCACGGAATTGATGGTGTTTTCAATCAGCGTGAGACGCGACGCCGTCAACCTTGAAGTTTCTTTCCTCATTCTTTTCAAGGGGTTGAATGTAATCCAGAGGTAAAAGGAAATAAACAGCAGATACATAATCCCTGCCAAAGCCTCAACACCGATCAACTTCCAAAGGAGAATGGATAAAACGAATACTTCCATTGGAGCGATGAAAACGTACGGAATGCGTCGTACAAACGTATGTATCGGCTTCAGGTCCTTGCAAGCAATACTAACCACCTTCCCTGATCCAATGTTGTTAAGCGATTGTTGGGTTGAGTTTAAAATCTGTCAAAAAAGATAATAAATAAAGCAACAATAAAACGACTGATAATAGACCAATTCCGATATATTAAAATTCATACTTGGCTCCGAGGCTTAGGGGAATAAAACAAAAGAAATAAATTATTCATACCTGAACCTCGATGTGATTTCTTTTGTTTTATTCCCCTAAGCCTCGGAGCCAAGTATGAATTTTAATATATCGGAATTGGTCTATTCTTTAGTAATCAACACTTGAAATTTTGCGATGAAATTATTTTGCAGAGATATTCGAGATTTTTTTAAAGTAACTTAGAGAATTTAAAATACTATTTTGAATTTTATATTTTGTATATAAAGCGGTAAGGTTCGAAAGTGGCGGGGGAATGAAACATAAAATTGTAGTTGGTAAATTGGCCACCGTAAAGATATACAATCTGAATCTCTTTACGGCGGTCATTATTTACTTATCAATTCGGTTGGTGAAACAAAATTTCGTATATTTTGTACAGTTTGATTGTCCGACTGAGTGGTGGTGACCGACATATCAGAACTAACTGAAAGTTGGTCCCTACAGAGATTGATGCACCTATTCCTAAAAGTGAAAGAAAGCCTCGTTTTCGCGCAAGAGACGGATTATGCTTCTCAAACCGTTTTCGCATGTGAAAACGGGATGGTTACATTTCTAGAGGCAAAATTCATCTGAGTTCACCTCTTTATTTATCCGGCGTTTAAATTTGCGGATTTTGTGGAAGAGTTTTCCAATAAAAAACCTCTTTCGTTTAAAACAATAAAACGGAAAACCCGTCAGCCAGGATATTTGTCTAGAGTCGCGTGTTTAATCATGTAATATAAGCTATACCTTCTGGTACATGATTCCTCGAAGTGATGATCTCATTTTAGAGGCAATGACCATTGCCGCATACTCAAAATGACTCTTGCAAAAGGGTTGAAGGAATAAAGTCACGATTATGCCAAACGCCAACACAAAGCCCCATTCAGTTACACCTTCAGGATTATTCGACAATTCCCACAATAGAAGGCTCACCAAGACTGGTTGAAAAAATCTACAAATTGAGTCCCCCAACATTGTGCTAATATACACAGCATAATCCAACGGGTTATTCACTCGTAAAAGACAACGCCAGAGCTTTTTCCTCCTTCGTTTGCTGTCAGTTGAAGTGTCATTCAGCGCATTTTCAAGTTTCAGCGTAAGGTCAGCAGTGTTCTCTTGACCAACAGCTCTCAGTGGGACATCATTTTCCTCCAATGCACGTGAATATCCCAGACTCATTGTTGCCGATAGCCACGAAAACATCAAATGAGAAAAAAAGCTAGGTTTGTTGTTAATGTCTTCGTCAACTGTCTTACCCTGGGACAATGGACTGTAGGGATGATCAGCCATTTTATCTGGAGAATAATTAGTTTTAATTACAAATTACATAAAAATTATCCGACATTCCTCTCATTGTTAGCAATAATGAGTGACACCTTCTTCAAGAGGACCTTAATTCCATAGAATAGACCTTTCCCGCATTCCTGTGAACAAAGGCACCAAATCGAGGCTGGGGTGGACAAAATACAGTGATTTGTATGAAATTGTCCACCCAAGCCTCGACCTCGTTTCATTGTGTGTGCTCACTGGAGTGGAATGCGGGGAAGGTCTATTATGTATTTAAGTCGTGCTACAGGAAAACCTGTTATCTATCTTACTGCCTCGTTTGTAACAATAGATAAACAGAAAAATGTTTAATAAGGTGTAAACATTTCACATGTAAGTTTAACCGTAAAAATCTGCCTTCAAAATATTCTCTATATACATGGTTTGTATGACCAAATTTAGGTTACAACAGTTTTCAATATCACCCACGGTTTTTCCAGGCCAGGGCACAGCTTTTCGATCAAGTTACCTACTTAGATTATTAAATTCTCTAATCCTGCTACAAGGATTTTGTGTTACTTACTTCTCTCTTGGTTTATAACGTCAAGGCGTTGGTAAAGCCACGTTATGTCGCGCATACCGTTTATGTACCGTCTTAAGATCTCTTAATGTGACAAGAGAGGCCACGTTAAGGAGTAATAGTGAGAAACGAGATATTTGGCCGAAAAACTAACAAGATCAGGAAAATAAGTAAAGAGATTCCATGAAATCGAGCATCGTAGCTGTATTTTTTTTTCCAAAAAAAATAGTTTTTTTTAAATCAATGTGAAATGCGTACAAGGCTCAACGCTCCAAAAAAAATCAGTGAGAACGTTCATTCCCAACTCAGCCTCAGTATAAAAAAGGACGTTCATATAGATGGTTTTCACTCACGTGACCTTCAGTCCTGTGGGACTCAAATGACAAAGGCCATGGCGGCCATGTTGGTGCACATAACAAAAGAAGTTCATTAAAATTCTTTTGTAGGTGTGCACCAACATGGCCGCCGTGACGTAACGTGAAAACCACCTATAAAGAAGAGTGTACTTTGTTTGTCGATAAAGGTAGCCAATTCAATTTCTTATTTCTACTTATTTTCGCGCGTACTTAATTTCGCGAAAATTCGAGAGCTGTATTTCGCGAGTATTAATTTTCGCAATTCCAGGAAAAAAGTAAACAAAAGTGCATTTAATTTCGCGATTTTACCATTTCTTTAATCTGCCAAGTCCTAATAGAATGTTCACAAAATAACTATATACAGTCGAACCTCCGGTTACGACCACCTCTCCTCAGCGACCAGTTTTCCAAAATACCAAGTTTCCAAGTCAAATCACTATATTTGGAAACTCTTGTAAGCGACCACCTCTCGTAAGCGACCGTGACCACTTTTAGAGCTAAAAGTTTGAAATTTTCTTTTGTTTTTAACCTCCCGTAAGCGACCACTTGAAGAAAGGAGGATTTTTCAGGTATCCCATGATGCCTAGCGCGTAATTATCGATCCTGATGTGTCAAATTTCCTGCGATGGCGAGTACACATGGTGAAATTTTATTGATCTTCGCGAGACGTTTTCTTCGTTTCCAACGCGATAAAGGGGAATCAAATCGTTATTTGGTTTCTATATACATTAAAGTTTACTTAGATATCATTTCATCCGAGCCTGTTTGTCTATGTATCGCAATATTTTTGTCTTTGTTTCGAGTGGCATGCATGGCTGATCCGCTTCGTTTCGTTGTTGTGTTTTAACCCTTGATCTGTTTTGCCGTGTTTCGTTTTTAATCCTGGGGATATTAGCATATAATTACGCCTGATAGTGCCCGGAGAGTGACTCTTTTAAATGCAGTAAAAGGTCCCCTTAAGTCCCCACGTTTTGTAGGAATTCATGACTGTTGAATTTTGGTCAAAATCGGCGCCAAAACGTTGTTGAAATTCACTTCGATCGCGTAGATTCTTTGTTTAGGTTTTTATAGTCGAAGAAAAATCGTATTAAGTGCAATTGCAGCTTCCTTTTATGCGTTTGGTCAAATCATATGATCGTTTGACACTTTCCTTCGCTTCAAAGCTAATAAATCGCTTGATGTTCATGTTTTTACAAGTGATATGGAAGATGGCAACATTTTTTCATCTACCGGAAATCCGGAAATCGAAGTCTAAATTGTCATCGATGCCTTTCAATTTGTCCGTGTTCAGAAATAGACAAAGTCGCCGCTCTCTTTACTTTTTGGGTAGGCAAACATGTACTAAATACCGTTGGGAACCTACAACAAGCCAGATTGGACGATGTGATATATGTTTAACTGCTAAAATTTACGCAGTGGACGATGCGCTCGCTTCGACCAACTCCATGGCAAATGGCTGGTCACGTAATTTTCAGTTGATAATATAGTTCATTCACGTTGCATCATGGGATACCTGAAAAATCCTCCTTTCACTTGAAGCTACTTGACAGATAATAGAGCGGAAATTGGATAATGAGATGTTGTAACATTATCGCATTCCTCAAGACAAGTCCTGTTTTTCTCGTTCAAAACCTATGCCGAACTCAAATTCTCAAATTCTTCTACAAATGGTAGGAGGGTTTTGTTTCCGAGCTGTAAACGATGTTTTTGACTGTTCGGCCTCAATTTGGTTAGATAATGGCCATAAAATGGCATTTGTAGCCTGATAAAGGGTCTTTTTGGTGGAAATTTGGGTGTTAAAGGGTTAATGTACAGTTTTTTTTACGCTTGTTAACATGTAAATCACCAGTAATATAAAAGGGCTGTCAAATTTAAAGCTAGCAATCCAATCCTTATTAGTTCATGTTCAGTTCCCCTTTAAGTTAACGTTTAGACAACATTAAAGATTTAATTTGTAACTATCGTGAGACTTGTTCCATTCGCCTTATTAGGTAAATTAACAGAAGCGAACCATGAAACTCCGAATAAATATTTTGGAAAGCTTAAATATTTTTGCGACTACTTAAAATTATTACATGGGTTTAGATGGGCATTGGCACATGGGATAAGTCTCTGCAGTTACCGTATGCTAATAAGGCAAAATTTTGACCCAATATGGTCTGAACTCTCGTAAGCGACCAGCTCCCGTAAGCGACCACCTAGGCTTGACATTTTGGGTGGTCGCTTACAGGAGGTTCGACTGTACATAATTTTTTATCTTTTAGTAACATAGGACTGTATTTTTTTGTATGGCTAAATTGCTAATTTCTCAGCAATTGTTTACCTTAGTGTTGCAGTCACCGAGGCTCTCCAATCTTTTTTGCTGAACAAACTAATACATGTTTTCATTTGGAAACTCTGAGATTGAAGTTGCTATGGGATTTCCGCTTTACTCAGCATAAAACAATTAAACCTTTCAAACCCTTGAAGCTGCGAGGGATGATCTGAATCAATATTACAATCGATGTAGTTGAGTGGTTTTAAAGTGTGGAAACCCTTTTCGGCCCCAATGAATCTTTCTTTGACGATGCCAACGCTTCCATAAGGCGATTTTCCGTTGAGTCCTACAAAGAAACATAAACAACAATACAAAAAAATTCAGACAAAACGAAAATACTTTTAAAACGACAAACAAAACAAATGATGCAACGTAAAACGTGAATCAACAATGCTTAGAGTTACGCTTACCACTAAATATTATGCATTCTTTGTTTGTTCTCGAGTAGAAAGAGACTGCGAGAACGCTCGACTGCAATCACGCAAATTTAAGCTGCGTTCATGCCATCACCAAAATATGTCTGTTATTTTAAAACTAATGAAACATTCAATGTCATTTCTGTTTATATCAGTTTAATATCAATCTGTAATAAAGACCAAAAAGCTTACGCAACCTTATGCTTAAAAGTTTAAGCCGATATCTTTTCAATTTCAGTTGAGATTTGCCCGAGTTGATCACACAGTTTAATGTTTTAGCGATATCCATGTAAAAAAAAAAAAGAACTAAGCGGTTATCCCAAAAAGGTCGTATTCAACCGAGCTCCTCGTGTAAATTCCGCTCCAACGATCACTTTCCGCGCACTGAATGAATGTTGTTCGTTGTTGTTTAGCAAGCTCTCGTCGCAGTAAACGTTCATTAACAGAACTAATGATGGTCGGATAACGCCTGACTCTACTAGCAACTCGTCTGTTCTCATAACTTGTTATTTTTTTTTTCAGTTTCCTTTCAAACTTTCTTATTAACAATCATGAAAACCAAATATTGAATTGAACTCTTGAATAGGTCGGGTTTTTTTTTTCGCCAGAAAAAATTGATTATAGTGCCTTTGGTGGCACTTTAGATTTTAACGTGGTGATTTTGAACGATCAGGACTCACGCTCTGTTACATGTAGAAACCACCAAGCGGGTTTCTTTACCTTAAGCCTGAGTAGAGTTCAGTAGAGCGAGACTTGATTGGAGCTGTTTACGGCATGGTGAGTTCATTGCCTGAAGGTGAACTTCCCACGCACCGTATATTGTGCAACTAAGGGCTGAATGTTTCATTCTGTGCACCACAGTATAGTACTGCTTACGCTTTAATTTGAATGGTCGCTTCGGAATTATATCCACATACTTAAACGTCAGAACCACCGTTTCACCACAGAAATGTACCACTCATTCGGCTTTCACTTGATGGTACGTAATACCTAAAGCTACTTTAGAATCTATTGTATACGGACTCAAGAGTTGGAACCATTTTGCGTGACTCAATTGGCCGTTTGGCATTTGCAGCGAATGAATTAAAAGCTTTTAAAATTCTTGATTATGTAAATTGAAAGTAAAAGAGAAAAATCCGTGTGCGAGTAGTTTGAAGACTTTCAACAGTTCCTTTATATGCACGAAGTCTTGATATTATTTCACCGTGTTGTTTTATGCATTCAGGTATTATAGCAAAACAATATTCATGTTCTGTTTCACATGACACTGAAATAAATATTTCACAACAAACGACTTGGTGTTGATCATTCGGCCGGATCCGAAACACCCAAATACATATATTAACAAAACAGAATTTAAAAAAAAGCTGGGAAAATGCAGGTTGAGTTCAACGCGGGAATCTAGTGCCTTGAACGATAATACTATAAATTACAAACAGGTGTAAAGTAAACCTATAAAATTAAAAAATCTAAAATTAAAGTAATACTAATTACAAATGAGTTATAACACGTATTAAGCATTTGCTGAAATCTAAATGTGTCTGACCAATAGTTGGTATAAAATGACCTAACTGAACTAGAGCATTTCGTGATAACATTTAGTTTATTATACAGCTTAGCAGCTGAATAGGTAAAAGACCTGTAGCCAGACTTTGAAGTTATTTTTTCCGTATGAAGATTAGTAAGGGTTATTGACCAGGAGCGAGGGGATATGTGATATATTCCCCTCGTGGCGTACCCGAGGGCGTAGCCCGAGGGAACGTCACGAGGGGAATATATCACATATCCCCGAGAGACAGGTCAATAGCATGCTTATTTTTCACCTTGTTAGGTTTTCTAAAACAAAGAAACTATTCATTTTTCGGAGAGTAACATTCCGTTCAATTCAAATGAAAAAAAGCATGATTCCGCAAGGCCGCATTGGGATCACGGCACATGACGAAGCGAGACGGTAAACATGTTTTGCTTTTGCCAAATTTGCATTGAGCACGTTGCTTCGGTATGAGTAGAAGGAGGGAGAGAGAGAGAAGAAAATGTATGAACAGTACTTATGGTCTCGCCATGGCCCAACTGCTAGCCTTCATCTTTCGAAGATCAATGGAGTGGTTGCGGTGTGTTTTCCAAGGGAAACCGTGGAAACATATTCTGGTTCAAGCGTAAAACGAGGCGTCCTACATTATTGAAGACTCGAAACCTGAATCGAGGTACGATCGAATAATGTTATTAACATTTCGCTTTTTGGTCGCGACCGGCAATTTAATTACGTAGGAATAAGATTGATGAAGTTGTCTTTTTATGTAAACAAAAATATTGACCGATGCTAGAATGTTTTCCTTGTTATGCCCTATTTTGTCTTCCCGTTTGTGTTATTTTATTATGAGAGGAATAAGTCGAGGGGACAAAGGCGAGGGAATATGTCGGGGGGAATATATAATCCTTTGTTTCGCTATTGTTATCAGCTATTGTTTTCAGCCCCGCCTCACCTTGCTTTTCAGACACTGTAATGAACGGGGTTATGTGATATATTCCCCTGAAAAAAAAAAAACAACAAAGAAAACTGAGCTAGGTGGAAAATAAGATTTATTTCTAGTATTGTAATTATGAATGTCAGAATTACGTGAAAATAAGTCACAGAGATAAAACGGGCAGAAACCATTGAGGCATTTAAATACAGTGAGACACTTATGAAAATTCCAGCGTTCAATCAAAGAAACCCAACCTAACTCGCGAAATAAATTCACGGTATACTCTCTTCTCTGATCTTCTTTTGAAGTATAGTACGTGCTCCCCTCTTCTGTAGCCTTAGGAGTCTGTCGAGAGTATATCATGTCACAATATTCTAATAACGGCTGAATTAAAGTCATATGTAAATGTTTACAAGTGTCAGTATTCAAATATTTCGGGATCCACCCGAGCAAGTTTAACCTACGAGTTATTTTACAAGAGATATTGTTAATGTGTTCGTACCAATTTAGAGAAACATATAGAGTTAGGCCTAAGTAATTCACAGTATCAGATAGTTCCAGAAACTTGCCTAACAATGATATAGAAAGTCCGTGTGATCTTGTTAGACGCTGCTTTGAACCAAAGAGCATTACATTGGTTTTAGCACAATTCACAAGCCATCTGTTCTCAGAAAACCATTTACCAACAACGTTGAGATCATCCTGAAGGCTAGATTGAATGGTCTGGACATCTTTCCCGGCAAAAAATAGAGCGGTAGTCTTAAAACTTAGGGTCTTAGTTTTCGAGACACCCCGGTCTTCAAATGCACACTGACTCGCTGAGAAATATTTGCTGGTGCGCGCAATCGTCTGCAAAACATTTTCCTTATCCTCGCAAACTGAATAACGAGTAAAATGAGGTAAAACCAGCGTAACATTCAAATAAACAAAAAAATTAAAGAAATGAATGTCCTTTTCAAGACAAGCGCCCTAACCATTGTTTTCTTTGATTCGGCAAGGTGAAAATTTGAAGCAAGAACAGACTTACCTTTTGGTAGATGTCGCGCCGCTTCAAGCTCAAGCAAACCAAATGATAAGCTTTACACGGGCTGTTTCTCTTAAATAAAAGCCCGATTTGTTTTAGAGTCAAGGGCAATATTACAGTGTGACCAATTGAATAGGTGGTTTTCATGTTACGTCATCGCCGCCATGCTGGTGGACATAAACAATAGTTCTCTCATTAGCTCCTTTTGTTCGTCCACCAGCATTTGTTCGTCCACCAGCATTTGTTCGTTTCACTATTGTTATCTATGTCTCTAGAGATTGGTTGCAAACCACCTATAGGAATACTCTAAACGGTTTGGTTTTGATTTGGTGATTTGCTTAATCATTTGCACTCAACATACATCATGTTCATACAAATGAAGTCAATGGCTCCATTTTTGGGTATCATGACAAAATAAAAGGTAGCATACTGTAAACCTAAGTGAATTTATGTTTTAGATTGTTTTCTCCTTGTATTTCTACATTTCGACTAACAATTCAAGTCATTCGACATGCATCAAGTAGCAAATAACAAATTACGAGCGACAAGGTTTAGTGATTTTATTACCAAATGTGTGATTTGATTTAATAAACTTTATCTATCAGAAATCTCAATAGTACGCAACATATCTGTTAAACAGTTACCCGAAACATAAATATAAACACGACAGCTGCCTTTTTTGATTAGATTCGTTGCAAAACCAGGGACCGGAAAAAAAGAATTCTTCATATAGTGCCTCATTTACATGCAATTTTTTGTAGTATGTATAGACGAGTTTGCTGCCCTGAGTATCTTTGATCCTAAATTAATCAAAGGCTCCTGTGAGCCAATTCGTGAATATGAAACATTCGAACTCTCCCCTCTCCTAGGCGTTTTGCTCCACCGACCCCCCACCCCTTGTGTTCAATAACCAAAGGCTCCAATGAGCAAACTCGTGAATACGAAACATTCGAACTCTCCCCCTCCCCTCCCCTAGACGTTTTGCTCCACCGACCCCCACCCCTTGTGTTTAATATCCAAAGGCTCCAATGAGCAAACTCGTGAATACGAAACATTCGAACTCTCCCCTCTCCTAGACGTTTTGCTCCACCGACCCCCAACCCCTTGTGTTTAATAATCAAAGGCTCCTGTGATATTACCTCTTGAACGAGTGAATTTCTCATCTACAATACAGTATGGACTTTCGGGGGCCCTGAAAATAGCGGATGAACCAACGTAGGCGCGCAATGCAAACTGGGTTGGTCAGATTCTTTAAGGCTATGACAATGAAACCTAGAGGGTACATAGTACGTTCAAAACTCTCTCCTTAGCGGTCTGCACAATGGAACGATGACGTCATATGACGTAGTTATTAGGTAATTAGTTATACGGCCGCCATCTTGGATCCGCCCTCTTGGATTTCTGAAATTTTTTAAAACCTCTTAAAAACCGTCCAAATTGACTCAAAATATCATAACCAATAAATAAACGCTAAATGACGTAAAAATATAAAAGTTATACCAATAAACATTGTTTTTCTTCATTCAAAGGTACAAATATGCAAATTCCAAAAAACATGGCTGTCAAAATCTTGATCAATAATTAATTGTCATATGAAATTGTTGCCAGGTAAATTTTTGGAAAAGTCACAAAGTCTGATGGCGTTTGAATACATATTAAAGAAGTTATGAATGTTGCAAGTTAGCGCGGGCACTTTGTTCCTTACTGAAAACCGGGAGCATATCTTGATTTTAAAGGAACTCAGTGTAAATAAACTAGCGGTATTTACTATTTAAAAAAAAAACGAACAATAACAGCGGGTAAAGAAATAATGTTACAAATCATTTGTCTAGGGCCGAACAGTATACATGCCGAAACCTTTATTAAATATGTTTTTATGCGTTTACGTATAAGTGTTCGCTTTACTGAAAAAAGTAACGCGAAATATTTATTGTACATTGATACCTCTAAAATTAAAGTGATATCCACTGACGAATACGCTCGCTTTATCTAAACCATGACTTAATCAGGCGGCGTGCACAAGCTTCTGAGGTAATAGGCCTATTTCGATTTCCTGACTAAACTTTTACCTGGTCCGAGGTTTAAGGTTTAGGGGAATAAAACAAAAGAAATCACATTGAAGTTCAGGGATGAATAACTAATTTATTTTTTTTATTCCCCTAATCCTAAAGGCTGGTTTTCACTAGCGCATAAGCATAAGCACAAGCCAACATACGCAGACTCAGTAACATGTTGATCATTAGTTCCAATTGTTTGAACAAAACAGAACAATAGGCACTAATGATCAACACGTTACTGAGTCTGCGTATGTTGGCTTGTGCTTATGCTTATGCGCTAGTGAAAACCAGCCTTAAGAGTCAAGTCAGAATTTTAATTTATCGAAATTAGCATATTATTGTGTTTTGCATGTGATTTGATGCGGTATCTTGACCAATTTCATTATACACACGGAAAACTGTTTCCTTTTTATACATTCTGTATTTTGCTCGAAGCAATATGCATATACAGCATGGCATGATTTTAAAACGTGACTACAAAAAAATGTATCGCGCGATCGGTTACAAACTGATAGGTTCATTTGTTATTTTCTTGAATGCCTTATCCAGTAAATCAAATGTATAAGACGCAGGGTGAGGACCGTTCTAAAAAGCTAGCTTTCCCTAGAAAAAAATCAAGCTAACTGTCTAATGGAAGCAATGTGTTTACTTTATTATGGAGTGTATACCTCTCGCCAGTGTGTATTCGTGACAACACTTAAACTTTTATGTTTTCTTAAAATTTGATTATGTAAAATATTTATTAAAGCAAACTTTAAACTATGATACAAATTACAAAATGAAATTGAATTATCGTTCATTTTATTTTTTCTGATAGTGTCGTTTTTCAACACTGCGTCATATAAAATAAATTAATGTGATTTACTGTATATGGCACTTACCTTTTCATGTCCTTTTTTTTCTCTAGCAAGAAAATACATTAAATGAACCTATTTTCGTTAACAATACGTTATTTAGTCATGTTTTGAAATCAAGTCATGCTGCGTGTATATGGCTTCAAGAAAAATACAGAATGTATAAAATGGAAACAGTTTCCGTGTTTCGATGAAGTTATGGTAACAAGAGGAAGTTTGAGAGAACGACAAAGAGCTATAGAAACACAATCCGAAGGCTGTTTGGAAATCTTGTGTCCACCTTAAAGAGAATCAAAAGCTGATATTTCGAGCGCTATCGCGGTCTTTCGTCAGAACGAATCGAGTCTCTTACGGTTGCGCAATTTACGTTATCAACTCTATAATACGAAACTTTCCTGTTTTATTCCCCCACCGTCGCAAAACCACATATTCTTTAGAAACTAAACGAGCGAAAACGAAAAGATGCGAAAAATGAGTAAACAAAAGACCTAAATGGCACGCTTAGATCTTACACAAAGCTTATAGTTTCATTGCAATGGTATAAACTAAGTTATTGTCAACAAAACTAGAACATTTTTTTTTCAAAGTGATACTAAAAATAGGCGACATTTTTTCTTTAATGCAAAATGGCGACATTATCTAAATCGGTTACTTTAACATAACTAATGAACCGACTCGTCCCCAGTCGTCTCTCAATTAACGAGAGAAGCGCGGCCGAGGGGAGCGCGAGGGGTGATGGGAAGGAGGAAAGAGGGTTACTCTCTTATACCATAGTTATTGCAATAAGCGTCCTGGGGCCGTATTCACGAAAGCATCCTAAGTCCAAAGAGCCTCCTACAACTTGTTGCCAGTTGCAAATTGCGAGTTTTGTGGAAACACGTCCTTCTTCAGTTATGGCTCACGTACATCGCAATAATACCACCTTGGTTGAGAAAAGAGAGAGAATAATGGTCGTCTCGTGTAAAACAAGAACAAATCGCACGCATTGTTGGATTATCAAGGCAAACTGTATCCAATATTGTAAACAGATTTTTACAACACGAGACGTATTTTCCCTGTAAACCTGGCTGGAAGGAACGAACAGTTTCTACTCCTGACATCGTAGAGTTTGAGACAAACTGCAAGGTAACCAAACCAAGTACTTTTAATTCAGAAATCCGGCAACTGACAGCAAGTTTGAAATAGGAATTTGCTCGCGAAAGTTGCAAGTTGCTCTCACAACCTCCAACTTGCTCGAAGCAAACTGTCAATCAAAATACCAATGTTGCGGCGGAAGTTTGCAAAGTTGCCCGCATAAGAACATCCGGTTTGACTGTAGGATATAACTTAGGAGATTACTGGTATTCACGAAGACCTCCTATTTTAGCTTATTTTAAGACGTCTTATTTTTTTCTTCCAAACTTAGGACCTCCTACATTTTTAAGACATGTCTTAAACGGGTTCCACATTTCTTTCTCATTGCAGAGTGATATTTCCGTTTTTCGTAAAAATAAGCCCTTGTACAAGATTGAAATATCGAAGTAGACCTCATTAAAATGATGATGGATTTGTTTGTTGCTGTCGCTGCTGACCGTGAACGAAGATATTATCAGTTTTGCTATCTTAAATTCGAGATGAATTCGAAATAAAGGTTATTGTATTGTCATTGTAACAACAATTTACACAATACACCTAATGGCCTGGTCGCACTACAGTCAAAAACAAAAATTAGCCCGTGCAAAATGACATAAAAACAAACATTCCACAAAAAGCGTGTCCCATAGGAGCGGTTTCTTTTGTTTTCCTCGATTTTTGCACGAGCTAATTTTTGTTTTTGACTGTAGTGCGACCAGGCCCTTATTCATAAATGGCGACGGATTTATTATTCTTTTGTATTTATTTTAATTAGCCTCACAAGCCTCGTTAGCATGTGCAAAATTCAAAAGAATTTACATGCTTAAATGAGGCTAGTGAGGCAAATTAACATAGATATAAAAGAATCATGAATCGGTCGCCATTATTGAATAAGGGCCTGGTCGCACTACAGTCAAAAACAAAAAATCCGCCCGTGCAAAAATCGAGGAAAACAAAAGAAACCGCTCCGGTGGGACATGCTTTTTGTGGAATGTTTTTGTTTTTATGTCATTTTGCACGGGCTAATTTTTGTTTTTGACTGTAGTGCGACCAGGCCCTTAGGGCCTGGTCGCACTACAGTCAAAAACAAAAATTAGCCCGTGCAAAAATCGAAAAAAAAAAAAAAAAAAAACCGCTCCGGTGGGACAAGCTTTTTGTGGAATGTTTTTGTTTTTATGTCATCAGTTGCACGGGCTAATTTTTGTTTTTGACTGTAGTGCGACCAGGCCCTAAGATGTATACAAAATATTCATTCATGTAATTTTCATAACTTATTATTCATGAGAGCGCGCCATATAAACTCTCTCTGATTGGTTTACTTTTACTAATCGATAACTGCCCGCGACCATTAAACTTAGGAGACTGCTAAGTTACGCTTACCTTACCTTAGGATGGCCATAAGATATCGTTCGTGAAGTACTTAGGACATATCTTAGGAAGCTCCTAAATTTTCTCTTAAGTTATATCTTAAGATATATCTTAGGCCCCGTTTACACGGGTCCGGACAAATTTTTGCACGGACAAAAACTTGCACGGTTCCACCTTGCGTTTACACGGGACCGACGGAACTGGACGAATTTTTGAACGGCTAAGTGAGCAAGTTTCCGTGTAAACACCACTGCAATCTGTAACAGAATTTGCACGGATCCATGTAAACACGTGGTCTAGGAACAAAATTCGTCCGTGCAAAAATTTGTCCGGACCCGTGTAAACGGGGTCTTAGGTAGGATTTCGTGAATACGGCCCCTGAGCGCTTATTTAATTTTGCGACCCTGAGGGTGGGTGCTTATTATTTTTTCAACATTTTCATCAAAAGAGGACATTTTTACAGAATAACAAAACAAAGGATAACAAGTATATTTCGCTTCAACCAAATAAAACAATAAAACAAACTCAAACTGAAACATGAATAAGGCATAAACAGTATACAGTTCATTAAAAATCTGAGCTTTGAACGGTCAGTCAAGGAATTAAATTTACAGCCAATTTCCCAATTTCGGGAACAGAATTGATGCTCCTCTTACTTCAAGCTGGACTAGTACAAAAACGTTTTTGGGGTGTGGGTGAGAGGGTGGTTAGGGTGGTCGCTTACATTTTTGGCTTTCGGAGTGGGCGCATATTTGGGGCGCGCCATTATTTGAATGTGGGCGCTTAATCGAATAAGTATGGTATACAAATTAAACAAAATATTAAAACAAAGTTTTGGTATCCTGACTGCAATACAAGCCCCCTCAGTGCGGTAACCTATGCCCTTATCCCTTATCCCTTATCCCCTATCCTCTTGTTTTGCGGTTTTTAAACCTGTCTGGTTCTCTTATCTACAGGTCAAACATCTTTTGTTTTGTTTTTTGTCACCTTATGCCCTTGCCCACTACCCTCTTTTAATATTTTGTGGTTTTCAAATGTACCCGACTCTTTTATATAGAAATTAAACAAAATGATATTAAGGCACAGTTTCAAATTGTTTAGCAATAAAGACACCCTCAATTTTCAAGGACAAACGCTATATAGCTTTTCTCTGCCTTCACATATTTTGTTTTCTTCACATTATGCCCTTGTCCCTGCCCTCTCATATACAAATTAAACAAAATGATATACAGTCAAACCTCTATTGAGCAGTCCTCTATTTAGCAGTCACCCTGTTTAAATTGCTCCTCATATTTACTGACTCTACGGGCCTTTATCACGCGGAGGCTATGTTGATTCCCAGGAGAATAAAATGCTTTGTTTTCCCCTGCTTAACCTCGTTCTCAACCTTTTCACTGCGAGGCTTGGTGTATAAATCTTTTGTTTTTATACAAAATGGCGGGGCGTGATAAAAGCCCTTAAGGTGGCTGAACACAGTTTTACTGCACCTGTGCATCATTCATTGTCATTTTAAAACCACTTACGACTGGGCGCCCAAAATTGGCGAGGCATAAGATTAAGCAACAAGCTTTATATTTTGATATTTTTGTTAAGCTTTTAGGGTGTTGCCATGGCAACACGGTGGATTGGAAATCAGCCTGCAATATTTGGTTTCGTTTATTTTCAGAAAATCTAGTCATTAGATTTTGTCCATCATTTGTCTCTAGTAAACTCGTAAAAATATTCGCATGTTAACACTAGTCTCATGTAATTTTGACAGAGGGATCTTCCGTAATTTGTTGTTTAATATGTTTGCGTTTTGTAAAAATCTCCTCTGTTAGATTTCAAATTTTTGGTGGCGGTTGAGTTCGCCATTTTCGGAACTCTTATTGTGCCAAATTTCGTGAAATTCTAATGAGTGGTTCCGTAGAAATCAGCACGTTTCCGAGGAAAGTCGCTAAAACATCCAGTCACAATTTTTTGGTCAACTGCGCATGCGTTGCATTTGACTGGGTTCTCGATCCAAAGACAAAAACGACCAAAAAGGCAGTGGTTCTATATATTATCTCTGATTCAACAAACATTTTTACAAACAACAAATTGTTTCATTTTAAGACGAAAAACAACACTTTCGCGATCCACGCTGAGCAAAATAAAATGATCGCTGAATAGGCGCCACGTTTGTTTATCTCAAAACTTTGCGCGCGCTGACTCACGTAAGCAGCTGAAATTGAAGAGCGCGCGCAAACTGTGTTCAGCCACCTTAAGGTGGCTGAACACAGTTTGCGCGCGCTCTTCAATTTGAGCTGCTTACGTGAGTCAGCGCGCGCAGAGTTTTGAGAAAAACAAACGTGGCGCCTGTTCAGCGATCATTTTATTTTGCTCAGCGTGGATCGCGAAAGTGGTGACCGCTTAATAGAGGTTTGACTATATTTGAACACAGTTTTGGTATCCTGACAACAATACAGACACCCTCAATGCAACACCCTATGCCGTTGCCCCTGCCCTCTTGTTTTGTGTGTTTTTTTTAATCTACCAGACTCTCTCATCATATACAAGTTAAACAAAATGACATGTATTTGAACACAGTTTTGGTATCCTGACAACAATACAGACACCCTCAATGCAACACCCTATGCCTTGCCTCTGCCCTCTTGTTTTGTGGTTTTTAAATCCACTAGACTCTCTCATATACAAATTAAACAAATTATATTTGAACACAGTTTTGGTATCCCCCTATGCCTTGCCCCTGCCCTCTTGTTTTGTGGTTTTGAAATCTACCTGACTCTCTTATATACAGCTTGAACAAAATGATATTAAAACATAGTTTTGGTATCCTGACATCAATACAGACACCCTTTATAATGCAACACCCTATACCCTTGCCCCCTACCCTCTTGTTTTGCGACTTTTGAATCATCCTGACTGTCTTATATACAGGTTAAAAATATGATATTAAAACACCCGGACAGCAATATAGACTAATACAGACATCCACAAAGCAATACTCATCTACAGAAAATACATGGCATGTACGCCAAACTCATTGCTTTTCAATCGTGAAAATATTGTGTTGAAATCTTACTAAAGAAGAAAGATAGAGCAATACAAATCTATAATCATAATTTTTATATACCTACCACAAACACTAAGCTCGTCGATGGACTTATTCAAGTCTTGTAAGCTTACATCTTTCCCGGAATTTTCGCACGTAGGATCATCTCCGGACGCCATTTTGGATCAAAACAAAGAGGCACATCGTAACAATACTTCAGATCAGGTAGCGCAATCGATCAACAAAATCCGTCAAGTTGGCCAGTTATCTATAACAAATACAACTACGGCGAAAAAAATCACAAAAACGACAACGCGCAATTTTTCGACTCTTCGCGCAACTTTTCGACTCAGGATCTGCCAGTCGTCTTTCCCTTTCCTTTTCCTGCTTCCCATCACCTCCTTCGGTCGCGCTTCTCTCGTTCCGTGTCTATCCCCCACGCGCGTCTCCCGCGTCTTGCCTAGAGAGACGTCTGGGGATGAGTCAGACTAATGATAACTAGCATTAATGATAACATTAACATTAAAGAGACACTGTCCCGGCTGAAATAATGTGTTTTCATGATTATGGCCAGTATATTGCTTTGAGCTTACTTTTCTATCTTTAACTAGGAAGAAAATCGCCAAAAGTGATGGAAGGAAAGGAATATTACCTAAAAAGACAAAATAATTAAAGGCTAGAAGAAGGAAAATTTAACAAGAATGGCAATTTTGATTTTTTGACCCCCTGCCAAGATCGACATCAAATTTGATGAACTGTAATCCACTTCCATCCTTGCAATCCTGTACTTTATCTCCAAACTATTGCTTCTGTTTTGCTCTATGGAATTGTTTTATCTAATTTAGTTGTATATTTGGTGGCATTTGGCGATATAACATGGAAATAATTATATTTCGACGGGACAGTGTCCCTTTAACATTAACTAGTGGTCATATTGTTTTTCAATTGTTGCTAGGGATATTTTTACTTTATTAAGCGGTCCAGAATCTGGCGTAGTCTCATATGGAATAGCCACGATATACTGTGATACCGACATAACGGTTTAAATCTTATGTCAGAGAGTAAACGACACTTGTATCGTGTTTATTATGCCACGTTTATTTAACTTTTGACTCTTTAAACATGAAAAGAAACTTGTTTGACTGTAGCCTTCATCTGTCTGTGTTGTCCTTTCAGGCTGCGCTGTTTGCATTCTGAAAGAATAAGAATGATATTTTTTCATGCAATGTGCGCAAAACCGTACTCGTGAATGTCCCAGAGTCAGTCAATAGCCTGTTTTGCAGTTGAGCTGGCGAGCTCGGAACGCTTAAAATGAAAACAACAGTGATGAAAGTAAGTGAAACCATTCAAGTAACATAAACCGTGGTTATAGTAGCACTTTTACATTTACACGGGCTAATTGCAATAACGTTGTCATAGAAAATGAAAAAAAGGCCAATAGGAATTTATTAGGCATACATGTACAAAGTACATTCTCGGACAAAATAAAACAGGTTTTTGCACTTTTCCTTTTCATCTGTGCACGTGTAACAGTTGTTCTCAGAAAATGAAACGAACAGGGTAGCAATGTATTTCCAACGTGGATGTCAGCCGCGGTTACAGGTTTAACTTTTACCTTGGTGAATTCCAAATAACAACAGCTGCTGCACGCTTAATTTAAATTAACAATAGCCGCTACTCGCTTAATCGTGCCGCGGCTATCGTTATTTTTAATTTACTTAGGTAAAAGTTGAAACGAGTAACCGCCGCCATTAATTCTCCCTTCAACCTTTTATTGATTTCTTTCTTCATTAGTACTTCATTACTTGTGGCCACAGTCTCTATAGTTCTCCTTCACCCTTCTCCGACCGATAGTCACAATACTGGTGCATATGTCGCGCGGCCGCGGCCTGGATACCACAATATAAAAGATTTTAAGCGCATGCGCTGTACCTCTTCGTTTCGTGGCTTCGTTTCGGCCGACCACGTTTTCTGTTTTCTCTGCCTGTTTGGCGCATTTTCCTTTACGTATCGCGGTTAAACTGTTGGAAATGGCTGAAGAAACTTCAACAAAAGTAAGTACTTTCGATTTCGATTCTATGAGTTTGCTTTTGTGAAGCAGTGGAAGTTTACGGTCGAAGGTACGACTCATTGATCGCCTTCTGTTGTCCTTAGGCCGACAACTTGCAACCGTCTGACCCGATCCATACGGCGGGCAGCGGGAAAAAACTGCCAGATCTCGAGAAGTTAGTTGCAGAGGCAGTGGCAATAACAATGCCAGCGGTCCTGAAAGGTCTTTTCGCTTCGCCCTCCTTACCTGGCCAGAATGACCCGAAGGACAATGTTGAGACAGTCACAAAATCCACCGATGCGGCACCAGAACATGTAATTGTTATCTCTCAGGACCTGTTGGATCTCACAACTAAGGCCTTCTCCCGGGCTCTCTTCAAAGAGAAATGGAAAGAGTTGACCACTTCTTACCCACAAGTTAAGTACACAGAGTCCGGCTCTGTTGGTTGCCCCTACGATGGAGGCTGGCATGAAAGAGGATATCAAAAAGAGACACGGTTACATGAAAACGAAGAAGCTCTTTATATCATATGATGGCCTGACTGAACGCTAGACGTCTGCCTACTCAGTTGTAGTTCGACCACTCCTGGCAGCCTTGACAGCCCTAGATTATACGGGAGGTGAGGATGAGGATGAAGGTCCTGATCCCGATGTCATAAAGGATCTATTGGAGGATGCTCTTGTCCTCCTTGGGAATGCCAACTTCCTCCTCAATGCCTGGAGGCAAAAGCGCTTCAGTGAGTTCCTCACTGAAGTTGGTAAGCGTACACTACGGGAATGTATCCCAGCAGACAAACACCTCTTTCCGAATAAATTTTATGCAAAGATCAAGAGCGAGCATGATCATAGCCCAACTAACAGCAAGCTTATAAGCACCCCAACAACCTCAAGGCACTTCTCTAAGCAACCATATGGAAGGGAACAGCCCTTTCGTAGAAATTGCCGCACCACTGACAACAGCCGGGCTGGAGGGAAACGGAAATGGGGATATGGCTCAAAGTTTAACCCCCACCCCACCAAGCGTACAAAAACAGAAGAATCCTCCACCCAGCCGCCGGGCTCCAGAACCAGTTCCAGCTGATTATCTGTTCCCCCACCTCAAAATGATCGAGCCCCCTACCAATGAATCAGAACGGGAGAAAGAAAACACAGGACGCATGGACATTACAGACAATTCAGGGGTACAAGATCCCCTTTTCTAGGTGCTCCAGGATTACCCGAGTAAGAAGCGACTCAGATGCCCACCAAATGGCACTGGCAATCAAAGACCTGTTAACGAAGGGAGCTGTAAAAGAGGTCCAGCCACAGGGCGACCAGTTCACATCAACCTTGTTTCTAGTACAAGACGAAAATCGCGATTTCCGACCCGTTATCAATCTTCGGGCTCTAAATCTGGGAAAGGAGTCCTTCTAGATGGAAGGACTGCAGGTGGTAAGATCCCTACTACAACAGGGGGACTTCATGATGAAGTCGAATTTGAAGGATGCATATTATGCACTTCCAATTCACCCCTCCCACAGAAACTATCTGAGGTTCATTTACCAGGTTTCAATGCCTGCCGTTCGTTCACGCGGGAAAAGTGCTAATCCCCTTCTCAAGCCCTGGGAGACCTGGAATGGTGGATCTCTCCAGAGAGCAGCCGTCTGAATGGTTCTCCAATTCAGCTTCCTCCTATCGATGCCACTATTTGGACCGATGCCTCAAAACAGGGCTGGAGTGCTGTCTACCAGGTGTTATCGACCGGGGGTCATTGGAGTGTAGAGGAGGCAAAGGCACACATCAATGTCTTAGAGTTACGAGCAGCATCGTTTGCTCCAAAGGCGCTTCTGCGGCCACAAGAGTCACAACCCTACCCAACCATGTTCACTCGCGGATAGACAACACCACAGCCGCAGCCTACATCAACAAAAGGGGGAACACGCTCCCCTGCTCTAATGGCCCAAGCCTTAGAGTTGTTGACAGTAGTCCTGAAAGCGGGAGTAGCCTTGACAGCGCAGCACATTACAGGCATTCAGAATGGGGCAGCAGACACAGCCTCCAGGCAGATAGAGACCAGAACCGAATGGACCTTGGACAGGAAAACTTCCAGTCAATTTGTCAGAGGTTTTACAGACAGAAGTAGACCTTTTTGCATCCCGCTTGAACCATCAAGTACCCAAGTATGTTTCTAGGTACCCAGATCCAGGGGCTCTGGCAGTAGATGCATTTCTCCAGAACTGGAGCAAATGGACTTGTCTAATCCATCCCCCCATAGTACTTCTTTCTCGGATCCTCAAGAAAATCAGAGTAGATCAAGCCACAGTGCTCCTAATTGCACCGAATTGGAAAGGACAACCCTGGGTTTTTGGAACTTATTCAGATGCTGGAGGATCAGCCACTGCTTCTGCCCCAGCTTAAATCTTATCTGTTCCTTCCATTTCAACCAACAGCACACCATCCCCTGTGGGGGTCCCTACATGTAACAGTTTGGCCACTATCAGGGGGCGTTACCAAGCAACGGGCCTTTCAAAAGAAGTTGTTGACATACTCACGACCCATTCGGCTCTACTCAGTTAGGCAGTCTTCCTGTTGTCGCTCGTTTCATAAAGGGTGGTCCAAATACTGTGTCACATGGAATGTTAACACTGCTTTGGCATTTTTAGAGTCCCTTTAACCCTTAGAAGAACCAAACGCTAAAGCAGCTTTCGTAAAAACTATGTTATTATTGGCATTGACATCAGCAGCGAGAGCTCGTGAACTGTCCGCCTTGGACCTAACGTATTCCCTTTAGAAATGAGGGTTCATGGGAATTCACACTTCCTACACATGTCAAGACCTCGAGGCCTGGTCACCCAGCCCGCAAGATTTTTCTTCCTGCATTTCCAGAGAATCCCAAGATCTGTGTTGTTCGCAATCTTGCCGCATAAGTGGAGAGAACAAAGGGATTACGTAAATCCTCCCAGCTCCTTGTGTCATATATCTCTCCACACAGAGCTATTTTTTCGGCAGCTGACCAGTCACCTCTATATAGCACTAATGTTTTCAAGTTGATAATGGATCGGAAAGACGATGCACACAATGTAAAGTTCTTGTGCCCGAAGGAACATATAAATCCATACATCCACTGTACTGTAGATCAATGAAAGTGAACCGATTTTTGCGTTTTTACTCCTTTACTGTGCTGCTTGACCTTGAAATCACCGAAAAACGTTTCTCAAAAGAGCAACTTATAGCTACAAATAGAATGAACTTTGAATTCTTTGTGCCTGAAAGTGAAAGTTGGGAACGTTAAGCCGTCGAGTGGAAATCCCAGCATGCCACAGAAAGAGACACGCACAATATTTAACTTACTAGGGGGAAGGGGCATAGAAAACAATGTCGCGGACCCCGAAAGCAATTCCGTAAAAGTTGAAAACAACTATACCATATATAAATATAACTTATAACTATAATTAATATAACTAATATAACTTATATAACTTATAAAGCTTTTAACTTTTTTGAGGAAAACTAGTTCTATTAGTCGAAATATTGGCCATTTAATAAATCTGCCCTTTGCCGTTGCGCCAGCCTTGCATTCAGTTTTGTATTTAAAAAACGGTGATCCCTACTTATTCTTATAAAATTGAAGTGTTTTTTGTTGTGGGCAAACGTTTTTTAGACTGTATTTTTGGCACACGTGGGAAAGCTGTCAGGGCCGATAATAGCTCCGTTGTGATGATTTTTTAATTAAAAACACATAAACAGTAGTTGTTATGTTACCATTCGTTATGTGTTTTGAAGATTTTTAGAATTATTGTAACTTTTGTGTATCTAAAAGCGAATTCTAAAGAAATCCGCGAAGAAAGATCTATTTTTCCCTTTTTCGAAAAATGCTGAGGTCAGCATTTTCCTAGGTCAGCAGCTGAGGTCAGCATTTTTTTCCACATTGAAGCTAAATTATCTCTGAAAAATGCGCGTTACCCCCAATTTTCTCTTTGGATCCCAATAGCCTCTGCTAAGATAGTAGTAGTAGTAGTAGTAGTAGTAGTAGTAGTAGTAGTAGTAGTAGTAGTAGTAGTAGTAGTAGTAGTAGTAGTAGTAGTAGTAGTAGTAGTAGTAGTAGTAGTAGTAGTAGTAGTAGTAGTAGTAGTAATTAACATGTTTGAGGGGTCGTGGTCGTGTACTAGACTAAAAGTCGTTTTAAGGGAGCTTATGCTGAAACCGTTTATTTTATAATAACAAACATAAGTATTGCAAGCAGTTGCTCAAACAATGAACTGATACAGCCTGGACCATTCTAAAGAACCTTTTTCCTTGCCTGTCCTACGACTGAAGGACGCAGAATCGTTTTTTATGGGTATGGCTCAAATGCCATTAACCCTTCTAAATTGCCAGCGATAGCGATTAAGACAGTCACCTTTAACTAGTTTCCGTTAAGGCTTTGTCATACTTTTTTTAACCCATGAAATGCCCATACATGTAGGCTTCCATTTATTTTATTTACTTCCTTTCCTTTAACGCAGAATCTCAACTAAATTGAATTCTAAAGACATTTTGAAACTAGAATTGTTTTTTACCAACCTGTTTTATCCGATAGACAAAGTTTGTCCAGTCTTTTCCCACTCCAAACTTTGTCAGTTTGTCAAACTGCCAGCATTCCTTACTCTTTCCGTGTTTGTCAAAACTCTTCCCACCATCCTTTGCACCGTAGCACTCTCCGTAAAACTGAACGGCGAAGTATTCGTATCCTTTGTCGTGGGCCACTCGTGCGCACTGGTTCACTGTCAGCTCCATTCTGGTCCAGATGATCTGATCTCGGAAGTTAGCGTAATTGTCTGGCAGGCTTCGATCGTACTCGTCGTCGTGATAGCAACCAAGTGGTTGAAGGCTTGGAATAGGTGCTGTGGAAACAAAATCGATGCACGGAAGTATGTTTTGCTGATACTAGAATTCATTTTGTTAGACTTGGATGTACAACTTCGAAAGACAAAGTACTTTTCAAGGAAGTGTAACAAGTAACTCAAATTTGCTTTGATTTTCTATGACTGCGATTGATGATTGGCTATAAACTTTTTTAAATTTTTTAAAATTTTTTTGGGAAATTTTTTTTTTTGCAAAAAAATTTTTTTGGAAATTTTTTTTGCAAAACATTTTTGCATCAATTTTTCTTTCGATTTGTAATTTGCACTGGTGTTACACTTTTTGCACCGGTGTTACACTTGAACTGCACTGCTCTTAGCCAATCAGAATCGAGTAATTTTTTCATGTATATTATTATGTCTGTAAACTGGTTTGCCGCAACTTTATAATAATAACAACTTATTCATGTATCTGTCCTCAAAACGAAAATTTGAAACAATCAGCTTTTTCTCTTGTTTAAGTATTAATGTGAGGTTTATAGAGGGGAGAATTGTTAGGAAACAGACGACATTAACGACAATTCAATTTATCATTCAACATTTCCGATTAAGGACCAGGGAAAAAAGTGAATGCCATGCTTACCTAAGGAATAAACAAACATATTGTTCCACATTCCTATGCCATCTCTACAATACGCCCCATCAGAACCGTCTATATGGTATTTGTGTTTCATGTCAGCTCCAGATAAACACAGACCATTTCTGCCCATGGCGAAGAGCGTGTAATCTTTCGCGTGAGCCAACTTAGCGCATTTCTTCACAACCTCAATTGTGTTGTCCCAGTTGATTTGGTTAGTGAAGTCACCGAGTACCTCTTTGAGATTATCAGCACCACAAAAACATGCCACTTGGATTTCGGGTGGAGCTTATTAAAGGAAAAATAGGATAATCAATTTTATGATATGACCCGTACGGCCCTGCGAACCTTTTTGCAAAACCATTGATGAAAGTCCTGTATGAGGGTCGTACGCATTTGCGCGAGCGGGGCCGGAAAAAGCCGCATGGCCCTACTACAAAAGCGGACGGCCTCGCGCGTTAAGATTTCAAGTAATTTTGTCTCCAAATTGGTCATGTGATAAAATACTTATTGACTAAGACAGGTCGGGCCGGATGGGAAAATACACCTTATTCATAAATGGCGGCCGATTTATTATTCTTTTGTATTTATTTTAATTAGCCTCACTAACCTCGTTAGCATGTGCAAAATTCAAAAGAACTTGTGCTCTAAAATGAGGCCAGTGAGGCTAATTAACATAAATATAAAAGAATCATGAATCGGTCGCCATTTATGAATAAGGTGTATAGCGACCTTCAGATTTGACTACGAGTACGAAATCGAGTACGAGTACGACTTTGGAATTTCGAGATAATTGTATCCACCGAACTGTAACTCCTTCCTGTTGTTGACTAACACGTAAATAAACGTTAGGGATAAGATTGGTGTGACAATTAAGTATATGAAGCACACGAATTTGATTTGAAAACTCGTACTCGTACTCAATCTCGTACTCGTAGTCCAATCTGAAGGTCGCTATTATTTGGCTCTCGGTCCGTACGCCATGTCCTCCAGCCAAATATTTTACCATCCTGCCCTCCCACTTAGTCAATAAGTACATAGTCGTTTACTCGACCTCGAGGGCATCACACACTCAAATAGATTCCCCAGTGGTATTTCAACCTCGCCCCCAGTCCTTCTCCGCTTTGTTCAATTCAAAATGGCGGCCGGGCGGAGAAAGCCCTGCACAAGGCTTTTAAAATACTCCAAGAATAGTGGAGTATTCAGTCACGTGACACGATAAAATGCCATTTTTGGCGATTTTTTCCTAGTGATTGGCAGTCAAATTTGTTTCACTGCTATCTGGAACCCTGTTTTGCGCAGAACGAAGTCAGACAACAAAATACTCTAGGATTCTTGGAGTATTTTTGCAGAATTTTCTAGGGCCGGATTTCTTCGCTCGCCTCACCATTACAAGAAAGCGGAGATATGGCCCTGGATACGAGGTTCGGTGGTATTTCTACTGGAAAGAAGACATAATTTTCGCACACTTGCAGAGTCACCAAAACTGAGTCTGAGCACATACATTTAATCACGCTCTTTCCCAGAGCAATCGGTGAATTGCGTTGCCTATAGCTCGGTACAGCATGGTCCTGACTGAACAGGATAAAACATGTACACATTTTTGGAAAGTAAACAACACAGTAATAAGCGTGCTCGATCTGGTTGGAAATCTTTTACCAAGAGCGATACGGTTGAGTGGCAAACACACATGGTGCCCAAAAGCAAAAGTCAACAGAAAGGAAGAAATTTTCTAGCTCTAATCTTGATGTTCCAATTGTTCATCTTTGTTATCATGACTCTATGGACACACGAAAACAACAAATAATTAAAGGGCTGAAATACAGACTTGAAACTTATTTCATTCTAATTGACATGTTGAAATGCGTTAGCAATAAATACAATTTCAATTGAACAAAGCAGAGATTCTTTAACAAGACAGATTTCCTTACCTAATGGCCCTGGTTACAGAAGCAACACTGTGAAATAATGATTTCAATGTACTTACGATCACAGGGTTTGTCATCGTTGCAGACACTTTCAGCAACAGGTTTCGCTGCATATCGACAGACTTCATTTGCAGTTGTTATAACGTTTCCAAGTTCGTCCGTTCGAATGCATTCTAACTTTCGCGTCATTAATCCACCACCACACGTCGCAGAACACTAAAACAAAGAAAATTTGATAATTGATCAGCACTCTATGTTTAAAAAATGTACATAACACGGAAAGGTAATTTGGTTGGCTACACGAAGTAGGAGACAAAAGACATACGGATTATTAATCTAGAATAAATCAACCAGCACTTATCCTTTAATTTTTCAGTTCTTCAGTTTTTCTCGACATGCAAAGTACTACTATTTGTAACAGCAGACCGTCTCCATTTCCGACCAATGGTGCGCATGCGCACGTGTCGCATAATTAAAAGTTAATTGCTGGGATCTGCGGATATGAAACGACTAATACAAAGAAACAAATATCGCACTTCCAAATAGTAAAAAAAGACATTAAGGTACGCCAGACTTCACCAGAGGCTTATTTTTTAACTAGAAACATGTGAGAGTGGAGGATCAAGTTGGGGTGGATGGGTTTCATTTCAACCAGTACTAGCTTGTTCTGCAATCTACAACATTTTCTCATTTTGTACTTGAACATGTCCCAATAGCCTCTTAGAGACTCGCACCTTTGCTCTTTTACTTACATATCCTCTGAAAAACAATTATCGTAAACAAATCAATAAAAAAGTTATAGAAAAACCATACATCCACACTGATACATATTGGTTTTGTTGATACATTTATAATTAATGTAAAATCCGATTAACCTCAGACCAAGGCAATGGCCTCCATTCTGCCGGACACGGTATTTCGTTACATCGTTGTACCAGGGATCCGTTTGGTTTGGCACTCCTGTTACACGCCGAGTCATCAAGTTTTTCGTAATACGAGTCATTGATTTGTTTTCGACAGTAAAGACGTCGAAAATGACTACCATTTCCACAAGTTTTGCTACACTTGTTCCAATCTGTCAGATGCCATCTGTAAAAGGAATAGTATTTTCATTTCTGTTTACGCCTCTTGTGATAAGACTTTATCTTCGTTGTATTTTCACAGTCACAATGATAAATTTTAGCGTAAAATTCCGAATATCATCCCTCTCCCAAATCGGTGTCTTAAACTGTCTATACTGTAACTATGGTAACCGGTTATTTCATGACAACCATAACTTTTAACAATTACAGGGAATTTATTTGATAACATTGTACATGAAGCACCAACTGATAAAGAGTGGTATTGATCTATTAAAGTAAAAGTACTGCAAATTACTAGAAACTGTTGTGAGCCACCTTAAATCAATTTTAGTAACCCTCGGATATAACGGTAAATTCAGTCAAAATTAAAAGCGTATAGGATTACTCAATACTAGGATAAATGTTTTGATAACTTTCTTTTTGCGATGCATATAGCAGATGAATTCAAACTATTCAAAATGCAAGCCAAGTGCAACGGAAATAATAAAGTTAGGCAGGGTTGTTATAGGCGGTTGTACTAGTCTTTTACAGGGGTAGTGAAGAAGTGAAAATTACATGACGGCTCATTAAATTTCAATATAGACTGCAAGTATTTGGGATACAATAGCATATGAAATATACCCTTGCTTTCTGGTGGACGGTGTTATTTCCCTTTTTTATTTTGGATCCGCCATCTTGGATTTTTGGATTTCAAGAAAATCATGTATGTTGATCCTTACGAAGAAGAGAATTTAACAATAACAAACTAAACATTGAGGTCGACTTACTTGCCATATAAACATTACTGTCGTAGGAAAACATTTCACGTTCCAATTTTTCCAAAGAAAAGAATTGGCTCAGTCCCAAAATGAATGCCGCTGAATTAGGGGTTTCAATAAGTTTTGCTGTATCCGGCTGTCAGGGATAGTTTAGGCGGCCGTGGGATATTGTTAGGCCCCTTCCTTCTAGTGTGGTCTGGGGGCATATCCCCCCAGAAAATTTTGAAATCTAGAGGCTCGGAAAATGCCATTTCCAGCATTCTGGGCATCAAACTGAATGATATTTATGACCAAACTTTATTGAAGGAAAGTTGTAATGTAATCAGAAGTTGACAACTGGAAACTTTTCAGTACAAGCTTGTTATAAAATCAATCGAGAACGGCAGTAAAAGATTATAGATATAGAATATAGAATTTATCCATTGACTGATTTAGTAGAGATTTTACGGGTCTTTCAAACGATTCTATGAACATTATATATGAAGTATGAAGAATACAGGTTCACAGTCTTAGTAGTTCTTGCCATTTTTTGGGTTTCTATCGTCATATACTCCTATCAGACTTATAACCGGCGGCAAGAGGCGTTTTAGATGGTGGTATACCGCCGGTCGCCGGCTTCTAATGAAACCTCTGCCGGCTGAATAAATTGTAGAAACGTTAAGATGTCCCCCAATCCTCCTCCTCCCAGAAATCTCGAGAGTTAACAAAAAATAAATACTCACTGCGACGTACAACTCGGATTGCTGCATGGTTTCTGTGTTTCAGGTTTGACTAGTTTTGTACAGGAGGCAACTGAGGCGGGGGTCTCGTCATCAGACCGAACACAGCTCACGACTCGAGTCGACACTCCTAGAAAATGTTACAAATAAACCAATAAATAAGTAAATAATATGAAATGTGAAATCTTATAACTAAGAAATTGATTTGTATAAAACAGGCGACAACTACATGTAAACCGAAAGGGATCGATAGTCGGATTGTGCAAAATGAAGTTGATTATACAGCACATATGGCATGACATATGCCTAGGATGCGAAACCAACGTTAAATCATTTTTAAGACGCGATAAGACATATTCAGAGATTCACAATGGCCGATAGTCAATTAACTTACGTTAATTAGTTTCTGATCATGAATTCAAATAGACCACACTTCTATTCCCTCTATACCGCCGGTCATCCGCGCACTTTCTTGGCCATTTCATTTAAAACGACTTTGTATATCGGGAGACACTGAAGTGACTTTCTGGGGATACAATGTACGATAGGACACCAGTTGGGTACAACCATCGAGCTCCATAGCTAAATCTGGCGCTTTTAAGACTATTTCTAAACATTTAACGCAATACGTTACCTTGTCCACATGCCATTGAACAAGTAGACCAATTCCCAAAAATCCATTTTGAAGAGGCAGTCTGGGAAGATTCGTTGGACAATAACGGTCTATAATACTCAAAGTCTATTCCTTGGTTCACTTCATATAACCAAATAAACTGAAAGAAAGGCATCAAGAAAATTAAAATTGTACGATCATTATCATCTTATGCATTTCTCGAATAAACGCCTTGCATTTTATTGCAAACTCGGTTGCTTTGAGTGACCGAAAGGGAAGACAGGAACACAGAACGTTATTGTTAAAGGGGCAATGCTACGGATTTGACTATAATTTTGAAAAACATTTTTGTATGAACCAGTTTAGTTATAAACTACTATACTATCGCACTAATAGCACGGATAGCCAGGATAAAAATGGATTGCAGCTTGAGAAAAATGGCCAATTTTTTCAAGTTCTTCTATGGTCAATGGATTTTTCATATTGGTGCATTTTGCATAAGAGCAAAGGAACTAAGTGTAATATAATATGTAATAGTAAAAAAAGAGAGATATACTTAGGTGAATCATCAGAATACATTCCGTCCCAATATACCTCTAACTTAAACTATTAACTTAGTGATGTGAATGTAAGGGGTGGGAGAGGCGTTTATCTCAGTAAAGACGATACTTCTTTAGTCTTCTAAACGTATCTTTGTTAAAAAAACGTTGGAGCCTTTCTACTATTTTCAAGAAGCGTAATGTTTCAGCGTACCTTAGCAGTGGTGGATCCATACGGGGGGCCCCGGGGGGAATCCCCCAGTATCTTGTCAAAAAAATAAGGCCCGAAAGGCCAAAAATTAGTTTCAGTCTATAACATCTGCACTCCGTCCTCATACGCCCTCCCCCCCCCCCCCCCCCCCCCCCCCCCCCGCGTTACTCACTATACCCCATTCACTAGAGCGCGCGCATTATCTTCAGTTATAGTATAAAAAATCATGTACTTACTACCACCCGTAGGGGCACCTTAGTCGGTCCATCCAGTACAATTTGATCATCGTACTTGTT
Organism: Dendrophyllia cribrosa; assembly: GCA_024195265.1. Classification (NCBI taxonomy): domain Eukaryota; kingdom Metazoa; phylum Cnidaria; class Anthozoa; order Scleractinia; family Dendrophylliidae; genus Dendrophyllia; species Dendrophyllia cribrosa. The sequence goes on from JAJLRJ010000001.1 coordinate 56,055,373, forward strand.
TTCTCTATGCTCGTATTCAATTCGTGTTCCTTTGTAATAAATTGTTTTACTCCAGCTTGGCAGAGAAATTAGGTATTGACCGGTTAAATCGTCTTTGATGCCTTATGCAAAAGAAAAAATATATAAATTATATATGTAAAGCAAGGTCACCCACTAACTTTTTTTAAAAAAAATACAATTGAACAATATAATTAAATAAAAAGTGCCGTCTTTTGACAAATTAACCTGCTAGGTTTAGCGATACGTAGTGACACTAAGGCACTTATAAAAAAATAATGGGATTCTTGATTTGGTTTCTTTAACTAGTCTCTAGTCTCTGGTCTTCAGACCCACCCCCTTCGTCGTCATTTGGGTGTTGGGTCTGGTGGGGCCAGCATTGCGAAACATCAGGATATCATTTGGGTATAAAGGTCAACCAATAGGAAAACCAACATCAATAGGCAAAAACTATAAGAACAATGTATGATTCGTGCATTTAATACAATGGAATTTTTTTCATTTCAGGCTAAAATTAAGATTTTAAAGGGACACTGTCACCTACTTTTAGTATCACTTTAAAAAGCCAAAAAACTTATTTGTTTTAATAGAAACCCAAAGATAATGGTCCAGTTTTGTTAACAAATACTCTACTAGTGACATAAACTAGTATTCGTTATCTTTGGCTGCGGATGGCCAGGGTGGAAATGGATTGCAACTTGAAAAAATGGCCAATTTTTTCAAGTTCCTCCCAAGAGTCGTGGAAAAATCGCAGAAAAACGTATTATGGTTTGTTCTTCCTTGAAGAAATCACTTGATGTTATCTTCTTGGTGTTCTAAAAGTAATTTTATGTTTGAGCAAAGGTACTTTGTCATATATTTAGTGTATTTTGACCAAAATACAGCAAAAATCTGCGTGACAATGTCCCTTTAAGACTCCTAGTTGGTACTGGTGGGTTGGAGACCAAGCTAAATGGGCATCGGTTGTTACACTGTGTTTCCATATGAAGCAATATAACTTTAACATTAATCTAGCAAAGCAAAATCTTTGGCAAAACGAGCGATTATAAATCCTTTCAAGTACATGTAGGTTCAGTAGCGCAACTTAAAGGCGTACCTGCGGTATAAAAGGGCAAAGCTCCATGCCGAATCTAATGCAAATGAGCAAGAACAGTAGATTTTGCTCAATTGCCTGAGTTGGACAGCCCAGCCGCCTTTTATATCGCAGGTTTGGCTTTAAGTTTTCAGTAGCGTAAGCCAAAGGCTTGGAAACATTCTCTTAATTCAAGACTTAAAAAAGATGGCATCAAAGTACATACCCAACGGATTGTACTCTTGTTCTCTCTGTTTAAATTTGGCATTTGCTGTTCCAATGGGAAGTATCACAATGGTGTCTGGTTGTTCAAAACCTGAAAAACGAGTGAAATCAAGTGAACTGTTTGTTGTACATAAAATTATATGTTTTTTTTGCTGTCTTCGCTATGCATACACCCATTTACAAAAAGTTAAACCTTTGTGTTCACATCACATAAGTAACGACAGGCGGCAATAGACGTATTTAACGTCTGAGACGATTAAGTCGTCTGTTAAGCGCGTCTGAACGACGCACTTAAAAGAAGACGTTAAAGTCGTCAGACATTAAATCCGTCTGGCTTATTTTCCGTTTTTATACTAGACGTTAAAGTCGTCTCGAGACGACTTTAACGTCTCAGACGATATTAACGTCTCTAGCATAAAAACGGCCAATAGTTCTTACGGTAGGTGTAATAGTGTCAGTAGACAGATAGATTATTTAAATTCACATCACAGGCCGTGGGCTGAATTGCGTAATTATTTACATGCTAATAATTTTATACATAACAATAAAAATTCAAAGTAATAATAAATGTATATAGCAATAGTTCTTACAATAAAACAGTGATAATATTTCTAATTTTCATTCAATGATTCAAAGTTAAAATGTAAAAACAGTCTAGATCCTTTAGTTAAGATTAAAACATGGCATTTCCTTAGCGGGCCATTGCAAGCATAAACGAGTTCTTTGCTCTGTTCGTATGCCACATGTGATATTATATATGGGCGATTATTTCCGAGGTTAAAATTGGAATTATTTGGTGGCGGGAGTAGACTATCGAGGTTATGATTGGCATCTGACTGTATAGTACTGAAAAGCTTGTTACACAATAGACTGTGGTGATCTACCATAGTGTTACGCCAAAAACTTCACAGGCATTGACATAGTTCGTGTTGGGCATAATTATAGATAGCGCCCTTTTCTTGATGCGCACCAGCTCCTTTATTAGATACTGCGGAAGGGCGTTGTAAAATACTGGTACTTTACTTCTTTTAGGTGGTCAAACCAGAAATACCAAAACTCGCTAAAATGCCGTTTAGAAGCCATAAAGCCACCAAGAAACAACAGACAGACATTATTTGATGAGGTATGAACACATTTAATGGCTATTTATAATTTTGATATTTTATCAAACTCACGATAAAATCCCATACAAATCCTTATATTTTTGTCGTTGAGGATCCTGTTGTGAGCCTGGGCACCCTGTGCTTCGGTAATCAAATTAGATCGTTTGTCAAACGCTATTATACCTACCTTGAGCACTATTTGCCGCCTGTCAACAGCTATTTATAAATACTTTTGCATTGATTTTTCTGCTTTGAAGTGTCTTCATTTGGAGAAATTAAATTATTAATTAAATTCAAAATATATTCAAAATTATTCAAGTATATTCAAAATTATTTCACATAAAACATATTATTAAAAAGTGTCCGCTTGAAACTATCAATTTCTTTAGTGTTCTTAATATTATCGGCTAGCCCATTCCATTCCCTTGGACCCCGAAAGTAAAATGCCCTTTGTCCCGTTGACAATCTACATCGGGGGACCACAAAATTGTTACACCCCCTTGTGTTCTTATTATGAACTACTGAACGTTTAATATTAACCTAAATAATCTGGAGCTAAGCCATTTACACATTTAAATGCTAAAACTAAGTCATTAAATATGATCTTCTCCGTAACATCTAGCCATTTAAGAGATCTCCGTCCATGAGAGACATGGTCAAACTTCCTTAAACCTAGTACAACTCTGGCAGCAAAATTTTGTACCAACTGCAGTTTGTGTAGATTACGTTTAGATGTATTCCCCCATACTGAAGAACAATAAAATAGTTTACTGAAAACAAAGTTTAAGTTTCTATATCGTGAAACAAACGATAATTTAATCTTACCGTATTTTCGGTAAACTTTTGTGTACGCTGATTTTACCAATATACATGTATCCCCATTGCCGCCACAAATTCCACAGCGATCCTTTTTCGTTCCAGACTCCAAAACGTGGTCACAACCCACGGCCTTTATTTGAGAAATATCACACTGGTAAGAAGTTCTCTACGTGCATGTGAAAGTTCGATCGGAACTTTAGCTAATAACTTTTTAGTCTGAGATGCTTAAACTGGATTTTTTTTTCAAATATTTATGCTCAAAAAGATTTACGGAACGAATTTTCATCTTTATCATACCAACACCTATTTATAAATAATAAAAGTATAACTTTAAAGTAAACCTGAAAACAGCGTATATTTTATTTCATATATTATTGAAAACGCGTGGTCCCTTGTAACAGGCTTGGTAAAAGTTCTAGGAAAATATGATGGATTGTCGGGAGAGAAAAAAATATGGTCTTTTTAAAAAGTTATCCTTGGAAGTTAAGAAAAAACGTGTGATAAAATGTGCTTCGCTTGAATCCTAAACAAACAAAAAAAGCGGCTAAAAATATCAGAAACGTTAGAGCGAATACCGTTTTTATTCTAATTAACGTCTTGTCTGTTGTAGAGGTCCTCTTAAAAAGCGCATGAATGAAACTAGTTTTACGTTTTATGGATGCATGTAGTATAAAGTTACGTTCCAACCAGAAGTCTTTACAGAAAAATAAATAAACGCCCTTCTCTAATAAACACCCTCCATGAAAACGGGAAAATTTAAGAAACGTCCTATGCGTTTATTAGAATAAAAACGGTACGCTGTTCCAGTGGTTACACGTCTGCCAACGCCAACTGCTAACTGCTAAAAAAATATACAACTCGATGTGTAAACATCTAAAAGCTGGGTGTACCAAAAAAAACAGCTATGGCAATTGTAAATTCAAAGAAAAGTTATGTTTTCTTACTCGACATTTCTCTTCAATGCAGACATCGAAAATATCAGGACGATTACGGCACCGACTACCGTCAGCAGCTGAGCCATGATAATAAACTAAATTTTCTTTGCGGCAGGCAAGGGTACAAGAATCTGCAAGAAATCAAAGTTTGTATATTAAGCCATGCAACAGGTGTCGCGATTTTCACAGCATTTTAAAGCATTTAAAAGTCCAGAGGAGGTATTTAACAACGGCAAATACGTCTGTACAACTATAAATAACGTAAGCAGTAGTCAGGAAACAAAGCAAATATTTCAGACTTCAGATGTGAAATTTAATTTTATTAAGCGCTGGGAAGATAGGCCTAAATCCCATTTCCTTCAATTGCTTAGTTTTGTTCACTATTATGTAAATAATACGCTTCTACTCTCGTTTAGAAAACCGAATACGAAACCTACCTCCATCGTAGTACGCATGCGTTTTAGAATCTTTTTTCTTGCACTGTAGATCCCGGAAAGAAGGCAGTGGACATTCAATCTAAAGCCAACAACACAGACACTGAGACTACAGATTTTCTTAAATGTAGTAAAAATAGAACGACAAAACACTCTTATACATCTACAAATTTTAGCTTCACCCCATTAATCACACACCTCGCACTGGTATTGGAATAAATATGGATGGAAATGGAGTTAATCTGAAGAAGTTTCATTATCTCACAAGTTTAAAGGAAAAGGAAAATGTTCCTCTCTTGTGAATCAAATGATTTGATGTTATGGAGGGTAAATTATTAACCAAGCACTAAACATTTTACTCAAACGAAAACATTTATTCATGGATCTGGAAGATCAGGCAAAATTATAGCAATTTTGGTTACTTTTTAGCGCCCTGTCACCGCAGACCTAAAACTATTTCATGCTGTATATATGATGGTTGTTTCACTCAAGCCTTTCAGACATGGAAGCTCTCGACTAGTACCGTATAGTACATGGTTGGTTGCCAAACCTTATGGCAAAACAGGTAAAATGGTAAAACATGCGAAGGTTTTTTTACCTGTGAATTGCAAATTCTCCATTTGCCTTTGGTTGACCCTGAACATTTCTTCCCGCCATTTTTAGGTCTAAAATATATAATTATAAAATGACATCAAATTCTAAACGTTTTCTACATTAAACGTACTGTTGGTGTGCAACAACAACGAACTATAATTGAATGTCTCTAAAGACTTGCATCCCGAGTGCTTAGAACAAGCGTTATTAAAGACAAATAAATTTCACAGGAACCTGCAAAACCTGACATTTGAACTTGTACCTGTAGAACAAGGTCAACAAGTTCTTATAAGAACGATACAAGGGAAAATGACGGTTTTATAGTAGAATTTCGATAACTCGAGTATTAAGTAATTCGAATTTCTTGTTAACTTCAATACAGAATTCGCTTTTCCCTTTCCACCCTCTCGGAAGCTTGGCCTGGAGTTACTACTACAGGTCTTCTCGCGGCATTGCAAGCCCCCTCCACATGTTTGACTGGAAAGACTGTAACCAGGGGTCAATTCAATAAAGAAACTACACTTGTAATTTTTACACGTGTAAATTCAATACGTGTAAAGTCAGACTTGTAAATACAAGAATTCAATAAAAGTATTGTGTACACTGGAATTTACACGTGTAGACCGTGTAAGTAACAACTGTTGCCGTACAACTGTAGATTACGATTGACCACGCTTGTACTATAGGTGTAAGCTCGAATTACTCACAGTATTGAACGCAGCGCATTTTACAGTAATATTTTCCATCTTTTTAAAATCTTCCCGTTAGCATGGCACAATATCGACAGGCCCTTTGAAGAAAGATAAAACTTTGCACAAACTTCGGGTGGATTACAAGCGTCAGAAAGCCTTCTTTGCCAGAAATTTCCAAGTTATCAAATAAATCGATGACTCCCCCCCCCCCCCCCCCCCAAGCTTGGAGTTACCCCCCCCCCCCCCCCCAAGCTTGGAGTTATATGAGTTATAATGTTTTACTTACGGTGGGTTAGTACAAGTCCTCTCTCGGTATTGCACACCCCCTCCACATGTTTTACTGCAAGGACTGTAATCAGACCACTCACTCCACCCCCCGTTAGTCCTCGGTAAGCCGTTGTCAACGCACTTGCCTTTGATGCACCACTGGTTAAAAAAAAAAACGTTCTTTTAACTCGCAACAATATATCGCCTTTGACGTTAAATATTGTTTTACAGGGGTATGACATTTCAGGTAAACCTTTTTTGAATTTTTAGTGAAAATTGTTTAACATTACCGTAAAATGTTTTCCTGAAAATGAAAAAAAAAAATGAAAATGAGAACATTGCCACCGACACTAGGGTTTCATTTGAGGCCGGCATTCATTCGTAACATCTGCGAGACGGCGCGAGACAAGCACTTTTTTGCAAGCTCGAGACATTTTTACTTTTTTAAATTGCAATACCGAGTTTCCTGCAATGGAAACACGACGGACACAAAACGCTACTCGACCTATTCAGATAATTTTTTCACGTAACCCATCTGAAAACAGGAAAGTTAAAAGTGACATACATGACGTGGTCCACAGCTTGTTCCATCAGCAGGCGGAGCCATCCTGCTTACACAAACACTCCAGGTCCTTCCACAGTACAAATGACCACACTGTGTCTGTGAAGAAACGTCGTAATAAGAACCCCAGGTCAGTAGTGATATGCTGCATTGATTGAAGGATATTTGCACATCTGTAGCTATTTAAAAAGTAATATTGGCCTTCTCTATCCAACTCAAAGTGTAGTTGCAAGTCTACTTAATATTCTCCATTCTCCCAAATTAAAATAAATAACGAATAAAATAAGTACAAAACATGGCAAGAGCTGTTGGGCTGATGAACGCTGTAATTCATTGCCTAGTAAACCGATACACGTTGTCTTTAAAAACGTCAAAAATTTTCAAAAGGGAAAATATCGGACAACATCAATAGTTTTCACCATTATTTTCTCTCTTTCCCTTCCTTTCCCTTCCGTCTTTCGGGATAATTTGGATAATTAATTGTTTGCTGAAGATTAACGAATAATTCTTATATTACATTAAGAGAACATAAATGTAATTCTGCATTAATGCTATACATTTTTAAGATGACCGACAATTCTTCTGTCAAGCGTAAATCCTTCTTGGGTATAACTGTAGTTATTTTTTCTTACATTCATCACGAAATGCTGTGAAGATTGAATCAATTGGTCCTATTTTTGATTGACGTTTTGTAAATTATTTTCGGCGTCCATCTTGCTGCTTTCTCACGTGCATACTTTAAACACTGGTACGTTTACATCTGTTCGCAGGTAAGATAATTGTTTCTGGCTTTTTATTGCCCGCACGGGCTTACGCGAATAAATTTAAATTTTATAATTAACTATCACGTGATCTTGAGCGGGGAGGTAAATTCAACAATACAGTCCAGCTATAGACACTTTTAATAAATACCACGATGCATCATTTTCCGCTAATGACGTCAAACATATTCTTTTGAATTCTCTTGCAATTCAAAAGAATACATTTGACATCGATAGCGGAATGTGATGCATTCTGGTATTTATTAAAAGGGTCTATATATCAACAGTTTACAATATTTTTTCCCGAAAGTAATCTGTATTCCGTTATGTCTTGAGCTTGCGGATCTTTCTTTTTGTATGACCATCAATGACGCTTTCGACACTGACTGATCTTAACAGCATACAGGACGCGACGGCCATATATAAACCTTATTAACAAATGACCTAGCTCGCCATGAGTCCCCCAGCAGCAAAGTGGGGGTTAAGCACCCCACCGGTTTCTGGAAGGTCATGGGTTCTACTTGAATAGAAGGAAATGAGGATATTTTCCCTTCGAAGTCAAGCTTGGTGATGTCATAAAACGTTGAGGTTGCCGACTACACAAGGAAACTCAGGCGGCCATAAACTCAAGAGATATAGCTTCCCACGGTTGCTATCCCCTGGTCATTTTTAAACTTTAGATTGTCGGTCATCTTCTCTTCAATTGCTGGCCACTGGTGAAAGTCTTTGTATAAAGGTTACTTCTGATTATGTGAGAAAGGAAGTGTTTCAGTGATAGTATTTAAAAATGCGAAATTAATTTTATGTCACACTTTACATTTAGTAAATGCTATTTAAGACAGATCATGCATGTTAATTTAATGTTGAATCATGGTAAATGAATTTGCAGTGATAGTAGCTACTTGGCTACTTGGGGACTGACATGGTGAGCTACGGTCATCTGTTAGGTAATTGCGTTCATATGTGACAGTCACGTCCTGTATACTGTTAGGATTAGTAATATAAGCGTCATTTATGGTGATAAAGAAAGAAGATGGTACATCGCTTGAGCTTGGCATGTCACAAATTTTTACCCGTGTAGAAGTCAACGTGTATGCAATAATCCGACAATAATATTATTCAGTTGTAATCATCTGTTAAAGAGTTCAACAAAGCAACAAAATAACCAGGGGGGGGGGGGGGGGGGGGGGGGGGGGGGGGGGGGTGGGGGGTACTCCCATATGTGAGCTATATAGGTATGTGCCGCTGTGAAGGGTATGGTTTTCAGGCAGTTTAGTCTGGGATAGGGTATAGTTATCAGGGAATTTTGGTCTAGAATATGGTACCATTTTCCGCGAAACTGATCAGTTGCTTGAAGAATTTAGTCTTGACAAGGAGAACTGGCAAATGGCATTTAAAAATCGGTAAGGCGGGCAGTACGACGTTTTTACTGACCATTGGTAACTAGTAACAAAGAAAGCGTTCAAAAACTTGGTTAAGGATAGGGTAGGCTTTTCGGTGTTTAGTCTAGAATAGGGTTGCAAAATGCAGCTAGGCTGAGGGTCTCACAGTCCCAGCGGCACACCCCCGCCCACAAATTTGCAGAGTACCTTGTCCCCCCCCCCCCCCCCCCCCCCCCCCCCGGCAAATAACAACTGATGAAGTTGTGTTTTAAAGTAAACCTTCTGTTTAACCCAACTTACCTTATAATGAGCACACTGTCGATATTGCTCGCCATAAATAAATTTACACTGAGTATCGCCATCGAAAAGAACACCAGGCAATTTCCCAGCCATGCTCGTATTGTTTAAACGAGGAACAGATACACGTGGAGGATCATCCAGACATTTGGATCCTGGTCCACTGCAAAACAATAACAATCTTTATTTTACCCCAGAGCCTACAATAACTATGAGAAATAAGAAAGTTGTACTGGCTACCCGAAATAACCTCAAAGTTAAAAATGGCAGGCAGCCAGTATATAGAAGAGATACATTTACATTTTCAGGTTGGGCGCACAAACAAACAAAGACACACACACAAATAGGAGTAAACAGAGTTAAGCTAACTACCAGCAGACTAACAAACAAAAAATGTAACAACTAGGAATATTTATAAAACTATATGAACTGCAAAAATGAAATGAAGTGAAGAAATGATCCTTGATTGCAGCGATGAGCGGTTCAAAACCAGTAAATATTTTGCGTTGGCGGATCCCTGATGCTCTGCCAACTGAGTTATAACATCAAAAATCAGGACTCCTGTGTAAACCGGTCGCACGAAACTTTATAATGGAAATTTCAAAGAACGCAGACCTATGATTTTTAAATTCATTTTGCTGCATTTGACCACAAGATGTATTCTTCCACAGATTCCATGAGAATAGTTTTATTAACAATTCTTCTACCCTTAAAGGGGCTATGTCACCATTTTTAGAGTTACTTTAAAAAGCCAAAAGACATCTTTATATCAGTGAAAACCAAACAATAATGATCCAGTTTTGTTTGAAATTGTTCTACTAAAGCTCTAAGGCCCGGTTCAAACGTCGAACTTCACATGTGCCGAATCTAATGCAAATGAGCAAGAACAATAGATTTTGCTCATTTGCATTAGATTCGGCACATAAGTTCGACGTTTCAACCGGGCCTAAGAGTAAAAATAAGTGTCTTGGTCTGCAAATGGCCAGGATAGAAATGGATTGTAATTTGAAAAAATTGGACCAATTGTTTCAAGTTTGTCGCTTTGTGTCTTGGAAAACTCGCTAAAATTCCGATTATGGTTGATTCAGTCTCTTGGGAATTTAACTTCATATCTTCCTCTTGTGTTCTATAAGCATTTCTTGTATGACAAGGGTACTTAATTTTAATTTAAGGCAGTTTAGACCCAAAAACATTCTAAAAGCATTTCGTGTATGACAAAAGTATATAGTTTTAATTTAAGGAAGTTTAGACCCAAAAACCTCATAAGCCCCATGACACAGCTCCTTTAACTGGTTTTTAGGTTATTTCCTTATTAATTTTCTGCTTTACTCCAACGGTTACACCAGTATTTCTTAAACAGTGCATTGACTTCATTAACGACTGACCTTAGAAACGTTTGTAACAAATTTCCGGTGCATGAAGACCATTTCAGAGCTCCTTGGCCGCCCACTACAGAAGTCGACATGATGTTAGTTAAAGGTTTACAGCTGTTGTCTCCATCGTGTCCGGCGCCAAAACTAAACAAAGACGAGATAAATTCTACTCATAACTGGTGTGCTAACAACAACTTTATTTGTTGGTTTCACACTAGGGCTTCTAAATACATCCTAAGTTCACTTGAAACCTACTTTGTGACCATGGAAACGTGTCTATTTCAAAGGAGCCGAAATACGCCGCCAAGCATGATTTACACCACGTTATACAATGAACTGAATACTACGCGCTCTGTGATTGGTCGTTGCCTATGATCTATCAGAGTACAGACGCACGGCTGACGTCATAGAAAAATTGTTTACTTTGTTTTTTCCAACATGGCGCACAGTTTTGAAAATGTTTGCGACATTAATTATTCTGGATTGAGCAAATGAAAGCCTCGAAAATTGTTTAGCAGGAGCTGTTTACAAGCAAGAAAAAGAAGAAACCAAGACGAAAAGTGTTTTTGGCGACTTGAAAAATACCTTAACTGGAACAAATCTTCGAACAGTCGAGCACTGCGAGGCAAGTTCGTAATTTTACTTTTTTTACTTTTCCGTTCATTGTTTAAAACAAATAGATTCCGTTTAGCCGTGTGTCTGTTCAGTTATAGATTACAGAAGACGTCAAAATGTGGTAAGAACATCAGTGACACACTCACCTACGGCCAGTGTGCCACTGTTTTGTTCAGTACCACATTGTGACGTCATCTGTGATCTATAACTGAACAGACACACGGCCAAATGGAATCTATTTGTTAACTTGATCAATGAGAAAACGGAAGTCGACTAAAAGACACGTGCAGCGGCGCAAACAATTGATAGTCATTAACAGTTTATGTTCCAAGTAATACACTTTCTCGTCAGGTGTGAATCCCAATTTTCTGAAGTGTTCCTTGAGAATCTCAAGTGCGCTTAAGTGAAGCACTTGATCAGTTGATAGTGATTGACAGTTTATGTTCCAAGTAATACACTTTCTCAGCAGGTGTGAATCCCATTTTTCTGACGTGTTACTTGAGAATCGCAAGTGCACTTGAGTCAAGCTCTTGCTTGAGACATACTTACAATAGCTAGTAGTGTGAAACCACCAAGACGTTAAGACGCTGAGACGTTTCTCAACTTGGGTCTGAGGTGCTGTAAAATTTAGAAATGATCACCGTGCTTGAATCGTCTGTATGATGGGTTTGTTCAATGCCGTGAGGCATGCAGTGTTAGTAGCATTGTTGCACTTTCGCTCTGTTTTCGCTTCATACTGTAACAACTCGGCATTTTGTTTATAATGATAATGATCTGTTAATGCATATTATTATACATTGGTGTCACTAGCTCGATTTTGATTGGCCATGAGCACGCAGCTAATTATTGCTTGCTGTTTCTGTTACGTCATACCTAGAGACAATGAATTTTATATATGTAGAAGTGACGTCATACCTACAGACAATAGTTTTATGCATGCAGAAGTGACGTAAGTTGTTTACTTACAAGTTGACTGCTGTGCATTGATCCCTTTTTTGTGCGCGCTCTTGTCTTTACAAGTGCAGCTCAGGAATATGCATAATATAACAATTATTGGATTCGGTTTTCGCATGATAGCGATAATTATCAAGGCCTCAGTTTGTATTATCCGCCTCAGCCTTCAGCTTCGGCAGATAACACAAACTTTGGCCTTGATAATTATCGCTATCATGCGAAAACCGAATCCAATAATTGTTAAGTAACACTTACTTGTGTCCAGTTTCGTGCAACATAATCCCGGCAGTTTGTAAACCAATATATCCATTGACATTACCAACGACTCTGTGAGAACATATGCCACCCAGCAAGGCCATACCTTTGAAGAAAGGAAGGAGTCATTTTATTGTGAAATAAGAGAAAGTCATTTGCATAGGCAGTTTTCGCAACACATCGCTAGCTAGCTTTCATTTGAATGATCTAAAATGTATTATGAATTGGAATTCTATGCATAGACGTAAATTTAACTTTAAGAAGTTGGAAAAGACAACAAAACCAATCAACAGAAACAATGTCCCTAGCCGGTTAATAACAAACCAGCTGCTAAATAGCTAACGTAAGACCACGGGAGTTACTTGCATACGACAAACATAACGCGGAAATATAGATTCATTTCATTTTTCCCAAAGTGTCTTAAAATCATCATAACCGACGTTTAATCGCTAGCTCCAGAAGCTATTCGTATTTCATAATATTGTTGAATGTCCACATTGAATATGGATGGACAAAAGCAAGGTGAATTTATATTTAGAATATCGGAGTGGAGAAGGAACTTTGGGGTGCTTACCATTTGCGGGAAGTGTGGGTTGCCCGTTGAAAAATGGTAAGAGTTACTGTAAAATCATCGTTCAAACCGAAACAGCCGATTCTGTTTTCCCCTTTATATAAGACTGGAATCGGGAGAAATGGTCAATTGGTAAGAGAGATTTCGGTTGGTTCTTTCCAACCGGAATCGGAGAACAACCTCAGAAGGTTTTCCACTAGTTCCAACAGAAATTCCCGGAAAATTAACCGTACCATTTGCTTTCGAAACAATTCCAATAATGTTTGTTTGTATAAAAACACTTACCACCTCCTTGACCACTGTGGAAGGAAAAAAAGATTTTCGTCAAGACGACTACGGCATGCTTAATGGATATCTTAGTTTTCAAAGAATTAAAAATAGAAAGTAATCCAAATCGACACATCATCATAATTAAGACAAAGAAAGGAAGTCCACTCAAAAAATTAGCACGGATAAAATCGTTTAACGCCTTGAGTGGAGAATTGTTTCCTCGAATGAATGGCGAAAGATCATGAATGGGTCAGAGAAATGTGTTATTTTAAATGGGCTTTTTGTGACATAAAGCACGTGTGCATCTGAGCCAATAACAACATGGTAGGTAAGGCCTGCGTAGCAGGCGTCGGGGAAAAGGGAACTGGGGAGACAGGAAAAGGACGCCTGCAATAAAGACCCCCATTTGTTCATCTCTGCGGACGCTGGCGGACGCAAAATTCTGATTGGCTAATTCGCGCTGGCGGTAAACATAGTAAATTTCCGCGTGAAGTCATCCATGCGTAAAAGCGTGTGCCAGTTTCTGACTGGTGAACGTATTGACAGTTGACATAATTCGATTACAAGGAAATCGGTGGGCGTAATGCGAATAGCCCGGTTCTTATAGCAGGCATTCCTTCCCTTCTCCCCCTCTCCTTTTTCGCGCCCCCTCCCGCCTCCCCGTTTACGCCTGCAACGCAGGCTATGGTAAGTATGATCTACAGTGTATGCAGGGAATTCCTCTTGATAACGTTGAAGTTAAACACATTGAACGTCTGCAATTTGCATTAAATGTTGGATTATTTAGCTAAAGCTTGAGGAAATACCTCCTACATCTTAAATCTAAAACACATAAATCTGGATAGTAGCGGACTTGCTATAATTTAAGGAAAAAAGAAGACGCGTTTGATTTTTCAACATGTTTTAATCGCCTTATTTAGTTGTAGTGAGAAGAATAACACGCAAATTGTTCTTTTCACTATAATTGAAGAAGACCGTTGTAACGGTTGAAACATGTTTTGTCGACAAAATAAAATGCGTCTTTTTTCTTAAAACACGTAAATATGTTTTTGATATTCCAGAAAACACACTATATGTCAGTCCTAAGATGCATTTTGATAAAAAAAAATGCTATTCTATTCTCTATCGTTGCGATCAGCCGAATAGAAAACATTTCCCATGTAAACACTAGAGACGATTGGAGGGAGCCGACGCACATTTCCCTTTCGTAAACGGTCGATGCCATTTTAGCGACACTTAGAAAAATTTTCACTAATTTTAGAATTATTTTTTCTATCAGAAAAAGAAAAATGGAATTAATTACCTAGAATCGAACCCGGAACCTCTGCATGTTAGCATCTCTCCTTTACCACTAGACCACTGGGTTGATCCGGCAAATCCAAGAAAAATTTAATTATAAAAGGTGCTTCTCTTAATATATATCAATAACGGGTCACCCTAACCCTAAATCTTACCTAACCGCGAATCTAGCTTAGATCTAATAATCGCTTTACCTAGGCCCAATTTTATCTAATAATGATAGCCTACTTTCGTCCCAATCCACGCATAAACTAAAGAGAAATAGCATCGACCATTTCAAAAGGCTTGGTTACTAATGAATGCTAATGTGGCATCGACCGTTAAAAATGGCATTGACCGTTTGCTAATAATGGCATCGACCGTTAAAAATGGCATCGACCGTTTACGAAAGGGAAATCAGCGGAGCCGACCAGCCATCTTATTCACAGTAAAGTATTAACTCTTACAATGTCTGTCTGCGTAAGCGCATCGCAAACCATGCCCCGCGTTAAGAGAAGTCTGTTCAAATGGTACGAAAAATTGAATGTTTACATAACGTTATAGCGGTGATTAAGCCAGATGCGAAAAACCAGTGAAAAAACTCCTAATTCGGAGAAAAAACTGGAAACGTATTCTCCAACCCAATGCAGAACCACCTTAACCTCTGGAGTTTAAAGGTTGAAAATAACAACTCAAGTGATTTAATGCTGTTTATAGCGGTACATAATATGCAAAATATTACCCCCAGCAAAGTTGTATAATGGCTGATTGGCGTCAAGTGAATAGCACGAATCAGGGAGTGGTATAAATAGGTAAAAACCGCTAATGCCAAGCGTAGCAATGATACGTATGCCAATGGGGAATCCATGTTTCAAGGCCAATTAAACGCTGTGAATTGTCGGCCAGTTTCGTATCAAGACCGGTTCATATTCGCACATTAACATTTAAGCAATAGGCCTTTTGTTTTACGTTCCGCCATGGGCTATAGGAAAAGTACATTTCGACAAAATAAAGTTCTATTTATCTCCAAAAAACTTACACTGCTCACATTAAGTAGCCCTGTGTCTTTTTTGGTCGTTTCTCTCTATATATTTGATAGACAAAGCTTCAAAGCTTTCAAAACACTGCATTCGATTCAGAAATAGTGCCAGCATACGTATAGTCTTGGTAACCAAGCATTTTTTATCGAATCCGAGGCGCGGGCACTAAGCGCTCGGTGTTAACTCATAAAAATGACTGGGTGGAAAAGGTTCGTCCGTTGCTAAGAGATCTGGGCTATTGATCAATCGTCTTCAGCTGGTAAGAGCAAAAAGTCATGTCCAGTCCCCTGCTAATATTTAACTATTATAGCGCGAAAGCGCGTAAAATTAAAAATATCGCGCAAGCTTGAGCGCTATAATAGTTTTATAATTCAACACATTGATAACAAAGCACAGTTTGAAGAAAAAATATCGAGGCCGGTCCGTTATTTTTGCATTTTCTTGTCAAAATTTACCTTCATCGTTGGATATACGTCATGTAGTCAAGTTATTTTCTTTAGGTCCGCAGAAATCTGCATACAGCCCTTTGATTAAACGTTGTCACTGATCGGTCTTACCCCTACGCGACCAGACCGAAAGGGAAGGAAATGGGTGAATTAAAATGCATGATTAATTATTCTCTATCGCGTTTACAATGGAGAACAAAACTCACGTTTGTCTTCGCGTGTTACCCAAAGACAACAAGAGTCGCTTCAATACATATTCCGTTAAGGACGTACCGTATTTTGATACTGTGCAGTTGTTGAAAGCGAATTGATTTCTCTCCATAATCCTTTTCGGTCTGGTCGCGAAGGGATGAGACCGATGAATGACAACGTTTAATCAAAAGACTGTATATTCAGTGAAGTGATGGAACTTTACAACCTTTCAACGTTTTGTCGCCATGAATGAATTTCTTCAAGGTCTTCAATGTCGTAAACTGGCCTGGAGGCGCCTTGTTAATCTTCCCGTGAATTACAGCATTTTACATCAAACAGGCTGTTTGGTGTAAAATGCTGTAATTCACCTATAGGGATGATATCTGTTTACAAACATTCTTTTTGTTATTCAAATGTGCCAGCCACTGGAACAAAAGAACCCTTTGTTTCGGCAGCCAATAAGGCTCTGGTTGGCACATTAATAACAATTGGTGACGTCATTGATATCTTCCCTATAGAATGCTTTTCTTAGGTATGATCCGATTTCCTTCCTTTTTTATAAAAAAAGTCTCCAGCAAAACATCGGCGAGCGCTCCGTTTGTAAATTTTCTTCAAAATCCCGCTAAATGAATGCAACGAGAACGACGCGCTGGTAGAGTGAGAAATTTTGATGCTCGACTAATCAGGAGCGAGTAATTTTGTCCTCAATTAAGTAAAAATGCCCTCTTTGTCAGCCAATCAGCATTCGGAAATTTTGTCCTCTGTTATAAGCGTAGTAAAAGTTCCCTAATGAACAAACAAGCAGAACTAAAAGCAACCACGACCGCGACGACAGCGAGAACAGCACAAAACAATAGGTGGTTTTCACGTTACGTCACGGCGGCCATGTTGGTGCACACCTACAAAAGAATTTTAATGAACTTCTTTTGTCTCTTTTAATTGTTATGTGCACCAACATGGCCGCCATGGCCTTTGTCATTTGAGTCCCACAGGACTGAAGGTCACGTGAGTGAAAACCATCTATAGGCTTAATTTAATGAGGGAAAACAATGCCTCTGCACGTGCGTTTTACATATGGTACATTTCTTTGCCATTCCCTGCAAAACAACAACGTCAAATGATATTAAAATTATAGGTTTTGAGAAAGAAAACATAAGACGATTAATTTTCCTTCCTCTATTTGAAGTTAAAAGCCATCCGTACAAATTCAGCTCCTGGACAATCCAGTCACATAACATTAGACAAACTAAACAAATTGGAACTATTAATTGGAACACAGTTTGCGTCTTAGGCCCCGTTTACACGGGTCCGGACAAATTTTTGCACGGACCAATTTTGTTCCTAGACAACGTGTTTACATGGATCCGTGCAAATTCTGTTACAGATTGCAGTGGTGTTTACACGGAAACTTGCACACTTAGCCGTTCAAAAATTCGTCCAGTTCCGCCGGTCCCGTGTAAACGCAAGGTGGAACCGTGCAAGTTTTTGTCCGTGCAAAAATTTGTCCGCACCCGTGTAAACGGGGCCTTAGGAGCTTCGCACGACGGTTCGGATTTGTTTCCTACCCAGTGGGTTTTATTCGGTTAACACCAAATGCTTAGCGCCTGCGCCCCGGAATAAAAAAAGTTTGGTTACCAAGACTTTACGGGGGGGATGAAACACGAGAATTTAGTGTTATCGACTGAGTCGATAAGGTAAATTGACCACCGTAAAAAGATTCAAGTAGCTAAAACGTTGAAAACGTTGAAAAAAATGACAAAGACGCATCCAAACCAGTCGCGCGCCATTTTAATCTTACTAACCATTCTAAACAACACATGACAATCTGCGGCCTTTCCCTACACCAGGGTAACACAGAAAGCCGTAAAAACCTAGAACAAAAAATCATCTTTCAAATCGGCACTCTCAAACCCCACGGAATCAACGAACGCTTTTCATTCAACTAATTTACATTTGTTTTTCACGTCACCAAATTTCCACCAATAGCGTAGCTCCACCGCTTACTATATAAAACCACACACTACCCACAATTCCTTGATTCGCTCCGACGAAGGGCTAGCGCTCGAAACGTCAGCTACTTGAATCTTTTTACCGGGGTCAATTTACCTTATCGACTCAGTCGATAAAATTAAATTCTCTAGAAAAGACACAGGCCTACTGAAATGTGAGTAATTTAATTTTAATACAGATACATTAAACTTTATTTAGTCGAAATGCGCTTTTCCTATAGCCCATGGTTCCGCTTCCGATACTACGCCGAAAAGTTTGTCGATGATCTTAAAAATTTCGGCGTGACAAACTTGTTTTTAAGCGAGGTGAGGAGTGTAGATTGCTCTAAGGAGATGCTTTTTTCACTGGGGTACCGAAAGCAAGAATTGCACATCGGCGCGCTAATCAGGTGACAATAAATGCATCGTCCACCTCTGGCAACTTCCAGGTATTGTGATATTATCATTGCTACTATAAAAAGAAGATCTCGAAGAGGTAATGTAATGAATGAAAACCGAATTATTATTCACGTTTTAAACACTGTCTCGGTTCTTTTCCTATGAACAGGACTCTCTGTGTATGGAAGAACCAACGTTAAGACATGTTAAGAATACGAACTTACGAAATAAGATAATTTAGTATCACCCAACTAGTGGACTAATGCAAATCCTGCATTTTGATTGGCTACGCTACTAGGGGTCTAATAGTAATAGTCATCGAGTAGCGAAATTCGCCGGTTTTATTTTTCGTTTTATTCCCAAATAAATATTTCTTCAACTTGCAATTGCTTTTTTTATTATTGCCTTTTTCTGTCCGACTAGTTGGGTGATACTAAAACAATTAGACCCTTCGCCCTCAAGGGCTACGGGTCTAATTGTTAAATATCCGTAGTGTACTTACACATGAACTAGTGAAGTAACTTCAAAGTACATTGGGTCGCTTCTGTTTCTAGGCTTATGCTTCTCGATCCACCCATTTAGCTTTCCTAGCCTGTCTCCATTGGATGTACTTCGGTTGACATTCAGCTATTAAATAATAATTCCCCATGTAAGTATATATTACCACAACAATAACAAACATTTATAAGATACCTTCAGTGGATAATATAATATCGACAAAACATGCAAACTAAATAGGAATTCTGCCCGTGTCATGGCCCTTCTTTTCATTGGGGTTTATATTAAATACTTGCCCTGTCAACAGTTACCAGCTATCTGAAAATATGGCGGTAGATTGATTGAAGCAGATGATGGCTGACCAGACAATTCCCTATATCCATAACCCTTCTCTGCAATGCTTCCCTGTAGTATTCCCGTCTAATATTCCCCACCTTTCCTCCATAATTCATCGTCTTTTTCTAATCAACAAATTAGACATCCCCTCCATCCTAAAAATAACCAGGTTATTATTAAACCTTTCTGTATTCTCCAATTGATCGCTTTAATTGTAATCGACTTTTTTGTAGTGTTTTATTTGATCGGTAATAAATTTGAATTTAATACTTGCCGGGATTACAGTCATTTTATCTTCATGACGTTCGTACATTCTAACTATTTTTTATAACAGATTATTTTTATTTTCTTTTATCGTTATGACTGTTATGCCAAATTAATGTATTTAATTTCAGCCCTACTAGAGCGAGGACATGAAAGGGTCTGGTTGCCAACCTCGTTCCCATGGTCTTTCTTTTTCCCGTTTCTGGGAACCTGGAGCCTCAGGGAACGAGGTTGTCTTGCTGCCAGCACCAAGGCAGTGAGATCATTGAAGGATGTAGATAAAATGTTTTTAAAACGTTGTTCCACTTGTAGCCAATTATTTTTTGCCAAATTCTTGGTAAGCTATAGAGGAGGAGGCGCGATGATCTAGTAGTTAGCGTGTCGGACTTTCAACCTGAAGGTCGGTGGATCGAGCCGTTGTCTCGGCTGCCGTCGTGTTGTTTCCTTACACAAGAAATTTTGTTCCACATTGTCTCTCCCCACCCAGGTGTATAAATGGATACCAGCGACATTATGCTGTGGGTAACCTTGCGATGGACTAGCATCCCATCCATGGGAGAGTAGTAATACTCTCAGTCGCTTCATGCTACAGAAGCCGGGTTAAGCTCCAGCAGTTGTGAGCCATTAGGCTTTGAAGACTTACCTTACACCTATAGTTTAAGCCATGCACAATAACTCAATAACCATATGCTAAGTAATCGGCTAGCTAAATCTCTTTTTATGAAATAAAAACTTTATATGTAGAATTAGAGTCAGATAAACAATACCTCTTTGTTGGTTATGATAACAAGTCGGCTGACAATATAATTCACTTTTATTTCTCCGATTGAGTTGTCGCGAAACGATCCGGCAACCTTTTCGAAAAACAAGAACGAAAGATATATTGTGAGAAAAACAAGTGTATATTTATTTTTTATTAAATCAGGTTAAATATATGATTCCCATCGAGGGAAGGCCAGCCAGTTGATCTGTGTTCTGTAAGAAAATATATGAACAAGAGATTATTTTCTCTTGATATGAACTATACGTAGATTGTGGTATTAATTACGGCAACTGTCCACGCGGGTTTCTGCGGGCTAATCTGAACCACTGGCTTTAAAGGGAAAGGGTCCCACCAAAATAAATAACTTTTTCTTACTTAACTTCCATGTTATATCGTCAAATGCCACCAAATGTACAACTACAATGGATAAAAAATTATATAGAGGCAAAATGGTAGCAGTGGTTCGAAGAAAGATTACAGGATTGTAAGGATGGAAGTGGATTAAAGTTCCCGGTGAAATTTTGAGGACTTTTAGCCGTCACTTTTGACGTTATTTTCTTTCTTTTTCAGGATAATAAAGCAAGCTTAAAGCAAGCTCCTGGCCATAATTATGAAAACACCATATATTAGCCGGGACACGAAAGATGTATACCGGACAAGTAGCAAACAGTAGCGGACATAGCAAACTAATTGTGTTTGAGATAAAATCTGATAAATAAAAAATGCTTTTGTTTATCGTGGTGGATTGAAATCATAAATTTTTAATCGTTTGTCTCACGATGTGGTAACTGTAGATGTGGATCGCGACGTTTTGACTGCTTACTGTTGGCCTTCATCAAGAAGTGGGCCGGGTTGACTAGATGTGTAACGCGGTAGAAAAAGCACTCTAAGAAAAATATATTCTATATTTTGAGATTGACGTACTCTATAAACCTGTAGATAATAACGAACAATTAAACTGAAAATTTCTTCATTGCAAGAATTGATAGTATTAAATCCCAAACACTTTTTAAACATCATACGAAACCCCGAATACAACAAGCTACAACAGTTCAAAAGTTTGCAACTTACTATGTTCGCTAAAACCAACAAGAAGTCTGCGGTATCGTTCCCGTGCTTAGCTGCGACATTTTCATCCGCCAGTAGTTCTACTTGTAAGTATTTGTGAGAAGGAGCTATGGAACTGCTATCACTGGCTTCACCAATCGTAGGCGCTGGATTGAGGCTCGAAACTTCATATTAAACAAGCATAACAAGAACAGATTATAAGTGTAAAGTTTGCAATATTTTAAAACAAAACAGGTTATTTTCAACTTATATTAATACGTTTAACTGACGCCCAATAGCAGTTTGAATTTAATTTTGTGTCTGACTAAGTAGTTGCCTCTGTGTTTTGCGAAAAATGGGCCTTTGTTCACCCGATAGTCACGTTTTTTTAAAGTATTCGTTTCCTGGCTCTCTACTGGTGTAAGAACAGCTTAAAACAATAGGCTAATAAGTTTGCAATCATTGGCATTTTGACATGAACATTATATGCAAATTAGTCACGTGACTTATTTCAGCCACAAAGTCTTAAAAATTTTTAAGTAAAAATGACGCCAGTTTATACAAACAGTCATCTATTTTTACTGCTCCCTAATGGTTTACAAAGTTAATGACAAAGGATCTGTGCTCAGGCCTTTTGATATATTTTATTGCTCGTGGCGTTACGCCAACGAGTTGAAAAATGCTTATTCTTCTGGGTAAGAGACTGAAGACAAGAAATATGATTCTAGAAAGTTCTAGAAAGTTCTGCTTATCGATTTATCTCAAATTTAATCGCCGATTCTTCTTAATACTTGTGCTTTTAATAGCAGTCGTCACTGCTTGTTTTAAATTGTATAATGCAAAGCACGTTTTCCTATCGAAAGGATTTTGAATAGTCAACCATACGCATTTGAAACTACGAGTTTGAAGAAACAACATTCTTGCACGAAGCAGTCCCCTAAAACGTTACCCGAAGGTCAACCAAATTTGACAAATCTCAGCTTTCATATTTATGTCACGCATCGTTTAAGAAACGAATAAAATTTTCTTTATTTATCGCCAAGGAAGGTTGGCTGAAAAGAAGGAGTACAACTTAGGATATAAAATACTGTACCGTGAGTAAGGAACCATTTGACCGAAAGTTTGAAGTTTTAGTTTTAATTGAGAAGTTCTCCTTCCTTTTGTTCTATCGTTCATGCAATGGAGGCCACGGTCCTTCACAGTTTTGAAGGATTATACTAGTCGCCATATTTGTAAACTGTAGACCAGTTGTTAAAGGAGTTATTAAAGCTATGTCATGAGGATTGTGATGTTTCTGGCTCAAAACACGAAATGATTAAACAGATTATAGAACACCAAGAGGAAGGTATCAATCAGTCAAGAGCCTTTCTGAAGAGAAGTTCATCCATAATCAGTTTTTAGCGACACAAGCTGGAAAACTTCAAGACTTAATTTGTATACGCCATGGGTGTCAAAAAACATATCAATTTGACAAAGTTTTAAGTTTGTATGGCTTAATCCTCGGGATCACTTCTTATTAAGCGGCTGGTATAGGCCATTCCGGAAAAATACCACAATAATCTTTTATATGCAGGCTCAGCCTCACCGGGGTGTAATTATTCAAGTCTCCTTTGTTAGAATAGCACAATAGAATTCAGAGTACATGCAGGAACGCTAGGATGTAGCATTGTGTGTTCGTATACAAATGTGCACCGCATGCAAATTGCCAAGAAGCTGAAGTATAGCACGTGCAGTTCGTGCTGCAAAAAGAAATTGGAAAAATCAGGCTTACATCAAGCACCACCTAAACCTGCACAGCAGCAGTATATGGTATTTTTCATAGTTTCTGGAGTGGGGGAAATGGAGCCTATCAAACTTATATTTACATCTGTGACAGTTATATTTTTTTGATAATCTAGAAAGAGTTTTCACCCTTTATTTTACAGCTTCTATTGTTTTCTTTGAGCGTATAAATGTACCTGTTTTAGTTTCGCAGTTGATTGGCTCGGCTGATTTTCTGTACACAAGATGGGGCTTGACTCCACTTCCAGTAGTCACGTGTTTCGCCAAGTGGTTCGGAAGGGGATGGACAAAGAGGGTGTTACCTGACAGCCTTATCATGCCAGTCTAAGAAATATAAGTTTAAACGTAGTTAATAAAGTGCAATGGTAATGAAACCTGAGAAATGTCTTTGTTCGATGTTTTTGTTATCCTTTTTTGGCCTTGACCGTGCACAACACAATAGATGTGGATCTTTTGTTCGGGCAACTGACCAAAAGAAATGATGCTATTAAGTCATTCAGTCATAGCGTGTGATCAAAAAACACCACAAAAGATGTGCGCGGTCAAATACGGTTCAACATAAACTGTAGCTCCTTTGTTATCGCCATTGAAGTCTGCGAAATTTCATAAGCAGTCCCTCGATTAACTATGGTTTAAATGACAATAAATTTTGCATAATGGTATCAGATTTATGGGATGGGCTCAAGGGCCCGTCCCCTCCCCCCCCCCCCCCCCCCCCCCTCCCCCTTTATCTAGCCAAAAAGTAATGACTGAAGGCCCCAAAATTGTTTTAAGTATCTAACATTTTTACTATACCCCTCCCCCCCCCCCCCCCCCCCCCCCCCCCCCCCCCCCCCCCCCCCCCCCCCCCCCCCCCCCCCCCCCCCCCCCCCCCCCCCCCCCCCCCCCCCCCCCCCCCCCCCCCCCCCCCCCCCCCCCCCCCCCCCCCCCCCCCCCCCCCCCCCCCCCCCCCCCCCCCCCCCCCCCCCCCCCCCCCCCCCCCCCCCCCCCCCCCCCCCCCCCCCCCCCCCCCCCCCCCCCCCCCCCCCCCCCCCCCCCCCCCCCCCCCCCCCCCCCCCCCCCCCCCCCCCCCCCCCCCCCCCCCCCCCCCCCCCCCCCCCCCCCCCCCCCCCCCCCCCCCCCCCCCCCCCCCCCCCCCCCCCCCCCCCCCCCCCCCCCCCCCCCCCCCCCCCCCCCCCCCCCCCCCCCCCCCCCCCCCCCCCCCCCCCCCCCCCCCCCCCCCCCCCCCCCCCCCCCCCCCCCCCCCCCCCCCCCCCCCCCCCCCCCCCCCCCCCCCCCCCCCCCCCCCCCCCCCCCCCCCCCCCCCCCCCCTCCCCTTTGTATAACATTCTTAACTACTTGTCTTTCTGTGAGAAATGCAAAGCAGATTACTAACCAGTCCTTGATCGTTGCTCACAGCGACAAAAGAGCCTGGGTCCAAAGCCACTTTCCCATGAAAGTATGAATCTGTTTTAACTGGCGTCAACGTTACGTCACCATTCTTGTGCCTCGTCTCCAGTTCGAGGCCCGGTTTCACCAGCTGCGTATTTTTTCTCAGTTTCAGATGCATTTTCTTTCCAAACGCGTCCATCTTGTAATGCCACTCACCGCTATCGTGTACCTCGCGTGTGTGTCTTTCGTGGAGCGTGTGAGACAGGAACTCGCCTTCTGCATTTGACTGATATGGCTCTGTTACTTCATACTCGGGAACTGCAGAAATAAATATCGATATTGTTTTGCGTGTTGCTGTCTTGAAACACAGGACTGTGCAAATGAGATGCAGAATTATTCCCTCAAAAGGCCGATGAAGTGAGCTAATTGCATGGCTTGTTGTGCCATGACTAGACAAAGTTTTAGCAGCGGTTGGTTTAATTGGAACCGTTGTTAATATATGGACACCATGCTTGTTTTACTTTAAAAAAATCGTAGTCCTCTAATACGGAAGAATAAAGTAACTATCATCCTCAGTGCGAACCACTCCAGACAACGTCGTATCATATTATTACCCAGAGTGTGGGTGTGGGGACCAGACTAGGAGAAGGCCTGAGGATGGCGAGATCTTGACTTTCTGAAGGTGGCTTGTAAAATGTAATTTATAGGCATTTTAAGGCAAACTAATTCATAGAATATATTCAAACATTCAAATTGTACACGTTATTAAAACCAAAAGGCAGTTCAATGCACTTAATGTTTTTTTTTTCATGAGTAAAACCCTGTAAATGCGACACGTTTTTTCTCGGCCCGAACTAAAGCTCAGAAAACATGACACTCCTCATTAATACGACCAATGACGACCGTTTGGAGTCAACAACCATTGTTTTATTTCAAAATTTATCTCGCTTAAACGACACTGGATATAAAATGAGTTATAAGTCGCAAGCTAGTAACAATATATTGCCAAAAACTGAACCATTTTGATTGCAAATATCGTAGTTCATACCTGTTATTAAACGATAATATTCCTTTCTTATTTGATTGATTTGATTCAATTTATAGTTTTTTTTAACTTGCGGCAAGCTGATGTAAAAGGAGATTCCATTTAATTTTACTCAACCCCGTTCCACCGCGAAAATATGCACGGATATTTGTCCGCGGACACAATAGCGAAGCTCGGGGATACTGTGAGCTTCGCGGAACAGATAATGTCAAAAGACAAATATATCGGTACATATTTATGAAGCAAAATGGTTGTTTTTGTGTTTATTATCGTTCAATTATTTTTTCACAAGGCCTCTCTGTTAGGGAAAATAATTTTTTGGCGTTCAAAATGTTTCTAGTCTAAGTGTTCAAAACAATCAGTTCTATTCAATTTAGCAATATATTTGAGACGAAAACTGAACGCGCGAACGTAAAACGCAAATTTTAAGAACTGGGGAATATCACTTAGGCCGAATATCATCGGATATTCCCCAGTTTGGGCAGCGCCACGTAATGTGTTTAGACCAATCGCGCGCGAGAAATAAATTTGATGGATTATAATATTTAATATACCATCTGCAGAGGTCTGGACACCAAAGTACCGCTGAATTTCCATTTCCGTCATGTGATGATGAAGAGGCTGTCGAAAAAGAAATTTTAAAAAATACATTGATTATTTTAAAAAGTCAATGAACAAAATAAACTACTTTATTCTTTTCACTAGTTATTATTAGGCCTTCTAAATCATGTTTAAAAATTATTTTATCTAAAAAAAACTATTTGTGTACAATTTATTCCATTAAAATAATCTGACTCAAACATGAAAGGGAGTTGTTGTGAATACCGTGAAAGTGTACAAAAAAATTATGGGAACCCGCGTTTGCATTTGGTTAAGCTCTTTTACTCAAGTGTCCCATTTTCTCTAGAATAATAGCGTCAGGTTGTATCAGCACAGAGCCAACCTTCAAAATGATATCAAACCTGTCTTGACATGAGCTGATTTTAAAAGTTCACCCATCAGAGGAACTCTACTTCACTTTTTTCTCTCCTCCTGTCCCCATCCCCAGTCAGTCTCTGATTTGACCAGTTGACTTCTCACCAGTCTCTTTTCCAGCCCTTTACTGAGCCCAAAAAATTTGACTGCGGAGGAGGCTAAAGGCTGGTTCCCACTAACGACGGCATCGACGGAAGCGAAATC
This sequence comes from Dendrophyllia cribrosa, assembly GCA_024195265.1. Taxonomy (NCBI): domain Eukaryota; kingdom Metazoa; phylum Cnidaria; class Anthozoa; order Scleractinia; family Dendrophylliidae; genus Dendrophyllia; species Dendrophyllia cribrosa. The sequence continues at coordinate 56,082,179 of JAJLRJ010000001.1, forward strand.
GGAATCAAAATCGAATCGTTACGATCTAGTGGAAGTCAAAACGACGGGAGCGGATAGTGAGCGACGGAGGCAGAAGCGGAATTGAAAAAAAAAGGAAACCTTCTGATCCTTCCGATTCTGATTCCATCAAGCTTCCGATACCGATTCAGATTCCGTTTCAGTTTATTTACACTAGAACGTAAGGCTCCTTACGCTTCCGATTCCAACTCCGCTTCCGATTACGTCGCTATTGGGAACCAGCCCGATGGGAGGGTTATGTCATCGAAATAAAAAAATATATGAAACAAATTGAAGCAAGCACTTCATACCTTTGCACTTACAGATACATGTGGCATGTTCCCTGCAATAACATTCGCATAATTCGTGAGATGATTATTTTCTACTTCCAATGAAAATGACATAGCTCAAAACTGCCTCAAATTTAAACTAAGTATCTTTGTCGTGCACGAAATGCTTATAGAACACTAAGATATTAAGTGAAATTTCTAACAGTAAATAAACCATAAGCGCAGAGTTTTAGTGAGTTTTCCAATGCAGAAGCGATAAACTTGAAAAAATTTGCCCAATTTTTTCAGATGCAATCCACTTCTATCCTGGCCATCTGCAGCCCAAGACACTTATTTTTACTCTTAGAGCACCAGTAGAATAATTTTAAAACAAAACCTGCCATTATTTTTGTTTTTATGTATTTTGGCTTTTTTAAGAAACAGTAAAAATGCATGGTGATATAGCCCCTTTAAAATAATGTCGGCGTCATTTTCATTCTAATTTTTGTCCCTGTAATAGACCCCTTAACTTGTAGTCAAATTTGAAAATTGTGAGGGCACAGATTAGAGATGGGGTCAGAATTAAGTTGCCAAAATAATTTTGTTTCTTCGTTGTGACAATTTCTTGCGGCTAAATGATAACTGACCGGCCTATTTTTTCCCCACGGTGATAAGGAAAAACGTCAAGTAAGGCCCTATTTACATGGAAAGAGGATGATCCTAGTGCTAGGATGATCCTAGAAGGTTGATTTGGTTTACATGCAAAAATGCGGCACAACAATGGTCCTAGCGCTAGCATCATCCTACCTCTCAGATAGGATGATCCTAGCGCTAGGATCATCCTATTCGCATGTAAACTGAAAGCAGAAAACATGTCGCGCTCGGATGATCCTAGTGCTAGGATGATCCTAGCACTAGGATCATCCTCTTTCCATGTAAATAGGGCCTAAGTCATGTGTTAACTGACTCCGAAAGTTTTATTCGTAGCCGTTGGTGCGTTGGTGTCTACAATCGATCATCAAGTTAAACCGTTTAAACAAACTCTGTTAACTTAACAATAAGTGTTTGCATTATTGACAGGCCCTCTTTAGTTTAACGAAGATTGTTCTCCAACACAAAAAGCTGAAAGGGAGCGGTTTTGGAATACTCGGCCACTTATTTGCATATCCCTAAACGTTTTAAAGAAAGAAGCATATAAACAAAAGGATCCATTCTTATTTAACTTATTTAAGTGGCCGGGTATTTTACAGTTTAGCCGCTAAAAGGAAGCAAACGTTACCAATCACAAAGGAAACAAGCGTCCAATATCCAAGAAAAAAAATAGTCTGTTGAGATATAAATAATAAAAAATTGTTAAACTTGGCAAAAATTAGCATACACTGCTGACAAGCATGGAACAATGGATCACTTACTTTCTATGAGAAATACTGTAGGAAACTAAAATGGAAATAGCAATATCAGGTTGCTTACTGATAAAACATAAGCCACACCAGCAACAATTAGTGAAAACAAAATAGTACAAAATATTCATATTTGCCGAAGAGAAGGTAAAAATAAGGCAAAATTAGATAGAAATGAAAAGATGATAATCTGAAAAGGATCGAAAGGATCGTTTGCCTTTAACACAATTTCGTTGATGGTAAATTACAGGATACGAAATGTGTTAAAATGCGTTTCACGATTAATTTTAAAGATGTGTCCCGCAAAGAAAAAAAATGTTATCACATTTTACCTAAAGGAACAGTGGCCCGGCTGATGGCCAGAAGTTTGCTTTAAGCGTGCTTTTAATTATTATCTTGAAATAGGATGAAAATATCGCCAAAAGCCGGACAAAGCAACGGCTAACAATGTCCATAAAAATGGCAATTTATGACTTTTTGAACGCCGTTCACGAAATCAAACTTGATGAACTGCAATCCACTTACATTTTTGCAATCCTGCACTTTTTCTCCAAGCTAGTGCTTCTGGTTTGCTCTATACAATCTTTTTATTCAATTAAGTTGTATATTCGGTGGTATTGTGCGATATAACATGGAAATACAGTAACTGGCGAGATTTTGTTTTTTTTTTTCGGTGGGACAATAGAACTCTCTAAATAGAAGTAAAATAATATGGTACAAAAAATACAGTCTTAAAGCATTTTTTTGTTTTTGTTCTTTCTGATTGAGATATATGCTGTTTTCTTTGATAAAAAAAATTGATACTCAACCTTCATTCTTGATAAATCCGATCTGCTCTTCGTTTAAATGCCTCTTGAGATTCTATTGAGTGTATCAATCCCCAAGATGTTCAAGTAACATCTGATACAACTGCTTTAGTCTCAAGGTCAGTTTTATGTCAAAGTAATCCCATTCATCTTCAGAAATGACAAAAGACGCCAACAAGCTTGTGAAAGCAACAGATGTCGACATAGTTGTGCTTGTTTGGTTGTTTCCCTTTAGTATTATGTAATATTTTCACAGATCTGTATCCGTATCACGTTATTTGTTTTCCGCTATTTTCGTTGTATCCCGTATTATGTAATATTCTCACAGATTTTGTAATTAGCTATTATTCCTACTATTTATAATCAACATTTCTTTGTTATTAACTTTATATATACAGTTACAAATTTTTTAAACATCGTGAACTGATGATGGATACTGAAGTATCCGAAACATGTTTTCCAAACTCAAACATTGTGTCGTGTTTCTGAAATGTGTAATATCTATACCTTTGCTACGAAATTTCGATATATGTTTGTAAATCAAGAACTAATAAACTATTTCCCTAACTTTTTTCTTTTCAATTAATTGCAACGAATTTTAATTTGCCTTGAAAATTTTAAAAGACTTTTCTCATTTGCTTTTTTAACAATTGGTCCGTTGATTGCAGATCTCATTAGTGAGGTGATTGCAGGTTTATAAGATATGCCTAGAGTCGATAGGCTGTTCGAGTCACGAAAGCGCAATAACGAAAGCGATGACTCCGTTCTTGAGACTTGTTTTTGACGGTTTTCTAGATTCTCCACGGTGTAGCTGGTCAATTGTTTCAACCTTTATTTATCTATATCACATAGAACCCATAGCCTTCTTAGCCAGGAATACAGCCGCCTCTCATCGCTCCCGGCCGAGCTCTCTCGCGCGAACGCCCCTAGCGGCCGGGAGCGATGAGAGGCGCTGTATTCGCAGGCTATAGCCTTCTAAGCCAAATCATGTAATTAAAATGATGTTCTGATAGAAACAGTGTCGGTAGATACAACGATTAAGGTTTCATCTGCGGCGGTGAATAGCATGTAATAGCTTCCTTAAGGATTCTAATTATTAATATAACACCATTGTCTGTGAGGTAATACGCCTTCGTTAGCTAATCATAATAATAATTAACAACTATTCACCGAAGTGGAGGTGGGTAGTGGTGGGTATTTACCGAGCGCGAAGCGGCGAGGTAAATATCCACCACTTCCCACCTACACTGAGGTGAATAGTTGTTTTAGTATACTGAAACAGTGAGATAATATAACGAAAATGATGCTTTTTAACTCATTTATTCCTGTCAACGATTACAATTTTTGCGCGCAAATAGACCAATTCCGATATATTAAAATTCATACTTGGCAACGAGGCTTAGGGGAATAAAACAAAAGAAATAAATTATTCATACCTGAACCTCGATGTGATTTCTTTTGTTTTATTCCCCTAAGCCTCGGAGCCAAGTATGAATTTTAATATATCGGAATTGGTCTATTGCTGGGAGGTGAATAACACTTGCTATTCCGAGTTTCAGTAGCCAATCACAGCGCGCCAACAATGCTATCCACTGTTTTAGTATATACTAACAATATTTATCCAGGGATACCACTCGCCATGATAAAAAACAATAAAAAATGTCGGGCACAGGGGAGAAATTCGTTTTCGCGCACTTTTGTCTACAGCAAGCCAAAAGTACTAAATAGAATTAAAAGGCGGTTAGGTTTTTTTAATATTTTTTTCTTAAAACAAACTTTTCAAGAAAATATTTCATGTAATAGACATCAGGTAAAGAAATGGCTACGCCTCGTGCGCATCTAAGAAAATGTATCCCACAATACATGCATCAAGAATTCCGTGCTACTGCTCTAAGCGCATGCTCACGTGATGAAAAAGTGATTGTATTTTTCTTATCAAGCCCATTTTTCATTAAATATTCAAGGTCACGAACTGCTAAGCAAATTCCAAATTAAGGGACTGTGCAATAATTATCGGGGAGGGGGGGTTGGAAAACCAGAGGAGGGGGGGGGGGCATGAAGTAAAATCAAAGCAAGGATAGGGGGGCTCAAAGTAAAATAAGTCACTCAAGAGGAGGGGGGGGGGCTTAACATTTTATTTCGAGTGTTTATAGTTCTCACTGAAAGACATGATGATCTGTTCTGTGGCTGAACTGCAATTTCAATCTGTTGCAATACGATTATCTATTCTTCTCTATCTCTATAATATAGAGACTAATATTGTGATAAAGCGTTCTACTTTCTGGCTTTTTAAATTTGAATAGCCCAATTTCGATATATTAAAATTCAACTTGAAACAAGTACACTGCGAGGCTTAGGGGAATGATAGTAAGGATTTATATGGTTTATTTCCCGAAGCCTCGTAGTGTTGTCTTTTGTTTCAAGTTGAATTTTAATACATCGAAATTGTGCTATTGTAAACAACATTTGAACAGTAGAATATAGTTATATACCAGTGCAAATATTTTTCCCTGGTGAAAATATTTTGCTCCAGTTCAAATATTTTGCACTGGTTCAAAATAAATTTGAACCAGTGCAGACAAAATTGTACCAAAATCATAATTTCACTACAACATAGATAATTGTATTGCAACAGATTGAAGATGTACCTCAACCAGCATGGTCTTAAGGTGGTCAGACATGAGGGGTCATGTAGCAGGGACATGTCGCAGTGACATGTAGCAGCGACAAAAATTTGTGTAGTACACATTGAGGGACATGTAGCAGGGAGTGTAGCGGAGACATGTAACAGGGAAAAATTCATAGCGCTTGCACACCACATGAAAATGTCGCGGGGACATGTCTCAGGGACATGTTGCAGCGACACGTCCCCTCGTGTGAACTGATGCTATCATAATTGTGCAACACCAATTTTGGGGACATTTTGTCCCCCGCGACGTGTCCCATGTCCCCAAGATTGGTGTTGCACAATTATGATAGTATAAGTTCACACGAGGGGACGTGTCGCTGCAACATGTCCCTGAGACATGTCCCCGCAACATTTTCATGCGGTGTGCAAGCGCTATGATTTTTTCCCTGCTACATGTCCCCGCTACACTCCCTGCTACATGTCCCTCAGTTTGTACTACACAAACTTTTGTCGCTGCTACATGTCGCTGCGACATGTCCCTGCTACATGACCCCTCATGTCTGACCACCTTTAAGATCAGTGGAGGTAAAATGGCACTGGTTGCACGAGTTCTCCAGTACGCTCGTGGTGATCATTCTTGCATCCCACTGAGAAACCCAAGAGCACGTTAACGAGGAAATGAGTTCCAGTGCAAGCAACTCGGATTTGCAATGAAGTGATTCAGAAGTGGAATCGGATGGCTTTTTCGAACACTGCTTCGAGGTCATGTTTGTTCCAGATATGGATGTCCAACAAGTAAACATGTAGTATTGCTGTATATCCACGTCTGGAACAAACATTACCTCGTAGCAATAACAGGTGGGTGTATATTAAGAAAATGCTGGGTATTTGTATATAAAAGGTGTGTAAAGGGGGGGGGGGGGGGGGGGTCATACAAAATTTCTGACTGATCAGGGGGGGGGGGGGGGGGGGGCAATAACTAAATTCAGTTCTTTTGAACGGGGGTATTACCTAATATTTTCCTACTAATTGAAGCCCATTTTCCGCCCCCCCCCCCCCCCCCCCCCTCCTGATAATTATTGCACAGTCCCTAAATATACCAAAATATGGCATTTTTTATAATACCCGTGCCCACTTTTTTATCACGTGAGCATGCGTAGTTTAGAACTTTTGATGCGTGTATACAAATGTGGGAATTACAAATTACAAATAAAAAATGTATCCCACATTACAATATGCACTTCTAAAGAAGTTTTATTTTGTATCTTTTATCTTTATTATTTCGTGGCACACCTGGAAACTAGCTCTTAAGCTAACCGTACTGACCACGTTTATAAAAGATTGATTGATTGATTGATTGATCGATCGATCGATCGATCGATTAATTGATGGGAGGAAAAGAGGCACTCGCCTCATTAGCGTGTTGGAACTTCCTCGTGCGGGTGGACCGGTGAGGATGGGACTCTGCAGACTCTGCGTCCTGTAACTCTACCCCAATAAGGGGTTAGGGGGAGCAAAGACGGGGAGGATATTTTTGCTGAAATTATTTTTTTGTTATTGTTATTGTTATTAACATGTTAAAGGCGCGTTTTAACTTGTATTTATATTAAATGGATGTACATGTATCTTGACAGCAAATTAGATGTAAATGTTAAAAAAGCTATCTTTGGTTTGTGTAGGATAAACCAGGACTCCCAAGCACTAATTAACGACTTGGGAAATCGAATCTTTGCGAAGATGGTTTCTTTTTAAAACAATCTTTACTTTGAGAGTTTCCATTCCCGCTGAAGTGACGTTCAACAGAAGCCAATGAGTGATGGCTATGTCAGGCCTTCCTTGTCTTCTCTTCTTCCTCTCCTCCCCCGTTCCATTTCCTGATGCTCCTCCTGTCTCCATCCTTTAAGGGGGCAATATACCTAAATGCCATTTTAAAATGTCGTCATAGGTTTGTAGATGAATGTTATATAATGTTTTGTGATTTTTTAAAGAAATATTCAACATTTAATAAAGTTTAAAAACTGTCAACCACCAATCTGGGGTACTCTTGCGTGGGTGTCGACAGTTTGTTGTCGTTTGAAAAATAGTTTTCTGTCTTCTATCCCTTCTTTAAAACACTTACAATTTTATGAATGTGAATATATGAAAATAACAATAACAAAAAATAATTCATTAATTTTTTAATAATTTATTTCACTTACTCTCTCTTGCAATTTTATTTAAAATCTGGTATATTGCCTCCTTAACCCATTCACTCCTGAGAATTTTTACGTTTTTGAGCGATTTTCTGCATTCACACGTCCCATAGGATTTCGTGACTCCATATTTGAAGTTACCATTGAAAGTGCTGCTGTTCTAAAACACTGAAGGCTCGAGTTTACTGAAAACGTCATTGTGACGATCTCATTTTGCTTCGTTGATTTGCAATAAAGGGTCCAACATGAATTATCTACGATTTTTGGTAAGTTCACAGCCATTTTTCATCTTTAGTAGCTGCCTGGTGAGCATCATTAAGCTTGGAGGTAGTTCAGAGTCCACTTCTCAATGAAGCGAGTTAGTTGTTGTACTTCGTTTACGAATTTGGCTCGTTGCTCGTTGAACTGGAAAAATGGCCGCCTGGAAACAAAGCAGCTTTAGGACTCGACTCTGGATGAATTTCTCGACCTACCGCGGCATATTTTGGAAGTTGCGACCACAGGAGAACACAACAAGCGCGAAATTTCGGCGGTGGGTCGGAGTGGCTGTGGACTTAGTATAAATATGAAATGTGTGCGGAAAGAAACGAACGCTGTCAAAATTCTTGGCCATTTTCCAGCATGCAGTGCGGTGGTGATATTGAAAATTGAGGCAAGGTCAGTATGCATTAGAACGAGAGGCTAGAGCTCGGCCCGAGCAACGAATAAGAGCAAAAAAATTCACTGCTAAGCACGGACTAGGACTGAATTTTGCTGTGAATGTTGACTTTTGGGTTTGCCATGATGATTTGAATAAAAAAAACTAAAGGCAAAAACGTGATTTTTGTTGTTTTTCTATGACGTTAAAAACGGTAATTTTTGTTATTGTCCAAATTCAAACGCTGATATTCTGCAAAAATCGCTGACTTTTTTGTGTTTATTGGGTATCTCAATTTGAGGACTTTCTAGTCAATGCTCAGAACTGCTAGTTAGGGCAATGTTCGCGCGATTGAGAAAGTTGCAATTTTTTAAAGCAGTGGAGTATTGTACGGCCGGTTTTGGCCGGTGTAGGAGCGAATGGGTTAAGGAAGAACTGATGCTCAGGTCAAGCAAGTCTCGGAATTGGATGGAGAAGAACCACCAAGCTGTGCTGTGTTTACCGGGCAGTGTCCGTTAACAATAGAAAGCAAGTGTCACAACATGCAAGCGGAAAGGGGAATTAATTTTCTTAAATGGTACTTAAATGGAACGATCCAGTTAGATGAAAAAAGAATGATTCTCTTGCCTGCACTGTGCTGTCCAATACACACGAACAGATATAATTTGTAAATCCGGCCTTATGATCCGTAAGACCCCTAATGAGATACAGTTTACCGATTGGTGGACGGATCAACAACAACTTTCACCAATGTACCAGTGTTAACAGTCGAGAAGCCCATAGTGATAGCTCACAGCTCATAATGAGATGCGATTTACGGGTGGTTAACGGATCTAGATTCGCGCGCTAAAAATGCCCTTCGGGAGCTACTTAAGTGGCAGTCCCGCTAAAAGCGGTCCACTCGATTTCGCGACCAAAATAGTTTCCCTTTATTTTTTGCTGGTGAAAAGGCTTTGGTACACATGTATGAAATACACAATTCTTTTTTTCAAATTCTTTATTTTCGCCCTGCTACAAGCAAAAAACGAATTCAGGCCGTCTCGGCCTTTTCGACGGTGATCGGGAGACTAAAATTGATGGTTTTTGAGAGGCGCTCTACGTAGAAACAAATGCAGTTGAAGACATTTTGTTTAGGTCATGTTTCTAAGCTAAACTAGAGTAGTTTACAGACAAAGTGTAAAAAATTTCAATAAAATGTTAAGCAAGCTGAGGCAACTTAAAGACAACCCACTCTGAAGCCTATATTCAGACACTGAAAATGGGGCAAAAACGAGGGAAAATTTCTCAAACGTTGCGGCCTAACCTTGGTTTTAAAACCACGTCACAATAAAGTTCTTACCTTATTTTATCGAGTTATAAGCTCAAACGTGTGGGTATCCTCCGGGATCGCAAGCGAGAAGAGATTATAATCAGCCATTGACAGTGTGTTTACATAATTATTGGTCGTGCCAAAGGTCATTTGCATTACTCTTCGGCTCTTCCAAAATGTTTCTATTGAGGCTTGAATTCGATTGTAGTTCTCCAAGATAAATGTCGACAGCTTCTTTAATACTTCTGCGTCAGAATTAGATCGAGAACAGATGTAAAAGTTACAATAAGTTGAATAATCTTCATGGCGGCGACACGTTCCGGGCTCGACAAAACAAACAACGAGGCCTTTTAGCATGTTTCGGAGAGATCTTCATTAAAATCAGTACTTGATCCAAATTCTCTGCTCCAGTAACGAGTATTAAAGGTTTTCCACGTCCCTACAATAAAAAGAAAGTCAAAGTTTATTCTGATCCACGATTTCATACTGTTGAAATTCACCCGTGGCGGATGCAAATATCGTATAATTTGAAAAAAATTAACGACAACCAGAAGTTTCACTGCGATACGTGAAATACTCACCGGTGAGAGGTTGAAATATATGAATAACTTGAGTTTAAGATTCGTTTTTAAGGGCTACTCGCCAAGCGACAGCAAAAAGTTTTTCGCTTGAAAATGTGTAGATCCGTTACAAGGTCTTCGAGCACGTGGCTTGTGTCATAACTTGTCACACAATGTTATCAAGGTCGCGTGACAAAGGTAGTTGCCTCTTGAATGCGCGATGTAACGCACATTTTGAAGCTAAGAAAACTTTCTGCGGTCGCTTGGCGAGAAGCCCTTAAAAACGAATCTGAAACTCAAGTTATTCATATATTTCAACCTCTCACCGGTGAGTAGTTCATGTATCGCAGTGAAATTTCTGGTTGTCGTTGATTTTTTTTTCAAATTATATCTACAGTATTTACATGCCATGGTCAAGTTTAGTTTCTACCACGGGTGAATTTCAACAGTATAAAATCGTGGATAAGAATAAACTGTGACTTTCTTTTTATTGTAGGGACGTGAAAAACCTTTAATACTCGTTACTGGAGCAGAGAATTTGGATCAAGTACTGATTTTAATGAAGATCTCTCCGAAACATGCTAAAAGGCCTCGTTGTTTGTTTTGTCGAGCCCGGAACGTGTCGCCGCCATGAAGATTATTCAACTCTGATTGTAACTTTTACATCTGTTCTCGATCTTATTCTGACGCAGAAGTATTAAAGAAGCTGTCGACATTTATCTTGGAGAACTACAATCGAATTCAAGCCTCAATAGAAACATTTTGGAAGAGCCGAAGAGTAATGCAAATGACCTTTGGCACGACCGAATTTCTTCTCGCTTGCGATCCCGGAGGATACCCACACGTTTGAGCTTATAACTCGATAAAATAAGGTAAGAACTTTACTGTGACGTGGTTTTAAAACCAAGTTTAGGCCGCAACGTTTGAGAAATTTTCCATCGTTCTTGCCCCATTTTCAGTGTCTGAATATAGGCTTCAGAGTGGGTTGTCTTTAAGTTGCATCAGCTTGCTTAACATTTTATTGAAATTTTTTACACTTTGTCTGTAAACTACTCTAGTTTAGCTTAGAAACATGACCTAAACAAAATGTCTTCAACTGCATTTGTTTCTGCGTAGAGCGCCTCTCAAAAACCATCAATTTTAGTCTCCCGATCACCGTCGAAAAGGCCGAGACGGCCTGAATTCGTTTTTTGCTTGTAGCAGGGCGAAAATAAAGAATTTGAAAAAAAGAATTGTGTATTTCATACATGTGTACCAAAGCCTTTTCACCGGCAAAAAATAAAGGGAAACTATTTTTGGTCGCGAAATCGAGTGGACCGCTTTTAGCGGGACTGCCACTTAATACGCCTAATTTAGGTCATCATCGAAAATTTTGAAAGAAACCCCTAAAAAAGGTACCAGAAACCCGCTTTGAGGATCTGGCTCACATTAATTTTTCTTTCATCATATTTTTCCGCCGTAATACCCTAAAAGGTATCAGAGTAACTCTACCAGTGGTCATTTTCGATTCAACCACCCTGAGTGGTACCGAGCCACAAATTTTAACCCGCTAAAAGGTACGACGATCATCCTCGTCACTTTTTTATGGGAGTCCGGGAGGAGGGGGAAATAGACGGAATTACAGTCAAACTTTTATCTTGTGAATACGCGAAGCGTTGAACGAGATATAGTTTACGGGGACAGATACCAGCACAAGTCCAAACGATGTCTGTGATTCGCTAAGAAAACAATAGATTTGTCCCGCTGGGATTGAGATTAAGGATGGGGGCATTGTTCAAGTGATATATCAATTGTATCGTTCGCCAATCACAGACATCGTTTGGACAGCTACGGGGTCGCCCCACTCTTTCCATCAATCGTAAACTTTTTAAATTCCTCACAGTAATTACGTCATTCAGTTGTCTAGAGGAGTGGTGTAGTGGGGAGAGCACTCGCCTCCCACCAAATGTGGCCCGGGTTCGATTCCCGGCCCCGGCGTCATATGTGGGTTGATTGTTGTTGCTTCTCTTCTTTCTCCGAGAGGTTTTTCTCCGGGTACTCCGGTTTTCCCCGCTCCCCAATTAGTATTCTCGTGTTAAATACCTTTGACACTAAAATAAAGTGATTTATTTATTTTTACACAATGCATATTTATGTCACGATAAGATGTTTTGGTCGTTTTAAATGTTTTACTCTTCAATTCTTTGACTTTAAACTCAGTATGAAAACTTGGACGTTACGATTTTTCGTATTTATGAGATAACTCTTAGAGCCCTTTGATCAAGGTTAGTGTAAACCTTTATTGGTCCCATTTTGCACATTTTTTTTTTAATTTCTGTAAAGATATAACACTAATCTAGAAAATATTAAAAGAAGTTTTGCAAAATCATAAAAAGAACTCGAGATATTCTTAGAAAAGAGTTTCAAGAGAATAGTTGATAAGTCAGCTATAGGTGTGATAATCCGATAATCTCATTCCGGAGTGCAGCGCCTTCTGAATAGCTTACTCGCAGTTGCATTCTTACTGATACCAGCATGTGTTTTCGGTCAATTTCCGCGGCCACGTCTGTTGTGTTTTCATTTCTTTGAAAACTCTCACTGGCCCTTTTCGCTCGTTTGCTTCCGCGACAATTTTGCTGCGTTTTCGTTACGTTCTTTCCGCTCATTTGGGTTTGCAGTTGCGCGAAACTTCGCCGTTTTTTCCATGGTATTACCTTTTGAATAACTTGACTAATCGGCGGTTACCGTATTTTCTCAATTAAACGCCCCCGGCGTTTATTTCAAACTTGGCCTGGTGGACCCGGCGTTTCTTTGAATCAGCAGTTTTTTCTCGCCCGCCATTTTTTAAGAAAGTATTATTATTCGTTTTTCTTGGCAGCCATGTACCTTGCCCTTAAATCTTAAGTTAATTATACCACAAATGAACGTTTGAGGGGCTCACTTACAACTTCCTCTATTATACCCGGCGTTTATTTGGGGCCCGGCGTTTAATCGAGAAAATACGGTAATCGAATTCACATACACTGTTGTGTGACGATACTCTTCAGGGGGTTCTATGTTTCATTTGTTGGTTGGCGGCACGACCACGATGACAGCCGCTTTAAATTAATGAGGTGTGAAAACAGACAAAACAGTGAAAATCTTTCGAGGCTAAAAACTCGGTTTGTTTTTGCGAGAATGGCCTATGTTCAAATGAATTAAGTATTGTTCCACATAAGAACGATAGCAGACTTCATTGTTCTGCGGCATTGGCTCTTTCCCACATAGAATATCTTTGATTTCAAGAATAGAGGAGGAGCTGATGGTTAATAATTATATTTCATTATAAAAATAAAGAAAATCCATTTGCGTCAAATAAAGTTTAGGAAATGTTCGTGCTTAACCAATCAGAATAGCAGAAGACAATAGCTAATAATTTTGCTTCTTTGATGAAGTTCCCCAAATACAATTTCTTTTAAAAATTGTATGTTGTGCGATTGGGTCTCAAATTACTTGAAACCTTAAAAAAATTAGACAAAATGCACCTTGAACCTTAACTTTTTAGCGGTTTTTGAGTCTAGGCCAATGAGATCACTAGTTTTAACAATGAAAAATCTTGACATTCCATCGTGTTTGACATTCCACTGCCGTTGGCGCTATCCTTCTTATGCGGATCATTAGGGACGGACCATTAGATTTTTGACGGGGGGGGGGGGGGGGGGGGGTTGGGCAATTTTTTGGTGCAGGATATTTTTTTCTACGCTCGAGACTGTGCAGGATTTTTCTTTTTGCCATGATTTGCTTGCATGATATTTTTTTTTTTTGCGAGTCTATATGTTTTAATGCCTGACACATATACGTGTTAGGACAACTAGAAAGGGCATACTACAGACAGGAGTACTATAGCAAGTCAGATCTGATGTAACAGCAGCTTGATAGCATGAAGCCTGGCCCGCGCGGTGTTGTAACTGCCCCTACAATTTTCTTTACACCAGCCCCCTGTTGATGTCGCTTCCGCAGCCCATCGTTGTACACCCAACCATCTTACAATTACAGGGGCGGCGCCGGAAATATAATGTTGGTGGGGCGAATCTCCTGTGCCGAGCGCCGAAGGCGCGAGCTGCTAGGGGGGTCCGGGGGTATGCTCCCCCGTGAAATTTTTGAAATGAAACTTTCTAAAATGCTATTTCCAGCGTTCCTGAGACCGGAGAAACAGTTTCCAAAGCCAGCTTTGAGTTCAGTTTAATTCTCATGAAAAGTGCATGTACACGAAACACTCTCTGAAACTTGGGTGTAACTCCATTTTGGTTGTTTGTTCAAAGTAAATTTGACTGTCACTCGAATATTTTTATGTCAATTCTTTTCAGTATGGGAAGGCTTTGGAAACGAATTTTCCAAAGCGATTTTCTCTGTCATTAGAGGCAGAAAGAAACTGATTTCCATTATCAGCCATGTTCAATTTGTCAGTTAATGCAATGTCTGGATAATGCAATGATTTAATCTTTCTTGTGACATAGTTTGTTCGTAGATATGTCTTGAGCCTTCTTCGGGCAGAGGCCGAGCGCTAACTCACAGCATTGATGGATTTGTTTGATGGATTTGTCGGTAGCTGGAGTCCGATAGCTGACGTCCGAGTAACTCAAGGGGTATTGAAATGCTTGGTTCACAATATCCAATCTCCAGTCTAAAGTCAGTCACAATATCTCCAATGCTAAAATTGTAGGCTTTTGATTAATTAACGGAATATTTATTTTGCAAACTCTAATGCATTAAAGCGCCCCGCCATCAGATCTGGTCAAAGGATGTTGCTACACTATTCATCTCCGCCCACCGCCATTTTGGGCTGTCGAAAGTTGGTGGAGCAAATGCCCAGTAGCGGTAGCGGCGCCCCTGCAATTACAAGCTTGTTGTACAACACATAAACAAAGTATTTCTCATCCATTGAGATATACATGTACCTAGAATGCCACTGTACAACTAAAAAAGAGCCATTCCATGTGTCAGAAAATATCTTACATGCTTATGAAATCAGCTAAAAAGCCTACAAAGAAACACAACTTACGTCGGGTCAAAAATAAACCATTGTTATTGGCTAAACTAAACAAGCCAATGAAAAGATAGAACATTTGATCCTCCCCAAGTGCATATAAGTCGCTAACATTCTACAACGTCAGTGTGATTTATTTGTGTTCTGACCATCTGCTCCTGGATATAAAATATTCAGTTCTAAAAATATAAAGCTTTGCAGGCATTTTTTTTTTCTGGGGTTTTTGTTTTGCACGATATTTTTTTTGCAGTTCAAGGCCGTGCTCGAATTTTTTTTTGGTATTTGTCCAACCCCCCCCCCCCCCCCCCCCCTCAAAAATCTAATGGTCCGTCGCTTACTTAACAGGGTATATAGATTTGTCAGATTTTCACGAAGCTTGGCTAGCATGTTTGCTGGATATTGATGCACCAAAGAGTGTGGGGCTTTTACGAAATTCCAAATACTTTTCTCGTGGCGCCCCAAAGTGTGACGCTCGTAGAACAATTTTCTATTGTCCAACTTCAAAGTGGATTTACTCGGAACCAATGAAAATATCGAAAAAGCCTCACACACATTGTTAAGCCATTAACTCTTGAGTGACACGGACCAGTTTGTTTTGATGATTTTCTCGCTAACACGGAGGCTGGTAATTCAGTGAAGCAAACACCGTCGGTTTTGCGTTTAAGACTCCGGCGCGCACGCTTAACTAATGGAAAAAAGGAAAAATAATTGCTATTTTCGGAATCTACAATTTATTAGCTTTACAGTGATATAGTTTTCTGGGGTTTCGTTAAAAATAGCGCGCGTACGAAAGATTTTCGGGAAGGCACCCTCGAAGGAGTAACCTTAACCTATATTATAAATGTAATACCACAGGAAGGAGTAAATAATTGTACATAGCAATGTTTTGCGTTACGTTACCTAATAAAATTAACGACAGACTTTTGAGGTATTGAAACCAAGGGTTGTTTTGTTCTACGGTTGGCAAATTTAAAACACCAACAAGGTCAATGGTTGTAAACGGTCAACCAGGAGTCAACATTCATAAGCGTAGTGATAAATTCACTGTTTACAAACATTGGCTTTTGTTGTCGCCAACTGCCACAAGATGGCGAGCGAATGCTTTTTACAGTTGTGTGCTTGGCGACCTTGCCTTTGAGTGGAAGCGAGGCTGGAGGTGACCTTGCTTTGATACAAACCTTTCTGCCTTTCATATGTTAATAATGCTGTTCTCATGCCAACTAGCTAAATTTACATCTGAAAAGCTCCAAGGTCTGTATCAAAACAAGGTCAACTTCAACCTCGCTTCCACTCAAAGGCCTGGCGTGCGTTTCTCAAAAGTCCCGAAAACTTTTCGGACCCGAAAAGCTGTGTTACGTGATAATGTTTACCAATAAAGATTCGGTTTATGTTGATTTTGAAAGCTAAGCAATAAAATCTTACGTTTACTACACAACTTTAGCTGATTTGTGGGCTAAAAACTTCAACGCCTTTCGTCAAAAACTACATTTAAAAAATAGCTTTCGGGCCCGAAAAGTCTTCGGGAGTTTCGAGAAACGCACGCCTGGACACTAAGAAGACAACTGTAAAATGGTCTATTCGTTCGTTAGCTCGTCCGCCATCTTGGATTTCCAAAACGTATGAAGTTGACAGTGTTGGCAATATATTAAACTTTAAACAGTGAAAATGACAACCCTAACTTTTAAGTACTTTGCGTAACTTTTGCAAATTTTTCTCGTTTGACCGCGATTAAGGGCGGGAGAGAGGGCAGGGCGCGAAGGGAAAAAAACCCTACCCCCTTTCTTGGTCTTTTGGCCTGACGCCCACCCCGTTCGCAGAATTTTATACTCTCCCCAATTTTCCTCTAATTTCATATTCCAAGATGGCGCCCTGCACTGCACTGCACTGCACTGCAGGCTAGAAATATGAATGTGTTAATATTTTGAAGAGGGGTTTTCTATCTTGATGAACTATTAATGAGTTTGAGAAATATTCATTTTTATTCTTCAAATATTAATGAGCTGAAACATGGTCTTCTAGTGTTTAAACAACACTGAAATACACTGAGTATCATGATATAAATATCCTTTATCCTTTAATATCCTTTACTAAAAAAGAGCTTCAGTAAATAATGGCTAAATAACTTTTAAATAGGATGAAGATTTCTCAGTTGATAATATGTGCATAGATTTTCCACCGCACTGGCAAAGTAAAGCAATATTGATATCAACATAAAAATAAGCTAGCACTAATAATTCAAAGGCATTTTATGAGATTTATTTTTGCTAACTAAAGAAAATCAGGGTTTTTTTTTACAAACAGGCGATCTTCTGGCAGAAACAAACTACACAATTTTTCTGTTTTTACCAGTGGCTTTTAATGAGCAACAAATGAGCGTAACTGAGTTTTTAAGATGTAAGGTAAAATTCAGATTTTGCTCGATTTTCAGTGACAGTCGCTGTAAATGGTTTTGAATCTGAGGAGTTGACTCTGTTGACCAATGCAGCAGAGAATGAACGAGGCGGTACGCACCTCTCGGAACGCCTCACAAGATTGGCTAAGAAAACAATAGAACAAACAACAGAACAATGGACCCTAGACCTAAAAACAATACAAGTGCGTGATGACCAGGTCCAATGAAATTAGAGGTTCTGAAGAGGTGCGTGGCTACTGGAATGAACACTGAACTTATGTTTCGTGCAGAATCAACTGTGTTTTACTACCAATGGCTTGAAAACTTTTGAATAGCCCGCCATTAATGTCAGGACTTCTCCATCATTAAGTAATGTAATAATAAACATGTGGCCCTCATAATACAAGCTAAGAACAACCATAATAACATATTAATAATTAATAGAGAGAGAGAAATCATACAATAACGATGCTAAAACTAATACCTTGCTACAATACTTACGGTTAAAGAATGACTATAAGAGCACACTGCTATCAAATCATTAATTTTTTTTTATCTTTGGGGAATCAGCAGTTAACTTCCTAAAATACTAGTTATCCAAAGTTTACTTTCATACGATGAAGTACAATGTTTGTTTTTTTTTCGATCGCCATGTTTCTGTGGCCTCGTTACCAATTGGAGATGGTTTCCAATCCGAAAATCCACACAAGCGCTCCGAATCGCTGAATCCTTTGTTTTGTTTTTGAAGTGATGGGAAGCATGTTTTGTAGAGGTGCTATGCGCTTTCACTTGCAAACTCAAGTAAGAAAACAGCGTGAGCGGAAAAGAGGTAGTTTCTTAGTGTTGCGGATGGTGTGATCACCAAATGAAGTAAAAGAAAAGACTCAAAAGACACTGAACAATACCCACACCACAACACAAAAGCTAACCAACAATGGCTTCCGCAACACCAAGAAATACCCAGAAAAGGACGTACATGTAACGGCACCAAACAATAGGCTCATTAGAACATAAAATAATCTACTCGAAAAACACTACATTTCTAAGCTCGATATTTTCTCTCTGTGGTGAGCAAATGTTATTCCCTGGCCCAAATAGGTATCTCCATATTTGATAAGTGTAAGGAATGGAATATTTTCCAATACAAAATGTTAATTAACAACTATTCACCGAAGTGGAGGTGGGTAGTGGTGGATATTTATACTACCCACCTACACTGAGGTGAATAGTTGTTTTAGTATATACTGAAACAGTGAGATAATATAACGAAAATGATGCTTTTTAACTCACTTGTTCCTATCAACGATTACAATTTTGCTGGGAGGTGAATAGCACTTGCTATTCCGAGTTTCAGTAGCCAATCAGAGCGCGCCAACAATGCTATCCACTGTTTCAGTATAAACTAATGATTGAAGTATATGCATAATGCTAACATCTTAGCGTGATTTTCACGCAATAAATTTGATGTTGTGCACACTAATTGTATTTTAGTAAGTATAAGTTTCCAAAAGCCTTTTCTTCTTCCACTCTCCTGACGTAATTGGCGGATATTTATTCGAGCCATCCACGCATTTAATAATTTCCTCGTGATCTGGGTCTGTAAACAACACCAAGGAGCGGCGAGGGAGGCTGTAGCGAAGTTCACTCTCTGGAATCAGAACACGATGGACCTACAATAGATACAGTTATTACAGAGTGGTTTTTAATTCAGCATCGCAAAGCCAAAATCAAAGTAATCACTGTAGCCAATCACAACAAATGCAAAAAATCTTTTGAACCAATAAGAATTCAAAACAAATACGTGTAGCCGGCGCCAAGCGTGGGAAACCCACTACACATTGCTAGAAGTTCAAATGCCCCACCGTGCCCGGTTTTTGTATGTTTTTTTATTTTCTATTATTATATTCTATGGAAAGAAAAAATAACAAATGTCCAACAAATTCTCAGGGGGGTTGGGGGGGTGTGGTGACGGGCTTAGAATTGGCTGAGCTATTACATGTATCTCCTACATAAAACAAAACAACAGACAAGACTAACGTAGACGATTTAGGATACCCTTTAGATTGCCCGCACCAATTGACATATCAATATTTCTTGTTCTACGTGCTATTTATTAAAAGGGAGTGACAGGAGACAGCGGATACTTATTTTGAACAGCATCCTCAAAGAGGGAGTGATTTTTCGAGAAAAGGCTGTTATTCAAGACTGGGGGCCAGGGGTGTGCCGCCCAGGCCATCAAACCCTGACCCTGTTGATGACAAAATGGACTTTCCCTACCCTGTTTATGACTTAAATGGTTGAGTATTTGATTCCTGTTCACAATGACCTACGTTCAACAATTAAATTATTATATCCCCTCCAAGGGACTATAGGCAGTTTGTGGCTTTTATAACAGGTCAGTAAAAAGAAAGTATAGTTTGCATACCGAAGACTTGAGTTTGTCCGCTGTCCATCTCTGCATCAAGTCTGCAATATTCACCAGCACTGTTCCTTTAATAGGTGGGGCAGATACAAATTGACCATTGATATTCTTTACCTATGAATGAAGGCATTGTGTAATATTGTGCATTGTATTTAAGAAATAATTTTATCACAAACCCTGACACCCTTGGCGAGAAAGAACAAGCAAGCTGTAATACAATGAAGCCACGCAAGCACTTCTATAAACCATTGATGCAGTTATGGCCCTCTGGAGCCAATATAAGAATATGGTACTCTTAAGGTGGCTCACTTACATATAAATAACATGAAAGAGCACTATACTTTAATCTTAATGGTAAATGAAATGCCAGCAGGGATCAACAGTGATATCCTTTAGAGTGTTAACTTGCAAAAGAGAGATTTTCACTCGTAAGAATACAGATGTACATGTACATCATGGGGTCAATTTAATAAAACTTTTACACTTGTAATTTACAAGTGTAGCTATTGTTTTCAACCTCTGAAACAATGGCTACACTTGTAAATTACACTTGTAAAAGTTTTATTAAATTGACCCCTGCATTATAATTCAACACATTGATACACTGCCCAAATAATATGGTCAAAGAGTTATCAATATACATGACGTCATGTCTACATGACGTATATCCAACGATGGAGGTAAAATTCGCATTTTGACAATTAGAGTGCAAAAATGAAGGACCGGCCTCAATATTTTTTCTTCAAACTGTGCTTTGTTATTAATGTGTTGAATTATAAAACAGCTCAAGCTTGTGTCATATCGCCTAATTTTAGCCGAATCGGCCTACGGCCTCGCCGGCTAAGAATTGGGTGATATCACGCGCGCTTTCACGCTACAATAGTTAATTAAAAGTAGCTGTCAACAAGAAAGGCCAGAAATAAACAATAGTTGCATACATTCAACAGAACAAATGGAGGTTTTGCTAAAAAGAACAAGAAGCTGACTTTGGGCTTTTACTGTAGGTCAAACCTTTTAAATTTATTTTGTCAAACCCGATGACACATCCGAAAACCACACACTTTACATTACAGATAATGAAACAAAATATTATAATGAAGTACAGAATAATGTATGCCCAGACTGATGTGCACATATAATTTACTGTATTTCCTTGAATAATAATCGCCATGGACAATTATTGTTATTTCTGCTCCAAACTAGGGTGATTGATCAGGGGAAGCAACAAACTATTTACTATTGGACGTAAGTTTTCAAAACGTCTTCTCAAAGGGAAAGGGGAGGTCATTATTTTTATCAAGGGAGGCAGTAATTGAAATGAGTGTGCAAGGCTCATGCACAAGGATCAGTGGATTGTGCATTCCCTGTGCACTTCAGGGATAAAAATTGACTGTTTTGCAGTGACTAATTGGACACTTTCCATTCAACCAAAAATTCCGGTTTGAAATTCCGGGTATTCCATGTGGCGAATGGAATGAATTTTCAGAACGTAAGGACAATCTCCCAAGGTTGTCCTAAAATTCAGGAATTGTATTCTGTGAAATTTCCATTGCATTTGCTTTCTAACCCAAAATTTCCAGAATTTTTGGTTGAATGGAAAGCGCCCTATAACTGCCAAGGGACATACAGTGTATAGCTGTTGTTAAAAAGATCATGATAATATTACGTGTATAGTCTCTTACCTCTAAGCCTCCTATGTCATCTTGAAACAGAACTGTTATAGCACCATAGTCTGTATGCTCTCCACACCTTATCTGTCCTGACTTAACTTGGCTCATGTCCTCTATTTTGGGATAAAAGTTATACCTCATCTGAGACCCGCCCTCAGAAGTACCCATCTTATTAAAGAGACGAGTGAATGCATCTGGCTCCTAAAATGACAAAAGCACAGAATGTATGCAACGTTTCAAAGTACTATAAATTAAAATCATGGGATGTGGAACAGGGAAGTACAGCAGCTGTAACACACTTCTTTAACCACTCTTTTTACAATTTAATGCACTTTACTGCTGTGGAATAGTAAAAGAAAGCCACTTGGGTTTTCAGATTCCTGGCTGAGTAAACTTAATTATTCCTTATGATAACTTCTCAGTAAAAACTGTTCACAGTGATTTAATATTAATTTTCATACAAAAAAATATATCTTGGCTGATAAGCAACCTATCGTTTTATTTCTATGTCAAAAGCAGCATGCAATTATTTTGTGTAAAGGAAAAATAATAATGTTAAAGAAACCCATTGAGGCCAACAATTATTCCTTGCACTTAATCTGCATTGGTGTAAACCATGTTTGTACATGTACTTTTCATTGTTCTATATTGAAAGCTATACCAAATGGAAACCACCAATTCGTGCTACACAAGTAAATATTCTTGGTGTTAAGCATTAAAGATGGTGGTGTGACACATCCATAACATTGTTTTCAATTGTTTTTTAATATGTCAATATTTATGTTGTGCCAGATATCCAGTGTATTGTGCTGGCCTTTCAAAAAGTGATATCCATTACATGTACATTGTATGTTAAGCTGACCATGCGAAAAGTGAAGGTCTCGGGCAAGTAACCCAGGAAAACCAGTGTGCATTTTATGAAGTGGGCATGTCGTCATATATGGCAACGTACCCACTTCATAAATAACAATTTGTGAGTGAAAAATGTCAACAATCAACATAAGAGCAGGCTGTGCTCCCAGCCCTACAAACTGATATTACATGTACTTTACCAATTCAAGTCCTATTGCCATCACAGTGAGAATTCTTAAAGCCAGGTCTGTGACAGAATGGTAAAAAGAGACCACTGTGCTACGAAAGTTTGGTAATTCAGCATTTGGCCACATCTATGAGAGAAAGATAAATCATTTAGCACTTTTTTTTTCAATTTAATTAAAAGCATGATGAGATCAGACAAAAATTCTTAGCATATGACCCCTATGGCCCCCTGTGCGTGTTCTTTTCAAAACTGCATGTATTTACAAAATACCTGTATGAGGGCCTTAATACACATTTGTGCGAGCAGGGTCAGAAAAAGTGTATGGCCTTGCATGTTAAAAGTTTAAACAATTATGCAATACACTGTACATATGGTGTAATTTTACATTTTTACATTTTATCAATGCATATCTTATAAAGATTTCACAAAGTTATAACAGTAATTATTTATAAATAAGAAATTATTGTTATTCTTGTTATTTTATGTCATTTCAGCTTATACCCTGCAAGCAGAGTTATTTTTTTGCCCTATGTACCGGGTGTTTGAGAAGTAACCTCTGCCGACATCCGCTCGATTCTTTGATAAACTGCTGTCCACAGCTTCGACCGGTTTTAAAACTTAAGCATACGTCAGAAGAAACATAAACGCTGGTTGTTATATGTATCTGCTGAAGGCCAGAGCCATGACTTATCTGACTTCTCATAACCCAGGCCTTTACACTAACAGCGGCTCAAACGAGATTGTACAGTGTATTATCCAGCGATGGAACTTGTGTTTATTGTTCTTGGATTCAAGCATAAAAATCCTTTGCTGTATTTGAATAAAATTTGCTTGCACATAAAAAAATGTTTTGGTTTCTCCTTAAGCTGGCATGACATGAGAAATTTTATCAAAAATCTTTACAAATCTTACGCGTACACCCAGCTTACATGTACATGCGTAATACAGCACATGCGCTTTTGGCCTTGGCATTGATTATCCCAGATTGTGTCTTCTGAGACTGGAAGGCATGACGAATCCCATGCATGCATGATAGAAAATCGAGCTTTTGTAGGCAAAGGTTACTTTTCGTACGCCAGTATATAGGGCAAAGAAAAATAACCTCTGCTCGCAGCGTATTCAGAATAATAAGTAAATTTACTACAAATTATACAACTATATAATGATTGCCCGGCCAGTAATTAGCTATTCCTGTTAATTAGTGGTCACCCTGCCTCACTCTTTTGTGTTAAATCATGGCAAAGCTGTTATTATACTAACAATCACATAAAAATAAAAATTTAATAAACTAATGTTCACTGAGTTACTCGCTAAAAATAGAGCTGAAAAGCTTATTTAGTTACATGTACATGTATGAATGTGGTATGACACAAATAACAACCATTTGCTCTACCTGTAATTTTCTGTTAAGCTGTTAATGATTAGTGACAAAAGTATAATTTAAAGTATATAATTATTTTAAGCTTACAAAACTTTCATCCAAACATTCAATGTCAAAGGACTCTTTTAAGTCTCCTGGTCTGTCTGGGTTTAATCTGAAAACAAAAAGGAGTCCATTTAAACATCAAAGAATCATTGTACACATGTATGTCTTCAATATTTTGTACAACACAGGTGCTGCGGCTATGCATGTATTGTGGCTAATTGTTGGGCCAATTATTCATTCCCAGAAAGAAACAAACAAAATTGAGATGCTAGTGTGTGGAGGGACCTCAGAGACCATGCAGGCATGCAAAGTAAATTAGTGGTAGAAATTAACCTCCACTTCTTTTAATGTTGAATACTAAACAAAAGTCTGGGCGTGGCATACCATTCAAAGTGCCTTACAACTAGATACACTGTTAGTTTTACCTATTGTGTGGCACTCTATTCACAATGGACGCAGCCTGTGTGGGAGCTCCACTAATTAATGGCGTCTTACAATATGACACTGTCCTTGAAGGTTTATAAGCATGTGTCAATGTTGCAGTATTCAATTATAATAGGTTTAATGTGTCCTTCTGGACTTCATACATGTAAATTAAATAAGTTTAGAATATTGCCTTGAGAAACTCCATGGCTGAGTAAGACAAAAATGTCTCTCCTCCTCTGTATCAAAATTTACAAAAATCGAATATTTCTTTTCAATAATATATTGTTAATTATTATTAATGTATTTTGTCTTCTGTATTTATAATTATACCCTTAGCAACAGCCACAGCTTTTTTTCTCTCTTTTTGTGAATTTTTTGTGAAAAAAAAGTAAGTTAAGTTATGTAAGTTACACAAATCATACAACCAAAGTAAGGTATGTGATGTATTTTAAGTAATATACATGTAAGTATTGTGTTGGAAGTAGTGCATTGTATTTTAATTAGTTTTAAGTGTCGTATTGTAAGTAACGTCAGTAATTGTATTGTAAGTAATGTCAATAATTGTATTGTATTGCAATGTCAGTAATTCAGTTGTATTGTAATTTCAGTAATTGTATTGTAAGTGATCATACTGTTAGTGTTTTTGTGTTCCAAATAAATAAAAAAATAGTTAAATGTGTACCCAATTACCCTAGCTATCAGAAGCCCTGTAAATTGTATGTTCCCTTTTTCGACTCAAAAATTTATGCACAGGGGTGATGCTCAATGCTTTCATACAATTGAGTGAACTTTACCTCTCTCTTTCCACTGCATCCCAGCCATTTGCTGATGTTATCACTTTTTTAGCATACTTGGTTTTCACTTCAGGACTCAGGTTAAAAAACTGATCATATGTCTCAAACACTAAGTCGACCTGCAAAGCAATAACATGAGTACAGCTTATCTGACTTGATGTGGTCATTGGTAATTCTATGGTCAAAATTCTTGAAAAATGAGCCTTAAAAAAATTATGGTTGAATGTTTCACAAAGAGCTTTTTAAAGTGCCAGTTTGATCAAATTTTGAAATGCTGGGGTTTTTTTTTTTGGAATATTTCGAATTTAAGGATTAAGCTTGTATTTACTTACCTCTCCAAACAGTTTTTTAAATTAATCAGAGCACAGAAACATCGCTTTTTCCAGCCTTACTTTTCACATTATTCACAGCTGCCATTAAATTTGCATGTTCCTGAAGTTCCAAACACAAAGAAAAGGTCTCAGGGAGAGGAGGGCCGGGAAATTTCTCGCAAAGAAAATGAGGCTGATTGCTTTGACAAAAGATCACAAGGAATGAGAGACGATACTCCAACATTGGGTAATGACAGATCAATAATTAACCTAGTTTGGACTGTTTTTCCAGTTTTTCCAAATCATTAAGGTAAAAAATGCCAGGGACTAGATGTGTTGTACTGTATATGGGTGTGAGAAAGAGACAGATAGAAATGCAGGAATGTATGCCGGCTACACATTCTAACGTTGTTGAACCAACAAAATGTTTTATAAGGTATTCACATGTATTATTGGACACGATTGATTATTGGACGCTAACGAAAATACATCCAAAATCCCATGAAAATAAAAAGAAAGACGCTGAAACGCCTGTGCTATCAGCTGAATAAAGTTTAATCTGTTCAACTACCGAGTCTTGTGTCATAAATCTGAATATCTTGGAAATTAACTTATACCTCGTACCTGCGCTCTGATTTTCCAATCATTTTTCCCTTATGCAAGGACAAAAACTCCAAAAGATGAACGCAAAACTGCAAAGATTGTTCTGAAATCCATCGAGTGGGAAACTTCCCCTCCATTTTGTTTCCCATACATGATGTACCTACCGTTTCTGAGCAGTTTACCGCTGTTTAGAGGTACTTCTTTTCGGGTATGCCTGTGATGGTTTATCGGACGGCCTATATACTGATGTGATAAAGATTTGCGTACGCACATTGTTGATGGAAATTTTCAATAGGATTTGCATGTCTGATTATCAATCAGCATGTCGGATAATCTATCAAGGCATGGATAATTTTGTAATCAGTTTTGTCGGAGATATATCGCTTTCTAGACAATTTTAGAATGAAACTATAGAGACAACTCTATAAAGCTTTTGGAGGAAGAAGAATTTGGTTGTTCGTCTGTTAAGCACTTTGATAAAAGCGATGAGGTAAATGTGTACGATAATACATGCGAATACCTTAACAATGTTACATGTAGAACATGTAGCCAGGGCTTTAGTAAAGGTATTGTAGCATGGCTTTGACTATCACAACAAGCAAGGCTCTCGACAAACTCACAGGGCTAAACTGTAGAATACCCGGCCACTTATTTGCATCCCGTTGAATCTGTAGGAATGGATCCTTTGGTTTTCGGCATGTACTAAAACCCACAACAAAAAAACAAAACGAAACCACCGAAACGAAAAAAGGCAGGTTTTTACATCAAGGATGAGCGTAGGAGACTACCTTCCTCGATATTCCTCGTTTCGGTCGTTTCGGTGGTTTCGGTTGCTTTGGCGGTCGTTTAGGTGGTTTCACTCGTTTCGGTCGTTTCGTTTTGGTGATTTCGTTTCGCGTTTTCGGGTTTTAGTACTACTACATGTACAATTGGTTTTCATATGCCTCGTTCTATAAAACGTTCAGGAATATGTAAATAAGTGGCCGGGTATTCTAAAATCACTTCCTCGCATGTAAAACTTAAAGATATTAGCTTGTAATTCATGAATCCGTAGTCAAGCTGTTGTTTGTCAGAAAGTTTACAGAAATTCGAACAAGTTTCGTGACTTCTTGCACAAACTTAAGCTTACCGTCTGTTGTGGGATTCCGTGATTCTTGAGGTAAACAAATCCAGTCGTGCTAAAAGCTTGATACACTTGATCAGCAACAATCTTGACAGCTTGCCCGTTTTCCTTCAGAGGATCTTTGTTTTCAAGGCTCATTGCATGAAAGTCGACAATCGGAATCTCCGTCGCTACGGCCGCCATTTTGATTCGCTTGTGCAGGAAACTGGGACAAATTTAGCACAGGTTACCCAAGCTCGGCACCGCGGCAGAACGCACTGCGCATGAGTAGAAAACTGAGCATCCGGTGAATAACGCATTTCCGGTGACATACTGTAATCCCATGTAAATGTTGTAGTTAATTTTTTTATCTCGGGAAATTTTTATTTTTCCATTGTTTTTGGGTATGGTAATATATGCTGATGAATTTGAAACAAAGGAAAAACAAAAATTACCTGAAATAAAAAATGAACTACAACATAAACAACATAAAACTCCCGTACCGCGAAGTTTGAAAACAAAAAGTAAGAGTTATAAAACAAAGGTAGAGAAAAAGTTTGTTTCGTTGAAAAGTTTTTTCATCGTTCAAGTTTCAAGCGTTTGCACCAAGGGGTTTGGTGTTTGCACCAACAACGAAATATGAACAAATAATTTTTGCATCGCATTTTTTCACAAAAAACAAGTCTTCACTCCATCTCGAAATGTATTCATGCAAGAACCGATCGTGTACGTACCATAATTTTCTTCGGTTTTGGTCCTTTCATCATTGCATCTAGAAAATCTAGGTCTGTTGGTTCATGCAGAAGTGTTGTTTTATGCTGTTCGCATCGATGTTGACTGGTAGTTTAACGGACCGGAAGTGCTTGAAGTTTACGCATGCGCAAACGTTCTGCCGCGGTGCCCCCAAGCTCTAGCAGTAATCACAGATTATGGGGACACGTTTGAAGGAATTTCCGGCGGAAATGAGCCCCTGAAAAAAAACCAATAGGGGCGGCCATTCGGAAGACCGTCTACCAAAAAATCTCAATTTTGCTGCATGTAAACCACAGGACAACCAACACGAAATTAGGATTGCGTTCTTCGAACGCGATTAAACGGCAAAACCACAGCGACAAACCAATAAGAGTGCAGGATCTATATAGAGAATTTAGTTTTATCGACTGAGTCGATAAGGTAAATTGACCACCGTAAAAAGATTCAAATAGCTGACGTTTCGAGCGCTAGCCCTTCGTCGGAGCGAATCAAGGAATTGTGGGTAGTGTGTGGTTTTATATAGTAAGCGGTGGAGCTACGCTATTGGTGGAAATTTGGTGACGTGAAAAACAAATGTAGATTAGTTGAATGAAAAGCGTTCGTTGATTCCGTGGGGTTTGAGAGTGCCGATTTGAAAGATGATTTTTTGTTCTAGGTTTTTACGGCTTTCTGTGTTACCCTGGTGTAGGGAAAGGCCGCAGATTGTCATGTGTTGTTTAGAATGGTTAGTAAGATTAAAATGGCGCGCGACTGGTTTGGATGCGTCTTTGTCATTTTTTTCAACGTCTCGGAGATGTTCACGAAAACGGTCGCCCAGTCTCCTCCCTGTTTCGCCAATGTATATCTTTTTGCAAAAAGTACATGTAATGCAGTAGATAACATTTACGGAGGTGCATGTAAAACGATCAGTGATTTTAATAGATCGTTTGGGTCCTGTTATTTTGTCCGCGTTGTGAATGAAAGGACAAGTGTTACATCGTGTGCGTGTGCATTTGAAAGTTCCCGGTACATCGTCAGATTTCAGTGCGCTCGTAACTAGAAAGTTGCCTATGTTTTTGTCACGTTTGAATGAAATTAGTGGGGGTTGTGAAAAAATTCTGCCAGTTTCGGGGTCGTTTTGGAGTAATTTGAAATTTTTTTAAATGATGCTTTTGACTGTGTTGTTGTGTGGGTGGAAAGTGAGGGTGAATGGAATTCTCTCGTTCTCTTCCTTCTGTGGCGTTTGTAGTGCTGACTGTCTGTCGATCTGTTGTGCACGTTGTTGGCCCGTATTAACAACAGAGTCAGGGTACCCACGTTTCTTGAAAAACTGGCACATTTCTTCTGATTTGTTGGAAAAATCAGAGTCATCACTACATAGACGTCGAAGTCTGAGAAATTGAGAATACGGAATGGCGTTTTTAACGTGCGATGGATGTGAGGATGAATGTAACAGATAACTGTGGGAATCTGTAGGTTTGTAGTGCACACTTGTGGATAAACTGTTACCGTTGATTGAAATATTAATGTCAAGAAAAGCGACTGAGGTTTCGGAAATTTCCCAGGTATATTTTAGAGCTGGATGAAAAGTATTGACAGAAGTTATGAATTGATTAAGTTCCTCTTTACTGGAAGAGGTAGCGCCAATGCAATCATCGATGTAACGGCCGTAGAGTTCGGGTTTGGTTCCGTGGTACTGATTAAAAAATTTGTCTTCGATGTGGCCTACAAAAAGGTTAGCGTAGCTTGGTCCCATTTTGGTGCCCATGGCGACTCCATTTACTTGTTTGTAGTAGTTTTGGGAAAATGAAAAACAGTTAAGTGTCAAAACTAATTCGGCTAAGCGGAGCAGTGTTTCTGAGCTTGGGTTTTGAATGGAGCGCTGGTCGAAAAAATATTTTAGTGCTTGAAGTCCTTCGTCATTGGGGATGACGGTATATAAAGAGGTAATGTCCATAGTGAAAATTAATTTGTTTTCGCTGGCAAAACTGAAATCCCGGAAAATTTCGAGTGCGTGATTGGTGTCCTTAATGTACGAGGGTAGTGATTTGACAATGGGGGCCATGATTTTGTCTAAATAGCTAGAAATTAGTTCGGTAGGACAGCTACAAGCGGAAACAATGGGTCGGCCCGGATTGTTTGGTTTATGAATTTTAGGTTTGAAATAAACGCGTGAGGTTCTAGGAGTAGTGATGATGAGATTGTTGGCGGTAACTGGTAATTGTTGTTTAGTAATGAGGTCTTGGATAGTTTCTTTGACAATTTTTTGGTTGGTAGAAGTGAGATCTTTATCAACTTTGGCATAGAAAGCGGTGTCAGAAAGTTGCCGAAAAGCCTCTTGTCGGTAAAGGTCGGTCCGCCAAACAACTACCGCCCCGCCTTTGTCGGCCGCTTTGATAACAATGTCGCGTCGTTTGCTAAGACTTTTGAGCGCTGCCCATTCTCCTGTTGAAAGGTTGGAAATTTTGGTGTGGCGGTTAAATTTAAGTTTTTGGACATCGTGACGACATTTTTTGACGAAAAAATCTAGAGAAGAAAACTGGCCCTCTGGGGGAGTCCATTTTGATTTGCGAACGTTGAGTGTTTCAAAAACATCTTTTTCCGAGGTGTTAGAATTGTCTTCTTTGTCGTGGAAAAAAGCTCTTAATTGCACGCGGCGAAGGAATTTTTCAACATCTTGTTTGACTGAAAATTCGTCGGTTTGTTTCGCTATAGGAACAAAGTTTAAACCTTTACTAAGAACGGACCTCTCTGGGTTAGAAAGCGGCAAATTTTCCGGAATGGTAACGACGCCATTGTGACTATCGAATGAATGGTCGCCGGATAATTGAGGACCTATTAACTGTTCAAGTTTTTGGGTCTTGATTTGGTTAAGGCTGTTGAACAGTTTAGCATTGAGTTCTTGAATTTTAGCGCGAATTGATTGTACTAAGACAGCTGGACAAATTTTGGAAAGTTCGGAACGGTATTGGATAATTTCCTTTTCGAGATTGTTACGTTTAAGGCACATAGCTCTGATAGTGATCCTCATAATATTACGCGAGAAAGAATTTTGGGCATGGTGAATTTCGTGGAAATATTGTTGATTGGAATCAGAGAATGTAGAAGCGTGAAAATTTGAACGAAACCCTTTAGGAATGACTTTGGATTGGAGGCAACGGCCGATGAAATTGATGTGACTACAAAACCTAGTTTTGGTAAAGATGTGAGTGGCTAAACGAAAGGCTAAATTAGTGGAAATGGGGGGAAAAGGAATAAGATAACTTACGATTTCCTGGCGTAGCTCCTTGGTGAGTGTCTTGAGGTTAGGCATCGTTGTCTTCGGTTCGTTCGGTGAGAAAGCTGTTGAGTAAGAAATATTGATGTAAAAAGTTAATGGTCGCAGCGAATAAACAACAAATGAATGGGGTTAGTTTCTAGAGAAACTGTGGTGCTGCGTCGGTGGGGGGATGAAACACGAGAATTTAGTTTTATCGACTGAGTCGATAAGGTAAATTGACCACCGTAAAAAGATTCAAATAGCTGACGTTTCGAGCGCTAGCCCTTCGTCGGAGCGAATCAAGGAATTGTGGGTAGTGTGTGGTTTTATATAGTAAGCGGTGGAGCTACGCTATTGGTGGAAATTTGGTGACGTGAAAAACAAATGTAGATTAGTTGAATGAAAAGCGTTCGTTGATTCCGTGGGGTTTGAGAGTGCCGATTTGAAAGATGATTTTTTGTTCTAGGTTTTTACGGCTTTCTGTGTTACCCTGGTGTAGGGAAAGGCCGCAGATTGTCATGTGTTGTTTAGAATGGTTAGTAAGATTAAAATGGCGACGTCTATGTAGTGATGACTCTGATTTTTCCAACAAATCAGAAGAAATGTGCCAGTTTTTCAAGAAACGTGGGTACCCTGACTCTGTTGTTAATACGGGCCAACAACGTGCACAACAGATCGACAGACAGTCAGCACTACAAACGCCACAGAAGGAAGAGAACGAGAGAATTCCATTCACCCTCACTTTCCACCCACACAACAACACAGTCAAAAGCATCATTTTAAAAAATTTCAAATTACTCCAAAACGACCCCGAAACTGGCAGAATTTTTTCACAACCCCCACTAATTTCATTCAAACGTGACAAAAACATAGGCAACTTTCTAGTTACGAGCGCACTGAAATCTGACGATGTACCGGGAACTTTCAAATGCACACGCACACGATGTAACACTTGTCCTTTCATTCACAACGCGGACAAAATAACAGGACCCAAACGATCTATTAAAATCACTGATCGTTTTACATGCACCTCCGTAAATGTTATCTACTGCATTACATGTACTTTTTGCAAAAAGATATACATTGGCGAAACAGGGAGGAGACTGGGCGACCGTTTTCGTGAACATCTCCGAGACGTTGAAAAAAATGACAAAGACGCATCCAAACCAGTCGCGCGCCATTTTAATCTTACTAACCATTCTAAACAACACATGACAATCTGCGGCCTTTCCCTACACCAGGGTAACACAGAAAGCCGTAAAAACCTAGAACAAAAAATCATCTTTCAAATCGGCACTCTCAAACCCCACGGAATCAACGAACGCTTTTCATTCAACTAATCTACATTTGTTTTTCACGTCACCAAATTTCCACCAATAGCGTAGCTCCACCGCTTACTATATAAAACCACACACTACCCACAATTCCTTGATTCGCTCCGACGAAGGGCTAGCGCTCGAAACGTCAGCTATTTGAATCTTTTTACGGTGGTCAATTTACCTTATCGACTCAGTCGATAAAACTAAATTCTCGTGTTTCATCCCCCCACCGACGCAGCACCACAGTTTCTCTAGAAACTAACCCCATTCATTTGGGATCTATATAGACCTGTGCCCGCTGTTCCTCTGTGCCCATAGCTCCTCTGTGCCCACGGTTCCGTGCCCACTGTTCCATGTGCGTTTGAATTATACTGCCTTCAAGTTATTATTAACTATTTCAGTTCCCGGTATATGAGTAGCAACCCAAATTCGGGAAATAGTATAGGCAGGAGCCCATAATCCCGGAGCGTGCAACTTCCATACTGCGCCTGTGAAACGGCGTTTTTACAAGTAGGTTTATTTTTAGATAAGCCTTTCCCGCGAATGATTTCGGAAAGCCAATCACAAGCAATTGCATAACTAATAACTATTCATATACTCACATAGCGACTGGAAATCAGACATTCACCACACAGGAATGTGAACATGTGAATAGTTATTAATTATGCAATTGCTTGTGATTGGCTTTCCGAAACCAATTCACGGGAAAGGCTTATCTAAAAATAAACTTACTTGTGAAAACGCCGTTGCACGAATTTATGGTAGTTGCACGCTCCGGGTAATGGGATCCTGGTATAGGTAAAAACGGCAAACTGATCCTTACGGCAAGGAGAAGAGATTGAGACAGAAGTGAATATATTGAATGATATATTTGTTCTTCTACGGGGGGCTAAAAAACAAAAATGAATACAGATATAAAAGGACCATTACATATAAAACTTTTGAAATATGACATAACTGAATAAATATAAGATGGGCCTCGTGTGCCTTTTTTTTTCATTTCTTCTTTTACGCCGGGTAGCTGTGGTTTCGAATTGTGGTATACGTTTTGAGTTATAGCTTTGTTTTTGTGAGTCGGCAAGAGTCAAACTGAGTTCAACATGAGAACGAGGCTAAAAATGGCGACTCAATATCTTCAGAGAACTTATATCAATAAGACCACAAATTAGCCCAGATATCTCGTAAGACTCTGTGAAAGTCAATTTTGACAAAAACACAACTGCGTTATTTACATAGTGTAGATAATGCAATCGTTGCCACAAGGTCACAAGCAATACATAGGAGAAACCAAACGACGACTTCACTATACTGGTACACTTAAATGTTCTACGTAGTATCAGCCTTGCTTTATACTTTTATTTTATCTCTATTTTTGGCTGACTAGATCTTCTCCAGATCCTACGTACACCAGCAGCATTTTCGTTTGCGGTCCTTTGATTCTTATGCAGTAAAGAGCGTCTGGCTGTGGATGACCAGGGTGAAAATGGATTGCAACTTGAAAAAATTGGCCAATTTTTTCAAGTTGTTCCCTTGTGTCTAGGACAAAATGGCATTGAAAAATAAGAGATAAAAGTCGTGTAGGCCTGCCACCAGCCAAACACAACAATTTGGTGGACAATTAACATTATCATTAAGCGTTAAGGCGTGGATCTTCTGGCCGTGATCTTATAAAGGTGGGAATAAATTTGGGTTAAAAGTAATGATGTTATCCCATGGGGCATTCATTTCGCCTTACGACTGAATACCGAGAACAATGTTCTAAATATTTTTTTTATTAAAATTCCGACGATAAATGATAAAGTACTAAAACTGCGCCACGACTTGTTTTATAGCCTGCGGACAGGCTTCATGCTTCGCGCCGTTAAATAGCGCCCCTCCGAGCCAGAAGCCTGTTCGCAGGCTACTAGTTTTAAAATCTATACGGCATCAATGCATAGACCAGTGTAAAGTAATTGATAGAGTACTACTTACGTGTGCCACGGGTTGATCCTTTCCGTTAAAATTAGCGTTTTACAGCTGAGAAGGAAATCTTAGACTGAGAGTGCATGCGAGAACGGGAAGGGTATTTATATAGTCTCGTGATACGCTTGGAATAGTTATGCCCGCCGGCAGTGCACGTAAGGCCAAAGAAAATTGCAAGGTCTAAACTAAGAGCGCTTTGTAATTAGTGCAAATCGGAAGGATATATCTTTTTAGACCAAACAATGCTCTCGACGTTTCCGTTAACCCTTTAACTCCCAAGAGTGCCAAACATCAAAATTCAAGAAAAAGACCAAATTTTATTTTGTAAAATATTGAAAAACAAATGGGACCATTCAAAAGTACTGCCGAAGAGGTTTCATTTGAATGGTCAAACCATGGGATTTTGTCCAGTCTTAAAAGTTACAACTACACCAGATATTTCCAAACTTGTCTCTGGGACTGAAAGGGTTAACCGACTAGTTCATGTGACATCACAGTGATGTCATGTTGTCTTAACAGTGCTGTGGGTAGAAATGTATGTAATGAAGGATGTATAAAGGAAACATGAATAAGGATTTGTAAAGCAAACAGTCGGGAAGGATGTCCTAAGATAACAATGGGTTATAAATAAGGGTGTATCTTTAAAATGTCCGGTGGGGAGAGGCCAGGGGAAGGATTGGGGAATGAGAAACGGCGAAAGGATAAAGGAAAATATTTAAGACATCAAAATGGGGAAACCATTCCCTGTTCTCCGAATTTTCCACGCCCTGTTGTGAGAGGACAAAAGTTTTAACAAATTTGACTTTCACTACATGTTCTTGTAAAAATGTTTCTTGTACATATGAAAGATACGAGGGAGTTTTTATTTACGCTTTGTTAGTTTGTTAGTGTTGGACACAAGAGACAACAACAGTTCTAGATCTGTTGTTCTGCTCCCGAGCATATCTTGGAAAGGCATGTGACAATTACTATTTTTAATTGTAGCGACAGTAATGAAGCGGCTACATTGTAATTTTGTTTATGCTCTGTAAGTCATAAGACCTTAAGGCCATAAAAGTTTGACAAATCTCAGCCTCGAAGTTATTTGATATTAAAGTTTAATTCTAAGTGGAGAAAACAACAGTCTGAAACAAAGGCGTATTTGATTTTCGCTCTGTCAGTTTTACACAAGGCATAATACATTTTGCTGTCTCAGGAATGGCATAGCCACTCATTCTTACGTCATGCGTAAATGGCCAACACTCGAGAGAAGAAGGAAAGTGGCACGTCTCACAATGATGTTTAAAGTGGTTTCTCAGCCATACAATTCCCACCCTATATATTCTATAAAAGGCGACAGAGAACTAAGCAATTCCATCCTAAGAAATTCGTTCTTTACCAAATAGAGTCATTGAAGAGCAGTCAGTGGAAGCTTTTAAAATGGCTGTCATGTGCCATGTTTAAAAACGCTTATTTATTTAGCACTCGCACCTTGTCTCGCATTTTAACACTAACACATGCACATTTACATATCTGCTGTGATGGGTGATGCCTTTTGCAGATCACACAATTAGAATTAGAATTAGAACTGGTCTTGACGTACGTCGGAGTGGGACATATGCTCAGCGTTTTATTGGTTGCACTCAGCTGCATGACGTCAGCGAGTCTTAATGATATACAGTGGAACCCCGCCTAACGGTCACCTCGTTAATACGGTCACCTCGTTATTACGGTCACTTTTTTTTGTCCCGGCGAAACGCGCACCCATACATTTTCTTATAATGAAACCCCGTTAATACGGCCACCCCGTTAATACGGCCAAATTTTCATGGCCCGTTGGTGAACGTATTAACGGGGTTCCACTGTACATCCAATATCAACATGCAGATTAGCCTGCGATTAAAAGCTGCCTCTCATCTCTCCCGATC
This sequence comes from Dendrophyllia cribrosa, assembly GCA_024195265.1. Classification (NCBI taxonomy): domain Eukaryota; kingdom Metazoa; phylum Cnidaria; class Anthozoa; order Scleractinia; family Dendrophylliidae; genus Dendrophyllia; species Dendrophyllia cribrosa. The sequence goes on from JAJLRJ010000001.1 coordinate 56,118,347, forward strand.
GCTTCGCTACGCGTGAACGCCCATAGCGGCCGGGAGCGATGAGAGGCGACTGTATTCGCAAGCTACATGAGCTTTTATCACGCGGCGGCCATGTTGATTCCCAGGAGAATAAAATGCTTTGTTTTCCCCTGCTTAACCTCGTTCTCAACTTTTTCACTGCGAGGTTTGGGGGGTAAATCTTTTGTTTTTATACAAAATGGCGGGGCGTGATAAAGGCCCATGCAGATAAGCTGACGTGAAATCCAAATTTGCACAGTTGGAGCTTTAGCCTGCGCGCAGGCGTATCCGATTTCGGGGAGCAAGCAAACAGTCCGGAAGGATGTATTAAAGACCCATTAACACTTGGCGTTATATTGGTTATTAGACGTGATGAATTGTAGTTTCCCTATATAGCTTTATTTTTAGTTTTTATTATCTTGTACGTCATTTCCGCCCCTCCTCTTTTTATATATGTATTGCGACATTCTCTTTTATATAATGTTGTAGTTTTATTTTGTAATATTTGTAATAGTTTTATTTTGTATTGCCAAGCCGACACCGACAACAACTACAGTTTTGCGGGTCATTCACTTGGTATTCAGTAGGATTTAGGCGGAAGCAACTGAAATGCTATTGTATGAGTTAAAGAGGCTGAGGACGTTGTAACGGTACCCAAAAACGGGAACAACATTTTTTTTATCTCGCATGACAACGGTATCATCGCCAGGGAAGTCCTAAGTAATATAAGTTGAAAGGAAATATAAACAAAAAGCTATTGTATGTATTTATTTTTAGATTCAGCTATCCAACTTCTTGTTTTCGTGAATAATTATGAAAATTTTAATTTGTTGATATGCGGCCTTTTCTCGTCTGAAAGCCCAAGGAAGTTGATTGAAACTTGAGTTTATCTGAGTTTCTTAAAATAACCGAAGACAAAACTCACACGTGCCCAGAAATTATGTTATTTTGATATCTTGATGGTTATTAACTTTCTGTCTGACTTTTAGAAACAGCTCTTTATTTTAGGGGGATTAATTCTACAAGATAAGATATTTTCTTTCTTTTTAGATGCAGATTACCAGTGTACTAAAACTAAATCAGTTTAAATCCCAGTAAACAAATGGGTAAATTTTCGAATGTTTGTGGACCTCGCGAGCTATTCCTTCGGCATCAGCAAGTCGTCGCGCATTATCAAAAAAAAAAAAAAAAAAATTATCAATTCTCAATATTCCAATACCCCATAATACACTTTGTTTGCCTATTTACCCCAAATGGTATATAATTAAAAACCTCCATGGAGTATATACCCCTCCAAATTCCCAGATCCCGCATATGCTATTGTTTTGAAATGCTCTTGGGAATGTTCAGTTCCCAAACACACGAATTTGGGCAGTGCGCACGTTTTATGAATATTCATCAAAAGCTAACAATGACACAAAGAGAAAACAATCAAACATTTAAAATGACGTAAATTCACGTATAGTCCCCAGGCTGCTTGAAAATTCATATTCAAGGTTGAATTAATCTCGTACCCAGAACTTGTACGGTCAACGAGCGCGAGTGAGATTTGGGTACGAGATTAGGGTTAAATAACGGGCGGCCAACGGTATTCCATGGCCATCAGCCCCGTTTGGGGGGGCTGAGATGTCAGCCCAGGTTCCTGAACAAATCGTCTTAAAAAGACGGTTGTGACTACATGAAGAAAGTATTAGCCTGGTCCGATCAGCCCGGACTGACCAGCCCGGGCTGACCAGCCCGGCTGACCAGCCCGGCCAAACGAGCTAAAAAGTGAACATAAGCATGCGTTGTTTTCAATGCAACAAGATGATCGCCGCGAAGGAGAAAAGGTTTCGGTAGGATAAAGTCCGCGCTGAAATTCGTCATGTAACCACAACGAAATTTTAGGTCCCTAACCAGCCATGTAATCAGCCCCTTAAATTATGTTATTATGAAAAATTACTGAATTAGCAGGAAGTCATTCACTCTATTCATTTGTCTACAAACATATAAGCCTTCATTATCAGCAGGCAAACGTAGATATGATGACCGGACACATGTGGTGCGGAGGATTTCACAGCAGGGTCATCATCCAGATCATAAACGCGTCCAAAAAGTGCTGCTGTCAAGAGTCCTTTAGTCAGTTGTTGCTTGCTCTGCATCTGCGTGACAGGCATACTGTGATCCCATTCTCCAGGGAGAAGAGATACGTCATCAGCGACCACTTGCGGAAAAACGTATGGCGTGCTGAGCTGGCCCCGAAGGTTGAAAGACTCAAAGATCGTGCTTGCATTGTATGTGCGTTTTCCACACGAGTCACGGCTTAATCCCAGGCATTTGATTAAGGCGCATATTCGTAAATAGTACTGTCCCTCTTTAGTGTGAAGACCGTCGAAGACGCCGAGAGCGTACATTTCATCTGCTCGTTTGTCAGCCATCTTGTAGGTAAGAGAGCAGCAGATGTCACTGCCATTGTAACAGACATCCAAAGATCCTTCAGGCTTACTTAGTTCTTTGAAAAGGAACAGATCGCCAAAGAGGTCGGAGTAGAACGAATCTTCATTGTCGTTTATTTCCTGTATCTTTTCAGTGTTAAATACCGCGGGCGTTTTACCAGGTCTGTTCTTTGGTGTTTTTAGCAAGGTGGCAATGGAAAGAGAACCATTGGCAGACAGGCTCCTAAAGTATTTTTTTGCGCCAGTGGGACTATAGATTCCACTACCCGTGCTTAAGTACTCTGGCACGTGGGTGTTTGCTGCAAGAAAATTAACTTCCATTCCTCGAGCCCACGAGCCGTGGAATCCAATGGCTGGGAACAGAGGAAGCACATCAAACCAAGCGGTAGGAAAAACCACGTGATCAATGTTATGCTGAGTAACCAATGGTAATGCAGGATCATGAAAGAGCACATCAAAACATATAGAGTTCCAAATTTCCCAAAAGGCGTCTCAAACGTGATGAATTCAGGGGTGAACGGACGATCAACAACCTTCATCTCGTTCAAGAAAGGATGCTGCTTGTGATACCTAGCCACAAGTTTCCCATTGTTATCAAATACTACGTTTGTGTTGTACTGGTAGCGTCCATCAGTTGGGCAGTGCTCATCAGTGTTGTCATTACATGGTTTAATGTCTCCCATATTGGCTACAAGGTACATATCGTAGGTTTTTGCCAGACAACTGAGGCGGTACAAGATAGGTGTGGTCGTGTTTGACTGTGGATCTTGGCAGATATTCCAGTTGGTGTTCTTTGGGTCAGGAATGTCTTCCAGGAAGGGTCTAAAAGATTCACGTGTGTAGCCAAACCCAGTCAAGCCATATTCAGGAAACACAATGATGCTGGCATTCTGTAAAACAAGTGCAAAGGGATGACACTGGCAACTAGAAAAAAAAACTGACCGTCTTCCTATGACAACAGTCACTCGTTCTTTGTCTGCTGGTAGTATAACGATAGGTTTGTCGTTTTTCACTCGTTTTTCTTTTTGACGCCGATGATGGTACATTAAACTGAAAGTCAGTCAGTTATTCTACTTGTAATATTGTCCTACAAGACAGAACGGTCTCACTGCTTGATAAAATAATGTGCCATTTTTGACGATTAAGTCTGCGAATTAGGCTGAAATAAATATTTTGTCGGCACTAGATACAGCAAGGCGTGGACCTTAGGCCCGAGCATCATGGGTAATGATGCAGTGGTATATAAGACGGAGTATAGCACGTGGAATTTCATCCAGGCCTCAGAACCAACAATTCGCACTTGGTTTCCGCCAAATTTCTTTTTTGTTTGTAAAACCTAGTAGGATGGGCTGCTTACTGCATGCCTAGAGCTTGGGTCATGGTGCCTACTGAACTCAGATTTTCTGTCATGTGTTTCCCCAAAGGGTTTTTTCTGACAGATTTTTCTGGCCGCCGTATAACCGTAGTTGTGTCTTTGCAATCGGTTTGCCCAGCTCTGTTAGTAGAGATTAGCAGAATAATTGCTGGAGCCTCGCCTTATTATAAAGTTCAATGTAGTGATTATATTATCAGAATCGTATATAGTGCGTGAGATATGAATGTATGTATGTACAGTATTTGTACGACATTGTATGCCTCGATCGGGTTGGTTAGTTGGCAGGCATCGCAAAATCCCGGGCCCAAAATAAACTACTGTGTAATTTGTTGTGTAGCTGAGACAAAATACAGTATCTGTCGTTGTACGACCATGAGTCAGTGAGTGTTTCTACATTATAAATGTACATACATTTTATATTTTATTAACTATTAGATTATTATTGTAGTTACAGTGTAGTTAGGTGTCCCCAATTAGTGTACATTGTATGCTAGCGATTTTGACACGTTAATAAAGTTCTTATCTTATCTTATCTTTTCAACAAAAAAACGTCCGCGCGTACTTATGTGTCAGTCTCGTCTGAGGGGCAGAGAAAAATTTCTGATCAGGAACCTTTTGCTATTGTATGTCTGAACTATCAGTTTCAGCTGTTCTGTGTCAGCTCGTTTAGCAGGAAAGTCGGTTCATTGTCAAGTAAAACAGTCGATATCAGTTGTTTTGACTCACTATTAGTCTAAATGGCTGATTTACTATCAATCTCGTTCCCAGAGTCCGCGTTACCCTTGCCCAGCGGAACGTGCAACGAGGGACTCACACGTTCCGCTGGACAAGGGTAACGCGAACTCTGGGAACGCGATTGTAGTATTATTTATTTTTCCACACCTGTTGTTTCGCTTTTTGTATCTGGGTTTCATATACATCCATGTTGCGCATGACAATCGCTACCGCCTCTTGTTGGGAAAGTACAGCTGTTGTATTTTTCGCCCTGATGAAAGCATGTTCGTACACAGCGGCAACAAACTCGGAGGCACTAGGAGCAGTCGATACAGCAGCCGTCATGACCAAAGTACAAAGCAGTAAAAACGTGACCGATTGAAGCGTTTGCACCTTCATCATTCTATAAAACACAAAGCATAAAAAACGTGACTGATTGAAGTGTGTCTTTCTAAAATACGTACAGAGAGAAAGTTTGAAATATAAACTGGCGCTTTTACACAACGGAAAAAATGAATTTTATAATGAACCAAAGACATCACGCCAGACACGCCTGCTGTGATCGGTTGACAAATTCCCCGTCACTCAAAATGTTGCATCAGGGGTCTTTCGAGCAAACATGGTGGAAATTCAATTACAGTCAAACCTGTATAAAACATCCTCGGGATCCTCGTTAATGTCCGATTACAGGGACGCTGTCACGGATTCGCATGCGCGGACCAGTCATTTCCGTTCTACTTAAGTAATGCTCCACATAATAACTACTGTAAACTTCATTGTTCTGCCGCAATGGCTCTTTCCCACATAGAATATCTTCGATTTCAAGAACAGAGGACGGGCTGACGGTTCCTAGTTATATTTCAGTATAAAAATAAAGAAAATCCATTTGCGTCAAATAAATTTTAGGAAATGTTCGTGCTTAACCAATCAGAATAGCAGAAGACAATAGCTAATAATTTTGCTTATTTGATAAAGTTCCCCAAATACAAAATCTTTTAAAAACTCCATGATGTGCGATTGGGTCTCAAATTACTTGAAACCTTAAAAACATTAGACAAAATGTACCTTGAACCTTAACTTTTTAGCAGTTTTTGAGTCTAGGCCAATGAGATCACTAGTTGTAACAATGAAAAAAGTTGGCATTCCATCGTGCATTGCGTTTCAGCGCTTTCCTTCTTATGCGGATCATTACTTAAGCCTGCCGCACACTTGAGGAAAGTGCTGAGCAAAATTCCTCGCGAGGCAGTTAGCTCAGCTGTTTCCGCAAGTGTGCGCTGGATTTTTGGTGAGTTTTTCGCCTCACGAGGTCGTGAGGCAAATATCTGTCGTGTTTGATATTTTTTGCCTCACGAGACAAATTCCTCATCGTGTGCGGGCGCCGCGAGAATCTGGCTGAGCCAAATTAATCGATTAGCCAATAAAATTGCATGGCGAGCTCACGTGATTTCAAGCTCGACATTCAAGATGGCGGACAGGAGTGTGGCCCGGGAGTGTGGTTAACGAAGTTTAATATCCTAGAGGATAAACTTGTCGAGTTCTATGCAGCCTTGTATGTTGCATGTTCAGTGTATTAAAATCTAATAAAATGCTTAATTTAAATTACACCTAATTACAATAACGTTGTCATAGAAAAATGAAAAATGGAAAAAAGGCCAATAGGAATTAATTACACACACAAATAACAATAGCCGCTGCACGCTTAATTTAAATTAACAATAGCCGCTGCACGCTTAATCGTGCCGCGTGTCGCTGTGAATGATGATTAAGCTAATTAATTCCTATTTGGGTTTTTCATTTTTCATTTTCCTATGACAACATTACTGCAATTAGGTGTATATCCTAAGAATATTCTAAAAAAGTGGATATTAAAACTCTGTTTCAATATCAATTACAGCAATCCTCGGTAGGAAAAAAGATGGCGACTGGTACATTTACCCATAATTCTTAGCGCATAAAAACCATAACAACGTTCATAAAAATGTAAAGAAAAGTTATAAAATCTTCAAACCTAGTCTACACATTGTCCTTAGTACTGGAACAAATATTGTAAAAATTTGGCTTTCTTTGTGCCTTATGTGCTGTGTTAGGTCCGCAAGGTATTGTGGTAAAATGGACAGCCGCCATCTTTTTTCCTACGGTGGATTGCAGTTATACAAATGTAATATTACATTTTGTATACTCTAAGTGGACCACAAACAAACGGATTAGAAGAGCTACGAGAAGTTTTAACATCTCGTCGAACGCCATCTTGAATGTCGAGCTTGAAATCACGTGAACTTGCCATGCAATTTTATTGGCTAATCGATTCATTTGGCTCAGCCAGATTCTCGCGGCGCCCGTACACGATGAGGAATTTGTCTCGTGAGGCAAAAAATATCAAACACGACAGATATTTGCCTCACGACCTCGTGAGGCGAAAAACTCACCAAAAATCCAGCGCACACTTGCGGAAACAGCTGAGCTAACTGCCTCGCGAGGAATTTTGCTCAGCACTTTCCTCAAGTGTGCGGCAGGCCTTAAACACATTTGGCCATTCTCGTCCCCAGAGCCCTCGTTTCGTTTGGTTAGCGGAAAAAAACGAAGGCTCTGGGACCAAAGCCTTCCGGATGTCGTTAAATTGACGACATCCGTTAACGCATGCCTAATGCATTAATGTACTATTGCGCTTCCTCAATACCAGAAACCGGAAATAAAAAAAAACTTTTCGCGTGTGCATTCTCGTCCCCAGAGCCCTCGTTTCGTTTGATTGAGCTTTGGAAACGTGAATGTCGTGTGTGTGAAATGGCGTTCGAAAGGACTGTACAACTTAACAATTCTCTATTTTCGAATTGCCCATCATACACTTTGTTTGACCCCAAGAGCATTTACAAACAATAATTTATGCAAAATTTGGGGGGCAAACAAAGTGTATTATGGGCAATTCGAAAAGAGAGAATTGCAGGAAAACATTGCGCCGAAAAAGAAATAAGAAATTAAAGCTTTGTGTGCTGCTGTTATTTAGAAGAAAGATTGTCTTTGTATTTTACCTACTGGTTTTAGAAAAGCCTCGATAAGTCAACCGATTTCTTTCGTTTGGGAGCTGTGTATTTATCATTTCGCCACTGAACGCTGTCATATCCGACCAAATTAGTTGATGGGACAGGTAAGTTTGTTGATGGACACGCTGTGGTCATTGATTAGGGCTTATTTCATCGAACAGTGGTGAAAAATATCGAGGAATTTTGTTTTGCATTCGTTTCATGTTATCATTAATTGGGCTTCAAGTGACCTTCCTTTTACCTATATTTCTATTTAAGTTGTAGCAAAGAGTTCTACCTGATAAAGGAAATATAACTTGCTTACGAGAGTGCTGAAAAAAGGATTCGCGCTCTTTGAAACTACTTTGCAGTTGTTCCAATTTGTTTAGTTTGTCTAATGTGACCGGATTGTCCAGGAGCTGAATTTAAAGGGATTGCTTTCCAGTTCAAATGGAGAAAGGAAAATTAACCGTCGTGTGTTCGTGTTCTCCACAAAACCTATAATTTGATTATTATTTGACGTTGTTGTTTTGCAGGGAACGGCAAAGAAATGTACCAAAATGTAAAACGCACGTGCAGAGGCATTGTTTTCGCTCATTAAACCTATTGTTTTGTAAAACACGAAAAAAGCAAGTGACACACTCAAACACCAACCCCACGATCTGGCCAGTACCTTACGTTTGTGTCGATTTTGACTTGGGTGCACCTAACCCGATCTCCCACTAGCTACGAGAACGTAGTGATCTCTTCCTCTTTTGAACGTAGAGCGGTTTCTCTGCAAGTAACCGCACTTATTCCAAGCTTCCGTGTAAACTCTGAACATGGGATTGTTCTACCTAGTTCAGGGCACAGTTTTGGTTCATTTGACCTTTAATCAGAGGAGGTTGGACACGGGCCGAAAGGCATCATGGGATGAATTTTCGTTTTGAGCGACACTCGTTCAGTTTCAAATGAACCTTCGAGCTGTGAGGACCTCGAGGAACTACAAATTTTCTGACTTTTAGCCGAAAGGAAGCACAAATCGGCCTAAATTGAAGGTTATGCGATTACGCTTGTATAGATACCATTTATTTTTACAACTGAATAACTTGAGGCATCATTCTACGCCGATCGAAAGACTTACTCGTGCACCGACTACAAATTTGAGCCACAACAAGCACAAATCGGCCTTCATTGAAGTTGTTAAGATTCCTCTTGTTACTTAGCAGGGTTTTAAGCCGGTTGATCGATCGAAATACTTATTAAAGCAAGGCTGCACCAAAGAGGACAATTTATTATGTCCATACGCTTATTCAGGTCTCCATTTTTGGAGACATAGAAAAGTTATATTTACTCTTGAAGTCTATGTACTTTTCAGAAAGGACAATATCCTACATGGTTCAAATACTGACAAAAAGTCCTTCTAAAGAAACACAACTGTATGCCGGATCGAAATTTGCACAAGACTGACCTCATTGGCCAGAATCTCTGGACCAATAGAAATATAGACGCACATTTTCGATCCGCTTAAGCGATATATAAACGGCTAAAACTTTTAACGTTACCAATATCCATGAGATATACCTCTAGCAACTGACGAGATTCACGAGTAGAATCGAAACTGCAGTCTTGCTTTAGCTTAAACATCTACACATGGAGAGAAGAATATACTAGCATCCGTGAGATTTACAAAACAGCATCCATGCTGTAGATTATCTGTTGGATGCCAAATCAAACGCTATTACAAGACAACGGAGGTTTATCCTAGCTCCACTGAGACACACAACTCAACTACAGAACTAACTAAGGAGCTAAAAATTATTGCAAGAATTCATTATTCCATTGCAGTGGAATTGTAGACTACGGCTTTTTGAGACTTGGATCTATTAAAGATGCCTATATCCGTGATGAGAAACACTTTCTCACAAGTCTTGCACACCGCAGACTTTAGACACTACTGAAATCACGGCCTGAGAAATTTAACGATCCTTGCACTTTCAAAGCTATAACAAACTTTAGCCGATTAGTATTTATCTTGCTACAAAAGTGAGCCAAAGAAACCGCAATGTATGCCAATAGAGCTAGCACCAAACAGGCATAAAGAAATATAGTAATTAAAACGGCTCTGAACAGCATGAAATCCTCCTAAAATTTGAGAGATAATCCGCCGAGATCAAAAGATCAATATCAATGAAGAGATCAAATTCATAACTGATCTAAAGGCGCATTTCTCTCTTAAGTCTTACTGGGAAAGCTTTATGCTTTTTAATTACTTTTTAGCGACGAGCGGTAGTAGTGTTTAGCCTGTCTATTATTACAGAGAATTGCTTAAAGACATGCTTGAAGGCTTAAAACGATACAATGGTCACACAACAGGAGTCGTGTAGGTCTGTCAACCCCATTTATAACCATGCTCTGACCTTTAATGTAGCGCTTGATACAGGTCCTGATACATTGCTCAATTATAGTTCATTATTAATTCTCTTATATCTCCATGTTTATTATACCCACACGTACTGATTTCAACCTAGGTCGCATCTGTCTGAATCGAGTTGAATTACTTTTTACTTGAAATCACGCTTTTAGAAGTAGACGGTAATCCCACATTTTAATAAAAATGCATTCTAAAAAAAAATGACCTAACTTTGGTGTCCGCGTCCGCTTAATAGAGGGATCCGCTGAATAGAGGTTCGATTTAAGGTAAATATGGGAAGAAAATTTCGGGACCCATGCTCGTGTCCGCTTAATAAAGGGTGTCCGCTTAATTTGTACAGCTTCCGAAATGATCCCGAACCCCAAATTACCCCGAACTCCGAATGATCCGCGACCCCAAAATGATCCCAATCGACCTTTTGCACTTACTTTCAAAGCTTGGAAGTAAACGATGTGATCAATTTTTAGATTTCACGCTTGTTTACCTGTCAAAAGATTGTTATTGATGGGTTAAAAATATAACATGTGAATTCCATTCAAGTGTTTCGTGTACACGAGCAAATTTTGTTGAGAATGTTACAAACAGGTCTAAACAAAAAATCGTATAAACTACTCATACATTTCTTGATTTATGGTCACTCATGATGTTTTGAAAGTTCTCAAATCGCACTTTGAGAACTTTCAAAACATCACGAGTGACCATAAATCAGGAAATGCACTCGTGTTCATACCATTTCCCGTACTTTAAAATTCGTGCTCCTTTTAAACTGACTTTTGTAAGCGATCACCTCGGGATTTTGAAGACGTAATCGTAACTAGACTGACTAGAGATGGTCGCTTACGAGAATGAATATATTCTCGTTAGTGAGCTTTTACGAAAAAAAAAATTAATAAAGCAAAATATGGTCGCGTACGCGTGCTGGAATGAACCTATCATGTTATCATAATGGACTCCTTGTGTTGCGTAACAAAATTATTACACGATCGAATCATGCGAACATCGTCATTGTAAAACGCAAGTAAATTAAAACATCAAAAACATCATTAAAGCAACCCCGAAACGACAGTTACTACATCACTAGCTTTTCAATTGTTCTTTTTTGCAAATCGATACAAGTTAATTGAAATTATGAAATAAACAACACATACCTGGAGTATCCGAAACTCTGCTCAGTTGCAAAGCTGTTACCACCAAAATTAAATTGAAATTTCAAGAAACAATTATTCACTTCTCTCAACGAAGAATTGTAAGAAAATAATGGAAGACAAATTCAGTGTCAGCGATCAGTGCAACTTCACCTCATCTGTGCTTCAAATCACGAGACTTCTTGAAACCCAATCCGTGAATGCAATATCCTGTTGCCTGTTGTGTGTGTTTGCAGTGATTGCGAGGCGGCGGTTAATTGGGGGAGGGGGGGGGGGGGGGGGGGGGGGGGGTTAGAGGGAGTCTCGACCTTTTCCCTTTTCATGATTTCTCGGCAACATCACGCAACGTAACGTTTGTACGCCATAACTAGAAATACGTGTGTCACAGAACCTCGCGATGCTCGGAGAAGGGTGCATCGCAAAATTTTAGAGACTGGGGAGGGAGAGATGACATTTCTGGTTTAACTGGGGAGGTTGGGTTGCATGGCCAATAGCTTTCATTTTCAAAAAAAAATCCATCCACAAACGCAGACGCTATAACGGTATTAATAATACGTTGATTTGACGTTCAAGGTTCGGCGGTGTTTTTGAATGGCGATGCGAGCAATTACATTTGTTGATTTGTCAAACTATTTAGCAATGTAAGGCTGTCCCCTTTTTTTTCTCCTTTGCCGTCGAATGCGTTTCCTAATTTTGGGTCGGTCGGTCGGATTAAAAAAAAAATCTTAAAAAAAAAAATCAGGAGCAATCTGGAACTAGAAGGCCCGGTACCCAAGCATCATTGCCGTGGAGCCTGGAAACAACGAGCGATTAGGTTAGATTTAGGGATAGGGTCACCTTTTATAATTAAATTTTTGTTGGTTTTGCCGGATCAACCCAGTGGTCTAGTGGTGAAGGAGGGATGTTAGCACGCAGGAGGTTCCGGGTTCGATTCTAGGTGATTTATTGCATTTTTCTTTTTCTGATAGGAAAAAAATTATATAATTGGTGAAAAATTTTCTAAGTGTCGCTCGGAGTCATTCCTGCAATTAACGCCATGTGAGGAAGAAAAGATCGATGTCGTGGTGAAACTCAGCCGAGAAAAGTGAAAACAATGGTTGTTTTCCATTTACCCAAAAATTCCGGAAATTTCGGTCAGAATGTAAATGGTAAGACAATTTTGGCTCGACCGACCGGAAAATTTCCGAAATAAACGGAACGTCTTTAAAGGAAGTCCAAAATTTCCAACCGAAATTTCCGAACGGAAATGTGTGTACCATTTGCTTTTATCTACCAGTTCCAGACCCTGCGCCAGTTTTGACGCGTAAGCGTGGTTACTCAGCTCGTTTCTGGTGTCAATGGTAAATGCCTGGTAAATGGTACACGCCAATCTCAAACGGAATTTCCCTTTCTGGAGTTTTGTTTACCATTTACACAAACCGTGGACCAACCGGTTTTCCCTTGTAAATGGTAAACAACCAATGTTGATATTTCAGATTAAAAGTGAAAAAATGTTTCACTAGGTCATTTATACCTTCCTCATAACTTTTTTTTTTTTTAGAAAACGCAAAAATATGGGTCGGTCGGACGACGGTGAACGGAGAAAAAAAAGGGGACGGCCTAATAAAAAATAAAAATAGCCGAGAATCAATTCCTAAAGGTCTCACAGTACAAGTAAATATCAAGTCATTTTTTAGCATTACATACCCCCAGAAACAGATGGCACGAAATTAAAGGTATTATTCAATCTTAATAATTGGCTAATAATTTCAGCGTAATTATTATTCTAGTATTAGTAGTTGTAGATAGTTAGGCGTTCATGTTTAGCGTGAGCATCTGGCTCGGGTTGTATTGATCGGATCGCTTTAGTTTAGCTTATATATAATATTACAGCAGTCATTTTAATATGAATAAAAAGACCGTGAAAGTAATGGGGAAAATTTTTGTTCAAACTAAATAAATGAGACAAATTAAGTGATTTCCTCATAGAGTGAAGTTCAAAAAATAAGCAACGGCTGTGTTACACGCTGCAGTCAATTATTTTCCAAACGTCTCATAAAACGAATAATATCAGTTCATCCATTTCAAAGCGTCCAGTCGTCGCTCCCGAAGAACCTATTAAAAAAAAATCAAGCCAATAAGTATCACGATAACGTTCCCGTAAATGATCAGACTAATTAAACAATTGGATGAGAAGCAAAGGACCGCGAAAGAAAATCTGCTATGGTGTACTTAGGATCTAGAGAAGATCTAATCAGCCAAAAATAGGAATAGATCCAACCAGGTCGAAACAGCTGTCCACTGTTGCATTTTGGCTTTATTTGTGAACTTTTGAGATGCAATATAAATACCATTTGACTGTATATGTACAATTTAAGTGTATACATACCATTTGACTGTATACATACCATTTGACTTTATACATACCATTTATCGGTTTTCTTGCCGTTTCTTCATCCCGGCAACTGTGAATGATGGTCACTTCACAAATTATCAGCTACCACAGGCAGCCCACATTCATTTAGCAAATCGTACATTTCGCCCACACTTATGTAACACCGCTCAGATATTAAGGTGTGTGCCTCGTCGCATGGGTCCATAATTCGCTTCTCAAGGTAACATATTTGTTTTGGGGACAATCCCAGTTTCTCGGCGACCTTGATCCACTCATCTCCACCTGCAAAGCACACATTAAACTGTACGTCATCTGCTTTAAAGGAACCTCCATTGTCAGAACAAATTGACGTTAAATTGTTGGAAATAAAGTCGAAATTTAAAATTTTTAAAAAACAGGTGCAAATATAATTTTAGTGTACAAATTAAATGGATATAAATATCGCCTATTTTCGCTTTTATATTTCCCGCGCGCCGCCATTTTGAATATTTATGACGTATTACGGTTGCCGCTATTGTTAAGAATCGAAGTTCTTTTGTATAGCAACCGTAACACGTCATAAATATTCAAAATGGCGGCGCGCGGGAAATTTAAAAGCGAAAATAGGCGATATACGTATCCATTTTTTGGTACATTGAAATTATATTTACACCTGTTTTTTAAATTTTTTTAATTTAGACTTTATTTCCAACAATTTAACTTCGATTTGTTATAACAATGGAGGTTCCCTTTAAGCATAATAAATTTATCGATTGATGATGAATGATACTCTTCGAGTTATGGGCGGATCAGATGTGTTCAACCCATGACATTTTGAAGTTAACGAATTTTCCAATAGTGATGTGAGATATTTAACGTTCCCTGCTACCGTGTGGCACTAAATTTTTGCGGGTTCTAATTTTTGCGATTTTTTCGTGTTTTTTTTTTTCTCGATCCGCAAAAAAAATTCCCGCAAAATGTTACTCCACTGTCGAAATTAAATACAAACATCACCTCTTACACGTAAGTTCAAAATCGTGTTGGTGCCCATTTGCCTAAAACGTCTCTTTCGTTCAGAAAAAAAAACACGATGAAATTAGAAACAAAACGTCCAATAATGCATCAAGTGGTACCGTAGTTATTGCTGATCCATTGCCAGAGCAATCAGCCACATCTGGGCAAAATGTAATTGAAATAGAGTACCACTGATTAACGTGTTTTACATCTTCATGAGTTGCTTCACTTGTATTTCGATTGCATGTACTCAAATAAAAAACGAAAAATGTTGTAATTGCAATTGAACATTCTGCAAATTGCAAAATCCTGCAAATCGCAAAAATTGATTCCCAGCAAGAAAAACCAGACCAGTCTTACCCAAACACAAAAATTCGCCCATCCGCAAATTAAAACTACCGCAAAAATTTAGTGCCACATTGTAGTTCAATATGAGAAGGTACAGGAATCAACGCCAGCAGCATACAGTTTACACATGCGATTTGTGATACGGTTTTTGTCGAGCTTTCCAATGCAACTTTTGTCGCAAGTGTAAACTAGCGGCGATTTCTGTGCGATTCGAATGCGCTGGATATTTGCTGCGATTTGCTGTGATTTTCCAAAAATCGCCACCAAGTTGTGTCAGGTTTCGAACATGTTGGAAACATCTGCGACATGGCGCCCACAAATCGCGCCCAAATGGCACTGAAATCGCCACTATTACACTCCCGCGATTTTCATCGCGAACTCAAGCGCGAAAAACTGGCTCTTATCACAAAATGGTGCAATCATACAAACTACGACCTTCTGCTCTGTAATCATTCACCCTACTGACTTTGCTGAGGGATGAGTTAATAAAATGTGTATGTTAGCTAAACAGGCGGCGAATTTCAAACGAAAGTGCAAAAAGTCTCGTAGACTGAAAAGAACAGACTACATGCTCAACATTCGTTCTCATTACTCATGTTCAGTCGACTAGTTTATTAACGAACTTGATCAAACAAGGTCCATCAAAGTACATCACCAGGTACAATAGTATGCTGCGTAATACACCTTTTGACCTTCATTACCTTCAATACGCTATTTGTATATAGGCGGTATAGTATGTAGGTTTGCATAAACTGATACCACTGTGCACATTTTCGACAATCACATTCATTTCAATGACTGAATTTGAATGAATGATTTACTGACGCCAATGAAAATTTATTTCCTGGTAATAAGGAAAAAAGGGGGTAATATGATAAGTAAACTAAGATAAAAATCACTCTTCGTTTTTTTGTTGTCATGATTCTATATCAGTAAATGTGCAAGTGCAAAGAAATGCTAAGCACTAAACTGATTTCAGTGAATTCAAAACTTTTAAAACAAAATGACAAACTAGATGTTCTCTTGATACGAAGGTGGGTAACGTTTATGAATTTCGATCCCATAAGGGCACCATGAACTCTCCGAAATGAGGGGGCATCCATAATACGATGTGCATGAAAATAGATAGAAATGTATTCATCTACCAATTTCGAGACATGAAAATAAATATAGTAGTAACAACTATTCTCAACTAAAGTAGATAGGTTATCACAGCTGACAGTGCATCCGAAGGCCCCCCTGCTAATTCATAACATAAAACTTTATTCGTTAACTTTTAGCACATAGTAAAAATATGACTCGATTGACTCGTTATGTTGAAACCATCACAACTCAATAAAAATATTCCAGAATCTCGTTTCTCATCTTCTCTCAAAATTTCGCAACATCTCTAAATGCCAACTTTCTGTTTAATTTGTCAGAGACATATTTTCATTGATTGTAAAAGTGCCACTTCATATTCCTGTCAAATAAAGCATATTCTATCTATCTCTTCAAGACTCATTTTAAAATTAGAAACGCTCGAATTAAGGGGGGCCTTCGAGATCCACTGTCAGCCGTGATAACCTGTCTACTGTCTCCAGAAATTCTCCAGTTGAAATCTGGAGAGAAAATTCAGTTGACAAAAACTTTCTCCAGAAATTCAGTTGAAAAAAAACTTTCTCCAGAAAAAAAAATCTGGAGAGAAAAACTTTCTCCAGAAATTCAGTTGACAAAAAGTTTCTCCAGAAATTCAGAAAAGATTTTCTGGAGAAATATTCTGCTGAAATTTCAGCAGAATATGGATTATTTTTGATCTCATTTTTTTCTCCCCCAAAATCTTTTTTTCAAAATTATTTTTGAGATTTTTTGTTTTCTATTTTTATTTACCCAGAAGGAACCTGGCTGTTAAATGAAAATATATTCTGCTGAAAATCATCTCAGTCTCCAATGTCCTCTCGCAAATACTTTGGGAAAAGAAAAGAAAATGTTTGATTCCGAAGATGAAGATGAAGATGAAGAAATAGATGACACTCCTGAAATTATTCAAGAAACTTTTACAACAGCATGGTCTTCTCACAAAAATCTCAGACTGGAACATTTTAAAGATGTCATCCGTAAAAATCAGGGGAAAAATCAAATTCCACTTGAAGATCTTAAATTTTATCAAGAACAAATTCTCTCCCAAATTCCTCTCCACGAAATCACAAGAAAAAAAGTCAGGGAGTTTGTTAAAGCTTCCAAATGGAAAAAAGTCAATGGCAACGATCATGAAATTTTCAATCACATAACAAATCACGATGGAAATGACTATGAATATTTGGAAAAGTTCCTTATTGACGATTTTAAATATTTTTCACTGGCATATGATGATCTTCATCTCAAGCGAAAAAAGTTTCTTAATTTTAATCAAGTTCTTTTCTCCCTGTTGAAAAAGAATGGTTTCAATCCAAATGAAGATGATTTTAAACTGCTTATTCTTCCATCATATAACATAGCCGGTGGAATTGTGCATCAAATCCGACGCGAAAAAACTATCAGCGTGCACTATCGGGATTTTGAGCACGCTTACGTATACTGAATTTGATTGCGCGGCTCTGCTAGCTATGTTATAACACAATGTTGTTCACAGTTGAAAATTAATCGTCCCAGTATGGGCTCCCGTCGTCCCTAATAGTAAATAATTGTAAAAACGTTTGTTGAGTGCTCACGGTAAGGCACATCGAACTGTAATGCACATCCATAACTGTGACGACATGCTCTTAGAGCAGTTTTCAATTGAGTGTCGTAAAACCAAAACCAAAACCAAAGTAATTACTCTGACCAATCAGAGCTCGAAGCAATTACATGTCGGCAGCGCCAAGCGCGGGAAAACGCGTGCGAGCAAGTCACGATTGGTTTTGGTTTTACTTCTGATTGGTCGATAAAATGGCGCGAGATTTTTTAGCCAATCGCAAAGCGTAGCAATGCAAAACCAAAGCAATTATGTAATTACTTCGACACTCAATTGAAAACTGCTCTATGAATAAGGCACTAATTACTTGCCGTCTACAGCATAGAGTAGCAAACATGTAAATCAATTTAATAAATGTTTAACTGTTTCTTATTCTGGGTGACACTTACTTCATCTATATTAATGTTCTTTTTAGCACTGACTTCCAGGAATTTCATTCCGTATTCTGTTGCCAACTAAAGACCAAAAAATAGTAACAAGAAGAGTCAGGATATAAGAATGAAAGTGAGCTTTTAACTGGTGGCATCAATTACAATGGTGGAACCTCGTGGAAACAAGCAATATGACAAGTTCAAATTCCCAAAAGGGAATTGCGAATAACATTGCCATGCCGCAATGTCAAGAAATACGATTTTAAGAAGAGAAAGACAACCTTAATTTATTGTTTTTTACCTGCGCTCCTCTTTCCTTGGACACTGATCTTTTGTTCTCTTTGTGGCACTTGTTTCCAACCAATATTTTCACAACATTTGATGATGTATTCTAAATGAATCAGTCACACTTGGTGCATAATTATGCAATTTTACTGCAATTGTAAGGATACAATCTACCACGTAGCATGACATTTTTGCGGGAGTTTGATTTTATTTATTCTTTGCGGTTCAAGATGACTGAAATTTCTGCTGGGAACTAACAACCCGAAAAACAAAACAAAACTGCTGATCCCGATCCCATAACTTCTGATCCCTGGTCCCGGGCCTGTGATCCCTAATCCCACCCCCTGATCCCTGATCCCGGGCCATTGATCCCTGATCCCTTATCCCTCCCCCTGATCCCTGATCTTATATAACATAATTTTTGGGTTCAGTTGGCTAATATAGCCGAGGGTTGTTAGAAACCATATAAATATCAAACCATTAGATGTAACCAGTTCAGAAAAATAAGAAAATTGACAAAAACACATTCAGAAGGGTGTTGCAGACTTGAAATTACATTAATTTGTATCCAGGTAAGTGCCAAACAAAGTCAACTTACCTCTTCAATATTTCGCATCCATTTTTTGATGCTCTCAAATGTTTTTTCTCTTGTGATGTCATAAACAATCATGATTCCCTACAGAAACCAAACATATGCATACAAGCTCAAGATTACAAGCAGAATACTTTCAAAACATAATTTCTATAACTAAAATAAATGCTTCTTTGCAAAGTTTACAAATGATAAGGGATATAAACATAACCAATTTTTTGCTTCACTGGATAAAGAATGTAAATGAAATTTTTCTGACTCTCTTACTCATCTCACCTACATGAATTATTTAAAGATCCCCCACCTCATTAGACACCTCAAGATGATTCCTAGCATACAAGATTTACTGAAAATAACTCCTATCATAAGGGACTTTCTCTGCTATAGATACCAAATCTTCAGGTCTTCAAGGTGCATGTCTGTTTCAATATATGGCGGATTTGTTCTTAAGCATTAATCAATATACCGTCAACAGCAGTTTGCTTCATACCTTAGCCCCACGGTAGTATGAAGTGATGATATTATGGCACCCCTCATGGGCAGGTGTATCCCTAAAAAAACAATACCAATTAACTACATCAGCTCCCACTAAATCTAATGCAGTTAAATACATACAACCAGGGGTCAATTCAATAAAACTTTTACAAATGTAATTTACAAGTGTAGCCATTGTTTCAGAGGTTGAAAACAATACATGTAGCTGCACTTGTAAATTACACTCTTGTAAAAGTTTTATTGAATTGACCCCAGGATTAAGTTAATACAAGATCACCATCAAATGAATTTTCATTCACATCATCACCAAGAAAGTTGGATTCTTACACATTCGTTTTGGCCTACAAATGAATTTTCAATCTGTAACTTAAAATCAGTTGCTCAGGGAAAATAATTTGATAATATTGTTTTAAAATTATTTCAGTTTTTAGGGGTGCTCCTGTGCAGGTTGAAGGTGCATGCAAGTGGTGGCGAGTGAATCACTTTGAATGCAGTCATGCATATCTCATTGGGAGCTCTGGAAACTCTAAAACCATTAAAAACTACTTTTTCTTCTGAACTTAATAATTTTTCTTTTCTTTCTTTTTTTCATAATCCCTGTCAAGCTGTTTCTTAATAAAGTAATATTTTCAATATTTCAGTCCAAAAAATGCAACAGTTTTCACTCTGCATCATATTTAACTGATGACTGCCTACATGAACACATCTCAATGCAATATTTAGATATCTGTATCTCACTCACTCACCATGTTAGAAGCTTAATCTTTTTCCCATCTAATTCAATTGTCCTTACTTTATAATCAACAGCTGAAAATCACAAAAGAACTGACATAGGTTTCACAGAATGCAGAATAGCATACATGCCAACTCTCCCGGATACGGAACGAATCTCCCAGTCTCCCGTACGGGTCACCAAATCTCCCGGATAAAAGCGACTTTGGATCTTTTCTCTGAAATAGGCTAAGATTTTAACCCAAATTTCCCCAACATCCAAAAAAAATGCGGTCTTTCATCATATCTTAACTTCACAAATGCTTTGCGGGTCTCAAGAATGCAGAAAATGGTACCTTTAGAGGGTAAAGCCAAAATTAATTTCGGACCTCCCCCTTGATTCTCGCTCGATTCACGCCTCGGGGGGGGGGGGGGGGGGCGGGGGCGTTGGGGTTGGGAGGGGGGGGGGGGGGGGGGGGGGGGGGGGGGGGGGGGGGGGGGGGGGGGGGGGGGGGGGGGGGGGGGGGGGGGGGGGGGGGGGGGGGGGGGGGGGGGGGGGGGGGGGGGGGGGGGGGGGGGGGGGGGGGGGGGGCGGGGGGGGGGGGGGAGATGATGGTGGAATTTCACCCCCAGAAAAAATCTCCCTATTTTTAATCTCCAGAGGTTGGCATCTCTGGAATAGGGTTGCATTATGACCTATAATATTAATCAGTGAAAGATCATTGCAATATGATGAAAGTGATATGTCACAGGACACAATGTCATAGCTAATTGTATTGACCATGTATTAAACATAAACTGTCTATAAGTGTCTATTAATGTTATTGTCTTTGTGCAACCTTAACTGTGCACACCGCAATTCATGCCTCAATTTCCT